>CM076572.1:1102170002-1102770002 GCA_034641835.2 Pinus albicaulis | reverse complement strand
AGATCATTGGAAGGTTGGGCCAACTCATCATCAACTTGAATAAGAAAAGGAATTAAATGAAAAAGGTGAAAAACATGGAACTCATTGTCCCATAGACTATTTTTAGTCTCGTGGACATTAAAATTTCATTTCATTTCAATATTATAGTGACATATCACCTTGAGTGGATAAAAGGCAGAGTTTGCAGAGGTCAATTAATGGAAGAGAGTCTTGGATTAGACCTTGTAACTGAGCATGGAGATTAACAATACGTTGGGTGTGTGTTTATGACTAACACTGGTTGTAATTGCAGGGTATTTTGTTTGTGAATTGATTTGGTGCAAGATCCACTCAGACTATATGAATGTATGACTTCATTGCCGCTGTTTATTGAGTGACTGAGAGTGTATCTTGATGCATGTATGATTCATTTTGTTATGTATTGTATGCAATATTATTGACTTATAAAGGATCTTTGCTTGCTAGAGTATATGTAGATGATTAATTTTTTATATGACAAAGTTTTATGCATACTTCGTATGGATGAATGCCTATGGGATTGTTGTGCTTACAAAATTTGGTTAGCTAAGAAGCATTGTGGAGTTTTTTGCTTTGAGTAGAGGGTTTGTTCTTCAAAGATCAAGGAAAAGCTGCGATGAATGGACAAGGTATGTAAAAATTTGGTTATTGGCCAAATGAAAGAACAAAAGGTTATTCACATTGCTGGTAATTTCATGGTAATTCACTGTTGTATTGAGGGAATATTTTTGGCAAGATGAGATGATATGGATGATTTGTTTTTTGAATTGTGAAATATGTATTATGCTCCCATTGGTCTTAGGAGCTGTTATTGCATGAGGACATATTTTTTGAGTTGAAAATAGTTTTGTATCGAGTTGTGATCATTGTGATGATGATTGTATTGAGTCAGATTTTATGGAAAAGTTATGTGAGGTTTGCAATATGCTAATGTATAATGAGCATATCTACATAAAAGTTGTGTTTTGTATGCATATATTATATTTTCCACAAAGATGATTTTGTATTTTTGAGAGTTGTTCCACTATTGGTTGTAAAATAATGTCTTGATGAGTATGTTGATGAAGAGTTGTAATAAAATGAGTAGAGACTTTTATTGATTGCTAATGTATGCAGATATGGCTTGCCAATAGTGATTTGGTTATTGCAGAAATAATTTTTGTTGACAGTTGTGCATAGTTCAGATGTGTATTCAATTATTGATATTGAGAAAAATGTTATATGTGGATCCAGTTTGAAAATTGGATGAAACGTGGCATGTGGGATCTGTGTTTGATTTGGGTGGATCAAGTGTGAAAGTTTTCGAAACAAGGTCCATAGAGGGTTGGAGCCTTTAGTGAGGGAGTGGTAGCTTCCTTTCAATGGTGGATGATAAAATTGATTAGGGAGTGTTGGCTTCCTTCCAGTGGTAGCTAGAGAAAGAAGGAGGTGGTCGTCTCCAACAGGTAGGAGCCATTGCATTGGTAAGAGTCCGCGTTGGTGTAATATGTAATAGAAGATTTTATTTATAATAATAAGAAGACAGAGACAAAAACAACAATGGTTTTCCTAGTTGGGTTTTCCACCTAATATCTGGTGTTCCTATGTGATGATGTGTTTGTTGATCCATTGATGTGCTTTATGTTTATATCCTTTTATATCCTGCTCATAATTTACATATGTTATCTAGAAATGCTTAACTCAACTATTCATTAACATCACAAAAGAAAAGTGAAAATAATAATTCCACTCCCCTTCTTATTATTTCTAATGAAAAATAATATAAGAGGCAAGTATAACTAATATAATGGAAATGAATTTGCTTAGATAAACCCAAAGTAACAATTTACAAAAGAGGGGCCAAGAGAAATGATCAATTCATTTAGACATCCCTAGCTCCCACAAGAGGTAATGAATGATATCAAGAAATCAATATAACTAGGTAATATTGTACGTGCAATATAGCAGGCATATAGTGGAATTTAAACTAAAAGAGTTTGATAATTACTAAATACAAAGGGCACATGGTCAAATATGGAGAATTGGAGAAAGATATAGAGTATTGCTATAAATATTGTATCAATGGGAAGGCAATAAAGTAGGGCCTTTCAAATTCAACATGCATTAATATTAGAACGTGCAAGCTTAGTAATGATCTAATAGGAATCTAAATATTGAAAAATGGTAGAAAGAAGAGTATGAAGATTCCACAACATAAGATGAAATAATTTTCGTTAACATCCTTTTGAAAAATAAATCATTATAATAGATAGAAAATATTATTCTCAAGAACATACTTTCCATTTTCATAAACTCTTACATGGAACACAAAAAAAGAGAGATAGTAACACTAAATAAAAAATTCATACTTGTAATTACATTCCAAAACATAATTGTTTTATTTTTTTATCAAAAGAAGATATATGGCACAATTAGCTCATGAACCACTTGATCTTATTATTGTCCACTTTATCTCAATATTCTTTGAATATTCAAGTTTGTTTTTTGGTTGGCTTTACCATTTCCAATTGAGTTTCCCCCTTGGGCCTTTGAATAATGAAATTAACAATAGGAAAGCAAATGATTTGAACACATCTAAAAGGATTTGTACAATACTTACATATTAGTTTCCCCCTTGGGCCTTTGAATAGTGAAATTAACAATAATAAAGAATATGATTTGAACATATCTAAAAGGATTTGTACAATACTTACATATTGACTTCAAGCATATCATAAAACATAAATTGTGCATGAATCTGAAACTTTATCTTGTAGTAAAATTCACGATGCCTTGTAATAGGATAATCCATCCTCTCCAACTCTTTTAGCGAACACATTGAAAAATTATTTGAAAGAAAATAAATTTAAAACATTGATAAATGGTGTAACATGATTAGTTGTCTCTGTACTCTATTGACATGATGGGGTAATTAAATGAAACAACAAAATGATTTGATACCATATTGGAATGTGCCATTTCCAAAATTAAGATATAGTCAACATTATTATGTAACATTTATAAGAGAATATCAATAAACAATAAAAATGATATTTCCTATTACAAATTAATCAATGCCAATGTACACATTCAATCATTTCAACACTTAGATCATACATTCTAATATTACATAGAATAATAATACTAGGCACATAAAAACTTAAAGAAATTTATATAATACAATTTCCCATAAAATATAATCACGCTTCCTTACATAATTTGGTATCCTTTGCAATATCCATCATTTACTAAGGATTTCACATAATAGCATCAACTTACTGTTAGAGTATCCCACTAATACCCTCTAAATAACTCATGGTGATGAATGTATATCATAGGGTTCTAGTGTCCACACATTCTCCCCATGCTTTCTACCTAACAATAACCATCAATTTTCTTTACTATTTGGATACCCCATCCCATTTGCATCATAAACATACAAGTATTGTGATTTATTTATCTATCTATCAATTGAATTTGGAGTAGACCAATATCGTAAATATTTTCCCAATAATAACATAAGTTCCATATAATAGTTAGCTTTCAATTGTGTAGGAAATATTCCCTATATTTGTTGTGGCATACTTCCACTACCATATCCAAGATATCTCTTTCTATGACTTTGTTCCCCTGCTAGAGATTTCAAGTAGTCAAAGAAAACATGACTACTTATGCATACAATCCAAAAACATGACTACTTATGCATACGATCCTTTTACTGCAACATCTACAAAAACCTTAGGAAATAATCTCAAATTTATGAAATAGTTGTAATTCCATCATTTTGTTGCTAACATTGACAAGCCTTCAAATTATCACTTTTAATGGCATATCTCATGCCTAAATTTGATTAGTTTTCCTCTGAAGCTAAGACCTACAAGGAAAAATTATTACTTTTGATGACCAATGTAGATATTATGACTTACGCTTTACCAATCAAAGATGTTATCACTTAATCTCAATGTTGAATATGATATATGCTTAATGTTGAGTGTTTTGATAGATTTGGTTGATTTGCATCTTTGAAATCATATGGTCTACAAGTATGGAATATTGTAGCCTTAGTTAAGGGACTCAATATACAAGAAAAATTGATCTCCTTCACTTATTATCATAGATCACCTTGTTGAAAGGTTGAGAAACTTAAAGGGATATTTTCCCTTCACAACCTTGAAAGATGCTAGCACTTGGAGGTAGAAATAAATAATTTAAGCAATTTTATCTCCTCTAGATATCAAGGACGTGAATTGACTAGGAGGGAAAATAGTCCCTTGGAATAACATGCATATAATTAGGAATTTAAGGGACAAATCCCATTGATCAAGGGAATGATTGGATGGGCTATAAAAAAACTCTTTTCATGTACAAATAAAAGATAGCTGATGGAGTAGGATAGTTATTATTATCATTTACTTTTCCTTGTTGATATTTAAAGTAAGTTCAAGTTATAATCAAGAGGTAGAATTCTTCCTTTATGTTACATGATAGTTTTTGAATAATTTACATAGATTTTTGTTTAAGTTCTAAGTGTTAGAGTTTATCCAAGGGTTTCAAGAAATTCCTTGAGTAAGGCCCACTTAAGGAAAGGGTTAGGAACTCATGTGATAATTTTTTTTTGGGTTTTTAATCTCTTTTTACTAGTATAATATATTTTGTGGAAAATAAAGTGCCAATCTCCTTCACTTTATTTAATAGTAGTACTTCATCTTATGTATTACTTTGAACAATAATTTAAATTTATGTATTTTTATTAAATACATTTTTATGGATCCTATGAATTTAACACATAATACTTAGTGTTGTAAGGTTTGAATAGTCTAGCCACATTATAGGGTCATTTCTTCAAGGAGGCCTTCTCATTTAATTGATTTTTCATCTATGAGGTAGTGACCCTAGATCACCATTTGTATTTTGTATATTTTTATAAGAGATAGTAGTGAAAGTCATGGACCTAAGTGCATAAAGAATAAATTAGAATGGGCTATCAAAATTTAGCATTTAATTTATTACAACCTTCCGTTAGAATTAGTAGTTTAAATTAGATTTTTCTTTTTGTATACATAGTGCATAACACCTCATAAATTTGCATGATACTTGGGTTATAATTAATGTTTTGTTGATGGATTTACTAAATGCTGTAATTCTTTGGTGATAATTTTTGGCATCGTTACTGGGAAGGTTTCTAAAAATTGCATTAAGAACAATTTTTTTTTTGGAAAAAATAACATACTAATTTGCATGCATTGACCTATAGATAAGTAAGGTATATTTTTACCAAAAACAAACACTTAGTGTAGCAAAAGTAGGTAAAAATGGACAAGTACAACATTAATAAACTTTTGAATATATTTGAAGTAGCTTACAAATGAAAACTTGATTGGTCTACAACAAATTCTTGAAGAATTTCTTAAGCTAGTTGAGGAAGGAGAGTACTTCAAAAATTCCTTGAATTGCAACAACTGGATATTATTATCCTAACTTTAAAAAATTATTTTTCCTCCATAATTATTATTACGAAAATAACGAATAATTCACACTGCAATTCTTCACAAATAAAAATGTGTTGCGGAAACAAAATACATAACTGAGAAATATGTGCACACACAATAAAAATGACACTATTATTTTTGCAGAAAAGTCCCTAGAAAAAATCCAAAGGGAAAAACAATGTAACATATGAGGGTTTATATTATTATGCAACAAAATAGAGAATTACAACTAGATGCCCAACTAGTAATCCTCCGACAATTTATTTTGACTGGAAAAATACTGGGAAAATTATTTTCCCTCTCAGCAAATTTATTTGGCATCTCCTTGACCACTCACACTCCTCCCCGACACTCGCACCACTGGATAGAAATGTGCATTGAAACCTATGGGAATTTTTTTCTACCCTAGAAAATCCTCTAGACAAGTTGTCATGCCTTCCTCTACCTTTGGAAACAATTCGTTTTGCCTCCCGATAATAAATCCAAGCTCTAGAAACTGAATCGATCATCCATCCAGCGACTCACACTGGTAAAATATGAAACTCACTCTGTAGAATATGACCTCCTCTGCTAGACAATTAAACCTCCGTTCCTAACTCTGGATTACTGGAAAACCTCCTGAGAATTTTTCTAGAAATTCTCACTGCGTCAAACCCTTGTTACTATCTCTCCCTTGGATCGAACAACACCCTGTTGAATACTATGAATTGGGTAATTTGAAATGCCTTGATCACTTGACGTGTCTTATTCGATCCCTTTGACCTGATTTTATAATCTCTCGTTGGAGCATCAACGACCAATATCTAATCATGATTAAAGGCTTGGATCATCTTAGACTCCATCAAGTCACTTTTCCAAAAGTCTTTAGAGGAGAAATGATTTTATCAATTAATAGACATTCATTAATCAATTTTCCTATGTTAAACTAAGGAGAATTTTCATTATTGATCAACTAATGTAATTGAGAAGTTTTTAAATGTTTTCTCTCGAACCCTTTTTTGGGTTTTGGATATCTCATGTTCCTTAGCTTCTCTAACACCTTATAGACTATAAAACCTATCAGATGTTACCATATCCATAAATAACTAACACTCCCTCTTAGAGAGGAAGGTGTTCTCCGCTATACCCATCTATTGTATGAAATAGACGAATTTGGCTCTCCCTAGAGCGTTCGTGAGTATATCAACCACCTTTTGGTCTATGGGAACATGCGAAATTCTCCATGCTGCACACAACATTTGATGAAGTGGTATCATATGTATATATTTTTAAACTTATCGCTAAATACTAAATTCCTAGAGAGCCTGATGAAACTATGATTATCGTAGTAGATACTAGTTTCCTACATGTTCTGACTGAACAAACTCACCAACAAATTCCAATTACAAATAAATTCACATGTGGCCTTGCTAGCTACCATGTACTCTACTTATAAAGAGCTTAGTACCACAAACCTTTGCTTCCTACAACACTAAGATACAACCCCCAATCCAATGATGAAGCAACACCTTGATGAGATTTTTCGATCTACTGAACTGCTTGCCCAATCTACATATGTATAAGCACATAACCTGACACCATCACCTTGAGTATATCACAACCCATTATCGACTGTATCACATAAATTCCTCAATGTATGCCTCTTCACTATCCAATGCACTCTCTTAGGACAAACCATTAACTGGATGAGAGTGTTGACTAGATACATGAGTGAGTCGATGAGTTGTCTATATGAGTTTAGGTCCACGTCCACGTCCTCTGATGCATATATCTTCCTCTAATTATTAATGATATGCATGAACATAGTTATACAATCTTGCATCCTGAACCTCTTCAGGCTTTTTGTAGTATATCTCCCTTGACCAAGGAAGATATCCATGTCCTTTTGCCATAGTTATACACCTAGGAAGCAATTTATAAGTGCCATATCATTCATGTCAAATTCCACTTCCAGGTTTCTCTGACAGTCTTCTACGATCTCTAATGACCTTGTTAGAAAGAGGTCACCCACATGCAACACTAAGATGAGTGGCTCAACCTCTACCATCGGATAATAAAGGTTGGGATTTTCATCACTCTTAACAAATCCCATCTATTGCAAGTAGCTATCAATATTATCATACCATGCTTTGGGAGCCTGTTTGAGACCGTATAATTCTCTCTTTAGCCTGCACACATTTGTGCCCCTCTCATGTGTCTCGAAGCCATCTAGTTTTTTGATGTATACCTCCTCCTTGATCACCTCATTCAGGAGCATTGTATTGACATCGATCTGGTGAATCTTCCATCTCATCTATGTTGCTAGAGAGATTACTGACTAGATGGAATTATATCTAGCAAATGGGGAAAAGGTTTCCTCATAGTATATGTATTACTTTTGTGCATACCCCTTTTCCATGAACCTAGCCTTATACTTCTCCACGTTTCCATCTATATCATAATTAATATTATAGATCTATCGAGACCCCACAACTGACCTATCCATAGGTATCAACACTACCTCCCAAACATCATTCATCATGATGGGGATATACTCCTCCAGCATGGAATATTGCCACACCTGATGCTGTGCAACCTCCTATTAGCTAGAAGGTTCAACAACTTGTGCTACCAAACATTAGTACCTATCTGGCTATCTATGTTCTCTCCTTCTTGTCTTAGGATTCCCTATAAACTCCTATGCATCCCTCAATGTATGAAAAAATTCTCTGCTGGTGCGATCACTAGTGGTGGTTGGTTTGACCATCTCCTCATCCTTCCTTTGTTGCGAACTTTCTAGATCCCAACACTTGAGGTAATGCTGGCACATGTGACAATACGGGACCTTGGGACTATCCGTGTGGTTTCTTATAATCAAGCTTTTGCTAGCTCACTATGATCACATGTTGGAAGCTCTTGAGATCTCTTGAAGGCCTTGTCCTCCATGAAATTCACGTCTCATCTCATGATAATATTATTACTGCTAGGAATGTAGATCCTATATGCCTTTGAGCTTTCACTATACCCTACAAATAACCCCTTATCTGTAGTATAATCTAGTTTAGTGAATTTATCATATGGCACATGGCAACAAGCTATACTACCAAATATTTTGAAGTGTTTGATCTTCACCTACTTCCTTGATAAAACCTCCTTTGGTGTTATCTTACCCAATTCCCTATGAGCAACCTTGTTCTGCATATATGCTGCTGTATTACATGCCATTTCCCATAGAAACTTGGGCATATCCTGATCATATAACATAATTTTTTTCCCCAACTATAGAACTATCCTGATCATATAGCATAATTTTTCCCCCAACTATAGACCTATTTTTCTGCTTCACTACTCCATTATATTGTGGATTTTATGGAGATGTCCACTCCTTCTTGATACCCTCCTTCACACAGAATCCAGTGAAGTAACTATTTGTGTACTCCCTCGTTATTCGTGTGAAGCACCTTGATCTTCTTCCCTATTAAATTTTCCACTAGACCCTTAAACTCTTGGAAACAACTGAAGACCTCATCCTTGGTCTTCAAAAAACAAATCCAAGTCTTCCTGGAGTAGTCATCTATGAAGGTGTTATGCTATTCAACAACCCCCATTATTTTAGAATATTTTCCTTAGAAAAATAATGGTGACCCTTTTAAATTTTTTATACTAGAACAAATAAGACCCTTAAGTGATTGATTAAAATAGAAATAGGAGTTAGAAAAGCTAAGGGACAAAATTTTATTGTCTAAAGGGCACTTAGCAGAAAATTCAAAAGAAACGTAGTTTCAAATCACAATCGAAAAATTGTGAAGACAACATATGGCATCTTAAGCCACTCCAAATGATTTGCGATGCGATATCAATAAAAATATTTACTAAAGGAAAAGGGCTCCTGACTGAATCATGTTTCATAAAAGACAAACTGCGGGACCCACCTTTTCCACATCCTCGTCCTCTGATGCATATATCTTCCTCTAATTATTAATCATATGCATGAACATAGGTATACAGTCTTGCATCCTGAACCTCTTCAGGATTTTTGTAGTATATCTCCCTTGACCAAGGAAGATATCCCCGTCCTTTTGCCATAGTTCTACACCTAGGAAGCAATTTACAAGTGCCATATCATTCATATCAAATTCCAATTCCAGGTTTCTCTTGTAGTCTTCTATGATCTCTAATGACCTTGTCAGAAATAGGTCACCCACATGCAACACTAATAGTAGTGGCTCACCCTCTACCATCGGATAATAAAGGTTGGGATTTGCATCACTCTTAACAAATCCCATCTATTGCAAGTAGCTATCAATCTGACCATACCATGCCTTGGGAGCCTGTTTGAGCCCGTATAATTCTCTCTTTAGCCTGCACACATGTGTGCCCTTATCACATGTCTCGAAGCCATCTAGTTTTTTGATGTATACCTCCTCCTTGATCAGCCCATTCAGGAGCATTGTATTGACATCGATATGGTGAATCTTCCCTCTCATCTATGCTTCTAGAGAGATTACTGACTAGATGGAAGTATATCTAGCAACTAGGGAAAAGGTTTCCTCATAGTATATGTATTCCTTTTGTGCATACCCCTTTTCCATGAACCTAGCCTTATAATTCTCCACATTTCCATCTATATCATACTTAATCTTATAGATCCATTGAGACCCCACAAATGACCTATCCATAGGTATCAAAAATACCTCCCAAACATCATAGATCATGATGAGGATATACTCCTCCAACATGGAATCCTGCCACACCTGATGCTACGCAACATCCTAATAGCTAGAAGGTTCAACAACTTGTGCTACCAAATATTAGTACATATCTGGCTATCTATGTTCTCTCCTGCTAAGCATCACTAGTGATGGGTGGTTCGACCAACCCCTCATCCTTCCTTTGCTGTGAACTTGATAGATCCCAAACACTTGAGGTAATG
The DNA here is from genome assembly GCA_034641835.2 of Pinus albicaulis. NCBI lineage: Eukaryota > Viridiplantae > Streptophyta > Pinopsida > Pinales > Pinaceae > Pinus > Pinus albicaulis. The sequence continues at coordinate 1,102,759,604 of CM076572.1, read as the reverse complement.
CTGGTACATGTGACAATACTGGACCCTAGGACTATCCGTGTGGTTTCTTATAATCAAGATTTTGTTGGCTCACTCTGATCACCTGCTGGAAGCTCATGAGATCTCTTGAAGGCCTTGTCCTCCATGAATTTCACGTCACGTCTCATAATAATATTATTACTGCTAGGAATGTAGATCCTATATGCCTTTGAGCTTTCACTATACCCTACAAATAACCCCTTATCTGTAGTATAATCTAGTTTAGTGCATTTCTCATATGGTACATGGAAGCAAGCTATACTACCAAATATTTTGAAGTGTTTGACCTTTGGCTACTTCCTTGATAAAACCTCCTTTGGTGTTATCTTACCCAATTCCCTATGAGGAACCTTGTTATGTATATATGTGGCTGTATTACATGCCATTGCCCATAGAAACTTGGGCATATCCTGATCATATAACATAATTTTTTTTTCCACAACTATAGACCTCTTTTTCTGCTCCACTACTCCTTTATATTGTGGATTGTATGGAGATGTCCACTCCCTCTTGATACCCTCCTTCACATAGAATTTTGTGAAGTAACTATTTGTGTACTCTCCCTCATTATTCGTGTCAAGCACCTTGATCTTATTCCCTATTACATTTTCCACTAGACCCTTAAACTCTTGGAAATGACTGAAGACCTCATCCTTGGTCTTCAAAAAAGAAATCCAAGTTTTCCTAGAGTATTCATCTATGAAGGTGTTGTGCTATTCAACAACCCCCATTATTTTAGATTTGCCTTAGAAAAATAATGGGGACCCTTTTAAAATTTTTAGACTAGAACAAATAAGACCCTTAAGTGATTGATTAAAATAGAAATAGGAGTTAGAAAAGCTAAGGGACAACATTTTATTGTCTAAAGGGCACTTAGGCAAAAAATTCAAAAGAAACATAGTTGCAAATCGCAATCGAAAAATTGTGAAGACAACATATGACATCTTAAGCCACTCCAAATGATTTGCGATGCGATATCAATAAAATATTTAATAAAGGAAAAGGGCTCCCGACTAAATCATGTTTCATAAAATATAAACCACGGGACCCACCTTTTCCACGTCACTAATCGCAAATCACAAATCGAAAATCTGATTTCCATTCTACCATAATTCGATTCACCCTCGTTTTCATTTCCCCGATGTGATACATCCGATCACATCACACTTTTGCTAACGACCACTTCCTTCCACCAGCCAGTTTCACCGTAATTACGATTGTGATATCGCATCGCAAAAATTGCATTTTGCTTTCCCCCCACTAATGTTTGAAGCTTTCAAAAACTTTAATTTTTTCACTTAAAAGAGATGTTTATATGACTAAAAGGAATTGATCGCAATCGACAAGACATATGTATTTGGCATTTTAAGAAGTTGGCACACGAATGAATCTGCGATGAGAAAATATCTGATTTAAACGCCTAAATGTCTATTCGGGCATGTGAACCCACACTTCCATTAATTGCATAACTTAATGGTTTAACAACTCGAGCCTCCAAATGTGATTTGACTGCAAAAGAATTAATGTTTTAGATTACTTTGAGTACTAAGTTTTATTTGCCATCATTTCAATTATTGTTACACTGCTCTCATATTGTGACAAGATTTCCCATTTTTACTCATTGTTCTTCTTATTTAATAGGAAATTCTAAACAAATAGAGTTCCTTAGAAATGTCTAAGGCCACAAAGAAGTTCAAGAAACCCATGGCTCCCCCTAATCCCATGCCTTCTGGTAACTAATTAACATAAATTACAACCCTATTCATAGACACTACATGCGCAACAAAGAGTGTTTCTACTTCTTGGGAAGCAATGTACATGTTATTTGAAGATGAGAAACCCCACAGGGTTGAAAGAAAAGCTACTGTAGACACTTCTGATACCTAAGAAGCTACTATAGTTGAAATATCCAACTCTTTTCTTCACCGAATTTCTACACACCCTAAGATTATACCATATACAGATATGGTGAAATGGATTATTGACAGCCTAAAAATCGGAAATAGAACTTTCCTAAAAAGCACACGTACAATGATAGGGTCGTTCAGAGTAGAATATTTTAAGAAAATGTACCACATTCCAGACCCTAAGAAGGTGTATGATAAATATTTCCTAGCGCAATTCGCAAAGGAGAATAAGTTGCAGTCGGATCCCATAAATAAATGGAGGAGTAACCCTAACAAGCATAAATATGATGATAAGGGTATGTACTCCACTACTTTGCTTGCTGGTCCCTACTATTATATTCTCGCTATGATGTCTAGACTTAATGGCCAACCAAATACCAGTAAATTCTCCGTTGAATGAGTTCCCCTTATGGATGTTGTCACATACTCCTATATCATGGACCAAGGAACCATTTTTTCAAGTAATATTGCTACTAAGATTCTTGAATACAAAAAAAATCGTTTTGTTTCATATAAGATCCTTCCTCCATTTTATATGAGTGCCTACATTATGGATGTATTTTTTTTTACATCATATTTTCCAACCATGGGTTGGAAATGGAATATCTAAGACCCCAATCCCATTCATATTTATCATAGTATTATATGGGAATCAAAATATGAGACCAAATTCTACAAGATTTTCCACGGAGTTATGCTCCCAATGATTCAAGTTGTTTTTGATGAAAAGACCCCTAGATTGTCCAAAGAAGCTCAAGAAAAATTCACTTCCATTGGAAAATGGTTTTGGGAAGAGTTATTCACTTATGTCAGAGTTTTTGGAAGCTTAGCATGACCACATGTCCTACCATTATACGTTCCAAATAAACTTCTTGCAAGAGAAATTGCTTATCAGACAGTGGGTCATGGATTAACCAAAGTTTTGAAAGAAGCAAAGAAATCTTCATGGCTATCCTTTCCTATTTTTTGTGGTGTCTATGCATTAAACTATTTCAATATGCCGGGTTAGAAATTAATCAAATCCAATGTAAGAAATTATTTACAATTTATAACAGGCAATATGAACCAGACCAAGTTGCATTTAATTTCAAAAATCAAGTGAAAATAAGTCCATTTACCCATGAAAATGATGATTTTGATGATTTGTTTGAGTCTGTTGATACTTATTCAATAGTGGAGAAATTGGCAACATCACACCTTATTCCTTAACAAATAGCAAAGTTCAATCAATACATGAATAGAATATTGGAAGGTAGCCATATAAATATTATGGAGGTATACAAACATATCTCACAGAAAGAACAACAAACATAAGAACATAAGAAACAGAAAGAACAGGGAAAAGAACAACCCCCTAAGGATACTGAAGTCCTTAATGGTACAAAAGAAGATAAGTCTACTAGAACTCAAATTAAAGATCCACTATTTTCAAGTGACTTAGATGAAGTCTGGAAAGACTTTGATCAATGTCTTAAGGGAGACCAAAAAGTGGCGATCATTGATCATCAAGAAAATGTGGAAACACCTCATGGTAAAATTTAGAACTCGTTTACTTCTGGGTCAACTGACAAATCTGTTTGCACAGTAGGAGTCAAATTGATCCTGGACTACCCAACATTAAAAATTATGTTGAAAATCATGGAAATACCTCATTTGGATATATTTTACAACCCAAGACATAAGGTTGTCATGAGCAGGCAGAGGAAGAGGAGAAGAACAAAACAATCACAGGCTCTCATTTCTGGGGATGTCTCTATGGAAATAGTTTGGAAGGACCCACAAGTAGATCCATCTCAAGATCTAACATGGTTAACTAATTTTTCAGGTGCATATGCATCTACCACCATTGAAAAAGCCACTGAAGTTCAAAAATTAGTCAAAGATAAGGATGAAATAATACTTCAATTAGAAAAATAATTGATAGTAGGGAAACAAATCATTAATCAACAATTACAAGCACAATTATCACAACTCCAATAGAGATTGAATCAACTAAAGCTACAACACCAATATGATGTTGGTGCTAAATATGCTTAGATACACCAACTGAAATTCATTGTTGAACAATTAAAAGATAATCCTAAAGTGGATGATTTTAAAATGGAAGCTTTAGAACTAAATACTTTGTTAGCCCATAAACAAGTTGTTTTTTGTCAAAAAACTGTTTAGCATAATTGAACTGTGTGAATAAAGTGATTCAATGGTGAATTGAGTAGTTGAATAGAGGATCAAAGTTTATGAAATTGATGATAAAGTCTTCCAATAAGTCCAATCTTCCAAGGATTGAAGTTTCTAAAAATGAAATCTTATCCACTGATTGGGACATACACATAAAGCAAGATAAAAGGGAAATTTCCAGAGCTAGGGATGTTTCCAACAACATTGTTGAAATAGTCAACCAAAACCTCATTGCTGCTAATATGATTGATAAATGCCCACCCAATTCTCTACCTATTGTAAAATATTTGATAAGACAATGGTAGGAAATTTCCAAGATGAAGGAAGAAAGCATAAAAAAATTGGATAAGGTGGATTGGGACAAGTATTGGAAGCACTTGGTCAAGCCACATAACCAATGGATAATGTTTCACTGTCTAACCGACACTTCCTCTTACATGATGCCTCCACTATTAGATGCAGTCTATGCAAGAAAATTGTGTGTCAGGCCATACCAACCTCCTGAGGTTCAACCTATGATCGAAATCCTTCAAATCAAAGAACGAATGGAAAAAGAGATAGCAATGCAATCCCGAAGCATGTCATCTGACCAATATCTGTTTCTGTTTTTATTTCACTTAATTTAAGGAGAGTTTTTTAAACCTCCTCAACTCTTTATGTATTTTCTATTTTTGTACTTTTATTTTATTATATAAACCCTTTCATGTCTTTAAAGAAAGGGTCTTGAAATTTTGAAAAGAAGACTTTACAAAAGTTGCACTTTTGTACTCTTAAGGTTTTCTTAATATAGAAGGCTGGACTAGAGAATTTTTTTCAAGTGAGAAGAGTTAGCATATATATGGTACTTTTATCTTTATGTTTATGTTCTGTTTCAAATGAGAAATAGTTAAATTTCCTTATGATGTTTTGTTATATGTATCTTTTTAACACAATCCAACATTAATTCACCTCTAAAAATGTTGAATTGCCATTTTTTATACATATACCATACATGCAATAATATATACGATATATAATCAATCAATTGAGTTGATTAACTATTTAATCAAATCAATTATCTTAAATTATTTTTCATTTCTCTACGTGTTTGATAAAATTTCATTTGCATTCACTTAAAGGCGATCTTTTTAAATCACATATAACAAAAAGATAATTCATCCTGGGACAAATATAGGTATATACATATTTTCTTTAAACTTGTTTCCACTCTCATTCACCAAGTCAAAGTCGGTTAAAATACCACCCATCCACTCAATTATATTTAATTGGGAAACTGGTCCCATAAACCCAGTCAGAGCCACTTTCTCAAATGGATAAGGGACAATTTTTAAGTCCCCAACTGAGTGGTTTTCCCCAATGTTGTTGTAGCGAATTTCAAGGAATCAAAATTTTTAGTGCTAGAAGGAGGGCCACTAGACTATGAATGGCACCAAATATTAATCCTAAAAACAAATAACATCAAAACAGTTGATCTCCCTCCAAATCTCCTACAACTTCAAGTCCATGCTCAAAATCTCCTACGTTTAGATCAGAAGTTTTTCAATATAATCCCAAATATCCTAGTTCAATTCTCAAATAACTCTCTCCTGTTTATACTATAGAATCACCTAAAGTACATAATTTAATAAATAAATTAGAAGGATTTTTTTTTTTTTTTTCTTTTCAACAGAAAAATCTGTGCTTTCTCAAGCCTTTGAATGAAGTGTTACTTCAATTTTACAATATACTGGTGTATTGACTCGTTCTCAGAGTGAAAGACTCGGAATAACTGTCACTTGAGTTTCCTCTTCATTCCCATCGTAGGAAGACCCCAACATCTGAAGCTCAAACATCTACTAGTGAGATTATTTCATCTTCTCCCCCTCAAACTCCTTCATTTTTTCCCCCCTTCCATTACATCCTCTCAAACAATTTCCTCATCTACTCATATCTCTTCATCTCAGTCCACATGTGCTGCTTCGAGCAGTACCAATTCCATGGTTGTTTATTATTCAACTACATCCACCTCTATATCTACCTCTTCTTCTTCAAATATTTCTTCAAGACACACAAATCCTCTAATTCACACAATGGAAAATAGGCCATGGACAAATCCCAGAGCTTTTAAATTACCAGGTCCTCTTCATCCTTTACCCAAGAATCCAGAGAGATGGCTACCTAAGTATAATCTTGACGATGGTTTCCCTACTGAAGAACATCTCCATAATTTCATGCTATCTATGAATCTAAATGATGTATCTAAAGAAGATTGTGTAGTAAGATTGTTTCCCTATACTTTTCAATGATTACGGAATAACTGTCACTTGAGTTTCCTCTTCATTCCCATCGTAGGAAGACCCCAACATCTGAAGCTCAAACATCTACTAGTGAGATTATTTCATCTTCTCCCCCTCAAACTCCTTCATTTTCCCCCCCCTTCCATTACATCCTCTCAAACAATTTCCTCATCTACTCATATCTCTTCATCTCAGTCCACATGTGCTGCTTCGAGCAGTACCAATTCCATGGTTGTTTATTATTCAACTACATCCACCTCTATAGCTACCTCTTCTTCTTCAAATATTTCTTCAAGACACACAAATCCTCTAATTCACACAATGGAAAATAGGCCATGGACAAATCCCAGAGCTTTTAAATTACCAGGTCCTCTTCATCCTTTACCCAAGAATCCAGAGAGATGGCTACCTAAGTATAATCTTGACGATGGTTTCCCTACTGAAGAACATCTCCATAATTTCATGCTATCTATGAATCTAAATGATGTCTCTAAAGAAGATTGTGTAGTAAGATTGTTTCCCTATACTTTTCAATGATTAGCCGGATCATGGTAATTTTAATTACCATCAGGAAATATTACTAGTTGGGACATATTCGAAGAATAATTTTTGACCAAATTTTGTTGATGATCGTACTACTACTACTCTCATCAATGATATTTCAAATCTTAAAGTGAATTCAGGTGAAACTATTAAATATTTCTATTATAGATTTAATGGTATAAATCTACATCTAAACATGGTGTAAATGTACAGATTGAATGGTATATATCCTCTCTTCCTTCTAACATAGAAATTTTTGTAGATAGAGCCAATAAGGCTACTTTGGTAGAAAACATGAAAGAAGCCCTCTCTGTAGAAAAGAGAATTATTTCTTTAGAAAAGAAAACTACCGAGGAAGATATAAAATCTAAAAAAGTCATGTTTAAGGATGATCCCAAAAAGAAAACATCTAAGGATCCTTATGATCTTGAATGATTACAAAAGGTTCTCAAAACCATGTCAAATGACATGGTAGAAATAAAAAACAAGTAGCTGAATCTTCTTCTAAGAAACATTTCAGATCTTTTAAGAAAACACAGACTTCAAATCCTCAACCTCCAAATGTAATTTCTAGTGCTCAATCAGATCAAGATGAAGACGAGGATGAAACAGTATTGTTTGTAGATGAATAACATGGTGAAGAGTTGGTTGAAGTTCATGGATTATAGGATTTTATTCTTCCTACATATGATAATGAAGATGAACATGAGGCACTCCCAGTTAGCACTAGAAGTAAAAATCTTACTGATCTCCCTCAGTCTCCTAAAAAACATAAATCTTCAACCCTTGTTACTAAAGACAAATTTGTTAAAAAAAGTACTCCTTATCCTTAAACGAGCCCAACTTCTTCTAACTCTCCATATACATCACAGACCTTAGTGGTTTTAGATACCATTGAGTATAATATAATGGAATATATGAAGAAAGTTAAAGAAAATATCTCTATGTATGAAGTAAGTAAAATAAAACATCAACATAAAATCCTACTCAAAGGACTGAATGCAGTTCCTGCCTCGCCTTTACTTGCACCTGTTAGTTCTAAAACCTCCAAAGGAGTAGGCAAACCTCTCACAGATTCATTTAAAAAGATCGATGCCATTGATGCTATCCTAATTGGAGATAGGTCCAATTCTCACACACCTCCATTCCTTATGACTTTTTAAGTTTTTAATAAAAATGTGCATAATTTCCTGATAGACTCTGGGGCTTCTTCAAATATTATGCCATATTCTGTTTTATTGAAGTTAAACATCGCTCCTCAAAAGTCTACTATACACATTGTTTAATTAGATAGAACCAAAGTCAAGGTTTTAGGAGAGATGAATTCTGTCCTTATTAGGCTAGCTTCTAAATCAAAAGTTCATCAAGTAATTGATATTCTAGTTGTTGATATTCCTGAATTTTATGGTTTGATTCTGAGTATAGATTAGTCATAAAATCTTCACGGTTATTGTTCCACTACTTCCAAGAAGGAGATTATAGTTCAAGTTGGCGTCTACCGCTTCAACTTCCATGGTTACCATTTTCCCCTCCAGTAGGATGGGAAATTCCTTGAGAATGTCGTACGACTGAGAACCTCTACCATTGAAAGCTTCTAAGGTATTTGGGGACTGACTTAACAGGGGAGAGCTGATGGATTTCCAGCATACGACAGACATGATACAGGTCAAAGCGCCTTCATCAAAGACAATCCGGTGAATAGTATTTCCCATAATGGTAACTTGGATCATAAAAGCTACCTGAGATGGGATGCCAGGAATGAAATTCTTGAGATTGAAAGTAATCAGACTAGAATCTGAAGGATCAATCCATCCAATAGCAGAGAGTAGTGCCTTGCATTATGATGGGCATGAATGAAGGACCTCCAAAGCCAACATCGCCAAAGGCGCTTGAGCCAAATATTCTACAATATTGTAGCGTTGTGATGCTCTCACATTAAGATTGTAAGACGCTTTCTGTAGAACAAATTTTGGGGGTGGTCGGATGATGGAGTCACTACTCAGTCTCTAAATCCAGAGAGGAACAGAGGTAGGAGGTGCAGAAGAGTAAGGGTGATATGTAACTTCTGGTTCCACAAGAGCCTTAGATGGATTGGGATAATCTTTAGTTCTCATGGTGATGGAAACATATTGTGCTCTAACCATGAACACCCAAGAGCTTCCAGACGATTGAGCTTGATCTACCATTTGCATCTACGGAGAAGGGAATGGTTCTTTCAAAACGACCAGAGTCCTAGGTGTGCCCTTCAGAAGACAGAAAACTTCGGCACGCCGAGGAAAATCCTTGGTGTAATGATCATCATCAAATATCAGACAAGGATATTTGGGCTTACTTGTTGAAGAATCACCAACAGATGACTTCTTTGAATCCTGTTTAGGATTTTAGGATTTAGACTTTCCTTTACCCTTTTTCTTACCCTTTGAGGATTTATCTGCTACGGTAGATTGAACAAAATTTACCTCTGAGGTTTTACCAAGATTCTTTTGGATATGAGAAGGAGTAGGGGGTGCAGCAACAACAGTGGATTTAGACTTTGAAAAAAGTCTTAGGCACACTACTATTAGTATGAGCCACTATCTCAATAACACCATCCACCGAAGGTGTAACATGAGACTGAGATGATGTAGGGTTAGTCGAAGGATGTGGTGCATCAGGTAATAACTCATATAGTGTCACAAACTGGGAATAAACCAAATCGAGGCATTGAGCTGTAGCAATGACCTTCTCTTCCGTGACACACCCACCCATTGCAAGATATTTTTCAATCTTGGGAACAAATGATTTCGTAAACCATTCAGTCAACCTATGGTAAGGTATCTCAAATTTGATGAGGTGACGACGACGTCACCATTCATGAATGTGATCCTATATATGCGTATAAGTTGAATGTTTCAACGAGGTGAGAATATGGGTGCTAGTTTCATATTGGACATGTAATTGGAAGTGAGTGAGGAAGGCCATGGCCAAGGAATTGAAATCAAGGGAGCTCAAAGTACCATTTGGCCGCAACACCAGTCAAAGTACGCTGGAAAAGACGAAGATGAATATAATCTTCAACCCAAGAATTAGAGGAAAACCATAAGTGGTATGTCATAACACAGGTTTGGGGGTCTTCCCCAGATTTTCCTTCTAACTTGGGATAATCTCTTGGAATATTGGTTGGAATTGGTGGCCAATGCAACTGATGCTGGATGGGGTCATTTGTGAGCTTTGAAAAATCTGGTAATTTTAACATAGCCAAAAATGGAAGGGGAAGATGATGAGGTGAGAAAGGTCAGTTTTTCCAACCTGATTGATATGGATTCTGCCCCCAATAGGGCAGATTCTTTCCCGAATATGCATATTCCCCTCATGGATGATGTTAGCACTGGAATCAAAACTTGGATTGTGACAAGTTCTTGACCAAAAAAATCTTAAGCTCAAGGGATATTTTATGATTTGGATTGGATTATTGTAAGGTGGTTGAATCTTACATTTGATGAAAGGGTTTCAAACAGATAACTATCATTTGCACATATGAGGGTACTAGGGATTGATGTGGTAGAAAGGGTAAATTTGTAATCTATTGGTAGGAGAATATGCGAAAGGATAGTGGGTCTATAAGATATAAGTCCACTATTTGAATGAAGAAATAATACAAGATCCAGATTGGTAATATATCAACAAAAAAAGCTTTTACAAGACTTACAAAAAATTAATTGTACATTAAAAGGTATCTGCTACAAGGAATGCTCATGGGTAAGTCACCATACATATATTATCAAGAAATATTGCCAGGAAATAATGATAAAATTAGATAATGATGAATAGACATATCATGAGACTAACAAAAGAATGAAACAATATTAATATCAAAGTCTGGAACTGAAGGATTTAGATATGGAAATACATGAGATAAGTAGACTGACACACACCAAGCTTTCATAAGTCCTCAAGGGTGCTTCTGATATATTATATATTCAAAATGTAACATAGTATGCTATGCAAAATACAACCAATGAACCTTTATGTTTTGGCATTACACAGTATTTATACAAAATAGAAGTTATGCCAAAAGCCTCCAATAAAAGTGGAAATCTATTTTTGGGAATTTATTACAACTCTACGTATAGTAGAGTTTATCTAAAACATTAAAAATGAAATTGAAATATAAATAAAGAAAAAACATGGAATCATGGAGCTGGAGCTAGCTAAGTAGAGGTGGTTGAGTGCCCTCTGTAGCTTGTAAAAAACTTCCTCCATAAAAAGTGGAATCCAACAACTGAAAGGAACACTTGTATACATATCTGCAAAAATATAGGAGTGGCTAACCAAATGGAAGTTATCATGATTAGATGACACTTGGAAAAATATCATCACCACACAAGTTATGTTCACTTCATCATATTTAGTGTCATTCATGTGAGAACATAACCAAAAAGCAACTTTTCTTCTTCATATACAAAATCCAAAAATAATAGCTACTTTCTGGGTTTGTTGATAAAACTAGATTTTCTGGAAAAGGTAGCTATTAATTGGAAGTTCTGTAGATAAGCCAAAATGATACGTTTCTTCAGATTTTTAAGGTTCTGTATATTCAATAATCATATATCTAATATAGAAGCAAAAATATTGATAGCTTCAGCCTTGGTTACCCTTTTATTTGACCTTCTCTTCTGTGCTTGCTTTTTCTGCTGAATCTTTTTCTTCCTTGATTCATTTTCACAATCTCATGACATATGGCTTCTTCTGTATTCTTGTCATCATCTGTAATAACTAACACATAAATTCCAGATTTTCTTTAGCAGACTCTCAACTGCAACCTTCACCAACAATGTGTTAATTACTGCATTTGACTTAACAATCCCCTTTGACTTGCGCATTCGATCAAACCCTAAAGTAGCAACTCTGTGTTCTCTTTCACTCCACCATTCACATCAAACTAATATGATTTTTGTAAAATAAGTAACATCAACTTGTTATTTCCTAAATCTACCTCAGGCTGAAGGAAGGCAGAGTTCAGGGTAACATCAAACCACGCTCAATCTGGTAGCTAGCCCTACCAGATCAGGAGAGGGCTCTCTTCGGGTCAATATCAGCGATAAGTAATCAATAGGGCTTGAGAATGACTGAAATGAAAGCTAATTTTAAGCTAGGTATATAAGTAGGAGGGTTTGATTGAAAATTGTGGGTTGAAAAGAGAAAGAGAAGGGACTATTGGGCTATGAATTTGGGGCTAGTTTCTGCTGGAAAACCTTGGGCAAAGTAAGTGCAATGTACAGCCAAATTAAAGGTATAATGAGAGAAGAAAATAGGGAAAAGACCGCTGCCCTGTAGGCATCAATCATGGGATGGATCTACAGTGACAACTTTAGAAGAAAGAGAAGCACCGAGTTACTCAAAAGAGCATCTAACAGAGGATGGATTTTGAAAAGATAACCACTACATCAAACAACATAATCATTGTGAGAGGAGCATCGTGCGTAGATGGATTCATAAAACTTCCCTTAGAGAATTATGTAAAAAAATTAGCAGAAAAAACAAAGCATGGAAATGAATTTACAAGAAAAACATGCTGCACATTAAACACCGTGATGAATCCCAAATTTAAAGAGCAGAAAAAAGCTTTATTAAAATAATATTCGAGGAAAAATTTACACAATCCAATAGCAACCTCCCTCTGCTGCAAAAATCCCAGCTCTACACTATGAAATTCATAAAATATATATATTTTCTCATCCTTGTACTAAGGGAATTGAGCTCAACCATTTTCTTAAAAATAAAATCAGTTACATTAAACTTGGGCTGAATTTCTGAAAATAAGTGTTGAAGATGAACTCGTATCTCCTAAACCATAGCACTTGTTACAAAAATGAAAGAGGGTTTTGTAGATAAGGTCATGTTGGAGAAAAACCTCTCTCAAATTTGAGAAATTCGTTTCCAGTTGCTCGAAATCTGTTCCACAAAATCATCTCTAAAATAGAAAATCATTAAAAATTTAAATATGTAAAAATGAGCTGTAAAGATCTAGTCACATATCCCAATTCGTGACACATTTGAATAAACTGAAAGAGGTTTTTGTTATATGGCTCGTGGTTAACAAAAAAATCCTTGGGTTTTTCATAATTAATTTCCATCTGTTGTAAAATGGCTGTGTACTAAAATGACTAAAACAGTAAAAAATATGAAAATTTTGCTTTGTTTTAATGTAGGCTCCAAATATCACTGTATATATACCACATAGTAGCACCTGTGCATAAAATGAAGGAGTATTTTGTTATTTTCTATGTGATGAACAAAAACCTCTTTCACTTTTGAAAAATTCCTTACCATTATTTCACAAACGGATTTTGTACTAAACTTGTCATTGTGTGCAGCAACTGACTTAAAAACATGCATAACCAAGAATCACTCATTCATTTCGATCATATCTTCTAATCCGGGAGCCGGTTATAGGTGTGTGATATACCATTGGAAATATTTTTCCGAGCTTCTTCTGATGGACACACTTTTGACATTTTTGTGCTGAAAATCATGTGCAAAACATTTGACAAAACCAGACATAGTAAGAGCTCATGTTGATCCTTGGTGACAGGCTGCAAACACTGGAACTAACATCGGCTCCAATGGGGATGGTAGCTCCTTGGAGGTGCCAAGAACTACAGATCTCTGGGAAAGTAGGCAGTGCCTTCATCCAGTGGGCTATGGATGGTCAAACAACTGCAAATCCAAAACAACTTATACCAATCCAAAAACATATACATACTGCAACCTGTACATAAACAAATACCAGAAACTGAAATGTTGCCTTTGGAAGCTTATTTATTTACAAATCTACCCTACTTTGCTGCGAAACCAATAGATCAAGTAACGCTGTAATGCCAGATCAACCAATCAAGTAACTGTGACAAGGATGCTGCTTGAAAGTGCTTCAACCAGGACACAATGTAAATGCTGACAGCCATACATGCACATAACGAGTCTGGTTATGTAAAAGATAATTTGATCTATCATTCAAACTGAAAAAAATTTCCATGTACGTTGCAATAGGATCGCAAAAACCAGACTCTGTTTTCTGCCCCAACTCCACAATACATGCTTCCAGCTGCAAATTGTCAATGCAAACATCCACGGGCAGCTCTATTGTTTCTTGTTTTGAAGGAGGGAGAGTTTCCAAAAACGTTTTAGGATCTCGAAATTCATATGATTGGATATGATCATTTAAATACTGAATCTCCTTCTCAAATTTTTCAACAACTAACTCAAAGAAACCAGTTTTAGCTTCAGAAGGAAACTTCGGAGATCTCAAACATTGAAGCACGACAATGAAAAATACTTCATCAATTTCAATATCCACTAGCTGATCTCTAACTTCTTTTAAAGCTTCACAAAGAGCAGGGTCTGCCACATGCCCTACCATTTTATTTTAGTGCATGAATGGATCAGTGAGCACTGGAATCTCTGGATTGAGTTGGAGTCGCCAAGTGAATGTTTCAGCCTTCATATGTCTAATCGTTGTCCACCATCAACAATCATATCTGAAATTGATACACGTACTGGGGAAACTTGCAAGTTAGATGTTACGTTTACAAACTAGACTGGAGATTGACTGAAGCAACGTTTATCTACTTTCGCTAATGCAAAGCAAGAGCGTTTCGAAGGATATCTGGCATAACTTCAGGCTTCGTCTGTAGCTTACAAAACAAATAACACCAACAAGCAAACCATTTTCTTCCCTAGTATGGTCGCCACTATGTTATTGCCTAAATATACCTCAGGCTGAAGGAAGGCAGAATTCAAGGTAACATCATACCACGCTCAGTCTGGTAGCTAGCCCTACCAGAACAGGAGAGGGCTCTCTCCGGGTCAATCTCAGCGAAAAGTAATCAATAGGGCTTGAGATGACTGAAATAAAAGCTAATTTTAGGCTAGGTATATAAGTAGGATGGTTTGATTGAAAATTGTGGGTTGAAAAGAGCAAGAGAAGGGACTATTGGGCTATGAATTTGGGGCTAGTTTCTGCCGGAAAACTTGGGGCAAAGTAAGTGAAATGTAAAGCCAAATTAAAGATGTAATGAGAGAAGAAAATAGGGAAAATACCGCTGCCCTGTAGGCATCAATCAGGGGATGGATCTACAGTGAAAAATTTAGAAGAAAGAGAAGCACCGGGTTACTCAACAGAGTATCTAATAGAGGATGGATTCTGAAAAGATAACCACTACATCAAACAACACAATCATTGTGAGAGGAGCATCATGCGTGGATGGATTCCTAACACTTCCCTTAGAGAATGATGTAAAAAAATTAGCAGAAAAAAACAAAGCATGGAAATGAATTTACAAGAAAAACATGCTGCACATTAAACACCGTGATGAATCCCAAATTTAAAGAGCAGAAAAAGCTTTATTAAAATAATATTCGAGGAAAAATTTACACAATCCAATAGCAGCCTCCCTCTGCTGCAAAAATCCAACCTCTACACTATGAAATTCATAAAATATATACATTTTCTCATCCTTGTACTAAGGGAATTGACCTCAACCATTTTCTTAAAAATAGAATCAGTTACATTAAACTTGGACCGAATTTCCGAAAATAGGTGTTGAAGATGAACTTGTATCTCCTAAACCATAGCACTTGTTACAAAACTGAAAGAGGTTTTGTAGATAAGGTCATTTTGGAGAAAAACCTCTCTCAAATTTGAAAAATGCGTTTCCAGGTGCTCGCAATCTGTTCCACAAAATCATCTCTAAAACATAAAATCATTAAAAATTTAAATATGTAAAAATGAGCTGTAAATATCTAGTCACATATCCCAATTAGTGACAACTTTGAATAAAATGAAAGAGGTTTTTTTTATATGGCTCGTGGTTAACAAAAACCTCCTTGGGTTTTGCATAATTACTTTCCATCTGTTGTAAAATGGCTGCGCACTAAAATGACTAAAACAGTAAAAAATATGAAAATTTTGCTTTGTTTTAATTTAGGCTCCAAATATCACTGTATATCTCCCACATAGTAGCACCTGTGCATAAAATGAAGGAGGTTTTTGTTATTTTCTATGTGATGAAAAAAAACCTCTTTCTCTTTTGAAAAATTCCTTACCATTATTTCACAAACTGATTTTGTACTAAACTTGTCATTGTGTGCAGCAACTGACCTCAAAACATGCATAACCAAGAATCACTCATTCATTTCGATCATATCTTCTAATTCGGGAGCCGGTTATAGGAATGTGATATACCGTTGGAAATATTTTTCTGAGCTTATTCTGATGGACACACTTGTGACATGTTTTGTGCTGAACATCATGTGCAAAACATCTGACAAAACCAGACATAGTAAGAGCTCATGTTGATCCCTGGTGACAGGCTGCGAAGACTGGAACTAACACAACCTTCCATAAAGCCCTGACTGATGGCACTCGGTAAAAAACTATTTTTTTGGAGGATGAAAACGTTTTGCTGTAGTTATCACAAAAGTAAACAGAGACAGAGCTCTACATGCCCTAAAACTCGGTGAGAGGGAGTGAAATGAAACCGAAGTGATTTAAACTCTACTGCCAACTCATTTCACCAAACCTTTCACTCCATCACATTATTACTAATATCTACTCATGCTTCAACTTTAATACATTTCACCTTTAATGAGTAGAAATATATTTGACTAGCTTTAACAAATAAATAGGCAACCTATTTTTTTAATGAAACCTTCGAAAAGAAATAGCCACCTTTTAGATGAGTGACATTTCTTGTTTAAACAGACCTTCAATATTCAAAGAGCAATAAATTTTTACTTGATAATGCTTCTTTTATCTCCTTGTACGAATTTTTCAAGAAATAGCTACTTACTGGGTTTGCTTGTAAAACTAGATTTTCTGAAGAAAATAATTGCCTTACTAGAAAAGATAGATAGCCAACTCCTTTTAATAAATCCTCCAATTAGAAATATCCACCTTTCATAAATTTAATACCTCTTGTTTTAGCAGACCTTCAATATTCAAAGAGCAATATCTTTTCACCTGATAAATGCCTCTTTTATCTCCTTGTACAAAATTTCCAGGAAATAGCTACTTATTGGGTTTGGTTGTAAAACTAAATTTTCTGAAGAAAATAGCTATTACGGAAAATTCCTAACACAACTGATGACTCTAAAATTTTTTTATTTAATCTTGGATAGAGATACCATGGTGAATGAATAAGACTTCTCAAGCTAAACCCATGACCTTAACTACTCAAATCAGTTAAAATACTTATTAAAAGAGAATTTACCCTAATAACTCTATGACACATAAAAAATATTGGACTCAAAATTATTTTGGATTTTGGTTAAAAAATGATAAAAAATAATACATTTTAACCCTCCAGGGCCTTCAACCATAGGTTAGGAGATAAGATAGGATCATAGACACAACTTACAATGATGACCAAACCTTGATTTTTTTTTGAAAAATTGCAGTGCTAACAGTGGCTCCTATTAGGGATGAAGTCCTCCCCGTGAGTCTTCAAGGACCGTAGATTTAGTACCTTGTCCAACCCTTATTTATCCAACCAACAATTCTTCTCATTAACTCAAAAATACCAGCATGCCTAACCATTGGGTAATGGAGTCATAAGCTAGATTTCGATCTTCTGCAAACTTATTTCAACATAACTGAAAACTAAATCAAAATGTAATCTAAAATTGAAACAAATGATTGAATGGCAAGCTTATTTATGTACATACCTACTTCTAATTAGTTGAAATTCACTTGATCAAGTGTATACAAACTTCCAAAATAATTTTTTGAACAACTGATTTCTTGACATGTCTTCGCATCCAGTGCTGAAAGGATGAAAAGTATGAAGCATAATCTATAAATGTGACTCATACTTGCTGCTATGGACGAGAGGTACTCCAAGACTAATAACAAGAGAGACTTTCAGAAAACGAAAATTCATATAATCAGCAATAGGATCAATAAATCAACAAGGAGACTTACTCAAAATAGCTTTGGGTTCCAGGATTATAGGCTGACACATACTTTCCTCTGATAGAACAAGGATTTGATGAAGAGCTTGTTCTTCATTTTTTTTACAAATTTCTTCTTTGACACTATATCCCTGCAACTCAGATTTATACATTTCAAACATAGGCTCATAACTATTTTTCTTATCATTAATTCTCAGCAAAAGTGATACTTCCTCGACAATTTTTATGAGTTGAGAATCATCTTCTTCCCTGGATTCAGAATCATAAGTGTCATGGATTGGATCATCACTGTAAACTTTAAGACAAGGTGACATAAAAACCTGCTCTTCATCATTAGGATATTTATCAAACAAAGGCTGATTTATGAAGTTTTCACTATGTTCACCTAATATATCGTCATGCTGCTCAATAATATGGTGTTTATCCTATTCTTGAATGATATGATATTGAAGAAAATCATGAGAAAAAAAGGGTTGTTGAATACCTTTTGGTATAACCATGTTTTCTTTACATTTATGTTGTTCATCATCACTTTTAACTTTCTTATCAAACTAATAGAAACATTCCAAAGCGAAACATTTGACTAGATACCTATCTTTATAAAAGGAATTAAAAGCATCATGAAACTCTTTCAAACAAGTGATGCTATTTTTAGGAAGATCTCTACACCAATCAAGGGTTGCACCCTCCAAAGAATATCTAAACAATTAATCTTTACATCTTCATGAACAAAATGCAACTTATGAATCTAGTCATGAAATCCCATAAAAACTCAGCTGGTACTTCCCAATAATGTCTACTAATCCTTGGAAGAGAAAATTCCCATTCTCTTCTATCTAGAAAAGAATTAGGAAAACCATCTCTCTTTGAAAAATTGCAGAAGGCATATCTTTTAGCGAGGATCACTTCCATCAGAGTGCTGGATTTGAAAACAGTGGAGTCACCTCTGGATTCTTTGTCATGGATTCGCCAGCTGAAATATCACAATCTTATTCAAGTCTCAATTTCTTGTTCACCATCAAGAATTGATCATCAGCAATTAAAAATAAGAGACTTGGGAGAATGCTTCGTTTCAAGGCCTTCGTCTCCTGACAGACGCATCAAAAGATGTTAGCGTTGGAATCAACACTTGAATTGTGACAAGTGCCTGACCAGACACATATTAATCTCAAGGGCTATTTTATGATTTGGATTGGATTATTGGAAGGTGGTTGAATCTTACATTCGCTGAAAGGGTTTCAAACAGACAACTCTCATTTTTTACATATGAGGGTACTAGGGCTTGATGTGATAGCAAGGGTAAATTTGTAAACTATTGGTTAGGAGAATATGCAAAATTAAAATGGGTCTATAGGATAGAAGTCCATTTTTTGAATGAATAAATAACAAAAGATCCAGATTGGTAATATATCAACAAAAGAAAGCTTTTAAAAATTTCATTGTACATTAAAAGGTATCTGCTACAAGGAATGCTCATGGGTAAGTCACCATACATATATTATCAAGAAATATTTCCAGGAAAGACTGATAAAATTATATAATGATGCATAAACATATCATGAGACTAACAAAAACATGAAACAATATTAATATCAGAGTCTGGAACTGAAGGATTCATATATTGAAATACATGAGATAAGTAGACAATACACACACCAAGCTTTCATAAGTGCTAAAGAATGCTTCTAATATATTATATATTCAAAATATAACACAGTATGCTCTACAAAATACAACCAACAAACTCTTCTGTTTTTGCATTACATAATAATTATACAAAATAGAAGTTTTTCCAAAAGCCTCCAATAAAAGTGGAAATCTGTTTTTGGGAATTTATTACAAATATCTATGTATAGTAGAGTTATCTAAAACATTAAAAAGGAAACTTAAATATAAATAAAGAGAAAACATGGCATCATGGAGCTGGAGCTGGTTGAGTTGAGGTGGTTGAGTGACCTCCGTAGCTTGTCAAAAACTTCCTCCATAAAAAATGGAATCCAGCAACTGAAAGGAACACCTGTATACATATATGCAAAAATATAGGGGTGGCTAACCAAATGGAAGTTATCCTGATTAGATGACAGTTGGAAAAATATCATCACCACATATGTTACATTCACTTCATCATATTTAGTGTCATTCATGTGAGAAAAAAACCAAAAAACGACTTTTCTTCTTCATATACAAAAGCCAAAAATAATAGCTACTTTCTGGGTTTGCTGATAAAACCAGTTTTTCTGGAAAAGGTAGCTATTACTTGAAAATTCTGTAGATAATCCAAAATGGTACGATACTTCAGATTTTCAAGGTTCTGTATATTCAATCATCAGAGATCTAATATAGAAGCAAAAATATTGATAGCTTTATCCTTGGTTACCCTTTTATTTGACCTTCCTTCCATGCTTGATTTTTTTGCTGAATCTTTTTTTTCCTTGGTTCATTTTCAAAATCTCATGACATATGGCTTCTGTTGTATTCTTGACATCATCTATAATAACTAACACATGAATTCCAGCTTTTCTCTAGCAGATCCTCAACTGCAAAATTCACCAACAATGCGTTATTTCCTGCATTTGACTTAACAATAACCCCCTTTGACTTGTGCATTCAATCAAAATCTAAAGTAGAAAATCTGTGTTCTCTTTCACTCCACCATTCACAACAATATAATCCGATTCTGTAAAACAAGAAACATCAACCTTCCACAAAGCCTTGGCTGATGGCACTCGGTAAAAAAATGTTTTGCTGGACGATGGAAACATTTTTTTGTAGCTGTCACAAGAGTAAATAGAGACAGAGCTCCGCATTCCATAAATCTGGGTGAGAGGGAGTGACATGAAACCGAAGTGATTTAAACTCTATTGCCAACTCATTTCACTAAACCTTTCACTCCATCACATTATTACTAATATCTACTCGTACTTCAACTTTAATACATTTCACCTTTAATGAGTAGCAATAGATTTGAATAGCTTTAGAAAATAAATAGCCAACCTCTTTTTTTAATGAATCCTCCGATGAGAAATAGCCACCTTTCAGATGAGTGAAATTTCTTATTTCAGAAAACCTTCAATATTCAAAGAGTAATGAATTTTTACCTGATAATGCCTCTTTTATCTCCTTGTATGATTTTTTCAGGAAATAACTACTTACTGGGTTTGCTTGTAAAATAAGATTTTATGAAGAAAATAATTGCCTTACTAGAAAAGATAGATAGCCAACTAATTTTAATAAATACTCCAATTAAAAATATCCACCTTTCATCAAGGTAAAACCTCTTTTTTTATCAGACCTTCAATATTCAAAGAGCAGTATCATTTCACTTGATAAATTCCTCTTTTATCTCCTTGTACGAATTTTTCAGGAAATAGCTACTTACTGGGTTTGCTTGTAAAACCAGATTTTCTGAAGAAAATAGCTATTACAGAAAATTCCTAACACAACTGATGAATCTGACATTTTGTTCTTTAATCTTGGATAGATATACCATGGTGAATATGTTATCATGCTATAATTTTAATATTGGCAAGAATAATTATATAGGACAACATCAATCCGCTTTTAAAGCTGGGATCTAGCCTTGTCAGCTTCAGAGAGGGATCTCTCCTTATAATTTAGCTTTGTTTCCTTAATTGATATTAGGCTAGTTATGATAGTGTTGAATTGTTTGTTTTTTTGTTTGATTGGTTGGATAGGTGATCTTTTTGAATTAATTTCTTTCCACTGGGCCTATGGAGTGAGATAAAGGATAGAAGTTGCATCAAATTTTCAAAGAGTAGTCACATGGCAAGCTAGTTACAATTACTGGATATTTAATTCTAAATGAATTATGAAAGGAAGCAATGGTGAATTTAGTAGCTATTGAAAAGAATTCTAGAATTTCTCAATCAGACTTCACAAGAAAACATATATATTGTAAATATAGCTAGAAATAAGGTGTTCAGATAACAAATCTTATTCTTCACTTTCTGTTTTACAATTAGATTAAAGTAATACCCAGTAAGGAGAAACAATGGAAACAAATGTTACAAAAGGAAAAAACATCACCAGTAACCTATAGAACAAGTATCCTGTGAATGGTCTTCTTTATTGATGTATGATAAGCTCTAAAAAAGTACCATGCTCAATAGAATATGATTACAATGATCAGAGTCCAACCCAAGAATACTTTGAATACATGAATTATTTAAACTACTTCTACAAAAGAATGCCGTATCAAACATGCAATCTGTTATTAATTACAAAAATAATAGTTTTTGACCAACGTGACAAAAAAAGGTGGAATCGTTGAAGATATCTGGACATCTGGCACTTTAATTTAGGAAACAATTTCTGCACGATCTATTCTGTTTGCTGTGCAGGTTGTTTTGCTGGATGTAGCTGCTCTTTATTCCTCCTGGTACTCGCACAACTTATCCCACTAATCTTAATCAGGAATAATTATCTTTGTGGCCTTCCGATATATCTCATCTGCCTCCGTGCATCTAGAAAATGTGGGTTTGACCACAAAGATATGCTTTATCTTCTGCTGGATGAAAATATCGTTACTCATAGCTTCTAAAGAAGCTCTCCCTGTCATAACACCTTTAATGTTTGAAAATTTTGCTGTGTCCTTTGCAATTTTTTTGAGATTCTTCACATAATCATCTCTGGCTATGAGTTTTTCATTGATAACAAATATAGAAGGCATACCCCTCTTAGTTAATAGCTCAATTCTGTTGAAAAACCTGTTGATTGTAATTTCCAACCCATGAAATTTTTCCTCAAGCTGTTGAACCAAGTTCCTTTTTGTAAGGAATTTTTTCACCTCCAAAATTGTTTTTGTCCTCTCATGTACTCTCAGATCATTAAGTTCATATCTATTTTTGGAATTCAAAAACTTAATGATTTTGTTAGTTGTATCAAGCATGTCTCCTAGTTCTTCATTTATATCTGATATGGCCTTATTAGCTTTCTCAATCAGGTCCTTTTGCTCAAAAATAGTCTGGATATATGGCCAGATTTCATTATTGGATTCAGTGATGCTGATCCATATCATTTATTTAATTTGACCCAAGGTGTTGCCAACTGAGGATTCCCTTAGAGATTTCTGTAAATTTTTTATCTGCTTCTGATTTCTTTGTGATTCTGTTGCATGGGCTATCACAGTCCTTACCATCTGATATTGCAAATTTTTGTTTTGAGCATGTAGTCTTTTAATTTCCTCTGTTTGTAATGACATGTTCTCCATTGATTTTGCTGGTTGATCTTCGGCATCTCTTGTGCTATTTGTTGAAGTTGTTGATGCAGGAATGGCTATAAGGGGTACAACCTCTAAAGGAAAAATGGATGTTTTTTGCAACTTGTTGTTTTTCTTTGATCATTTTCTCCATCTCAATTTCCATCTGTTTCAGTTGGGCAGTCTGCTCCATGATGAGTTTCATCATCTCATATTTCTGGGACTCTATCTCCTCAATTCATTTTGTGAGTGGATCTTCTATGGCTGAAATCTTCAGCTGCTTATTTAATGCCGATATATCTACTTTTTCTTCTTAATTATATCTTCCAAAGCCTGCAGATTGGAGGGGTCATATGCTATGTTTACAACCAAATATTCCAAGGATTTTATCCTTGTATCCTTGGACATAGAAGTGATCTTCTCCATTTTAAGTTGTGACTGTAAATTTTCTAAGGAGACTTGCAACTTAGACAAATTCATTGTTGTGTTGGTTAATGTGGAAGAGATAATTTCACCTATCTGTTTGTGAATTTCCATCTGGTCGATGGGATGAATGTACTTGATGCTGAACTTGAATGAAATCTTCTTGTAGTCTGCTGCCATCTTGGGTTTGAAATTTGAGCTTCCAGGATTGTCATGTGCATTTTCCCTTTTTCTGAGTCAAAGGCTAATAATAATCTGCTCCGTGAGCTAGAAGTTTGCTTCCAAAACTCGGTGTAGGTGCTATTCTTCAAAATTTCATTCCTTAGTTTTATTTCCCTGAAGGTATCAAACACTGTCTTCTCCCTTTCTCTTGTAGTAGCACTAGATGTGGATGTCTGGAGGGCTTGCTGCCGATTTAGCATAGTAGTTGAGGTAGTAGGGGAGGACATGGACTGACCTCCCGCTAGAGAATATCCTAGTGTCTATGATGTTGATAGTTGTTTCCTGCCCTGTATATTTTTCTTGATAAATGTATATGTGGATCCTGGTTCTTTTCCTATATTTCATTTTAAATTCTTTATTGGAAGTATCAGTCAATGAAGGCGACTAATCTTCCCTCTGCCTATTCCCTGTTTCTTCTTTCTTATCCTCTTTGTTCTAATTTTGCTATGGTACAAGGGTTTGTAATCCTGAAGTTGATATTGCATGTTCCTCTGCCTCCTGAAAAGTGTTCTTTTCCCAATCTGTTTGATTCATAATCTGTTCTATTTCTGGCCTTTGAGTGTGAATGTAGGGTGTAGACTTTTTTTCCACACTGATTTTAGAAATGAACCCAAATGGATCATAAGACCATGTAAATATGTGAGAAAATTTCATCTCTTTTAGACTTTTATCAAATTCCTCTCCTGCTGCCTTGTTGTTGCATATGAATGGTCCAATTTCAGACTTGATCCTGAACTGTGATTTTTTGTTTGCTGAGTCAAAATGCACCTCATCAACATTTAAAATTTGTATGATATACTCCAAGGCAAAAATACTCATTGGGAGGAATTTTGGCAACTTGTAGGGAGGAAATTCACATCCATACACTCTCATACATGTATAATTCTGGTATAAGTACCAGTCTCCTGTTTTAGCTTGATCTAAAATCTGCATAATTATTTTAATATCTTCACTTATTCTAGGCTCAACTGTGTTGCTTAGAATATTCATGGTTGGATGTAAGAACAACTCAATGAATTGCTTGTAGTTGTATTCTTCTTTCTCTTTCATCAATAGGGTGGTCCAAAAGATGACAAATTGTGGGTGTCCATCATCATCCATCTTCTTCATGGAAAATTGAAACCGTTCTGACTGAAAATATAAGAACATGTAAACAATGACATAAGTATATTTAAATACTCCCTCTATATGGAATTTCAAAAACTGGTCATGGATGTTGTCAACTAGGAATTGGCTAAAATCAAACATAATAGAGGGCTTGGAATCTGTGGACAATATAGTCAAAAAGCCTATAATTTCCTCATCTACCCGTTGGTTAGAGTAATACCCAAGAAGATATGAGACGATTGTAGATATTTGTTTTGTTCTTTTAGGAAATAAGGATGAGGGATATGGAGGGTTTTTCTTGGGTAAAGGGGTATTTTCAGTCCAGAATAACTCAAGGGTTTTAGCTCTCTTAGCAAAATCTATCTTTTGGTATAGTTCTATGAGGGCTTCTCAAGAAAATGGTGTTGTATTTTCTGCTGAAGGTCCCTACATCATTTAGATGATAGATTGAGCATTGATTGTGAATAAGACTTCACTAGTATGGGCAATTACAACTCTTTGGTTAGGGATATATCAGACACAACATCTACTAATGAATTCAGGGGCACTATGGGTTTTAGGGAAAATATAATAAGGCAAATTGGTGTCCCATAGTCCAATGTCATCAACACCATATATTAACTTATCCTCTAACCAACATTAAACATCAAATAGATCGAGCTCACATAGGGTCTCATGGATTTTGAAGTATTTCTCTCCAAGGTTAATATGATACAGGTCAACAGGAGGGTGAACCATGGTTCTTGACCTTTATTTTTGGGAGGCATGATTTATTGAGGCTACATAACTGATTAAGTTGGCTGATGGTGTAAGTTTTCCGAGTGCAGAGGCGAAATTAGAGTGGGGAAGATAGTGAGACAAAATATAAAACAACGATTTGCGATGCGCGGTGTTCCTCAGCTGGCAACGACCTATAAAAATGAAAAACCTGTTGTAGAGGTGGTAATTGGAGAGCACAAAAAAGTTTTGAAATAGGCGGGAGGAGGCAATTTATGGGTTTCCCTAATTTCCCATTGTTCATGACACATGTATGTTGGTTAACGGTTAAGAAAATTTAATTATGCAACAGATTGATTTGAGAGGGAGCGGAGTTGATTGGATGGGCAATGGGTGGATGGGGTGGCACAACGTGATAGGCGGAGACGTAATGGTTAGGAGGGTGGTTTTTTCTTGGCAAAGAAAACCGCATTTGGAGGGGCTAGCGCGCGGTAGGAGACTTCGGTAGGGGGGTGCGAACTCACCAATGCCTGCCACGTAGATATGGGTCCTATTCTAATACCGCCGAATTCAGAGCCCCCCCTCCCCCCCCCCCCCGCGCCCTCGACAATAAAGTTTAGATGGTGAGGGAGGGCCAAATATGAATATTAGCCTTCCGATTAATGGAGATTGGTTAATATTACGAGAAAGGTGGTAGACGTATAATTGCGATGTGACAGGTGGATGGTGGGGTCGAGAAATGGAATGTCGTATGAAAAGGACTATATGGATGGGTGAAAACTTAGGAAATGAAAAAATAATGCCTGAAAACCTTTAAATGAATCAAATCTTTAAACTTAGGATATAAAATTTCATCCCTTTTCCTTTTCCAACATATAAAATTCCTATGCAATGTAACTTAGGATTAATTTCATTCCCTTTTCCAAAGTACCTTCCTTTTTATACCTACCCTTTTTTTCTAAACTAACATTTTTCATATTTTCCTTTATAGGGTGCATTTGAACTAGCAGACCCAAATTGTATATTATTTTATGAAAATATATCCTACTCTATCCCTTATTTCACGTATTGATTCAGATTACACTGTTGAATCAATTTCATTTCTACCTAGCTACTGACTTACCAAGATTAAACTATTTGGTAAATCTTTATTCACCATCCTATTTAACAGAAATTCAAACTTGTTCAATCATGATTAAACTATATGAATTGAACAAACTAACTTATCAGTAGTGGCATTTTTACTTGCAACACTTTTAGTATTATTCTTTTGTGGGGTTTTTTTTTTCTTTCATTCTTTTCAACTTTTTCTTTTGTCTTTTTGTCCTTTTTTTATTTCTTTTTTCAACATAACCTCTTTTATTTTTCATATTTTGATTTTGGAAATCATTTGAATATTGAGATTCATGTGCAATATGAAATTGCAACTATAAAATTCTCAATCAACTTGAGATCCTATAATTTATAGGACCCTAATAGTGGCTCCAACTGGGGATGGCCCTTCTCCAAGTGAAGTGTCAAGAACATAAGATCAATAGCTTTGAGTACTCCTTTTTTGCAATGTTTTCATCTGATTTCGTTTTCTATTTTTTGATAGCTCATTAAACTAGGCTTAGGGCCTTCTTTGCGGGCTTCAAACTTTGCTAATAATTTACCCAATCACAAACTGTAAAAACTATGATATTGAAAATGATGAAGGATAAAACTGTATGCTTAATATAAGTAATGCTTCAACATCCTGCCATTGATAGGACCTCCAAGTATCTGTTCCATTTAGCTCTTTAAGGAAATATGCATTATTTCCCCTGAAAGCATAAATAATGTATGGTCCTTGCTAAAGGTTGTCAAATTTGCCATGTTTACCTTTGTCTTCTCTTCTAGAATCCCATTTCAACAGTTTGTCTCCCATATTGAAATCATTAGCCTTTGTTCTTATGTCAAAGATCTTCTTAATATTTTCATGAACAACTTAGGTCCTATTATAGACCTCTTCTCTAGATTGCTGTAGTTGAATAGTTTGATTAATCCTTCTCTGTACATAATTTGGTTCAACCTATTTTTCTTGAATGATCTTCATGAATGGAACTCCTAAACATAATGGAAAAACTGCATCCATTCCATAGAACAATTGGTATGGGGACATGCCAATTGATTTTTTGGTAGTAAGTTTTTCAACTCAAAGTGCATTGACCAAATTGTTATGCCAAGATTTCTTGTTGTCTTCTAATAGATTTTTGATGATATTTACCAAAATTTTATTTGAGGATTCATCTAACCCATTACCCTGAGGGTAATAAGCTGTTGAATGTCCCAAATTAATGTGGTATTTATGACAAAAATCAACCATTTTCTTGGACTTAAAGGTTGTAGCATTATCAGTGATGAGTTTTCTAGGACATCCAAATCTAGAAAGGATATTAGCTTCAAGGAATTTAATAATGATAGAATCAGTTGCAGTTCTGGAAGGAGTGGCATCTATCCATTTTGTAAAGTAGTCAGTGGCAGTAAGAATCCACTTATGCTGGGTAGAGGAGGGAGGATGAATTTCACTATTGAAATATGATCCCCATTGTTGGAAAGGGCTTTCAACAAAAATAAGCTTTAATGGCAGGGGCATTTTTTTCTCTTTCCTTCAAATATTTGGCATTTATCACAGGCATTTACCATCCTATGTATGTCAGGGAATAGAGTTGGCCAATAAAAACCAACCCTGAGGATTTTATTTGTAGTGATTTTCCAATAAAGGTGTCCATCACAGTCACCTACATGGAATTCCTGCATGAATTTTTCTGCATCATCCTTTAACAAGCATTTGAGAAAAACCCCCAACATCTTTCCAGTATAAGAAATTTTCTATAATGAAAAATTTAACTGCTTTCAACTTTAGAATTCTTGCTTTTGTTTTTGTCAGACTAGGAGGAGAATTTAAGTTGAATAAAAGATTTAAGAGGTCTGCATACCAAGGGGAGTTTAGGAATGCTTCATTAATTTGTGGAGTCGCCTATTACTCTTGATCATCCAATGAATAAACCATGTTGATATTCAGTGCATGAAAATTAGACTCAACCTTCGGTTTGGCCAATCATTGTCCTTTGATAAATTTGGTGGTCCTAATTTCTAAGTCGTATTCTAGAATGATGTCAATCCATTTGCCTCGCTTTCCATCAGGTCGATTTTGCGTTAAAATTTCCTTGACCACTGAATTAGGTACATAAGAAATAACATGGGAGTGTAAAATATATACTCTAAAATATTTTATTTCTTTAACCAATGCAAATGCATGTTTTTCCATAATGTTGTATTTCAAAGAGGCATCCCTTAAAGATTTTCTAAAGAATGCAATAGGTTGTTCAAATCCTTCACTGTTTTTCTGCAATAGGACAACTACAATAGTATGTTCAGAGGAAAAGGAAAATATTATGAAATCTTTGGCAAAATTTGGGCTAATTAGCATTGGAGTTGTTGTTAATGCATGCTTGACTAGATCAAAAGATTGTTTGGCTTCAATATTCCACCCGATTTCTGTATCGTTTTTAAGCATGTTGGTTATGTTTCTAAGAAGTTCTGCAAGGTTAGGAATGAATCTTCTTAGGAAATTGATTTTACCAATAAAATACGGAAGTTTTTTGAGGTTTCTTGGGTGACCTATTTTAAGTATACCTTCAATCCTACTAGGATCAATTCTAATACCATCATGAGAAATAATATGACCAAGAAGCTTTCCTTCTTCAAGACCAAAAAGTTTTTTCTTAAGATTTAATGAGATGCCAAACCTTCTACATTTTTCAAAGAATCTTCTTAGATGTTCCAAGTGTTTCTCATCAGTTTTCGAATAGACAGTAATGTCATCAAGATAAATCACAATAAAATGCCCAATTTCATCAGCAAAAGAGATATCCACTGCTCTCTAGAAAGTGGCTTCAACATTGATCAACCCAAAGGGCATTTTCACATACATGAAAGTTCCCCATGGAGTAGTGAAGGCAGTTTTATCCTCATCATCAGGATGCACTAAGACTTGGTTATGACTTGAGAAACCATCTAATGAAGAAATCATACTAGATCCTACTAAATGGGTAGTTGTCTTTTAAGGATACCTTGTTATGATTTCTGAAATCAATGCATAATCTAATTTCTCCAGTTTTCTTTCTTGTAGGCACAATGTTAGATACCCATTTAGAATATCTAATAGGAACTATGATTTTAGAATCATAGATTTTCTTTACTTATTTTTCAACCAAAGGCATTAGCACATGATTTATCCTATGCAAATTTTGTTTAAATTCTTTTTGATTTTATTTGATTGGTATTTTATGCTATATGATACTAGTGTCATAGGCTTTCAGGTCTTCATAACTCCATGCAAGAACATCTATGAATTCTTTGAACAAGGCTATGTACCTTTGTTTCGTAACAATAGGCAGTGATTTTGACAGTTTTATCATTTTGGGATTCTGTTCACTACCTATGTTACATTCTTCTATGTTTGCTCCTATGGGTTCTAGTTTTGGTTTTTTCACTACATCGTTGAAATAAAAAATTTCTTCTAATGGGACAAGACCTCTAGGTAGGAAATTATCCTTAAGTTGAAGTACTTCAAATTCCTCTTTTTTTGGGTCTTTTTCATGCAATTTTGGTTTATGTACAATTTTATTTGCTGAAATATTTACATCAGAGACATCAAAATGTTTATCTATACTAATCTGTACATTAGTTTGACTCTATAATTCAAAATCCAAATCTATACTACTATCTTCGAAATCGTCCTTTGACTGTAAGAAAATTTCAATCTGTTTGTCATTCCAAAAAAATTGCCATATCTCATGTTATTAGGTATGGTTGGACGATGTTTAACTTCCACTGTGTATTGTTTATTGGGATGAGGCAACTTGCCAGTGCTTGCTGAAAAATCCAAACCATTAGCTAGGAAATTCTGATTTCGTGGAATGACTGCAGGATCATATTCTTCAAAATTTCTTAGAATTCAAGCACAACATTTCTGTATGCTCTCAATCTAGGATGTTTTGCAGCATATTCTCCTTTGATCTATTTTATGATTAATTTAGAATCTCCATGAACAAAAATTCTTTTAGATCCCAACCTTTTAAAAAATTTTAACCCTAAGAGAAGTGCCTCATATTCTGCTATGTTATTAGTGCACTGAAAGTTAAGTTTATAGGAATTACCTTCTGCATGATTATTCCTAGTATTGCACACCCAAACACCAGCCCCTGAAATTGCATTGCCACATGAGCCATCAAAACTCATGTTCCAAAATGGATCAGTTTTAGTGTTTTGCGGTACAATTTGTATTGGGTTTTCATGTTTTTCAACAGAGATGTTTTCTACCTTGGTAACTTGTGCATCAATGTCTCCATCATTATAAAGAATTAAAAATTCAAGGTCAGAATTAACAGAGTAAAGGGGGTATTTATGTGGTTTCTCTTGGATACTCACCATATACTTCATTAAGGTTTCCCTCACAATCTTCTCTTTTGACCAAATACTGGTATTGTGGCATAAGACATGTCAATTTGAAGGGTTCCTTGTAACTTTGCTCCCCATGAGCGTGACAACAACATGCCATACTTAGGAGGAATGTCTGCTACTACTATGTCCATTACTAGAATCTTAGTTGGGATTTGAGCTAAAGTGACACATAGATCTTTAATAAGACCTAAACATCTGACTTTGCTAGAATCAAATGAATATAAGTATTTGTAAGGCCTAGTAATTTGAAGGCCAATTTTCTCCATAATAGCTTTTGGCATTAAATTATGAGATGCACCTGAATCCAACATTGCATTATGGAGAATCTTGTCATGAACATTGAGACTGAAATAAAATGGAGGGACACCTCCTTATTGTGGTTTACCATCAACTTCTGGTCCAAACAAAAGTTCAGGTTGATCATCATTCAGATAAAAAATATTTGTGTTTTCCCCTATGCTTAATGCTTTCATGACCTGAGTCCTATACACATTTTTGTTTATTAATTCAGTTAAGGGGATATACATTTTCAGTTTGGAAAGTTCATTTTTAATACTGAATGGTGTTTGGATTTTAATCTAATTTGAAAAATCAGACTTTTCAGCAGCTACCTTTGTGGCAAGTTCTGTTTGTTCACTAGTGGTAGGGACATCAACTTGTGTATTTTTGGAAGAAATATCAATTGATCTTTTAGCAGGGCTTTCTGTGGTCTTGTTTCCTAAATTATCTACACCTTTATTAGGACTTTCTGTACTTTTCTTAGGATCAGATTCAGAGACTTTTTGGAAGAGTTTTCAATGTTCTTTTTATTGGAGGTGTCTAAATTTTTCTTGCTCCTAAGATTGTACTGCCTATGGAATTCCATTATGGAATTTTCAAATACTTCTTTGTACTCATTAGACTCTTCAGGTTCAAGTTCAGTTTGGGTAAACAAGAATGATTCTTGTTCTTCTCAAGTGAGAAAAACAGTATCATCTTCATTTACACCCATTGAATTTATTTGGTTTTCTTCTACCACTTCAGCTATTTCCCCATCTTCATCAGCATAATTCTCTTGAAATGGAGGCCTAATCTGCTGATCAGGGCCCCTCTGTTCTCTTTGTCTTATCTGAGGAGGATTTATTCTGGGATTTTGATTACGATTTTGAGGTGCAGGTTGGTTTTCTCTAGGAGCAGTCCTCTCATTTAGGCTAATCCTGTCCATCATTCTTTGTACAGTTATTGTCAAGGCATATATTTTGGCATCAACTGAGGAATTGGTAGGTTCATCTCTTATGGTAACTCTTATCTAATTTCTCATCCTTGCTCTCTTTGCTAACATATTGGCTTCTACACTCACTGCATCCCTCTGCATTTCTTCTAATGTTGCTGAATTTCTCTCTTTAAGTTGGTAAAACATTTATGCCTCAAAACCATCTGGGAATTTGAATAAGGCTAAACATTGTGGTGGTTTTATGTGAGCAAGAATTGCATTATATAAACTATTGAATCTAGTGCAGTAATCCTAAACACTTTCTCCATGAGCCCTCCTAATGCTTTCATATTCAGATAAAATCTGGAGAGGGTTTTTCTTAACTTCCCACCTATTAAGGAATGTTTGATGGAAATCAAGAAGATCATTAATACTATTTGCAGTCAAAACTTTAAACCATTTCCTTACTTCTCCACTTAAACTTTGAGAAAACATTCTTAACTTAACACTCTTATCATCTACTTCCTGAAGGTCAAAACAGTCATTCATCTTGTCGATATGTTCTTGGGATGTTAAAGGACCAGTCCCATCAAATTGTGGAATTTTTGGCTGATAATCCCATGGCATGTTTGCCAGAGGTGTAGGTAACACCAATGGAGAATACCTTGCTGCCATGATTGGTGGAGGAGGATCTAGAGGGGGATTAAAAATAAGTGGGGGAGGTTGAGAAGTAGGTGGATTAGGGTGGGTAATAGAAGGAGATGGATGTGATGGAGTTTGTATACTTTTATGAGGAAAGAAAGGAAAAGTGGTGAAGATCAGAGAAACAACATGACTAAATGACTTAGGCTGTGTAGACCGAGAGGCTATAGAGGAGGCTGCTACGGTTAAAGAAAATAATTCAACTGATTGTTGAAGATAAGCATCTTCGATTGTTGAAGTAAAGCTTGTTACCAAATCTTGAAGGTCATCAAAATCCTATAGAAGTTGAAGGCCATATTTAGTTTGTCAAGGAATTTCTCTAAATGGACTTTGTTGAAAAATCGATGGGTCAAGTATTGTATTATCTATCCAAATCTTAGATTTAGTTCTAAATAAACCTTTTTCGAAGTTTAAGTCAAATTCAATATCAAAATTTTTAGGAAGATATTTTTTTCTAGAAAGAGGGTTATTACTCCCTTGATTCTTTGGTTTTTTGGTTTTTCTTAAATGTTTTTCAAGATCATCCACTATAGTTGCAGGATTTGGGTCAGGATGAGATCTAGTGTAGGATCTTTTGGGAGCCAGAACTAAAACCTAAGGCACACACACTCTGAATTTTTACAAAAATGAAAGAAAACAAATATTTTTGAAATATTTATATCATACATAGTTTTATAAACCAGGGTTTTAGAATTAGAAACCAATGACAATTTTTTCAGTTTGTTATTCCGTAGTATGGTTGCCACTATGTTATCGTTCTATAATTTTAATATTGGAAAGAATAATTATATAGGACTACATCAAAACTGCTTTTAAAGCTGGGATTTGGCCCTGCTAGCTTCAGAGAGGGATCTCTCCTTATAATTTAGCTTTGTTTCCTTAATTGATATTAGGCTAGTTATGATAGTGTTGAATTGTTTGATTGGTTGGATAGGTGATATTTTTGAATTAATTTCTTTCCATTGGGATATGGAGTCAGATAAAGGATAGAAGCTGCATCAAATTTTCAAAGAGTAGTCACATGGCAAGCTAGTTACAATTAATGGATATTTAATTCTAAATGAATTATGAAATGAAGCAATGGTGAATTCAATAGTGATTGAAAAGCATTCAAGAATTTCTCAATCAGAATTCACAAGAAAACATATATATTGTAAATACAACTAGAAATAAGGTGTTCAGATAACAAATATTATTCTTCATTTTCTGTTTTACAATCAGATTAAAGAAATACACAATAAGGAGAAATAATGGAAACAACTGTTACAAAAGGAAAAACATCACCATTAACATATAACACAAGTATCCTGTGAATGGTCTTCTTTATTGATGTATCAACAACTCTAAAAAAGTACTATGCTTAATAGAAGATGATTACAATGATCATAGTCCAACCCATGAATACTTCGAATACATTAAGTATTTAAACTAATTCTACAAATGAATGTCATATCAAACATAAAATATGTTATTAATTACAAAAATAACAGTTTTTTACCAACGTGACCAAAAAAGGTGGAGTCATTGAAGATATCTGGACATTTGGCACTTTAATTTAGGAAACAATTTCCACACGATCTATTCTGTTTGCTATTGCTGGATGTTGTGTTGGTTGTAACTGCTCTTTACTCCTCCTGGTATTCACACAACTTATCCCACTGATCTTCATCGGTAATAATTATCTCTGTGGCCTTTCGATAGATCTCATATGCCTCCATGTATCTAGAAAATGTGGGTTTGACCATGAAGATATGCTTTATCTCATGCTGGATGAAAATATCATTACTCATAGCTTCTAGAAAAGCTCTCCCTCTTATAGCACCTTTCATGTTTGAAAATATTGATGTGTCCTTTGCAATTTCTTTGAGCTTCTTCACATAATCATCTCTGGCTATTAGTTTTTCATTGATAACAAGCAGAGAAGGCATACCCATTTTAGTTAATGGCTCAATTCTATTAAAAAACCTGTTGACTATAAATTCCAACCCATGACATTTTTCCTCAAGCTGTTGAACCAAGTTCCTTTTTGTAAGGACTTTTTTCACCTCCAAAATTGTTTCTGTCCTATCATGTACTCCCAGATCATCAAGTTCATATCTATTTTTGGAATTCAAAAACTTAATTATTTTGTTAGCTGTATCAGGGATGTCTCCTAGTTCTTCATTTATATCTGAAATGGCCTTATTAGCTTTCTCAATCAAGCCCTTTTGCTAAAAAATAATCTCAATATCTGGCTAGATTTCAATCATGGCTTTAGTGATGATGGTCCATATGATTTCTTTAATTTGACCCAAGGTGTTTCCAAGGGAGGATTCCCTTAGAGATTTATGTAAAATTTCTATCTGCTTCTGATTTCTCTGTGATTCTTTTGCATGGGCTGTCTCCGTCCTTACCATCTGATCTTGCAAAATTTCATTTTGAGCCTGCAATATTTTAATTTCCTCTATTTGTAATGACATGTTCTCCACTGATTTTTCTAGCTGATCTACGACATCTCCCGTGCTTTGAAGTTTTTGATGTAGGAATGGCTATAAGGGGTACAACCTCTAAAGGAACAATGGATGTTTTTGTAGCTTGCTCTTTTTATTTAACCATTTTATCCATCTCAATTTCCATCTGTTTTAGTTGGGCAGCCTGCTCTATGATTAGTTTCATCATATCATATTTCTGGGAATCTGTCTCCTAAATTTATTTTGTGAGTGGGTCTTCTGTGGCTGACATCTTCAACTCCTTCTTTAATGCTGATATATTTTTATTTTTATTCTTGATTATATCTTCTACAACCTGCAGATTGGAGGGGTAATATCCTATCTTTACAACCAAATTTTCCTAGGAATTTATCCTCATATCTTTGGACATAGAAGAGATATTCTCCATTTTAAGCCATGATTGTACATTTGCTAAGGAGACCTGCAAATTAGACAAATTCATTGCTATGTTGGTTAATTTGGAGGAGATCATTTCACCTATCTATTTGTGTATTTCCATCTTGTCGATGGGATTAATGTCCTTGATGCTGAACTCGAATGAACTCTTCTTGTAGTCTGCTGTCGTCTTGGGTTTTGAAATTTGAGATTCCAGGAATGCCATGTGCATTTTACATTTTTTTGAGTCAAAGGTTGTTAATAATCTACTATGTGAGCTAGAAGTTTGCTTCCAGAACTTGGTGTAGGTGCTATTCTTCAAAATTTCATTCCTTAGTTTGATTTAATTGAAGGTATGAAGCATTGTATTCTCCCTTTCTCTTGTAGTAGCACTAGATGTGGATGTCTGGAGGGCTTGCTCCTGATTTAGCATAGTAGTTGAGGTAGCAGGGGAAGAGATGGGCTGACCTCCCACTAGAGAAGATCCTGAAGTGCATATAATGTTGATAATTGTTTCCTGCTCTGTATCTTTGCCTTCATCAATGTCCATGTGGATCCTGGCTCTTTTCCTGTATTTCATTTTAAATTTTTTATTGGAAGTATTAGTCACTAAAGGTGACTAATATTCCTTCAGCCTCTTCCATGTTGCTTCTTTCATATCATTTTTTTTTTTCTATTTTTGCTGTGGTATAGGGGTTTGTAATCCTGAAGTTGATATTGCCTATTCCTCTGCCTCTTGCAAAGTGTTCTTTGCCCACTTTGTTTAATTCATAAACTATTGTATTTCTGGCCTTTGAGTGTGAATGTAGGGTGTAGACTTGTTTTCCACCCTCATTTTAGAAATGATCCTGTTGTCACTGGGATTGAACCTCAGGCTGAATAAGGCATTTCCGAGGTAACCAGAAACCACGCTTAGCCAAGTAACTAGCCCTACTAGGCAAGGAGAGTGCTTCTCCGTAAGGATCACAACCAAGATGACTGAGTAAAGAAGATATCAGGCTAGGTATAACAGCTTAGGGTTTTGATTGGATTGTATAGGGTTGTGATGTATCAGAAAGAGAAAAATAGTCAGGGCAAGGGAAATTAGGTCAAAATTTGCAGGGTGTTCTATGGGGCAAGGTAGGCATAGTGATTTAGCACTTTATGATTTCGATGGGTGGGATGATCAACATAGGTGAGGAGCTAGAAAGAGCATGGTGAAATCACAGGTTCTAAACTAAATAAATTTAACAAAATGTAAATGTTTACCCAAAACATAGCATATGAGAATGGATTCTGATTATCTAACTTGCATACATTCACTTAGAAGTTATGAAATGATGAATAAAATTAACAATACATTTCAACACATGAAAACAAAAGGAGAAACTGAACTAAACACCATACCACATGGATCCCATAAAAATAGCTGCAAATATGATTAATATTCCTGCTCAGAGCTGATACAAAGTGTGTCTCTTCAAAGGCCAAGTATCCAACTGAGTCCAACACTTAATAATGAGAAAGAAGAAGAAGATATAGACCTCAAAACAAATCACCCCAGCCTTAAGGAGTCGAATCCATGAGATGAGGATCAAATTCCACCAAATTCTGAACAAGAATATGAAGACTAGGAAGACCCAACAACTTGCCTCTAAAAGAGAGGAAACTAATTCATTTGACCTATATAGGACTCAAGCTAATGAATCTAACTATAGTAAACTAATCCCCATCATAATTACATTCATCTTTATCAATTACATCAGTGAAAACCCCAAATAGTGAAGTAAAACTAAAAAATTACGTGGAAAATAGAGAAAACTCCAAAACAGGCAGAATTTGTCCTATGCGCAGCGCCAAGGAGGAAAAAATAGCCCTTCTTGCAGGTCAATTTTGAAGGACTTACAGATGTCCAAATTGAGCTTATGATAGCTCATTGGAAAGCTTGTCTTGTCTACTTTCCAGATCTTTTTGTATTTTCTGATTTGGAGCTATTTTGATCCTGATATTGCAAATTTTGTTTCGGGTCTGATAGTGATGGGCCATGTGCCTGAGCATCTGATTGTCTCTGTTGGGCATCATTAGCAGATTCTCCAAGTGAATTTTGAATCTCTCAAGCCACACTTCTTAGTTATCTTCAATCTCCCTTGCTAAATACTGGTCAAAACTCATACTTTGGGCTTCTTTCTTTTCTTTATCCAATGCTCTTTTGAGGCCTCCTGTCTTTGGCCTTTTCCTAATGTTTTCAGCCTCCTCAAGATTTTTCATGGCTGCTTGAATAATCATGTTTTTCCACCTCTCCTACAACAAATTCATCTATAAAAGAGTTTTCTTACCTGCCAACTAAGAGATGATGAAATTTTCACTCCCAAGATTGGTTTGTAGCTCTCTAATCCGTGCCTCCTTTTCTTTGATGGCAATGCTGGATGTGGTAGTGTCATCAAACTTTTCAAGGTCTACTAGCTCAAAATTAGCCTCTACCTCATGGGCATCTTCATGCTCTCGATTTGTTTCTCCATGGATGACCTCTATGATTTTCTCTTTTCCCTTCAATGCCTGGTGTACTTGCTTTGTTGATGAAGAAGGCAAAGCCCCTTCCACACCACGTGGAGCAAGCATTTTCCTCTATGCTGATGAAGAAGGCAAGGCCCCTTCCACACCATGTGGAGAAAGCATTTGCCTCTCAATTGAAAACAGTTTTCTAAGCCCTCTTTGATATGTTACACTGCATTCTTTGACATTCCTGGGTGATTTGACTTTATGTTTCCTTGTTTTTGCAGCTGCAAATATAGTAGATGTCTCTCTTCTCTCTTGTGGCATTGGTGGAGGAATTTGGGGATTTGTGAATATGTCTTTGGAAATGAAGGTATCCCAAGAGATGTTGAGTAGATTGAGATGATGAAGCACAATGAGTTTGATGAGGGTGTGATGATAGAGGCTATTCATCTGCTGATGATATTCTTTAGCTAGGAAAAATCAGCTTTTTAGGGTTTTATTACATATAATGATTTAAAATTACATAAAATTAGGAATAATCAAATAACTCCGTTTTATCTCAAAAATGTGATTTTTGAGATGAAAAATTATAAAGATGAAATGTAAATTTACATGGAAAACCTGATTGAAGCAAATCATGAGTTTATTCTGGATCACCTTCACACCTTCTGCTGCCCTTTATTGAAAATGAGACAATGAAATGATTTAACCTAATGAAAGCCTAGGGACCTAATGAGATATGAAATTAATTGACTCAATGAGTGACTTTGAATAAAAGTGGAATGAGAGCATATTTGTTTTCAGCATGATGAAGACATGGAAGAGGTTTAGCAGGCATATACTTGTGAATGAAAATGGGACATTTGACAAGGACAACCACCAGTGGAACAATTTTATATCATGACCTAATGAGATGATTGAAAATTATTTAGAGTGAGACACCTAAGATGCACATGCAAAATGTGTTTTGATCCCTGGTGGAAGTATGCCAATACTGACACTAACATTGGCTTTATTGGGGATGACATCTCCTTGGAGGTGTCAAGAACACTATAGACCAAGTGCCTAACCTTTGGCTACGGTCAAACAATTTAAAGACTATAGACTATTAAAACTGACTCAAAAACCAACCAAAGTGACTAAGAACTGACTCGAAAATTGACTTAAAATTTTTGAAAATAACATAAAATCAACAATCTTTATAACCTTCACTTCGGGCCCCAAGCCTAAATTATTTTTTGCTCCAAACCTTGTAGAAAATACAAACTGGTATTTACAATGAAAGTGGAACATTCTTCCAAAAGTTGCATCGGGAATAGTAATGTTTCAAGAGCCTACCATTGATTGGCCCTCCTGAACATTCTTATCCATTCATCTATTTCAACAAATAGGAATTTTTTCCTCCATAAGCTAAGATCTTGTAGGGTCCTTTCCATAGATTTTCAAATTTTCTGTGTTTTCCTTCATTTCTTGAATCCCATCGCAGCACTACATCTTCCAGTTGAAAATTATTTGCCTTGGTTTTGCGATCATAAATCTTCTTGATTTTCTCCTAAAGTTTAGAAGTAGTCTGAGAAACTTCCTCCCTTGTTTGTTGAAGGTGAATCATTTGATTGATTCGACGCTGAATATCATCTTCCTCACTACCTGCTTCCTACAATAATCTCATAACTAGGAATGCAAGTGATGTAGAAAACACTATATCTATACGATAAACCAATTCAAAGGGTGACATACCTATAGACTTCTTGCTGCTTACTCAGTTTTCCCAAAAAGAATTGGTAAGCTTCCTATGCCAATTCTTCTTATTCTCCTCCAACATTTTCTTAATGATATTAACCAAGGATTTATTAGAGGACTTAGCTAATCTATTGCCTTGTGGATAGTATGTGGTAGAATGACCCAACCTGATGTTATACTTGTTACAAAATTCAATCATTTTCTTTGACTTGAATGAAGTTGCATTATCTGTAATAATATTGTGAGCACAACCAAAATGAGACAATATATTGGACTCTAAAAAATAAATAATTATTGTGTCTATAGCTTTCCTTGTAGGAATAGCCTCGATCCACTTGGTGAAGTAGTTGGTGGCTGTCAAAATCCATCTATGCTGTGCTAATGATGTAGGATGAACTTTCCCAATAAAATTGAGACCCCACTATTGAAAAGGAGCATTTAATACAATAGGTTTCAGTGGAAGAGGAAGGAGTTTCCTTTTTCCTTGAAAAACTTGGCATTCATGGCAGCTTGTGATTGTTTTGTACAAATATGAAATAGAGTCGGCCAATAATACCCTACTCTCAACACTTTATTAGTTGTTGTTTTCCAAAATAAGTGGCCTCCACAATCTCCCTTATGGAAGTCATCCATTACCTGCTTAGCTTCATCTTCAACCAGAAAATTTAAAAGAACACCTCCTGGATCTTTCCAATAAAGGGCACTACCTAAAATGCAGAATTTAGCAGATTTTAATTTCAAAGACCTACCCTTACTTTTTAACATTCCAGGAGGAGGACATAAGTGTTGAAGGACATACACTATATCTGAATACCACGGTGAAGTGAGAAACATTTATGATACCTTTATTAGAGCGCCATCTTCTTCATCATCTGACATTGTTGCAATAAGATTTATGTCTAGAGCATGTAAGTTCGATTCAGCCATGAGCTTGGATAGCCATTGTCCATTGATCAGCTTGGTGGGCTTGATCTCGAGATCATACTCTAGCATCACTTCTATCCATTTACCTCTTCTTCCTTCCGGATCAGTCTGCATGAGAACTTCTTTAACAGTTGCATTTGGAACATAAGCTATAGTGTGTGAATGTAGAATATAGACCCGGAAATCCTTCAAGGCTTTGATTAAGGCCAAAGCTTGATTCTCAATAATATTATAGCGAAGAGAAACATCTCTAATGGATCGACTGAAAAAGAAATGGGCTGCTCAACCTGATCCTTCTTTTGCATCAAAATCGCAACCAAGGTGTGCTAAGACGCAAATGAAAATATTATAAAATCACTAGTATAATCGGGACTAACCAAAACAGGGGTTGTAGTTAAATAAAGCTTTACCAAATTGAAAGACTTCATAGCATCATTAGTCACATTGCTGTCCTTATTCAACATATTAGTCAATTCACGCAAATTCTCGGCCAAATTAGGAATAAATTTGCGTAAGAAATTCATCCTACCATTGAAATATTGTACTCCCCTTTTAATTGCGCTGAAAATATATTTGCTGGATTGCTTCCACTTTAGAAGGATCAATGCGAATTCCATCTTTGGAAGTTATGTGTCTGAGGAGTTTTCCTTCCTCCATGGAAAAAAGACTCTTTTTCAGATTCAGAGAAATTCTGAACTCACTGCATTTCTGAAAAACAATTCTCAAATGGTGTAAATGCTCATCATCAGAACCAAAAAACACTATCAAATCATCTAAATACATCACTAATAAAGCATCCTTCTCATTAGAAAAATCTATATCCATCGCCCGCTAAAAAGTAGCCCCTGCATTTTTTAATCTAAACGACATTTTGACACACTGAAAGGTCCCCCATGGTGTTGTGAAAGAAGTTTTATCTTGGTCTTTTTCATGTACAAAAATCTGATTATAACTTGAGTAACCATCAAGCAACGACATCTGTGATGCTCCAAATACCCTTTGCAGAATATGGTCCATCTTAGGAAGAGGGTAATTATCCTTCAAAGACACTTTATTTAAATTTCGGAAATCAATGCACAACCTTTTATCTCTAGTATTTTTCCTTACTGGAACCAAATTTGAAATCCAATCAGAGAATCTAATTGGAACAATAATACCATATTTATATAATCGATTTACCTCTTTCTCTATGGATTGCAACAGTTTTGGATTTATCCTTCTTAACTTCTGTCTGAAATGTTTTTGATCTGGCTAGATGGGAATAGTGTGCCGAATAATATTTTTGTCATAGACCTTCAAATCTACATAATTACATGCGAAAATATCAGAAAATTCAGATAAAAATTTGATGTACTTATCTTTTGATTCGGGAGATAATGTCTTAGAAAATTTAACCATATTGGGATTATCTGTTGTTCTGATGTTTACGTCTTCCAAACCCTTTTCAGTAGGAACCAATGTTGGTTTTCTCGCCACGTCATCCTGATCAAAAAATTCTTCTAAAGGTATGAGACCTCTAGGAATAATATTATCCTTCAGCTGCAAAAAATTAATCCGATTGGCCTCTATGGTTTGATCATGAGAATCACAAACATCATCAATAAAAGCATCTTTGAACTTTCCTTCATTATGCAAAAATCTATTACTTTCTTTGTCATCCCAAAAAAATTGCTAATACCTTAAGTTATCAGGAACAATAGGTCTATGTTTGACATGAATTTAAAATTTATTACTTGAGTTCATCGAAATTTTGAGATTACTTGCTACTATAGCAAGCGAATCCACAATGATATTTTGACTTCTTGATACCGCTGTCATTGTATATTCAGGAAAAATTTTCAAGATATCCAAGACTACATTCCTATAAGCTCTCATTGACGGATGCATTGCTTGATATTCTCCTTTCACCTGCTTTATGACAAGCTCAGAATCACCATAAACATAAATTCTTTTTGCGCCAAGTTTCTACAAAATTTTGAGACCTGTGATTAGTGCTTCATACTTCGCTTCGTTGTTAGAACAATCAAAAGCCAATTTGTAAGAACATTCTCTAACATTACTTGGAACTCTATCTGGATTACAAATATGACTTCAGATCCAAATTCCAATAACCACACCTTCCTTACCCAAATCACCATAGAAATCCATGCTCTAAAGGCCATCTTTGTCTTCTAGATGCTAAAACTTAACTATTGGTTCTGATTTACTTTTTCCGGTCACCTCATTTTTATGTTCTGCACTGATTTTACATTCTTCTAAGGGTTTTTCGGAAGAAGTCACCACTCTTTTTTATTTATCAAGAACTGATCTAAAACACTCTGAAACTTTTGGTACATCTTCTACCTCTACTAGATGACTATTTACATCATTCAAACTACCATCATTATACAAAATAAAAGACTCTAGATCTATATGTACAACTTGTATTGGATGGTTTATGGGCTTCTCCTTACTAGTTATCATGTACTTCATCTTATTTTCCTGGTACAATTTCCTCAATTGCCCGAAAACAGGAATAGTAGCATAAGAGAAGTCAAGTTGTAAAGTACCTTTGATTTTAGCTCCCCATGATCTAGACAACAACATGCCAAATCGAGGCGGTATATCAACCACCACCACATCCATTAAGACATTCTTGGTTGGGATTTGATATAAGGAAACCACTAAATATTTAATGAGACCAATGCAACGAACTCTACCAGAACCAAAAGAATAAAAATCATGATATGGTCGGGTGATATCCATGCCCATATTTTCCATAATAGCCTTTGGCATTAAATTGTGAGAAGCCCCAGAATAAAGCATAGCATTATGAAGTATATACTCATGTAGTATAAGGCTTAAATAAAAGGGGGAAACTTCACTCTCTTCTAACTGACCATCTATAGCTGGACCGAAGATGAGCTTGGGGTGGTGATCTTCAACGTTAACCATATCAGACAAAGGATCAATTAGCAACATTTTAGACACTTGGTGTTTATAGTGACTATTCTTTACTAATTCTGTCAAAGGAATGGACACTTTCAAATCAGCTATTTCACTTTATAAATTAAAAGTTGTGACTTTATATACCTCTTTGATGACAATATCTCTTCTATCATTTTGATCCTTTGTTACATTCTCCTTTTTCTGAGTGTCTTTTTTTTTAGTAGCTGAGCTTGTTGATGGCTGGTTGATTTTGCTATGATTCTGATCTGCATGCTCTTTACCCTTTCTCTGATTGTTTGGAAGATAATTTTTTGGTTGGACCTCTTTTATTTTTTGAATAGGACTGATAGGTACATCTCTGCTCCTTAAAGAATGTTTTTTCTGCTGTGCACTCAAAGCATTCATATACCCACGCTAATAATCATCAGATTCAGTTTCCAAATCATCATCATTTTCCAAGATTTAGTCCTCATCTTTTGGAATATCCAAATTTTCAGTAAGTTCTTCATCTTCAGTCAGAAATATGGGCAGACCATCTGCTGTAAATAAATGATTTGTTTCGATAGTCGGATCTTCATCTTCTTCCTCTTCCACTCCTTGAACATAATTCTGCTGCAACATGGTCCGAATATGTTGTTGTTGTACTAGTTGGTCAGATGCTTTCTGCTCTCTTTGCTTGATTCTAAATTGAGGTTGCTGCCCTCTGAAATTTGGGTTGTGGATTTGCGTTTCAGGCCTATTTGAGATAGACAACCGATCAACCATTCTTTCCATAGTTCGGATTAATGAATCCATCTTAACATCAGAAGTAGATGTCTCCTCCTTCACAATCACTCTCTTTTCAGATATCATCCTTGCTCTTTTGTCTAGAAAATTCGCTTCCACACTTACAACATTCTTTTGCATATCTGCTAAAGTTGTAGGATCACATTCACGCAACTGATATGCCATATCAATATCAAACCCATTCAGAAATTTGACTAAGGCCAAAC
This sequence comes from Pinus albicaulis, assembly GCA_034641835.2. Classification (NCBI taxonomy): domain Eukaryota; kingdom Viridiplantae; phylum Streptophyta; class Pinopsida; order Pinales; family Pinaceae; genus Pinus; species Pinus albicaulis. The sequence goes on along the minus strand of CM076572.1, from coordinate 1,102,714,738 downwards.
CTTCAGGTGGTTTGATATGTGCGGGAAGAGCATTGTATACTGTATTAAATCTCACACAATAATCTTGCACACTCTCGCTAACATTTCTTTTGATGTTTTCATATTCAAACATAATTTGAAGGGGATTTTTCTTTTCTTCCCATATTTTTACGAACTGTCGATGCAAGGCTTCTAAAGAGTCAATAGTGGCTACTTGTAGAGCTCTAAACCATTTCCTTACTTCCCCTCCCAGACTTTGTACAAAAAGCCTCATCTTCACATCCTCAACATCAATTTCATGAAGATCAAAGAAATCATTTATCTTATCTACGTGATTTTGGGCTGTCATAGGTTGAGTATTGTAAAAAAAAAGGATTTTTGTTTGGTAATCTTGGGGCATATCACCCAAATTCTGAGGGAGAACAAGGGGGTCATATCTTGCAACCATGATTGGAGGCAGAGGATTAAAAACATGGATTTGGATGTTCGGTGTAATCAAGGGAGGATTGGTCACTAATTGAGTAGTGTGAAAAGTATGTGAAGAACAATGTGAGGAATGAGGAATATTTTCGGTGATCGTAGATGCAATGATGGTATTTTGAAAGAATGAAGGATCCAAAGAAATCATATAAGAAGCTGAGATCTGAGGTCTGCTTATTACCCAAGCATTTATTTGTGAAGAGAAGTTCTGCAGATCATCAAGAATGTGTAAAAGTTGTGACCCTGATTGTGACCCCAATTCAGTATGTGAAAACAGATCTTCAACGGGATTGTGAAAGGAAATGGAGGAATCAACAATTGTTTCATCAACCCAACTCAAATATTTGCTCCGGAATAAGCTTTGTTCAAAATTTATATCAAACTGAATACCTTGCAAGGTTTCTAACTTTCCAGAAAGTGAATTAGCTTTGGGAATAGAACTTTTGTCTAATTGATTTCTGGCTAAACTAGATTTCTCCACAACAGTTTTGGATGTTATTCCTATATTCTGAGGATCACTAACAATGGTGGGAGGATTCAGATCTGGATTGGATCTAGTGTATCTTCGGGAAGCCAGTATGTCCAATTTTGAAAACTAACGTTCTCTTTACAACTTTTAGTTCAGCCTTTGAATAAAATCTAAACTTATCATCCAAAAGTTTAAGAACTTCAATGAAAACTTACTGGGGTGGATCTGATCTTACTTTTTATTCCCCAGTATGGTCGCCAAAATGTTATGACTTGGATTGAACCTCAGGTTGAAGAAGGCATTTTCGAGGTAACCAGAAATCACGCTTAGCCAAGTAGCTAGCCCTACTAGGCAAGGAGAGGGATCTCTTCGTAAGGATCACAACCAAGATGGCTAAGTAAAGAAGATATTAGGCTAGGTATAGTAGCTTAGGGTTTTTATTGGATTGTATAGGGTTATGCTGGATTAGAAGGAGAAAAATAGTAAGGGCAAGGGAAATTAGGTCAAAATGTGTAGGGTGTTCTATGGGGCAAGGTAGGCATAGTGATTTAGCACTTTAGGATTTCAATGGGTGGGATGATCAAGACAGGAGAGGAGCTATAAAGAGCATGGTGAAATTATGGGTTCTTTCTAAACTGAATAAATTTAACAGATTGTGAATGTTTACAAAAATCAGAGCATATGAGAATGGATTCTGCTTATCTAACTTGCATACATTCACTTAGAAGTTATGATATGATGAATAAACTTAACAATGCATTTCAACACATGAAAAAAAAGGAGAAACTGAACTAAACACCATACCACAAGGATCCCATAAAAATTGTTGCAAATCTGATTAATATTCCTGCTCAGAGCTGATACAAAGTGTGTCTCTTCAAAGCCCAAGTATCCAACTAAGTCCAACCCTTAATAATGAGAAAGAAGAAGAAGATATAGAACTAAAAAAAATCACCCCAGCCTCAGGGAGTCGAATCCATGAGATGAGGATCAGTTTCCACCAAATTCTTAACAAGAATTTGAAGACTAGGAAGACCCAACAACTTGCCTCTAAAAGAGAGGAAACTGATTCATTTGACCTCTAGAGGACTCAAGCTAATGAATATACCTATAGTAAACTAATACACATCCTAATTACATTCATATTTATCAATTACATCAGTGAAAACCCCAACTAGTGAGGTAAAACTAAAAAATTACGTGAAAAATATAGAAAACTCCAAAACAGGCAGAATTTGTCTTATGCGTAGCGCCAAGGAGGAAAAAATAACCCTTGTTGCAGGCCACTTTTGAAGGAATTCCCGATGTCCAAATTGAGCTCATGATAGCTCATTGGAAATCCTGTCCTGTCTACTTTCTAGAACTTCTCGTAGTTTCTGATTTGGAGTTGTTTTGACACTAATATTGTAGATTTTGTTCTGGGTCTGATAGTGATGGGCCATGTGCCTGAGCATCTGATTATCTCTATTGCACTTCATTAGCAGCTTCTCTAAGTGAACGTTGACTCTCTCAAGCCACACTTCTCTGTTATCTTCAATCTCCTTTTCTAACTGCTAGTCAAACCTCAGACTTTGGGCTTCTTTATTTTCTTTCTCCAATGCTCTTTTGAGGCCTCTTGTCTTTGGCCTTTTCCTGATGTTTTCAGCCTCCTCAATATCTTCCATGGCTGCTTGATTAATCATGCTTTTCCTCCTCTCTTGTAAAACTTCATCTCTAAAAGGGTTTGCTTATATTTCAACTATTTGCCCAAGATTGGTTTGCAGCTCTCTGATCTGTGCCTCCTTTTCTTCCATGGAAATTCTTGATTTGGTAGTGTCATCAAACTTTTCAAGGTCTACTAGCTCAAAACCAACCTCTACCTCTAATTTGGAATTATGCAGGAATGCAAAAAAATACACATATAACCATAAATACAAAGATGCAATGGAAATAACACTTCATTTCATTAATATCAAAGAACTGAAATGCGCTTATAGACAAAATGGAAATAAACTAGCTAGTGTGCTGGTAGCGAATCTCTGAGAAGAGATGCAGCGGCTATAGACCTCTGAAATCTGTGTTATAATGAGGCTCAAGGGCCTATTTATTATTGAGAAACAATGGAGAACTCTAAACGTCCAAAAACCTAACCCTAGGAGATGAAGCACCAAAACTATGGGTCCCGTTTGGGTAAATTGGTGTTTCAACTTCCCGAGGACGTAACTTTGGCATACGATCTCCGTTTAACGCGTATGATACATCATTAGAAAGATATATCTGAGGACTAAAACCGTTGCTGCGAATAAAAATTCTAGAATACAATCTTGAAATCAAATTTTCCAGACAAACGATGCCCAAAAAACATCATTTAGGGCCTCAAAACGGCTCTAGAAGTTTAAGACCCACAAAACTGCTAAAAATAGTAAGTTGTGCCGAAACTGAAAAAATGAAAGAAGCAATGGTGGGGCCCCAAGTGGAATAGGCGGGTGGCCACTAATATCCACCTGGATCATTCCTCTCCCCTTAGGAAGCAATGGTCCCCATTGCGTTGAGTTCCTCCATGAGATGAGGAAACTTCTGCTGAACTTGGTCCCTGGTGAACCACTTGCCTTGGTGTAGGAGTTGGCCAGCTTTGACAACCCGATACAGTTGGATCTTCCATTGGTGAGTGTTATTGATTTGCATGTCCATGATACAATTTGTGTTGGCCTGTTCCATGCAGTCTGGGTTTAACTCTTTTGGTGTGAGTTCTTCTGCAATGTCAGAGGTGTCCAGTAGAGGTGGGAAGTAGGGACGAAGGCGGTCTACATTGAATACTGGGTGCAGACCAAGGAATGGTGGAATACTAAGCTTGAAGGCATTTTTCCCTACAAACTTGGTGATGGTGTATGGCCCATATCGAAGCACACGAAGCTTGTGGTGGGGTCTAGTGAGGTGCTCCTTCTACAAATGTAGCCACACTTTGTCACCCACCTGGAAGTTGTGTGGCACCCGATGTTGATCATGTCATTGCTTGTACTTAGCATTGGCTCTATCCAATATTTCATGAACCTGTTGGCAGATGTTCTGAATGCGCTCGATGAAGTTGTTCGCTTTTTCAGCTTCAGACTGGACATGAGCCGAATCAGTCGGAGTAGCTTCAAATGGCATGGCTACGTCAATGGGAAATAGTGGCTGGAATCCCAAGCCCACCTGAAAGGGGCTGTGTCCGATTGAGCTATGGAGAGCCCAGTTATAACTGTTTTGTACATAGGGGAGGCTCTCATCCCATGTGCGTGGATGCTTTGAATTGTACATGCACAAAATGTGTACAATCATCCTGTTGACGACCTCTGTATGGCCATCAGTTTGGGGATGGAAAGCTGTGGACTTGGTGAGCTTGGTGTCCAAAATTGACCAGAGGCTGGACCAAAATGTGTTGAGGAACCCGTTGTTGTGATCTGATATGATAGATTGTGGGATCCCAAAGTGAACCCAAACTCGTTCAAAGAAGAGTTTAGCAGTAAATTTTGATGTGATATTCTTCTTGTAGGCCGCCATAATGGCCATATTCGAGAATCTGTTGACGACCACGAAAACGCAGTCATTTCCATACTTAGTAGAAGGAAGGCCTGACATGTAATTCATGTAGATGGATTCCCAAGGTCGAATAGGGGTAGGTAGCGGAGTATAGAGCCCTTGCTTCTTGATGGCGCAAGCAGTGCAGGATCTGATGTACTTCTTGACATCCTGTCGAAGGTTCGGCCAATAGAAATACTTCTGCAGTATTGCCACTATTTTCTTGACCCCAAAATTCCCTGCGAATTGACTGTAGTGCGCTTCCCATATTATCTTGATACGCTAGCTTGAAGGAACACAAATATGTCCCAGGTGACATAACAATGCATCTTGGAGGTGAAAATTCGGAACTTGCGTGCCCCCCAAGAGTGCCTTGTATGTGCAGCTGAATTCTGGATCACTCTTGTAGAGAAGTGGCCAATCAGACGTCTCATGCCCACAAGAGTTGAGAACTGTGGTTATGGCCACGATCGGTGGTCGGCTGAGGCAGTCGGCAACATTATTGGTGCTGCCCTTCTTGTACTTGATGTTCAAATGAAATTTTTGCAGATATGTGGACCACTTTTGATGGCGATCATTCTGCAACTTCCCTTGTGTCTGTATGAATTGCAGGGGTTGGTGGTCTGTGTGGATGATTGTTTCCTTCCCCAAAATGTAATGCTTCCATTTTTTATAAGCCTGCACAATGGAATACATTTCTTTGACATAAGTGGGATACTTGCGAACTGTGTCAGACAATGTCTCACTGTGATATGCCCCTGTTGAGTAAGAATTGCCCCAATAGCATAGTCAGAGGCATCTATCTTGATCTCAAATGGTTGTAGCAAGTCTATTAATGTGAGCACTGGTGCAGAACAGAGGCGATGTTTCAATTCTACGAACGGCTTTTTTTGAGATTCCGACCAAAATAATTTTTCTTTCACTCCTCCCTTGGTGACTTGACTCAAGGGCCAAGTGATATGAGAGAATCCCAACACGAACTTGCGATAGAAATTAGCAAGACTCGAAAAGCTGTGAAGCTCTGTTAAAGTGGTTGGGGCTGGCTAATCCTGAATGAATTGGATCTTGGCTGGATCCACGTGCACCCCCCTTTCATCAATAATGTATCCCAGATATTGAACCTGGGTCATTCCAAAAGTGCACTTCTCCAAATTGGCACCCAAATTGTGTTGCCATAGCATTTGGGGGACTTCTCGGATGTGGTGGAGGTGCTCTTCCCAAGTCTGGCTGAAGATCAGAATGTCATCCAAGTACACCACTACGAATGAGTTGGTGAATGGACGCAATATGTCATCCATCAACCTCATGAAGGTTGCGGGACCATTCGTCAACCCGAAAGGCATGAAGAGCCATTCAAAAAGGCCCTCCTTGGATTTGAAGGTAGTCTTCCACACATCAGAGGGTTCGATTGGTACTTGGTGATACCCAGAATTCAAGACGATCTTGCTGAAATATTTTTCCCCTTTGAGTTGGTCCAAAAGGTCATTAATCTGTGGGATCGGGTACCTATTCCGGACAATGATCTTGTTTAGTGCCTGATAGTCAATACAGAGTCTCCAAGTCCCATCCTTCTTCTGTACCAACACGATCGGGCTCCCACAGGGCGATGAAATTGGCCGTATGTGACCTTTCTGTAGTAGCTCCTGAATCTGCCTCTTAATTTCATCATTCTCGAGAATAGAGCGCCTATAGATTGGTCCATTGGGTAGCGATGCACCTGGGGTTAGGTTAATGGGGTGCTTGACCCGACAGTGTAGAGGCACCCCTATGGGTGAGGTGAAGATGTATCCGTACTCCTCCACAACCTTGTCCATTTGTTTTTTCCATGCAGAGGAGCCATGTTTGGAGGTCATGGCCACAATATTATTCTTGCCCAAGGGGTGGATCATCAGGAAAAAAATTTCTTGGTTTGGGAAATGAGCTTACTGCATTGTTTTGTAGTAACCAAAGAGATAGTGGGAGGTGGTGGTACCTCTGGTATCCTATACAACTTATTTCCCAAAGTAACAATAACAGTTCGAGGCTAGGACTCATACACAGCATGTCACTTCTACAAGTATGATTAGCCTAATAATACATCAGAAACATCAATAGGAGCAATGTCACATAATACCTCATCCGTGAAGGGCTTGATGCTATAAGGAAGGCGACATTATTGGCTGACGCGGAGATCTCGTCCTTGATGAAGCCACCCGATGGTGTATGGTTGTGGGTGAACTGTGGTCGACAAGCCCAACCGCTTCATGACATCTGCTGAAATGAGGTTCTTTTGGCTCCCATTGTCGACAATGAATTATAGCAGGGAACCCTTTACCCACATTTGGGAGTGGAAGAGACGCTCTGCCTCCTCTAGATCTTCTGGTTCCTCCTCCTAGATCTTCGTAGTGGAAATAGTGGCGTTGGGCTCTGCATCAATAATCTGCTTCCCTTTTTCATTCCCCTTGCCAGGTTCTGATTCATAATCAGAGCATGCATCTGATTCAGAAGCCCTCATCTTGGCCACCAACGACTGCTTGGCCTGACACTCACTTGTGTTGTGAGTGGAGATCTTATGGAACTCGCACCACTTTCCCATGTCCTTCTTTTGCTTCACAGTGTTGTTATTTTCTTGTGGCTTTGGTAGGTTGTCTTGGGCCACCATGCCTTGGCTTTGTCCTTTGGTTTGCGGTTTGGGGGAACCTTTCCCTTGCTTTTGATTCACAGATCCAAAGTCTCGCTTCTTCTATTTTAATTTCTGATCAATCTTGGCAGCATACTGATATGTCGTACCAAGTGAGGAGATGTTGAGGAACTCCATTTCCTCCTGAATGTATCTATGCAGAAAACCACGATAATTTAGCACCAAATGTTTCTCTAAATCTTTGATACCCAAATTTGTGCATAGGGTATGGAACATATTCGTCAGCTCATGCACATCTTGATCCCTTTGTTGCCGTAGCGTGGTCCATTGTATGTACTTGTCCTCATAGATCCCCATGGGATAGTATTTTTCCTTGATGGCATCTCGGAAATAATTCCAAGTGGGTATGGCTGAGAACAGAGAGGGTTTCCCACTAGTCCTTGACATGGGGGGTAGCTTTGAGGAGTGAAAAAATAATCTTCTAACGGTCAGAAAAGTCATGAACCGAGAAATATCCTTCTAATAGATTCAACCATCTATCTATGACATCTGCATCTATTTGACCCTCAAATATGGGAATGTTAAAGTTTACATGTACCTTAAAGGGAGTCGCGCCTCCAAAGTGGCTGTTGGATGTAGATGCGCTACCGGTGGGTAGTTGTTGAAGGATCTAGGCAAAGTTATCCATCATCGCGTTCCTTTGTTTTTCGAGGGCCTCCTCGAGCAATATTTTGATAGGATATCCTACTCCCTCATTTTTATTTTTGTCCCCCATGGGCGTCCGTCGGGTTTTCAGAGGCTGATCTTACAAAGGTTCCACCAGATTGAGTCCTAACTCCTTATACCCTGACCTCATTAGGGACATGAAAAAAAGGATTGAGAAAAAGTAGACCGCTCTGATACCATTGATCCAAATTTATGCAGGAACACAGCAGAATACACATATAACCATAAATACAAATACACAATGTAAATAACACTTCATTTCATTAATATCAAAGAAATGAAATTTTCTTACAAACATAATGAAAATAAACTAGCTAGGGTGTTGGTAGCGAATATCTGAGAAGAGATGTGGCGGCTACAAACCTCTGAACTCTGTGTTACAATGAGGCTCAAGGGCCTATTTATTATTGAGAAACAATGGAGAACTCTAAACATCAAAAAACCTAACCCTAGGAGATGAAGCGCCAAAACTATGGGCCCCATTTAGGTAAATTGGTGTTTTAACTTCCCGGGGACGTAACTTCGGCATACGATCTCCGTTTGATGCGTATGATACATCATTAGAAATATATATCCGAGGAATAAAAATGTTGTCGCAAATATCAACTCTAAAATGGAATCATATTTCACCGAACAAACAATTCCCAAAAAAACGTCGTTTAGGGCCTCAAAACGGCTCCGGAAGTTCAGGACCCGAAAAACTGCTAAAAATAGTAAGTTGTGCCGAAACTGAAAAACTGAAAGAGAGAATGGTGGGGCCCCAAGTGGAATAGGCAGGTGGCCACTAATATCCACCTGGATCAACCTCATGAACATCTTCGTGCTCTTTATCTGTTTCTCCATGGCTGACCTCTATGATTTTCTCTTTTCCCTTCAATGCCTAGTGTACCTGCTTTATTGATGAAGAAGGCAAAGCTCCTTCCACACCATATGGAGCAAGCATTTGCCTCTGTGTTGATGAAGAAGGCAAGGCCCCTTCCACACCATGTGGAGCAAGAATTTTCCTCTCTACTGCAAATAGTTTTCTAAGATCTCTTTGATATGTTATAATGCATTCTTTGACTTTCCTGGGTGATTTGACTTTATGTTTCCTTGTTTTTGTAGCTGTAGGGCTAGTAGATGTCTCTATTCTCTCTTGTGGCATTGGTGGAGGAATTTAGGGATTTGTGAATATGTCATTGGAAATGAAGGTATCCTAAGAGAGGTTGAGTAGATTGAGATGATGAAGGACAATGAGTTTGATGAGGGAGTGATGATAGAGGTTATTCATCTGCTGATGATATTATTTTTTTGCCACCAAATATGCCATCTTCTCAATGTTCCAGAGAAATAAATTGGGATGTTCATCATCCTCACCCTAGTGAAATGCATGCGTGTTATAGCATCATTTCTCACCTTCATATGATTCATGATTGCTTTGATGGTTTTGGGCACCCATTCCTACAGACTTGGACAAATTCACTTAAAGACAGTGTAAAAATCCCCATACGCGACTATGCCCGTACTTTTCCGCGTGTATACGCGAGTCCAGCTGCACTTTTCCGCGTATGCCATTAAAATTATGAAAAAATATATAAAAATTTCCTATTTTCGGGCTGGGTTGATGGTTACTCGGGTAGTTCAACCACCCCAGCACGTGGCCAACTGTTTCCAACTGTTGAAACTACTTGGAGGGAGTATAAAAACCCCTCATGTGTATGGCCTAAGGGAGAGAGAGAATTATTGATATTATACTCTGTTGGCATTCCCTATCCAAGTCTGATTCCCCGTGCCTCCTGCACTTTCCCAGTTCATTATAGGAAACCCTTGTTTCCTTGAGATGCTCATCTCCCTATATGTCATCTCGTATGCACCAGTTTGGAAGGAGTCTTAGCGAGGCAAGGGCTGGACGGATCTAGATGACGGTCTGCTCGAAGGCCATGGGAGGATTCAGGTGATCTCTCCACTCTTTACTTTTGTACATGCTATTTATAATACAGAAGTACCATGCTGTTCCTGAAATATACGTGTTAGTGTATGCTTTTATGTATGAGAAAATTGTTATTTAAGCATTCATTATGATCTATTTCATGTTTTATATGAATTTCACTAACATTTAGAGTAGATATATGTTGTACAACCAGTTCTTCGTGCTTGTTTCTTCTTGTCTTTCAGGTTAAGAAGGAAGGATGGTTGCTGGGGGTTTGGACCCCGCGGGATCTGCTTCAACCGTAGGACCTACGGGTAACTTCCTCGATCTACTATATTTAGTTTTTCATGAACATGTATGGTTATGTGAGTCCTTCTTAAGTAGCATGCCCCTGCTCTGTGGAGGTTGTAACCCAACGAACCTCTAGGGTGATATTCCCCGAAACAGAACTGGCGACTCCGCTGGGGATCACATTCTTGTGACTCCCCTGTTGGGTGGTTTCAGTTGTTTGGTAGGTTGCCGACAGTTTTAACTTTCATTTGCAGTCCAGTTTACTTTTTCTCAGTCAGTCTGAAGTCCTGGTTTCTTATCCAGGCTTGTCCTTTTTGTTTTTTTCATTATTTACCTTTGTATACACACTTTTTTCTGCACACAGTCGCGTATACACGCAAGTTTTTCTAAAGGTTCCCGCGTATACGCGAGTTTCCTTTAGAACAGTCGCGTATGCACGCTGGTTGCTAAACTGTGAAGTAGCGTATACCTAGGCAGATTTTGAATTTTTGGATTTCTTGACTTTTTGGTCCTTTCTGGCTATGGAGACCTGTCCCTACAGTGTCTTTGCACTCTCTGGATTGTGAAGAAGGTGGTCTTTTGCCTTTTCTCTCTTTCGTTTGATTGAAAACTAGTCTTTTTGGCAAAGTGTTGTTTCTGGTGCTGGCACTTCTGGTTTGAGTACCAAGATAGCTTTCTGAGCATTCTTGGCTATTCTACTTTATCAGAACAGTGAGCTCCTGCTCATTTACTCTTTCCTGTCTTTGTGTTTTTCTTGGCACTACAATTTTTGCTCGTTTCTTGATTGGTTTTCTTGAGTTCAGTAGGCTAGGTCTTGTTGCAACTTTTGAAGAGTTTTTCTTGCTTCTTCGAAGTTTTTGCTTGCGGCAAGTTTATACTATTCTTCTAGGCTGAGTGGCTGAGTTTTCTTGTCTTCTTTGCTCTTATTGATCTTGCTACTAGTTAACTTTATAAGGTTTGGAGCATTGTTGAAGTTTGTGCTTGAAATTCAGTCTTGTTTGGTTTGGATTTTGATAGTTTTGCTTGGTCTTTTCGAGCTCTTTCTCTATAAAACTAAAAAGCTCAAAAAACATTTGTTTTGCTTTTTGTTTTTGCATTTCAAAGGCTCAAAAAACATTTGCTCTTGTTATTTGCTTTTGTTGTTGCATTTTCATTTTCGTTTTGCCATATCTTTTGAAGCTTTTGTGAGGTTTCTTGCTTTCGGTTTTTGGCTTGATAATTGGAAGGGAATTGTCATTCATTTCTTCTTCTTGTTTTTAAGCATTTTTGGTGTCTTCATATTAAGAGTTCTTGATTTCGGGAACTAGCTTTCTGGACAACCAAGAAGAGTTAAAACTGAAGGACTTTTTGGGAAATTTCACTCTGCTTTAGGAGATTTGCATCTTAGGATTTGCATGCTTGTAGTGATTTGCATTAGGTGCATTTAAACATTTAGTCAATTTCATAGTTTTTGTGAGTGTGAGTTTGCTATTTGAAAAGAAAAAATACAATTTTTAATCTCGTAGAACCCGTGTAGAGATTGCTTTTCATCGAAAGACAATAAACGCATCTGCATGTAGTTAAGTTTTTATTAATTTCTTTCTGCGTCAAAAACATCATAAGTTTCATCTCCATATCCTTGTGACTTAACATAACAGCCCATTAAAATAAGCGATATAATTTAAAATCAACTAGCAAGTTTTCTAAGTGTCATGCACCAACTAGCTAGGTTGTAGGGCCTTGGATTAGGTGAGTGGAGAGTTAACTCTCCAAGGCCGCTCAAACAAAACATAGAAGTTGATTAATTGAGCGAAATCCAACTCCGTTAGGTGGACCGGGAAAGCTCTCCTCCAGAGAGTCAAGCGCGAGGGGAAGTGAAGGTTGAGAAGAGAGATACCCCCTCTCTAATTAGCTAAATATGACCTCAAGACCGTTCCGCCCGGCTTCTGATACGGATTGGTGCCCATAGTTGCCACTCCTAGGTTCCACACAGGTGACTGCGGGGGGGGAATACCCGTGGTACCTGAGGCAGACGTCGCATCACTTTCAGCAGTACTTCTGGGGGGTGCCCTTGTGAAGCTTGGGTGCTTGAGCTGGCAAAGGCTGTCGTTAGGAGGTCGGCGTAACTGTTTCTGATACCTTCGCTAGTTGTTCTGGGCCCTAATCATCCCAGACTGCTTTCGGGAGGTCCTATATTTCGCTTTCCTGTATTTTGGTGTCCGGTCCTCATCACCCGGAGTGGAAATACTTGGAGGCTGTTTGCTTGATTGCATCTCAGGGATTTTTATTTTAGTGAGTGCTCTTTGCTCCTAGCTTGCCTAGATTTTCACTTTTTTGAGTCTAATTTAAAATCTATAAAAGTGGCTGATCAAGTGCCTCGTCGATCGAGGAGAATCCGGGGGTTATCTCCCGAGAGTCCAGAGCCTTCTTCGAGAAGGCGTAGGAGCAATTTAGCAGGTGGTTACCACCTTGTGGCATCTGACGCAGTGGAGAGAGATCCTCCACAAAGGTCTGAAGGTTTCATAGCTGATTCTGGTGCCAGTTCCGAGAGGAGCGTTCCGCTCACCTCGCGAGTGTTGTTTCCTCAGGAAGAATATTTTCAAATTGAAGATGTACCTAAGCCTCCTGCGACAGGTCCATCTCCTCTTCCTCCCGACTATCTGTTCGTTGTTCGTACATTGGACCCGAGTCGAGAGGCAGGAAGATCTTCCATATCTCATATCTTTGGAGTGGCCACAGCGGGGAATGCGGCCCCACGCCGTGAGTGTTGTAGGCATTCGGACCCCAACGGTGAAGGAGGGGGCACTATTTCTTTATCTTCGATTGCTTCTAGTGCTACTGTGTTTGGCTCTGGTTTCACCCAAGCACATGCTTCTCATTCTGGTCCCTTCTGTTCAGGGATGCCCTCTAGTGGGAATCCCTCTTTTTCCTTTTCCGCTGCTGCAGTTGGATCTACACCCATGTCTTCTATGGCTAGTGGATCAGCTTCTTTTCAGGGTTTCCCCTTTGGAACTGGGCACATTCCTAGTTCCAATCCTTCTTTAGGGTCCTTTCCGTTTACATCCCAGACCCAGAGTTTCAACCCTTGGTCTGGGGGGCAAAGTTCAACTACTTTTACAGGGTGGAATCCTGTGTTTACTACAGCGGGGGCAGGGAATCAGTTTTACGTAGGTCATCAAGGGAATACTTCTTTCCCTTCGTCGAGTGCTTACCAGACCTTTTCTCCTCTTTCTAATGCCTGGAACCCCTATCAGGGGCTCTCCTCTTCATTCAATACTTCAGCGGGGGGAACTGGTCTGGGCTTTGGTAACTCTGCGTTGGGAGGAGGTTCTTCTCCTTTTTCTACGAGTCCTTTCTGGAAACCTGGTGCCTTATCAAATCCAGGCTATTATTTTCAGAATGTTGGGAATCCATCCCATCAAGGATGGAATCCTCAGGCTCCGCCTCGCTTACCTTTTCTGGCAACGTTGAACTTGCCAAATCTGTCGAAGTTGACTAATGATCTGATTCGTTATAGTCCGGGGTGGCCTCCGGTCCCGACCAAACTTCCTTCAGATATTCCAAAATTTGAAGGTAAGAATGGGGAGGATCCGGCTGACCACATCACCACTTTCCACTTATGGTGTTCTTCGAACTCCTTGATCGATGATTCGATTAGGTTGAGATTATTTCAACGCACCCTAACTGGAAATGCTGCCAAATGGTATATCGAGCTCACTGGGGGTAGTTTTGCTACATTTGGAGAACTGGCTGTCACATTTCTAAACCATTTTCAGTTGCCTGTCAGATATGAGGCTGGGACCGAACTCCTGGCTAATTTTAAACAGGATGAGGCAACACACATTTCTGATCACATTCAGGAATGGAGGAGAAGGAAGAGGCTTATTAAAGCTCATATTCCAGGAGAATTCCTTCTCGAATGGTTTCTGAAATCTCTGCAGTCAGACATTTCAAAAGATGTATCCCTATCTGGGGTATTTTCTGAGGAGCAGGCCATTTTTAGGGCCCAGCAGCTGGAACTGATCTATTCTCAGTCTGGGGTCCTTTATAAATATTTGCCCAATGCTCCTAGCTCCAAATTGGATTTATCGAAAACTAAGCCCGGTCCGCATGGTGATGGGCTTGTCGGATCAATCAATAGTGGTGCAGCCAGCCTGCTTAATCAACTGCAGCAGTTGTCTTTGCAAGCTGCTCCTTCTAGTCAGGCTGTGCCTGCCAAGTCATCGCCTTCCCAGTCTTTGTCCATAAATGCTGTCCAAGCTTATGATCCCAAAGGAAATCAACAATCCGATGGGAAGAAGAAGGGACGAAATAACAAAAAGAAGGGCAAGAACGGGAAGGGTAATGCAAATAAAACCAACGAGCGTGTTGGTGAGGGTCAAAAGGAGAAGAAGAAAGTGAAGTTTCCATGCAAGCTGTGTGCTGGAGACCATCTCACACACCTTTGCCCTAAAATTCAGGATGCTCAGCGCTTGTTAGCTCAGCAGGGTTCTTCTAGTTCCCAGGCTGTGTTAACAAACCCTTTTCCCCAATGGCAGCAATTAGTTGCTGGCGCGAACTAAAATCCTGGGGCTTCCTCTGGGGGCACCCAGGAAGGGGAAATTCCATCGAACATTTTTATGATGAGTGCTCACGCGGATATCACTACGAGATCCCGTGATTATGGTGGAGAAGAATCTTCGAAAGCTAAGGAAGTTCCTGATGCTACTGAGCCGCTTCACATTACGAAGCCTACTGTTGAGTCTATGCCTCGGATGCCCAAAGCATCTTCTAAGCGATCAACGATTAATCCAAATGCTAGGGCTGCCTAGAACTACTCGATTGTGGAAGATCTGGCGCAGAGTCCTTGTGCTATGTCGGCTTTAGAGGTACTCCAGTCTTGTCCGGCTCAGCGCAGTTCTTTGCTCACTGCCATTGGGGCTATTGATCCAAAAAATTGTCTTCTGATTACTTTTGATATGACTAATTTTAAGAAGAGACTCCCCCATCACATGGCTTTTCATATTAAATCATTGTACCGGAAGTGTAATATCTTTCGAACGGTTGTTGATGAGGGTGCTTCCACATGCGTGATGTCTCTCACATGTTGGAAGACAATTGGATCTCCCAAAGCTGTTCCATCTACCACTCTTCTGACTACGTTCGATGGTCATTCTCACAGACCCCATGGTATTGTCCCAGCTTTGCCCATCTGTGTTGGGGGCAAAACTGTCAATATAGAGGTTGAGGTAGTAGATGCAAGCTTGGACTACAACCTTCTGTTGGGGAGGAACTGGATTTATGAGATGGATGCCATTGCATCCTCATTATTTCGGATTGTATGTTTCCCCCACGAAGGGAGGATCGTTACAGTGGATCAACTGGACTGTCCTCCTGTAGACCTGGATGCGCCTTCTGACTCATCTGTTCCGAAGTTGGATAATACTAAGGTGCTTGTTGAGAATTTAGGAGTTGGAATGTATTCTTCCTTGATGGGTACTTTCTATCTTCCTCCTCCTACGGTGCATATTAATGCTTTTTCATCCTCCAGGCTCCCCTTCGAAGAGAGTTCTTCAGAACTCATTATTTTTCGGACCCTTGGACCTTACCTTCCCCTACTGCCACATTAGCGGAAGGTCAAGTGGGTGGAATGGCATTTCCTATTTCTGCAGCTGAGATTGCTTATCAGTCTATTGTTGACTCTGCAGAATCCATCCCAGCTCCTCTGTCACCGGAAGAGTTGGATGGAGATGTGGCTCTGGCTTGGACGCTTAGTTCTTCTTCGGCCCAGGATTGCCTTGATACCACTCTTCCCTCTGAAGAGGCCATCCTGGAAGCCATGACTGGTATAGATAGACCGTGGGATGATTTGCATCATCGGTCTTATTTTTTACCTGACTTGAGTGAAGTTGAAACAAGTTTTCCAAGTCCTCCGTCTCCTGGTCCTGTTCACCCAGTCTTGAACCCTTTAGCACCAACACAGGTTTATGCTGAAGGGAACATGGCTGTGATTTCTCCTACTATCCCGGTGAACATTTCCGGGGATCCCAATATTATTAAGAATGTCTTCATCGGAGCTGAATGTTCCCGTGAAGAGGTTCAAATTTACACCGAGCTCTTTAAAGAGTATAGGGATGTATTCGCTTGGTCTTATGAGGAAATGCCTGGAATAGATCCATCTATTGTCCAGCATGAGATCAAGACTTATGAAAATGCTAAGCCGGTGAGGCAAAAACTTCGTCCAGTCAATCCCCTGGAAACATGGCCGGCTATCAAAGTGAAGTTTAAAGCTGGCAAGGCGGGATTCTGTTTCCACTGTTCCTGCGGCGGCATGGGTTTTCAAACCCTGGATTCGCGTAGATAAAGCAAGGAACGATTCGAGTGTGCATCGATTTCGAGACCTAAATAAAGCATGTCTAAAGATAATTACCCCCACACCATTTATCGATCGGATCATTGGCGAGTGTGCCGGTAATGAGATTTTCTCCTTCATGGATGGTTTCTCAGGCTATAATCAAATTACTATCCATCCCGAAGATCAACATATGACTGCTTTTATTTTCCCCTAGGGTACATTTGCATACAAGAAGATGCCTTTTGGTCTTAAAAATGCTGGGGCTACGTTTCAGCGGGCCATGTAATATGCCTTCCACGACATCAAAAATATTATCGAGGCGTATTTGGATGATTTAGCTGCTCATTCTCGAAAGAGGATGGATCATCCTTCTCACCTCCGTCAAATATTTGAACGGTGTCGTTTCTATAAGATTAGGTTGAATCCGAACAAGTGCATTTTCGCGGTTACATCTGGTCGGTTATTGGGATTCATTGTGTCTAGGGAAGGGATTAGGGTAGATCCCTTCAAGGTTGAGGCAATACTTCGGTTGCCTCCCCCGTACTCTATACATCAGCGTCAAAGTCTACAAGGAAAGTCTAACTTTCTTCGGAGATTTATTGTCAATTATGCTGAAGTTACAAAGGGATTTATGAGATTGTTGAAGAAAGGAGTTCCATTTCTTTGGGATGATTTCGCTCAACGCTCATTTGATGCTTTGAAAAAATAATTGACCTCTGCTCCTTTATTGAGTCCACCTGATTATAGCAGAGATTTCCTTTTGTATCTGGCAGCAGCAAAATCTACTATTGGTATGGTTCTGGTTCAGGAGGATGATGCTCTTGCAGAGCATGTTATTTACTACCTAAGTCGAGGATTGGTAGGACCTGAACTTTGGTACACTCCGATAGAAAAGTTATCTTTATCAGCAGTTCATGCTTTGCAGCGACTCCGGCATTACATTATTCTTCGAAAAAATTATGTTTTGGCAGCAACCAATCCATTTCAATTTGTCCTCAGTAGGCGAGTGATTGGGGGCAAATACAATCGATGGATTGTGATTTTGCAGGAATTTGATCTCGAATTTATGTCTGCCAAATCCAAGAAATCATTAGTTTTCACGGAATTGATCTCCGAGTTGCCCTGTGGAGAAGAGATGATCTATGATGAGTCCTTCCCGGACGAACACTTGTTTCTTATCTATTCACAGGATCCTTGGTATGGAGATATCATTGTGTATCTTCAGACTGCGAAGTTTCCCTCTACTTTTTCGAAAGATGAGCGTAAGTCAAAATTTGCGTCACTTGTGAAAATTATTTGATTATTGGTGATGCTTTGTACCGTCGAGAGTTGATTCAATCCTAAGACGCGCAACTCTCAAAGAAGCGGAAGGTTGTGCTCGGTGATTCTCACGGTGGAGCTTGTGGGGGTAATTTATACGGGCTTGCTACGGTAGATTTTAACGTCTTTGGATACTTTTGGTACTGGAATTTTCGTTGTATTGAATCGGTCAAAAAGTGTCATCAGGTGTCGGGTTATACTCGAAAAATGCGTGCTCATCCAGCTCCGCTTTTTCCAGTCATTACTGTCAATCCCTTTACAAAGTGGGGTATTGATTATACTACTTGTAACCCACCTTCGGCTAAAGGTCACAAGTACATTATTGTAGCAATAGACCACTTTACGAAGTGGGTCGAGGCTATGCCTACTTTTGCGAATGATGGTGATACTGTAGCTCTTTTTCTTTTCAACCAGGTTATTGCTCGTTTTGGTATTCCTAGAGGTGTCAACGACCATAGCGATCATTTCAGAATAGTACTGTGTTCATTTGATTGTGGCTCTTAAATTGGGTTTCCGGCAGGAGCATTCATCTCCATATTATCCTCAGGCCAATGGGCAAGTGGAGGCCGTTAACAAATCCTTGAAGACAATTCTTCAACGGACAATTGATAAACATAGATCCAACTGGCACATTATGCTATATCCTGCACTCTGGGCATACAGGACGTCAGTTAAAACTGCAACTGGCTTTACTCCGTTTCAGTTAGTGCACGGGGTGGAATCCGTATTTCCCATTGAATGCGAGATTCCTTCCCTTAAATTAGCTGTTGAGCTTCTTCCTGACACTTCCAGTCTGGCAGAACGGCTTCTTCATCTGGAACATCTCGATGAGCAGCGTCGAGATGCCGCCACGATGAATGAAGCGCATAAAAACCGAGTAAAGGTTCAGTACGATAAGGCGGTTAAGCCTAGGGTATTTTCGGAAGGTGACCTTGTTTTGGTCTATGCCCAAGAAAAAGATGCCTTGGGGGTAGGAAAGTTTAAATCGATGTGGTATGGCCCCTATATCGTTAAAAAAGTCCTTAATAAAGGAGCTTATACCTTGGTTGACTTCGAAGGGAACGAGTTTTCGGAGCCCCGAAATGGGCTCTATTTGAAGAAGTATTATGCCTAGACTTCGGCCTGGCATCTTGCTTTTATATATAGTAGTTTTTGCTTTTTGTACATATCTGATTGATTTTCGATTTTTGATGAGGTGGTGATGTTTTTTGATCTGCTTTGGCAGGTTGTGTTGGATGTTATGAGTCATTTTGGTTTCGCCGATGGTGCTAGTAGACACACCCGGAACTTAGCTTCCGCGGCTTGGGTGCTTCATTATCCTTCCGGTCAGCTGTTGGTATCAAGAGGGGTCTGCATTGGTCCTGCTTCTAATAATATAGCAGAATACACTGCAGTTATTCATCTACTCTCGGAGGCAATATCTTTGGGTGTTGATTCGTTAGTAGTTTTCTTGGACTCTCAGCTGGTGGTGTCACAGTTGAACAATACGTATCGGGTACGAGATCCATTTTATTACGATTGTTCTTGAGGGTACGTTTTTTACAAAGGTCATTTCAATTTTTAACTTTCATTCATATTCCTCGAGCTGACAATTGGTTTTCTGACTCATTAGCTAATCAAGCATTAGATTGGCATATTAATCATTCCATACATTAAATTTTTAATCATCAAAAACATCATACATTTGATACATTTATCACATCACATCAAATATCGATGTATATATATATCATCAGAGTGTTCAAAAACTTTACAAAATTTGGATCCATAACGTCATACAAAACTTGGGCTTATGCCCCCATCATGTTCAGTCTCAAAAAATAATATACAGTCATCTAATACATAATATCTGTCTACTCCTGAGGTCCCTGCCTAGAAGTCGTGTTCCTATAGAACGTGACTGCGGTGGCAACTCGACGGAATAATCTAACCCAGTCTCGGGGCACTCCTACCACCCGTCTCTGGATGGCTTTCGGCAGTTCCTCCACAGCAGCCATAGGTATTTGGCGGGTTAGTCCCTCCAAATTTCTCTGCACGGCCTGGAGAGTCCTATATGAATCCACAGTATCTGCTTCGCCCCTGCGGCGCTTGTGGCGCGGGAGACCCTCAGGTCGAACTGGTCCAAAATTTGAATCATGATCATTTTAAATTGTCAGTCATTATGAATCCAATCAAAAACATGTTTCGTTTTTTCATTTTTTCATACATATTTGAAAAAATCCAAAAAAATTATATAAGTCAAAATTTTTTTGCAAACTTACCGACTGTGCCCCATGCTGTGCCTGGTGGAAGAACTAGATCTGGATCTCCACGAAAGTCCATCCTGGCATAGGGATAGTCATCCACCGCGATGATTTGTTCTTCCCACCAGCGGAAGAACTCATCGTCCCATGTGGTCCGGGGTACTTCATTACCCCCCAATCTCTTCATCATGTCCGCCCAACGGGCAATTCTTGGGTCCCGCGGGCTACTGATGGTAGAGATAACTCTGGGTCTCAATGCTGGAATCTTCTCAAAGAAGAATGTTGTCAAAATTGTACCGTAGCCAAAGTGTTTGGTCTTTGCTTGGCGGATTGAGGTCAACTATTGTTTCATGTTCAGTAAAAGGGCTGTGCACCAATCATACACATGAGTCAAACATTCTACTGCTATGCTCATTTGTGTCCTGGACGCCTGATGTAGGGAGGCAGATCCTGCCACTCTGCCGATGGTGAAAAGGAGGATTTTCATGTGCAAATCCCGTAAATCTTTAATTGCAATCTGAGTTCCAACATTTTTGCAACTCTCTATGAAATACACGTGGACATAGTCTTCCACGGTTAACCCTCCCAGGGGCTTCCCGTGCAAGTCTACTGGTTCTCCCCTCCGGGAAAGTCCAGTAATAAAGTATATGTCTTCCACTTCAATGCGTATTGGCATCTGATCTATCATGAAACAGTCTTGGTCTGGTTCCCAGTAATTGACGAGCATTTCTAGCAACCGAGGATTTCTTTTCATATTTGGCATTTTAAAGAATTTGAACAATCCGCAATTCCGAAGGATATTTTGCGCTGCTCTATCTTGCATGACCTCTTGATCAATTGCGCTATGCTCACGTTCTCTCCATGAGATTGTCATCCTGTCAAATTCCATAAAATCATGCATTAGCCACGCTTTTTAAGTTTCGGACCTGCGCATATGCGACTTTTTCTTTGCACAGTCGCGTGTATACGCGAGTTGCCTGTAATGAACCCGCGTATGCGCAAGTCCGCATTTTTTAGCAAGGGTTTTAAGGGTAAAATTCACTTAATTTTAATTTCCAAATGGACAAAATGATTTGCAAGGATGATTTAGGAGCCTACCTGAAATTTCGGCGCGATTTGAATGTCGGTTGTTCCTGATTTGACGAAAGAAGTTTTTTGCTCCAGAGCACTTTTTTCCAAATCAGCAATGCAATAATGAACCAAATATGAGGTAATTTGTCTATTTATGCCTAAAAAGTTGAAATTTTTTGCAAAAATTCATTATGCTCATTTTTTCGATCTATCTTAAGCTGCATAACTCGAATGCTTGGAAGTGCCCAGTTTGGTATGTTTTCAGGTACATTTTGACGATTTTGAGATTTTTCCCGGTTTTTGATCCATGATTACCGACTCGTCACGGCAGGTATATGATCTTCACTGGCATATAGGTTAGGAAAATCACTTTCCGTTGCATCTTGCATACTAGCCTTCATATTGATCACTTTCCATAGGGTCGATCCCATCAGGTCATGAGTATTACACCCATTTCACTCGCCGATTATTTAATCATGACTTGATGGTAGAGCCTTCCTTTACATGGGCTTCCTAGTTAGTTCCTCGCTATCACTTGTTGCCCATGCTGCATTTTATGTAGGCTCGGGAGTCCTCTTAAGTCCTGCCATGTCTTATGTGTTGAAGCTTCATTCTTCTTCTTCATCACTATCATTTTTTCTGGCTTTTACCCTAGAGGCTCCCTGGTGTCGTTAAGTTGTATTACTGCATTACATATTGGCTACTTGTTTATCCTAGCCTTTAGCCGGCTTCATTTGGACTCGATGTTTAAGCCAACTTTTGACCTTGACTCTCTGTACAAGTTAACCATTGCATGCACTTAGCTATCACGACTTGACACCTTCTACCCATGGATGGAACGTTCCTCTGAGTATCACTTACCAGTTTTCGCCACCTTGCATTGAGCATAGGATTGTTCCAATCCCAGGAACTAGTGCAGTTGATTTTTTGATACTCGTTCTATCCATTGTACCATAGCATTCTTTTATTCTTTTTCAAGCTTATTATATGAAAAAGATAAAAAAATCAAATATAACAAAAAGAGCGGGAACATGATGTATCTTCGTTATTTTGATGGCAGTACAGAGTCAGTTTGTCGCCCTTGAACAAAGCACATTTACTTATATATATCTCCTTCATTTGGGATGGTTTTAGTTTTGACCTAGGTTCAGCCTTTACCATGTTTCACTTGTCAGTTCTCCCCCGGTTGGTTATCTCTTCCAATCATATGGAGATTTTGTTCTGCCTCCTGCATAACAGACTTATACAGTGTCACTTTTACTGCCATGGTCATCACGAGTCGTGCTTTTGTTCAAGGGAAGTCTAACCTGAGTCGGCCATTCTGCGGTGTCTCTTGACTCATTATTCAGTCGGCCTACCCGGTCTTGTCAGTATCATGTTCTATCACATCAGATGTTTTGGTCTTCTGCTCGTGCTGGTTTGAGAAGGTCCTCATTGACTTCTTGCCGGCGGGTTTGTCTCTTATCGACTACGACACATTGCTTTGAGAGCAAACCTAGAGCCGCACCCTGGGCCTATTTCCATCATTGATAGGTGACCTTGTGCTCAGCATTTGATCATCATCATGGGTCTTTGACTGAGTGGTTTCCCCTGTGTTCGACGTCAGCACACATTATCACACTTAGGATTCGTGCAGTACCTTGATTTCCATTTGACCCTATCGGTGGATTTCTCGCCTCTATGTCAGCTTTCATTATTGGTTGGTTCAGAGGGTTTCTTCCGTGCGCTAGCTTCATCTTGTAGATGTCGGAAACGTACTTCGGTTTTGGTTCCGTCACTCTACTTCGTCCGATTCCTTCTAAATCTTGGCCTGCGGGTTACACTCGCGCTGGACTGATGTGGGATGCCTTAATGCCTTCCTTCCAGCAGATCTTTTCCCATCGACTCCGACTCATTGCTCTGGGAATAAGGTCTAGAGTCTTTTTGTCAGTACCTTAGGGTTTGCAGTCATCAGTGGCAGACTCTTCGCTATCGACGGTGGGGATTCATCATTGCCTCCTGATTGGTAGATTCTTTCAAGTGTTCGACTTCAACTCATTCATTCGCACTTGTCAGATTGTACTGGGGCACCTTGACACTCATTATCATTATCGTTGGGTTGTCTCGCGTTGGTTAACGGGATACATCATTGCCCGGTAATCCAACGATTTCTCACATGGTCGACTTCAGCTCATTTATTCCCATTGTGTAGAATTGTGCCATAGTGATCGGTGAAGACCTCGGGTTGCATCAGCATTCTTCGGTTCACTTTTGACAGTCCATTCAGTTTCTGCCAGTGATGCTGTCCACCCTTATATGTTGCAGTTCAATACAACAACATCTTATTGTTGGCTCCCGAGTTGCGTGATTGTACCGTTTGTTCCACCTCTTATGATCCAGTACTTGGAGATTCAGTTACTTATATGATCAGACATCCAGTTGCACCATCTTTGATCAGCTTTCTATATGTGATACTTGGACATTGATTCAGACTTACACTTCCGGGCCATGCTCAGATGATTCATTGTGTACTTTTAGTTCAGCTATACTTGTATACATGTTGGATCTATTCACTACTTTCTATATGATGTATTTTTGGATTGAGCATGGGTATGCCCGCCTCAGCATGAGTTGACTCTCTGTTTTCTTTCATCGGTTTTTGGCAGGCTGAAATCTGGTGAAGTCCTCTCTTGTCCTTGTGAAGTTCTTTCTATGTGCATAATACATTTCGGCCATCATGTACCCCTTCTGACCTCATATATTAGGGGGCATCTGTTATAGCATCATTTCTCACCTTCATATGATTCATGATTTCTTTGATGGTTTTGGGCACCCATTCCTACAGACTTGGACAAATTCACTTAAAAACAGTGTAAAAATCCCCATACGCGACTATGCCCATACTTTTCCGCGTGTATATGCGAGTCCAGCTGCACTTTTCCGCGTATGCCATTAAAATTATGAAAAAATATATAAAAATTCCCTATTTTCGGGCTGGGTTGATGGTTACTCAGGTAGTTCAACCACCCCAGCACGTGGCCAACTGTTTCCAACTGTTGAAACTACTTGGAGGGAGTATAAAAGCCCCTCATGTGTATGGCCTAAGAGAGAGAGAGAATTATTGATATTATACTCTGTTGGTATTCCCTATCCAAGTCTGATTCCCCGTGCCTCCTGCACTTTCCCAGTTCATTACAGGAAACCCTTGTTTTCTTGAGATGCTCATCTCCCTATATGTCATCTCGTATGCACCAATTTGGAAGGAGTCTTAGCGAGGCAAGGGCGGGACGGATCCGGACGACGGTCTGCTCGAAGATCGTGGAAGGATTCAGGTGATCTCTCCACTCGTTACTTTTGTACATGCTATTTATAATACAGAAGTACCATCTTGTTCCCAAAATATACGTGTTAGTGTCTGCTTACATATATGAGAAAATTGTTATTTAAGCATTCATTATGATTTATCTGATGTTTTATATGAATTTCACTAACATTTAGAGTAGATATATGCTGTACAACTAGTTCTTCGTGCTTGTTTCTTCTTGTCTTTTAGGTTAAGAAGGAAGGACTGTGGCTGGGGGTTTGAACCCTGCGGGATCTGCTTCAACCATAGGACCTACGGGTAACTTCCTCATTCTACTCTATTTAGTTTTTCTGAACATGCATGGTTGTGTGAGTCCTTCTTAAGTAGCATGCCCCTGCTCTGTGGAGGTTGTAACCCAACGAACCTCTAGGGTGATTTTCCCCGAAACAATGAGCAACTTGATATGATATGTGTACAATCTGGAGAATTTTCCCTCACAGGTGAAGTATCTCCTGATAATCTTCATCATCGGTGCATACTTGCTGAGGAGGAAACTGAAAGGGAAAAACTTTATTTTTTCATTCTTGTACCTGGTCTTGAGGTAAGGCTCAAAATAGTGATCACCAAAGTCCTGTGCTTTGTACCATATCTCCCCTACATTTGGAAACCCTGTAGCATCAACAATAATAGAAGTGGAAATGGAAAAAGTTACACCTGCGAGAGTTACCCTATTATCATGAGGTTCAGTATGAAAAGCCTAGTCGACTCAGGGTGATGCTGAACTCTTTCCACCTTTTCACAAAACTCATAGCACCCGACATATATGAAACATGATACAGCTAAAGGTGAAGCCTCTAGCTCTCTAAGGTTTGCTGGCTCTACTCTGATGATTCTGCCTCCCTTGTGTGGCTTTCTTTTATGTACAATCTCATCTTCCTCAAACTCATCATCACTGTGTTCCTCCTCTCTATAATATCTGTCCTCTCTGTCCATTCTTGTTTCTTTGGCACTTTGGAAACCCTAGGGAAGAGGGAAGAAAGGGAAAGTGAATAAGGGAGTGAAAGGAATGGGAGCAGGGAAGGAAATGATGAAATGAGGGATTTAGGGGATAGGGATAGGGTCAAAAAAATTAAGGGAGATGGGGAAAAGCATTGAGAAACCTTGTGAGGTGATAGGATTTGAGAATATGAAGGGAGATGAAAATGATAATTTAATTACAGGTCAAAGGTAGGGCGGAAATCTAGGAAAAAAATAGTGAATTTCCTAGAAATTGGGATTTTAATGGAAAAGAGAAAAGGGACTTAGGGATGAGGATGTAGGGGTAGTTTTAGTGTTTTTTAGAAGTATGGGATGATGTGGTAGAGTCTAGGGACAATGAAGTTGGTACAAAGGGGTTTTGGGAAATTTTTGAGGGGGATGGGGATTTTTGGAGTGACAAAGGAAAACTAGGGTTTCTTTGTAATTTTTTCCAACATAAAACTCACACGCAAGCATAAAATGGATAAAGAGGGAGTTACAAGGGCTCACTTACTTTTTTTGGAGGTGAAGAAATAACCTTGAGGAGTTTGGAGAAGTTTGGGAGGGTTTTTTCCCTGTGCGCAGCACCTTACCCGGGTGAGCAACACCCTCTCTCTAAGCGCAACGCTGTGTAAATTTGCTTTGGAAAAAACGTCAATGCGCAGTGCCAGAGCTCTATGCATAGTGCTTAACTCCTATGCACAACGCCAACAAATTTTGTAGTTTCTTCCTTGTTCGAAACTTCTTTGCTCCAAAATTATGTTTTCTCTTTGACACATGAACAAGTGAGGATTTATTTTGGAAAATGGGCTTTTATATTTTGAATGAATTTTGGATTTTGAATGATTGGGACCCACACTTATTTCTTCTCATTAACCTTTCAAAATACTTTTTGATGCTTTGGATGATTGACATGGCCTTTGTATTTCTTCATCAAATGTCTTTAGCTAGGAATAAACAGTTTTTTAGTGTTTTATTACATATAATTATTTAAAATTACATAAAATTAGGAATAATCAAATAAATATATTTTTATCTCAAAAATGTGATTTTTGAGATGAAAAATTATAAATATGAAATGTAACTTTACATGGAAAACCTGACTGAAGAAAATCATGAGTTTATTCTGTATCACCTTCACACCTTCCACTGCCCTTTATTGAAAATGAGACAATGCAATTATTTGACCTAATGAAACCTTATTGACCTAATGAGAAATGAAAGAAACTGACTCAATGAGTGACTTTGACTAAAAGTGGAATGAGAGCAGATTTGTTTTCAGCATGATGAAGACATGGAAGAGGGTCAACAAACATATACTTGTGAAGGAAAATGGGACATTTGACAAGGACAACCACCAGTGGAACAATTTTATATCATGACCTAATGAGATGCTTGAAAATTATTTAGAGTGAGACAACTAAGATGCACATGCAAAATGTGTTTTGATCCCTGGTGGAAGTATGAAAATACTGACACTAAAATACCCCAAATGGATCATAAGGCCATGTAAATATGTGATAAAATTTCATCTCTTTCAGTCTTTTATCAGCTTCCTCTCGTGCTGCCTTACCGTTGCATATGAATGGTCCAATTTCAGACTTGATCCTAAACTGTGATTTTTTCTTTTCTGAAACAAAATGCACCTCATCAGCATTTAGCATTTGTCTAATATACGCTAAGGCAAAAATCCTCATTTGGAGGAATTTTGGCAACTTGTAGGGAGGCAATTTACATCCATACACTCTCAACTCTGTATAATTCTGGTATAAATACCCGTCTCCTGTTTTAGCCTGATGTCAAAGCTGCATAATTCTTTTAATATCTTCAATTATTCTAGGCTCAACTGTGCTACTTAGAATATTCATGGATGGATGTAAAAAAAACTCAATGAATTGCTTGTAGTTGTATTCTTCTTGCTCTTTCATCAATAGGGTGGTTCAAAAGATGATAGACTATGGGTGTCCATCATTATCCATCTTCTTCATGGAAAATTGAAACCTTTCTGACTGAAAATATAAGAACATGTAAACAATGACAAAAGTATATTTAAATTATCCCTCTATATGGAATTTCACAAACTGGTCATGGATGTTGTCAACTAGGAATTGGCTAAAATCAAACATGATAGAGGGCTTGGAATTTGTGGACAATATAGTAAAAAAGCCTATAATTTCCTCATCTACCCATTGGTAAGAGTAATACCCAAGAAGATATGAGAGGACTATAACTATTTTTTTTTCTCTTTCAGGAAATAAGGATGAGGGATATGAAGGGTTTTTCTTGGGTAAAGGGGTATTTTCAGTTAAGAAAAAGTCAAGGGTTTTGGTTCTCTTAGAAAAATCTATCTTTTGGTATAGTTATATGAGGGCTTCTCGGGAAAATGGTGTTGTATTTTCTGCTGAAGGTCCCTACATCATTTGGATGATAGATTGGGCATTGATTGTGAATAAAACTTCACCATTAGGAGAAAATACAACTCTTTGGTCAGGGATATAGCAGGAAAAACATCTTTTGATGAATTTAGGGGAACTATGGGTTTTAGGGAAAATATAATAAGGCAAATTGGTGTCCCACGGTCCAATGGCATCAACACCATCTATTAAATTATCCTCTAACCAAAATAAACACTAAATAGATATAACTCACATAGGGTCTCATGGATTTTGAATACTTTTTCTGCAAGGCTAATATGATCCAGGTCAACAGGAGGTGAACCATAGGGTTGAAGGTTTATTGACCTTTATTTTTGGGAGGTATGACTGATTGAGGTTGCAGAATTGGTTCACTTTTCTTATAGTGCAGGTTTGCAGAGTGCAAAGGCGGAATTAGAGTGGGGAAGAAAATGAGACAGAAGAAAACAATGGGATTTGCAGTCCGCTAGTGTTCCCTGCAAGCCTATAAAAATGAAAAAACTATTGCAGAGGTGGTAATTGGAGAGCACAGTAAAGTTTTGATGGCAGGTGGGAGGAGGAAATTCACGTTTTTCCCTAATTTCCCGTTATTCATGGCACAAGTCCCTTGGTTAACGGTTAAGAAAATTTAATTACGCAACTGATTGATTTGAGCTGGAGTGGAGTTGATTGGATGGGAAACGAGTGGATGGGGTGGTGCAATCTGATAGGCGGAGACATAACAGTCAGGAGGGTGGTTTTGTCTTGGCAGAGAAAATAGCTTTCGGAGGGGGTAGTGCACGGTAAGTGGATTTGGTAGGGGGGGTGCAAACTCACCAACGCCTGCCACGTAGTTGTGGGTCCTGTTATAATACCGTCGACTTCGAACCTCACCCCCCTGCTCCCGACAATAAAGTTCAAATGGTGAGGGGGGCCCGAAGATGAATATTGGTCGTTCGATTAGTGGCGATTGGTTAAGATGACGGGAAAGGTGGTAGAGGTATAATTTTGATGTGATGGGTGGATGGTGGGGTTGGGAAATGGAATGTCGTATGAGAAGGACTATATGGATGGGTGCAAACTTAGGGAAATGAAAAATAACGCCCGAAAAACTTTAAATGAATCAAAATATTTAAACTTAGGATATAAAATTTCATCCCTTTTCCTTTTCCAACATATAAAATGCCTATGCAATGTAACTTAGGATAAATTTCATGCCCTTTTCCAAAGTCACCTTCCTTTTTCTACCTACCCTTTTTTTCTAAACTAACATTTTCATCTTTTATTTTGCAAGGTGCATTTGAACTAAAAAAACCAGATCATATTTTTTTTATGAAAATCTATCCTACTCTATCCCTTATTTCAGCGATTGATTCAAATTACACTATTTAATCAATTTAATTTTTACCTAGCTATTGAATTACCAATATTAAACTGCTTGGTAAATCTTTATTCACTATCCTATTTAACATAAATTCAAACTTGTTCAATCATGCTTAAAATGTATGAATTGAACAAACTAACTTATCAGTAGTGGAATTTTGACTTGCAGCATTTTCAGTATTATTCTTTTGTGTGGTTTTATTTTCTTTTCTTTCATTCTTTTCAACTTTTTATTTTGTCTTTTTGTCCTTTTTTTATTTCTTTTTTCAACATACCCTCTTTTCTTTTTCATATTTTTTTTTGGAAATCATTTGAATATTGAGATTCATGTACAATATGAAATTGCAACAGTAAAATACTCAATCACCTTGAGATCCTATATTTTATAGGACCCTAATAGAATGAATAAGACTTCTCAAGCTAAACCCATGACCCTAATAAATCTATGACACAAACAAAATATTGGGCTCAAAATCCTTTTGGATTTTGGTTAAATTTTTTTAAAAACTAATACATTTTAACCCTCCAGGGCCTTCAACCATAGGTTAGGAGATAAGAGAGGATCATATAGACAACTTACAATGGTGACTAGACCTGGAATTTTTTTGAAAAATTGCAGTGCTAACAGATGGTAAGGACCTTGCTACAAATATTGATGATAGGGACCTTGCTGGACATAGGGTCCAAGATAAGGTCCCTGTTGAAAATGAGGTCTAGTTTTCGTTCCCTGCTGAACGTAGGGTCCAACCTACGTTCCCTATTGAACATAGGGTCCATCTTGAGGTCACTGTTGAACATATGGTCTAGCTTTTGGTCCTTACTGAACATAGGATCCATCCTGAGGTCCTGTCTGAGCCTGATGGTACTGAGGAATTTGCTGATATGAAGCAATAGGTTGAGGCCCAGACAGGGGTTGCTGGTACTAACCTTGAGGAAATAACTGGTATTGAGTACCTGACTGATGAGGGAAAGGACCAGATTGACCCAAAAGGAGATTCATACCAGCTTGGGTGTAAGAAGTAAACTGAGGATTAGTCACAAAAACACTCACCGAAGGCTGGGGCTATTGGATGTACTACTGAGATACGTTTGGTTGAGGAGCATACTCGTATTGTACGTTTGGAATTTGAACATAAGGAATGTTAGGTTGCTGAACATATGAATATGCTATGTTCGGTTGATGAAGGGGCTGCTGAACTTGAGAATATTGAACATGAGGTTGTCTTGTCCCAGGAATAGACCCAGAACTTGGATTCCCCCCACCCAACAGGGGAGGTACATAAATAGGGTTATAATTCCCCCCAGGCACAAACGAAACCGTGGATTTCCCACTAAATGGTGTGACTACAATAATCATAGATGGAAAATAGGGGATAGAGGATCCAATCGACACGGTCATTTGACCAATGGTGACTGTCGGTCGAACAACATGTTGAGACACCATGTCCACATTCGAAAAGAATGGGCCAGAAGATAGAGGAATACCCATTGACCAAATGAGATCCAGAAATAAAGGTGTACTACCAGAATCTCTGGAAATGAGGTTTCCCAAAGAGGTATAACTGTGCAGGAGTGTAGACGCAACATGACTAGACAGTATTTCAGTTCCACTACCTGAATCGTGAGGTGTGGATCCGAATAATTATCCCTTGGAGGGAAACACTGATGAAGAGGCTTCCAAGATATAAGAGCGAGAGTTTTCCTGAAGAGTGCTTTGAGGAGCGCTCACGAATGGAACATCATCAAAATTTGATGGAATTTCATCAGGAAACAATCAACGGATAGTAGAGCGAGATGCTATTGGAGAAGCCTGAAAAGGGATTCCAGGTTGATTAAAAGCGATGTCAGGTTGGTGAGGCAAGACTACAATTGGATCAAAGAGTGGATTTTGAGGAAAGGCCAAGAACTGTGAAAATGGTTTGGGGATTTCCAGCTCAGATTATTCCAATTTTTTCCAAGAATAATCGCCAGGTGGTGCTTGAGATGATATGGGTTGAACACTGATGACAATTCCAAGCTCTTCACCTTGCACTTCGAGGGGTCCAACCAGAAATCGAGGAAACTTAGGAGGAGGTTCTTGAGTTCCATCAGAGGAGGGAGTAGGCAAATTTGACGATTCAACCACGACGACCTTTCAAAAGAAGATAAAAAAGGAAGGATTTGAATAAAATCACAATTTACCAAGCAGTAAAAATATGGAGAAATGTCACGGGTGAGATGTTTTCATGGGAATTTTCTTTTAGAATTAATAAAAAATAAATAAAAAAGGGTGTGCTAGGCATAAAGGTTTACCAAGTATCCGTGAACTGTAATATACACCTTGGTGTTCAAATGATAGAAAAAATACGAAGGACTTAACGTACGACAGCCAATCTCCCGAATGTCATGTTTGGTGTATCACGTCTACAAGGCGTCGAATCGATTACTTATGGCAGAATTGCAACCTAGTCATGTCTCCCCAAATATATGCGATGGTACGTGGGAGTCTAGTTTGTAGTAGTGTTGTCTAATGTGTAACCGTTCAATGAGAGTGCCCCAAATATACTTATCATACATTAATATACTTCCATACATCGGATGGGATATCACCCCCGGGTTGTAACACAGACCGTTAGCAACAACTCCTATGATTAACGACTTTGAAACACTTCTCTAGCCTAGACCACTAGATATTAGCATTAAGCCCAATGCTCCTTAAGGTAAAATGGGTTCATTTTAAGTTGATCTTGATTAAAGTTTCAGTTTCAAGGCTCAAAATGAATGTCACTTGAATCCTTATGGTGTAGACTAAATGCAAAAAAGAAATCTTTCAATTTTGAAAAAGCCTAAACTATTTAGGGAAGAGAGACAAGTCCAAATGCACTTAATGCAGCAACAATAATCCCCCCCAAACTAGTTCAGAGTTACGAAATGAAATGCTTTCAATTGAATTCACTTTCCAAACAATTGAAAAATATTGAAAAATGAAAATACTTTTCCTTTCACTAAGATGCATGCAATTTTGTTTTTGTTTTTGTTTTTCACTTTGAAATGTAATCAAAAGCAAAAAAAATGAACGAAAAAAGAAACAAAAAATCCCTTCACTTTTCTTTCAATCAAACCAAACAAAAATTGCTTTAAAGAATGCACGAATGAAATGCTTTACACTCTTCTTAAAACAACAAAGATAATCTAAAAAAAAAAAAAATGAAATTCACTTCCAATTCCTTTTGAATTTAGAAAAAAACAAACTCTTCTATACTTGTGCGCCAAATAATTTGTAATCTTGTGGTTGACACTAAACCGAATGGAAAAAATCAGAGACGCAAATATGACCAAAGCATACACCAATTCACTTCGAAACAAAAGAAGAACAATGCGACAAAGGGTGTTTGAAATGATGAAGAATTCCCAAACTTACAAACAAATCAAAGAGATGAAACAAACTCGCTCAAAGAAGATAGGTAAGTTAAACACATAGAAAGGAGATCACTGAGATCTCACAAAATCATTCAAGGGCTAGGACACACTGGAAAATCAAAAGGGAAACTCAAATTTTCCTAAGGCTAAGATCAATGCTTCTGTGCTAAGCAGAAGGGTGCTGAAAGGCCAATCGGTGTGACTATACTATATAGAATAGCGCTGCCAACGCTACTAGGTAGACATAAAGGGATTTGGTCGCTAAAAACAAGTAAAAAATAAAAAGTGTCTCGCACCAACACCAGACCTGACACAATGAAGTGACTAAAAATCCTTACACAAGCTTACAGAGGCCTAATTAGATTTAAATTTCAAAAATCAATGAAACTTATCCAAGATCAGTTTGGGGAAGGAGGATTTAAAAGGCTAAATTTCCCCACTAGAGTCACCATTCTTGTTGTCAAGATAAATCCCCTCTACGGATAGAGGCAATCTCTCTAGCCCTAGATTGGGTCTAGCAACACAAGATTCTTTCTAACGCAAATCTTCCTTAACTAGTGTTTGCAATGAAAATAGGAAAGAGACATAAATACCCTTTTCCAATCGCTATACCTGGATTTGTTGATGGTGACCTCGATCCATGATCCTTGAAGGCTCGCTTCCTGCTACTAATGGCATGTGAATACCCGCGGATGATCAAGAGACACCAAAAAACGTGATACAATCCATAATAAATGTAAACACTAGCTATCTAGCAGATCAAGGAGTACCAGAATATTTGCATAAACATGTATACAAATATATAAAGAAAACATCATATGTTATTATTTATAAATTACAAAAGGAGAGATTACAACTAGGCCTTGATGTTGGAGGTGTCCCTAGGTAAAATTTGAGTCCTTCACCTAGCTCAAAAGCATTCCTTCTCTCGAGAAATTAGGCTTAACGATCAAAGGGATGAAAGTTCAGATGATTTTGATAATGATCAACCAAGCTCTAAACTTGGGGGAATGAGGGATGTGAATTTATAGAAAGGGAGAGAGGGTTGGGATCCTATGAAAGGAGGAGGAAGGCCCACTTTCTAAGGGATGATCCCCCATGGATGAGATCAAGGCTCTAAAATCAGAGAGTTCAACCTTATCATCGTTGTTCAGCAACCAACTCGCTGCCCTTGAGATTATAGATGTCGAAGCTTTTCCTCCATTTGAGGAAGCACTTCCATAAAAGGGATCATCGTGGTTTTCCAATAAATTAGGGCGCTGACAACGCTGGGCTAGAACTTTGAAAAGGACATCAACACGGTCATGGCACGAGGAAGAGTGTTGGCCTAGGAAACTAGGAATTTTGACCAAGTTTCTTCAACAATATTTCAAGGAAGTCTTCTTTAGATCTTGAAGGGGATATGTTATCATATTTCTTGATGATGGAAACATTGGACAAGATCTATCACGGGGAATTTCAGGATCAGAGACGAGAAAATGAGCATGGTGACAAATTGTTGTGTAACATACCTTCTTGAGGATTCCACATAAATAAGGGTATGTGGGTGTGAGCTCCCTCCTTACCACTTGCCCGTGTTCATGCCGATGAGGATTTTCACTCTGGAATTCATTGGACATAGCAGTAATGTGGACCAAGTCCACTTTGTTCCTACTAATAAGGGATATTTGCTTAAATTGTGAAGGCTCGTGGGGAATTTTATTTTCAATTCCAAGCAGGTCTTCAAAATAGTTGAAGGATTACTCAAAATGATGAATTTTGATCTAGGGGATGTCTGTCATTATGACCCTCATGGTTTCATTGCCCAAAGAAGAGAGAATATAAAGAATTCGACTTATGAGCATGAATATAGGCCTGGGATTGAATGTGAAGCTAACATTGATTTATGTTTGATGAACACAGAGATGGGGATCAAGACTCCAACAACAAAGGAAAAAGCACAGAAGAGGACCATAGATTAATCTGGAGATACAAAGATGGAGGATGTACACATCGGTAAAAAGGAAAAGACCCAAGGGATAGAAGAAGAATAAATTGAGACGAGGTTAGTGAAAACAAGGTTAGATCGACCATGTTTCCAAGTGAATTTGGAAGATCCATTATAGACCACTGCCTCATCCTCTTCAGAGGTATCTATTTTAGGTTCAAAGGGAGGTGCAACTATTATTGAGTCAAGATGGAATACTGGAAAGGACATTGAATAAAGAAACAAGAAGGTAAGGGAAAAGATGCAACAAAAAATGGCATCTCATTCAGTCCCCTATCAGACGAGACTTCTAGTTTCTTTGGACTTAGAGAGAAATCAAATAAAGTTCTCATTGCAACTTCCACTGGCACAGTCATTGCCTTTGGGTTCTCAGTTCAAAGCCTTGGATGTTCCTCTATATTTGATAAGTGTTCCCCTGCCAAATAAAATAAATTTCCACATGCAAGTAGGAGAGATGTTGTACAATGAACTCAATAGAAATGAAATGAATATCAGCCAGGATGAGAAGTTGTTAGAAAAAGCTGCAACAAGGTTAAATCGTGAGAGATCCAACCTCCAGGGATCTCCGCATGTAGAACAAGAGCTTCAGAGAGTTGATTATGAAGCTGGGGGTAAATCCAAAAGACAAATATTCTTTTGAAACCCTCCTCCAAACTTCCTAAGAATAAATCCAAGAGCCGAGGCAAAAACTAAAGATTCCAGGTAGTGAGCATGTGCAATCTAAATAATTTGCACATGTGAAGGAAGAGAAGGAAATCCTGGACAAAAAGCTGATAGAAGGGAATAAAATTGAGAATAAACACACATATATGTGAAATAATTGTACCTAAAGATCCCCAAAACCCCACTGAACATATCACCAAGATCCTTACTGAACTCCAGCTTTCAGAAGGGGAGCTTAAAAGGGTGAAAAATTATTTGGATACTGCCCATAGAAGCCTAGCACAGAAATACAAGAATATTGAGACTTCCAAGACAAATGAAAGCATCATTAGTAAGAAACTACATGTAGCAAACTAGGATTTCTCTAAGCTAAAGGGGAAGCTGAAAGGAAACATGTCTCTACTGCAAGCCAAACAAATGGTTTGATGAGATCATTGAAGAGATGAGAAACAAATGGGAGTACAAAACCTCGATTGATGAACATAAAATTGTACTCAAGGATTATGATTTATTCATCGTAGTAGCCAAATAATATAGAGAAACGAACTCCTAATTTTCCAAAAAAATCATTTAGTTTGTGAATGAAAGGCCACTCAGTGATTTGAGGCCCATATATGTGGTGGAAAAAGTATCTTCTATCATGGATATCTATAAATTTATCCATTAGGAGGAATCTAGATTCAAAGCTGAGGAGTTCCTAGAGGTGGTATAGAAAGATGTGGCTGCTTTCAATGTTGAGTTTGAGGGTATTGTCAGAGTAGGACTACCCAATTATTGGGGCCATGTGGGAGTACTGATCCAATGGAACCAATACAGTCAAATACTAGTGGAGGCAAAAATCAATGTGGATTCTTCTCATGAGAATACTTCCACTCTGAAGGGTAAGACTGTAGTTAATTATTTGAAGATGAATTTTCAATTGTTGTGGATTTTAAAGACCTTATTCCACCCTATGTTGAATTACATAGGTCTCACCAATATCAAAATCACATATCAACAGTTCTTTCGAGCTCCTATTCCAGCTCCATCACTTTGGCAAAGATGTGATCATTTTGTCAATCCTCCCATTATCGAGATCATCGAACCATCAACACTGCCTCCACAACTTGCCTATCATGGCTAAGGATAGTGTTGATCGTGTCGATCATGACACTTTGATTATGTGTTTATGTAAACATTTTTATTTTAGAAGAAGCAATGTTATTCAGTTAGAGTTCGGTAGTACAACTATGCCACATAGCACGTTGATATTTTTCTGTAATGATTCACTGTAAAAAATAAAAAGAAATATCTTGTAATGATCTCTCCCTCTAAGGCCATATAAAACAGTTTTATGATACAAAACCAAGGGTTCAGAATTTTGGTTTTCCAAGATAGAAGCTCTATAGAATGTCAATGAAATTTATGCTCCGTGGAAGATTAATATAATTTTTTGGCGATTTTTCTTGATATGAATGTGTAGTGTGTATTCTATTTTCTGCTTATTCCATATGTTCTCACTATTCTTCTTATATTACATGTAATAGTAGTTGTTGGATATGTTTTCATAAATTTATGGACTCATCTAAGACTAATGCTGATTAAATCTGCCTATATTGATGTGAAATCTAATCATTAATATGTGTTCCATGTGTCTTAACATTCCATTCAAATGTTTATCTCATCCATTTTCATGTTGAACTTCGATGCAACAGATTCTTAGAATAAGCCCTGTGTGTCGTTTTTCTCTCTTTCTCAAGTCCTCTATCTAATATACTAAAAACAACTGATAAGCTGTAGGTTAATGTGATGTTGGCTGCAATAAGTCTTGTATTAATGCTTTTCCGAGTAATAATTTGCATCTGGTTTGCATTTATTATCTTAAGGAAGGTTCTGAATCAATTTCATCTAAAATATGTTTAATACTGAGTGTGATAGAAAAATCTCAGCGAATATTTAAATCACTCATCAAGATTTCCTAGGCACTGGTCTCTCCTCAACCTATGGGTTGTCACTAGGAGCTACAACATCTTCTCGCGCCGTTGTCTGGGAAGAATAAAAACATTTTCCATGGGTACGAAATTTGTACACCCTTTGTTAAGGTGATGAGAAAGGGGTGTGGGTTGATTATCTCTCACCTCGACGACTCCACTGTCTAAATCTCATTTTGACCATTGTGGGTTTGAAAAGGAAATACACTCGCTCTGATACTTATAAATAGAGAACCACTCCTATATTTGACTCTGAAAAGATAACATATAGGAGGATCTGAAAAGAAAGAACCCCTTTCACCCCAGTTCTTGTGACCTACTTTCTAGAAGTATATTCTTATATCTCTCAAAAGGTTGTGATAAACTTCTCTGTGTTTCCCTCCAGAGATTTGGAATATCTTGAGGAATGTGGTATACCATTTAGTATGTTCTCTTCAAGAGTCAAAAACAAATAAGCTTCTGTTAGTTCACCCTCTTTCTCATTTCATCCCTCCCCATGGAACCAAAGCAGTTAAAGGCATCCTCATGAATAGTCCCACACAAATTGTAAAAATCTTCCCAACCTAGATGCAGTTAGCTGCCACTCAGATAACCCCTCAGCAAGGACCTGTAATAAGTATTCTACCACATCCCTTTCTCAATATGGCTATCCCAGGCTTTCTCCTAAAAAAATATGCTCCACTTTATTTTCCACATCCCTTGATGGTATGTCACAAGACTATCTTAAGCTCTTGCCAAGATTCATAGGAGAAGATGACATCACAACACATAGGCATATAAATTTTTTTTGTGCATTTGCAAAAAATATAAATGTAGAACACCTAGATGTGGTGTTAATAAATTTTTTCTAGTCTCTAGATGGGGAGCCCAGGAAATGGTTCAAAGCCTTACCAAATGCTTCAATCACTACCTGGGAGGAGATGGAGAATTATTTCATGCAAAAATGGGGACATAAAAGGGACCATGGGTACATCCTCATTGAGTTCAATGCCATGAAGGAAAAACATAATGAATATATGTTATAATTTATAAAAAGGTTTAATAAATCATACAATAGTATCCCTGCTGAAATCAAACCTCCACAGGTTGTTGCTAAAGTGGTTTTTGCTGGGGATTTTGAACCATAATTTGGTTTCACTCTTAGAGAGAGGAAGTATCGTACCTAGAAAAGATTCAAATATATGATTTAGAAGTTGAGGCAAATTTCACCTCTACTGGGAAGTGGAGAGGGGAAACTGATCATGGAGATAGGAGGAGGGGAAAAGGGGAAGCTAGTTCCTCAAACCATGGAAAGGAAAATCAAGGGTAGAAACTTGAGGAAATGAAAAAATTGATAAGAAATTTGTCTAATAAGATTGTGAAACTAGAGTTATTAAAAAAAAAAACCCTACTTGACAAAGCTAACCAAGTCCTAGCTGAAGTTTCAATCCTTAGTATAGAAGACCACCCTTGTAGCTCTTGAAAAGGGAGAGAAAAGAGCAACAATATTACATTCAAACTCCTTTGTATTTGGAATATGATCCAAAGGAACATGTTGAAGAAACAATGGAAGCTCAAGAAAACCAGTTCTCTTTTTTTTCTGAAGAGGAATATGAAGTTGAAGCACATGAGGAATAAGGGGATGATTTGGATGCCCCACTGGATGATGGTGAGATTGACAACTACTGTAGACAATTTTTCAAATTCATGCTGGCTTAGCTACATAGGAAATATGATCTTAGATCTTCCAAGAAGAGATCTAGAATTCAGGATCAAAATGAGGAGCCCCCTCCCTCAAATCCTCCTAAATTAGCAGAGAAAGGAAAGAAGCCTCTAGCCCAAGTCGAACCAAGAAATAAAGAGTCCCCAGATTCCATCCTTCACAATCCCGAAGTTTATAAAATGGAGTAGTTTCCCTTACCATCCAAGCCAAATTGTGATAAAGAAAAAGAGTCTGTCGATGTTTCCACAATTGACACGATCCATTATGCTTTTAATATTCAAAAGGAATTAGAGAAGGTAAAAATATTTGTCCCCTTGATTGAACTATTAAAAAATCCTAATTATAAATATCTTGTATCTCAATTCGTGTGCCCATCCACCATAGATCCTTTGCATGATAGTTTGAACCTCCAAGAGGAAAAACCCATGGTTGTATTTGGGCCTCATGTGGAGGAACACGACTCTTCCACTGCCCCTTTTTATGTTACTTTGGTAGTTCATGAGATTTTACTACAGAACCCAGATGCTTGACTCAAGAGCTTCTCACAATTTGATGTTGTTTTCTGTCATGGAGAAACTAGGGCTGAAAATAACAAGACCATATAAAGAGTTGTATTCCTTTGAATCCAAGAGAGTAAAATGTCTAGGGATGATTAAATATTTGGTTGTCAATTTAGCCTAGATTCCTATAAAAAGTGTAGTAATGGAAATTGTAGTTGTTGATATCTATGCAAGGTTCGTTATGCTCTTGTCAAGGTCATGGGGGTCTAATATTGGGGGATCCGTCAAATTGGATTTAGCATATGATACCATCTCGATGTTTGGATGATGATAAAGACGAATGTATATAGAATCAAGGTTTGTAAAGACAGTTAAAAGAGATGATTATTCAAATAATTCCCCTGTGTATTGTAAAGAGAAATATTTCTCCCACTTGATATTAGAGTAAAATGATCTAATCCTAGAGGAAACACAGGTGGAATGTTATGTCCATCTCAACCAACAATCACTGTAGTGTGATAAATTTTGGAAGCTATACTCTTATGGTGCATATTCCAGAGAAGTAAATGGGGCAGGTGTGTTGTTGGTGTCCCCAGAAGGCAACTTTATCCCTCTCTCTTTCAAGTTGTATATGAGGCCTTGCTACTAGGTCTGCATGCTATTAGAAATCTTAACATTGGATGCTTGGCAATGTTTGGAGATTCAAATCTAGTGATGAAACAAATAAGGAATCAATGTAAAACCAAGCAACCACTACTAAAGGCTTACCAAAATGAGGCTTGGGATTTTATTGATAATTTTTTCTTAGCCTTTAATATCCATTGTCTCCCTAAAGAGAGAAATTAGATCGCTGATTCCTTTGCTATAGTTGCTAGTAACTTTAAACCTCCTCAAATACCATTGATCATATATGAAGTTGATGTTAGGTATCGACCTTCAGTACCATTAAATGTCAAACATTGGTAGGTGTTTGAAGATGAGGAACAAATTAAACACTTCAGGGAAGTTAACAAATAATTTTCAAATTCAGTAATTGACCAGGAGGAAGAGAAAGTGACAGATGAAAAAGAGGCTAGTTGGGAAGAAACCATTACATGGCACAATATTTTACAGTTGAAGGGAAATACTATCCCCAAGGGTTTTGTTCCTTTGGAGAGACTGTTTAACCCAAATTATGTGGCTTCCAAGCCAACTGAGAAAGAAATTGAAGAACAGGTGGAAGATTGTAACATTGGTATCGAGAAAAGTTATAAGTTCCTCATAAGTATAAGCAAAGGTATCTAGACCTTTTTAAAAATTATATGAATGTGTTTTCTTGGACTTATGATGATTTAAAAACATTTTATACTACTATCATTCAACATAAGATCCCTTTGAAAGGTGGGGTAAAATTGTATAAGCAGAAGTTGATGAAAATTAACCCTTTGTTACTCCCATCAATTGCAAAGGAGGTAAGAAAGTTTCTCTAGGAAAAAATCATTGTGCCTTTGAGATAGTCAGACTGGGTACCAAATTTAGTCCCTGTCAAAAAAAATAACAGGGAAATAAGGTGATGTGTTGAATTAGGAATCTGAACAAGGCCTCATTAAAAAATAATCACCCTCTGCCTAAGATGGACTACATTTTGCAGAAGGTGGTAGGATCTGCATGGATGTCTATGATGGATGGTTTTTCTAGATACAATCAAGTAGATGCGCACCCTGAAGATCAAAAGGAAACTACTTTCACCACACCTTGGGGAAAATTTATGTATGTCAGAATGCCTTTCGGCCTCATAAATGCATAAGCCACTTTCCAGAGAGCCATGTATATAACATTTGTGGGATATCAAGAAAAGTTCGTAGTAATTTACCTAGATGAAATGAATTTTTTCTCAAAAACATATGAGGAGCATATTGAACATCTATGGCTCACTTTTGAGAAATACAAAAGTATGGTCTGTCTTTAAACCCCAAGAAATCTTAGTTTTCTCTAAGTGAGGGAAAAATATTAGGGAAAATTTTGGCAAAAGAGGGAGTGAAGATTGATCCCAAGAGGGTGGAAGCCATCAAAAACATCCCATTACCAAGAAATAAGAAAGAGATCCAATTTTCTTGGGAAGAATAAAATTCTTAAGGAGGTTCATTCCAAATTATGTTGAGATATTCAAATAAACTACAGAGATGTTGAAGAAAGATAAGGAAGTGAAATGGACTATAGAGTCTCGAGAATAATTATCCAGAATTAAAAAAGCTTTTGTAGAAGCTCCTGTATTAGTCAGCCCATATTATCTTAAACCATTTTTCATTTTTTCTTTTACTTCTCCTCATATAGTGGTCACTGTCTTATTGCAGAAAAATGATGAAGGGCATGAGAAACCAATAGCATTTTTTAGTTATGTACTACCCCATTTCGATCCAAAGTATAAATTTTTGGAGAAGTAGGCTTATGCCTAAATCAAAGGACTAAAGGATTTGAGAATCTATGTCTTGCAATCAAACATAATTGATTATGTCCCTACAAATGTTGTGAAAGATATCTTGGTGCAGTGTGATAGTGAGGGAAAGAGATGCAAATGGATTGCTAAAATGCAAGAGTATGATATGGATATCAAGCCTACCAAGTTGATAAAGGGGCAGGGGCTAGCTAGAATTTTGTCTAAAGAGAATTTCCAAGCATTGGGCATAAACTTACTGGCTGAAGGAGATGGAGAAAGTGGAAAATTGGAACAACAACAAGGGATTGAAACCTCGGCTCAAAAAATCTAGATGAAATATATTGTATCCCACCGGTATAAACACATTTTCCATTACCTAATTTTTCTGAGGTGCCTAATAAATTTTAACAAATTTAAATACAGGTCTCTAAGGTTGCAAGCCCATAAATTTTTTATCTCAAATGGCCAACTGTAATAGAAGAATCCAGTGGGGATTTTTGTCTTATGTTTGGTTGAAGAAGAAATACACAAAGTGATCGATGAATAACATAACTATGTTTGTGGAGGAAATTATAGTTGGAGGTCCATAACCCACAAAATCCTCAATGAAGGATTGTATTAGCCTAAGATTTTTGGTGAGGTACATACTTATGTTTGGGACTGTGAGAAGTGTTAAATTTTTGCCAAAAAATAGAAATGATCAACTTTTCCTCTAATACTTGTTTTGGTTGAAGAACCTTTTAGACAGTGGGGGTTGGAATTCATTGGGGAAATACACCCACCTTCTAGCGATCAACACAGGTGGATACTCACAGCTACTGATTACTTCACTAAGTGGGTAGAAGCAGCCCCAACCAAGAATGTAATTGATGTTGTACTTATTGATTTCATGGAGGAAAAAATCCTTTCCAGGTTTGGCTACCCCTAGAAGTTTGTCACTGAAAATGCTTAGATGTTCAAGTCATCCAAGTTCATTTATTTTTTCCAAAAATACAACATTATAGTTGACCATTCTACCGCCTATTACTCACAAGGAAATGGATTGGTTGAATCCTCAAATAAAAACCTAGTAAGGATTCTGAAGAAAACGATATCAGAAAATTAGAGGAAATGGGACTCACAACTAAAATTTTCCTTATGGGCCAATAGGGTTACCACCAAAATATCCACTGGGAAATCCCCTTTTGAGTTGGTTTATGGAAAATCTACAATCTTCCCCATAAATTTAGCTATGCCAATAGCTAGAATATTGCAATATATTGAGGATGAGCCAAATGATTTGACTAGAAGGATAAATCAGTTAGTAGAACTTCAAGAGATCATATAACATGTGAACCAAAATTTGACTAGTTATCAGGAAAAAATGACGTCCCTATTTGACAGAAAGGAAAAATAAAAGCATCTGCAGCAAGGAGATTTAGTACTAAAATGGGATGTGAGGATGGAAGATAAAGGAAATCATGGGAAATTTTATCCTCTATGGTTTGTACCTTCAGGATTACTGAGGAAAAATGGAACAATACCTTCCTGTTGGAAAATTTAGAGGGCAGAGTGCTTGGAATTCCTGTGAATGGGTAGTTTCTAAAGTTTCACTTTGAGCACTAAAAGATTCCACTCACACTCATTGTAAATATTAGTGAGCCATCTGTAGATAACTAGCACTTTTTTGAGTTTCTATTACTGCTTTTTGTTTGATGAAATTTTAAATGAAATGACTCCATGCCCAGAGAGTAAGGCACTAATTTGTAGGTTCTCAGTGCATTGTTGTAATGTCCCATAATAATTATAAAATAATAAATAATATAATATGATTTAATAAATAAGTAAATAAATAAATAGTAAAGAGAATAATAAATAAATAATAAATAAAGCATTAAACAATAACTGGAGTTCTAAATAAAATAGTAAATAATAAACTAGAGTCCTAAAACTAAGAAAATAATAGAAAGAAATTTAAATAAAGAATTAATTAACAAAAGTAAATAAATTAACAAAGAGCTAAACTAAGAAACTAATATAAAGAAAGTTAAACTAAGAGAACACTAAATTAAGTAAAGCTAACAAAAAGTAAGAGAACATTAAATTAAGTAAAACTTAAGTTGCATGTTGACATAGTGAATGTGTGCATGTGGTTCCCATTCCATTGTTTGGTCCATTTAATAGATATTGATGAAGATTCAAGGATTCATTCTTTCATCCATTCTCTAGAGAGAAATGTATGGTGAGGCAAAGGATACCCTGTACGTTGATTGAGGGCTCGGGGGTGGCCAGCTATGGAAAGATTACATACAGCTGAGCATATGGTTGGGTGGAGAGTTGTCCCCAAAACTTTGTTGCGAATCCAGATAATGTTTTCTGAAAATTCCATAAAGATTAGTTAAAATTTTTTTGGGTTGATTATTCATTGTTTATGTGATATAATTAATTGCATATTAAAATTGGGGTACTATTCGTACCTTGTGTTTTGAACCTTGAGTCTATTGAAAATCCTACCAGAAGGCTTACTAGTTTTAATGCCATGCTATTATTCACTGCATGCATAGACTTGCGGGCATCCAAATCATCTTTATCGGCTAAAAGCGTAGGCGTCAACAATGCATGACCGAGCACATAATCTAAGATCAAGCAGCAGCCAGCTACCGAGGTAGGACTGTAATGCTTATCGCATCAAAGCCCGTTAAGCCCCAAAACACAAGACTGACGGGTATATACAATGCTATACGCACTGGTTTCGTCTTTCAACAATGCATGACCGAGCCATAAGCTAGAGACCATCACGTGATGCGATGCCAAATCCGTAGGCCCCATAGATCAAGGTTTTAACACAAACCTGCCAGTTGCATTTCACAGACTAGTGTTAATGCTTTATTGGCATGACCGATCTGCGCATATTCAGCAACCATAGAAGTCCACGAAACTACCTTCCTTTGAGACATTTTATCGAACACTTGCTGTGCATCCTCTAAAATACCCACCACACTTAACATAAATATTTACAAGCGGGGATCCTGTGAATATGACACGAATCTCCTTGCCTTCTCGAAGAGCCAACAGGATGGCGCATGCCCGAAGCATCAGCCTAAAATTGACGAAAGTACCGTTCTGGATCTGTCGGTACTCGACTTCTGGAGGAATCATACCCGCTAATTTCAAACATTGTACTTCATCCCCTCCTACAACATGGCTTTTCTATGGTACTAATAGTAAACCAAGTAAA
Organism: Pinus albicaulis; assembly: GCA_034641835.2. Lineage (NCBI taxonomy): Eukaryota > Viridiplantae > Streptophyta > Pinopsida > Pinales > Pinaceae > Pinus > Pinus albicaulis. The sequence goes on along the minus strand of CM076572.1, from coordinate 1,102,669,850 downwards.
CCAAAGAATCCTCTGTGAATGTACGCAAGAAAACGTTTAATGAATGCTCTGCTTAATGAATGCACTCAGTAAAATTTATCGATGCCTGCAGACTCTATTTATGCTTTTCTTGACATATCGCTTCAAATGAAAGTTAGGAATGAAACGCCTATGAAAAGAAGCTTCAAAACCTCCTTACATGGTCGCCAGAAAAATATAACGATTTTTTTTCCAAAGAGCTTAATACCGGGTAGTAATTTATTAGTCGTTGACAGCCTACAGTAAATGAACTAGAATAGTTTATAGTAAAGAAGATCGAATCTTCAGTACACAAAAATCATACTCCGTGCAACCGGAAACCCTAACCGAAAATCATAGGTTAGTGTATGAGACTTACACTAACCGAAAACCGTTGTGAATCTGTCTGTAAGAATCATATTGAGTTAGACTCGTTAATTTCTAACATTGAACTTCAACTTCTCTTCCATCGTGGCCTTTACAATGCCCAGAAGAATATGATTAAAAACTCATTAATATTCAATATTTCAAATTCCATGCATTGCATAATATCAATAAAAATTCAAATTCCATACATTGCAAAATGGCATAGTTTTTATAGATCGTTAATGTCGTTTCCCTTTGCAAAACCCTTTTCTGGTTCTTCAGAAGCTTGCTGTCTAAAGTGTAATCTAAAATACGTAAACGGAGAAACATTGCATATAACCAAATGCTTTTTGAAACGAGTTGTTTTGAAAATATATTGTGGGTGTACATGCAGAGGAAGAACCGCATAAGAGAAAAATATATTCTCATCCTATACCTAGAAATTGGTAGTCCCTTGAAAGAGAATTTGATTATAAAAGGAGGTAATTGGCAATGATCACTTATTCACCAAACTTGTGCATAATGGATTTTCAAGAGGCCATGGATTGCTATAGATGTCTAATTATTTACTATTTTGTAATTGCAATATGAAAATTGTTAATAAAATATTTCATAATATGGTGTGATGGTTAGGTTTTCTAGACAATTTGGTATTATTATCATGTTTTGACTAATAAGTGGTGATTGTTTGTGATGGCATAGATATGTATATATTTAAAGATATTTTATATTTGTATTAGAATTGAATAATAATGAATAACTATGAATTAATTTTGTAAGTAAGTTAAAAAAAAAATAATAAAAAATAAAAAAAATCTCTAACTAAAGTTTTAACAGTAATTATTTGGTAAAAGTGAATATCCACGCTTATTAAAATCGATATCTTATGATATGAAAAAAAAGAAGAGAGTTGATTAAAGCAAACAACTCTTTTTGGAGTGCATATCTAGGGAATGAAATTGAAACGACAATGAAGAAGAATCTCTCTTTTATTGACAAGCCTCTTACAGATATATGCTAGGTACATCAAGAAACATGAATGGCGAAGGTGTCAAGATCCATAATTATGAGCCAAAATACTCATAGCTAGTGTAGGATGATATGTGATAGGAAAGGAGATGTTTAGAGGATAAATGGTCAAAAATAAAAATCAAACTATAAGAAGGAATGTGTTTGAAATTCTATAAGGAGATCTTGAGAAGAATTATGTATAGATTGGCAACAAAAATATAAATCAACTAGTCTAGAGAGTACTTGGTTGTTTCATGAGTTATTAAAAATATATGGATACTTCATATAAAACAGCTTATCAAGCTCTGACATTAGTATTGAAAGAATTTAATACGAACACGATCGGCTTATATACAACTTTTTGTGGACAATAATGGTATTAGTGATTCTTAGCCTTTCATATTCTAAATTAAGGATGGTATTTGACAAGTCAAAAGTTAAGGGAATAATTCCTAGTCCAACTCAAATGAAGGTGACTCTATGATAAAAGAGATTAAATGATAATGAGATGAGAAATTGATAAAAATAAAAATAAAAATTTAATGGATAACAATAATGATTGATTGATGGATAAATCACCAAGGATCAACTATCCCTTGTGAAAGTGCATTAAGCAGGATAAAAGACTTAAACAAGGATGACCTAGTACTAGAATTAATATATAAATACGTATAATGATCATGGGATTTTAATATTGATGATTGTACAACCAATAATATCTTAATCATGAATTTCACTAAAATTCACTAAGGAAGAAGAATACATGGCTAAAAGATGAGGCTCAAGATGATTCAAAAATGTAATTAAATCACTACATCTACTAGTAAACTATCAAATTCTTAGTTAAAGGAAGTGGAAATGATTATTGGAAAGTAATTGGTATCTTGAAAAAAAAACGACACTAATTGTATTGGTAAGATAGCCTAGATCATAGAGGGATGTTAAATAATCTCTTTTAATAGTTGTTATTTATTGTTTAAATAAGAAAATGAATTTGATTTTTTCGATGAATCGTGATACGAATGCTTATAAGGTATTATTGTTCTAGATGTGATAAGTATTGAGATGATTCTCGTATTGAAGATGTTTCATGACATGATGGTATGAGGATAATGATGCACATGTGGTTCTTATTTATTTAGTTGTTACGATAATAATGTTGTATGTTCATGATGGATATGATATGTGTACAGATTATGATGTTATGATATGAGGTATATTGATATCTAGTTCATTTATTATGTGATGTCATAATACATCTTTGATGAAAATATATTGATGTTATAACTTAAATGATGATAATTCATGTGATGAAACACGTGGTAATTGCATGCAGATTTCGTGACATGCATGAGCATGCAATTCTTTACTATTTAGAATGTGGTTATTAACAATGATGTTATATTTTCCAGATGAAATGCATGAGTTGGCATGTGAATTATTTTCTATGATGTTATGATTATAACTAATGCATTGGATGCATGTTGAGATGTGGTGATTGGAAGGAAATCCACAAATGGGCCGAGAGGGCTAGTTTATTTGATGATCTCGTGGGAACCCATACCTACGAGGGAGAATATGTAACACCATATGGGCTAGGGACAAACTCAATCATCACTACATATGCCAGTGGTTCCTTTGTCTTGTATATCTCTTGATGGATAGCTCTTGAAGGGCTGTGGGACCATATTGAGGAGGCCAAGGGCCTGATATTGTAGGCCAAGTGCCTGGTATTGGATGGGAACACCGAAGTCTAGAAGTGGGTGTAAGACTTCAATGCCTAGGGATGTGCACCTTAAGGAGTTGTGGAGGGAGTGAGCCAGTCTTTCGAGATGCCTAAAGTCATTGAGTACTAGGACTGGATTCCTGCCTTGGGGTATATGAGGTCTGAGTCGGGTGCGAGCCTTGGGGCCAGCCTTGGCTAGGGACAGACTGGGGAGGCATATGTCTGGTTCCGAAAGTGGGAAAAAGGACATATATTCCTTGAGATTTCCCGGGTGCTGTGAAGAACTTTCGATGCCTGCTAGTTATACTAGTTCAGCAGAGGGTGTTGGTCACACATGAAGTAATAAATAATAAATAATATAATATAATTTAATTAAACACTTAACATTGGATGAAGTTCCTTGAAGAGGGGGAGTATGTGATGTCCCATAATAATTATAAAATAATAAATAATATATAAATAATATAATATAATATAATAAATAATTAAATAAATAAATAGTCAAGAGAATAATAAATAAATAATAAATAAAACATTAAACAATAGCTGGAGTTCTAAATAAAATAGTAAATAATAAACTAGAGTCCTAAAACTAAGAAACTAATAGAAAGAAAGTTAAAGAAAGAATTAATTAACAAAAGTAAATAGATTAACAAAGAGTTAAGCTAAGAAACTAATAGAAAGAAAGTTAAACTAAGAGAACACTAAATTAAGTAAAGCTAACAAAAAGTAAGAGAACACTAAATTAAGTAAAACTTAAGTTGCATGTTGACACAGTGAATGTATGCATGTGGTTCCCATTCCATTGTTTGGTCTATTTAATAGACATTGAGGAAGATTCAAGGATTCATTCTTTCATCCATTCTCTGGAGAGAAAGGTATGGTGAGGCAAAGAATACCCTGGCAGTAGTACGTTGATTGAGGGCTTGGGGGTGGCCAGTTGTGGAAATATTACATACAGCTGAGCCTACGGTTGGGTGGTGAGTTGTCCCCAAAACTTTGTTGCGGTCAACAGGATCCAGATAGCATTCAACCTTGGAGTCTCAAGTAAGGAAAATCGCCATTACAGGTAAGTCATCTTGCTCATGTTTCTGAAAATTCCATAATGACTAGTTAAATAGTTTTTGGGTTGATTATTCATTGTTTATGTGATATAATTAATTGCATGTTAAAATTGGGGTTGTTACAATTGTATGCAATACATTGCCCCTAGTTGGAGCCAATGTTGTTGCCCTGCACCAATTTTATAACAAGGTTGAGAAATTGGATTTAAGGCTCCTAGATAAAAGATAATTAAATCAACTATGGGGGGAATTATCAGGCCCTAAAACCATGGAAGAAGGCCTAAAATCCAAAATCAATGCTCACAGGACCCCCACCGGGTAAGCGAAATGGGCTAAAGATATTTTTTTGCACAAGTGCACATTATCAGTTAACGATCGAGTAGTTTCAGGGCGGATCCTCGTCCATCCCCACCTGACCACCTCCAAGAAGCATTTTTTGGGGGGGGGTGTGTGTAACCTATGCGGGTGATAACCAAGCGCTCCCCCCGTAGAGTTGAAATTTCATACTAGTGGGCCCTTTGATCCAACAACCCAGATCCATTCTGGGGGGTAGGTAATGGATCTAGCCTCCCACTATCCTACCAACTGGAGGATGGTGGGTACCACGTGCCACAGGGCCCAATCCACCGACGCCAATTCAAGTGAGCATGAGTTTGAAAGATAAACAATAACCTTTTCTACCCCCCGCTCCAGTCCACATGTCCCCCTTCATCATCCAATCCCATCCAGCCATGTGTCCCTCCTGTGATGTCATCCCATGTTAGCTTACCATTTCCCCCTGTCCGTCTATAAACACCCGTCCCGCCTCGAATTTTCAAAATTAATATAATTTCCCGGTGTAAGTTCTCTAGCCAATATTTTTTCCAGCAATGTCGTTCAAGCTCTCTGCCAGCCTGGAAACTCCTATCAAAGGTTTTTTCAACCCGATCTAGGACAACCAGGTAACTAGTCGGTCCCCTCCATCTGCATATCGTTCAAATATTCATAAAAATATGAAGAAGGTAGATAAAAATACCCCTAAGGCCCGTGAGGCCAAACCCTCCTCTAGTGTCGACCCTCTCATGGACACAAGGGCATAAATTCCAGACCCCTTCTCCACCTACCACCTCGCTGACCTCCATTTCAACTTGTATGCTAACCATGTCATAGGAGACGACCCATTTCGGGTGGTTGAATCAGGCCTATACTACCACAGTGCACCCTATGTGCATCATTTTACCGAGTTTATCTCCCAGTTGACTACAAATTACATAGAAGAGAAAAAATGATTTGTCTCTTCCACTAGGGAAAAAATCCTTGAATTAAATCTAGAGCTAATTCAAAAATCCCTGATTTACCCTAGCTCTCCTGAACCAAATTTTTTTATAGAAGCCACATTGGTCTATAATCCACCCTTGCAGTTGATGAGAAACAATCCTTCCTACAAATGGTCTTGGCCCCTAGCCTACATTCTTTGCCCATTGCTGATAGTTTCCCCATAACCCTCTCAACAGAGCCCATTCAACCCATTCTATCCCTAATTTCTGTAGAAATTATATAAATTATGTGTTAAATGTCCAAGATTATCTTGATCTCACACTATTTTAACTTCATGCAAAATACATAATCTATTCCACCATTGATCATTTGCAGAAATCAAATTAAGATTGCAATGCACACATCAAACAATAAAAATTCACACACATTAACACAGTTGTTTAACGGGAAAGCCTGAAGCTGAAAAACAAAACTATCTGTATATAATATATGTCATAGAGATCATGTAACAATCCTCATACAAAGCTGATCATATCAAGCTCTCAGTACAATACAATCGCTACACACTAATCAGGCCCGATCTTGCAAATCCATGCACCGATCTTTGCCACCTGCTAGCCTACCTCTACTGTGAAATCCCTACTGAAGAATGGATCTAAATGAACTCGAATTTCTCTAGCCTTTCTCACACAATCCTCATTGGCATCTCCACTGAGTGTTGGATGCAATCAATGCATCACTATAGTCACAACTGATAGTCACACTTGCTCTTTCACCTATCTCTCCACTGGTATCCACTGAAATTGCCATGCACTGTAGTTAATTGATGTATTCTTTAGTTGATTAATGATTTATTATTTAGTGAATTAATTAACTAATTAATTCACACCACTCTTACTAGTGTATCAATTAGTTAGACTAGATACAACTATCTCAACTGAGTCTAACTAAGTTAAACTAAATACAACTCCACCAACTACTTCTCCAACTCCACCAAACTCTGTCACATGAGTTCTAACTGAAGTCCTCCATGCATTAGCTCTAGAGAACCCTCAGGAGTAACATAATTCCTTCTATTAGTTGTTGTGCCACATATGTGCACTTAACTGAAGTGCTCCAAGAGAATAAGATAATTTTTAGAGTCCAAATATTATTAAGAGCTAATAATATTCGACATATCTATTTTTAGACTAGCAGTCTAAATATAGACTCTGCCCAATATGTCTAAAAATAGAAGTCCATATATTTTTCCAACTTGACCAACCATCCACAAATAGCATCCTGCAACTCATAGAATATGATCGACATGTCTAAAAATAGACATAGTCTAAAAATAGACTTGCGCCAAAAATAGCCTACAGGCCCACTTAGTGAAGGCGACTCTTTTCACTAAGCTCATCATCTTGTTGAAACTCAACACTCCCTCTCAACAAGATAGGGATTATCTGCCACCCCGATCTTGTCTCTATGGTATTCGAATTCGCTCCTGGTGAGCACCTTCATCAGAATATCTGCATCCTGATCCTTCGTAGGAATGTAAGAAAGCAACATGATCTTCCGCTGAACACAATTTCTGATATGATGGTACCAAATGTCAATATTTTTAGATCTATCATGAAATATTGGATTAACCAAGAGTTTAATGCAACTCTGATTATCACAATATATCATAGTAGGATCTAAGTGAGAACTGAACAAACCAACCAGGATCTTCCTCATCCATATAGCCTCACATGCAGCCAAACTTGCTGCCATGTACTCGGCCTCCACTAGATTGAGTGCCATGGATCTTTATTTCCTGCTGTACCAAGAAACTGCTGTAGATCTGATACTGAAAATCCCTCCTGATGTGCTCTTTCTGTCCGTTGGGCTTCCTGCCCAATCTGCATCCATGAAGCCATGCAGCTTCACCTCATCCGACTGTCTGTACCACAATCCATATCCAGATGTGTCCCCGAGATACCTCAGGATGTGCTTTCCTACCTTCTAAAAGAGCTTGGTAGGCTTCACCATCGCTTGTGAAAGCTGGTTCACAGCATAGCATATGTCCGGTCGTATATTGACTAAATACATGAGTGAACCAACCAACTGTCAATAAACAATGGCATCCACTACCTCTACCGATGTAGCATCCTCTTTCCTCCAACCACCAGGAAGAGGAGTGTCGATAGGCTTGCAGCCTTGCATGTGAAACTTCTCTAGTATCTCCCGGGCATACTTGCCTTGAGACACAAGCAGTCCACCTTTCTGCTGCCAAATTTCCAATCCCAGGAAATAATGAAGGAGGCCTAAGTCCTTCATCTTGAACTCATTTGCAAGATCTGACTTGCATGAGTGTGTCAACAGTTCATCACTCGTTAGTATTAAATCATCTATATAAAGCACAATGATCAAAATCTTACCCTCCACCACAATCTGGTATAGGTTAGGATGCACCTCACTCTTGGCGAAACCAAGTATGATGAAATAACTGTCTATCTGTGTGTACCAAGCACGAGGTGCTTGTTTCAGCCCATAAAACGCTCTTTTGAGCCTGCACACATGCGACTCACTATTGAATATTTCAAATCCTTCAGGCTGCTCAATGTACACCTCCTCCTCAATGACTCCGTTGAGGAATGTAGTCTTCACATCCATTTGATGAATGTGCCAACCCATCTACACTGAGAGAGCAAGGATGGTCCATATGGAAGAATACCTTGCGATAGGTGCAAAGGTTTCTTCATAGTCGATCCCATTGATTTGTGAGAAGCCCCGGGCAACAAATATTTCCTTGTACTTCTCGACACTCCTGTAAGCATCTTGCTTCACTTTGTAGATCCATCTCGAACCTACCACTGATTTCCCTTCCGGCCTTGGGAAAATCTCCCATGCGCTGTTTCTGAAAATCGAATCATACTCTTCCACCATGGCATCTACCCATGCGGGATCCTCCACAGCTTCCTCGAAAGAGGATGGCTCCGTCACGATACACTTGCTGATCAAATCCATGTATCTGGGTCAGGTGATTGTCTTTGTCTGTGCTATGATGTAGGAGCTCCTACATTCTGCGCTGCATCAAGATTTAATCGCTCAATTTCTGTAGTGCGCTTCCGCCCTCTGATTTTTGGTGCTGCATGAGCGGTTTCTTCCACTCCATGAACTTCCTCTTGTGGCTGATCCACATCTTGAGGCTCATCTTTAGGAACAAGTAGCTCCTCATCTCCATGCAAGTGTAGCTTCCTCTCAAGCGACAACTTCATGGCTTTCTCCTCATGAAATTTGATATCCAATCACACAACAATCATCTGACTGTCTAGAAAATACACACGATAATTGTGTGGTGTTTCTGTGTACCCCAAAAATATCCCAACCTCTACAGTCGGCTCCAGCTTCTTCCTGACATCCTTCGTCACATGAATGTAAACAGGTGAGCCAAAAAACTTCAAATGAGAAATATCAGGCTTCTTACCAGAAAACACCTCTTCGGGTGAACTCATGCCAAGTACTCTATGAGGAAAATGGTTTTGCACATAAACCATAGTGTTGCATGCCTCAGCCCACAAGTGTATGGGAAGGCCTTGATCATGCAACATCATGTGTACGACACCCACGATTGTTCTGTTCTTTCTCTCTGCGACCCCATTCTGCTGTGGGTTATGAGGCGCTATGAGTTCTCTTCGAATTCCTTCTTTGCTGCAGAAGTCTTGGAATTCGCCAGAGATGTATTCAACACCATTATTGCTCCTTAGAGCTTTCACCTGCTTCCCCGACTCTTTCTCAACCAGCTCCTTGAACTCACAAAACTTTGAGTATGTCTCGCTCTTCTTATGCATGAAGAAGATCCAACACTTACGAGAAAAGTCATCAACAAATATCACATAACACCTGTGCTTTGCTGTTGAAGAAATCGAGAAAGGTCCACACACATCTGTGTGACTTCTCTCAAGGATCGTCGTGGCGTGACTATCCTTCTCATGAAAAGTGGTCTTCACAAGTTTTCCCAAAGTACATCCCTTGCACTAATCTGACTGCGCAAGTGTACCCTTGGGAAGCCCGGTGGAAATCTGGTGCAAAATTTTCAAAGCGCCATGGTGAAGATGACCCAATATCCTGTGCCACAATTCGCCCTCATCCCGGCTCACCACTCCTTCTGCTTTTCCTGACATTGCTGCGCAGCCATCTACCTGCAATTGATAAATATTCTTAACTTGAATCCCTATTCTCCTGGTTTGAACAGTTTTTTTACTACATAGGAAGGCTTTTCCCTCGCTAAAAACAATATCATAACCCTTGTCTTCCAACATCACCACAGAGATCAGATTATTCTTCAATCCTGGAACATGCATGACATCCTTCAAGATGAAAGGTTTACCAGACTCCCTCTCAAAGGAAATGGTCCCAATACCAGTCGCACTGTATCTACCATCATTTCCCATCTCGATGTGCACTCCAAGATCCTTTCATCCATATCACTAAACAAATCTTTGTCTCTGGTCATATGGAAAGACGCACCACTGTCAAGAAACCACACCGATCCCATCACACTTGAAACCAAGAATGTGGTCAAAGAAAAATCTAGCTCAAACTGCGAGGCTAAGGCCTCTCTAGCTACAGATCCAGTAGCCTGCTTATTCTTCTTCTTTTGTGGACAGTTAGTGGCGAAATGCCCATGCTGGTGACAGTGAAAACACTTCACCTTGGAAAAGTCCTGCTTCTTTCCTTTCGCACCGGATTGAGAAGGATTTTTATTCCCCTTCCCTTTCCTTGATTTGGCAGCCAAAGCACAATTTTATTCATCTTCATTCTTCGATGAAGATCCATCCTTGGTACCCCAACTTATCTCCTCCTGCACAAGATCCGACCAAAGTCGCTCCCATCCCGACAGTTTCTCCCGTCCATTGACAGAGTCCTCGTAGCTATGCTAGCTCTTCAAAAGCCCAAGGAGAGCCAATCTCACCAAGAATTATTCATCAAAAGTAACCCTCACACTTCCAAACTCATCCTTGCAGTTGAAAAACTTCATGAGGTATCTTGGTATACTGTCGCCTTTCTCCATTTTTATTTTTCTGAGCTTGTCTTTAAGCGCCAACTTCCTCTGGTCACTTCTGCTTTGGAAAAAGTCTGTCAAATCCTTCCACATTAAGAATGGAGTGGCTTTACCGTGAAGGCTAGACACAATGTGGTCCTTCACACCTTCCAACAGAATTCTTCGTCACTTTTCTACCTTCTTTTGCCATGTGTCAAGTACGGCTGCATTGCTAGAACTAGAATATGGAATATCAGCATCTATGAACTCCTTCAACCCATTATCATCCAGCACCACCTCCATCCCGTCCTTCCATGCAATATAATTCGAGCTTCCATCAAGGGCATACTCCAATTGCAATCCATTGAAAGACATTTCAATGAATGCTCAACTTCGACACCAAGAAAACATTGCAGCAAATTCGAATTCCACCAGCACAAAACTCAACCGCTTCAATAATTGCAATCTCCAATGATCAACTGCTTTGATACCAAGTAGAAATTATATAACTTATGTGTTATATGTCCAAGATTCTCCTAATCCCACACTATTTTAAATTCATGCAAATTACAGAATCTATTCCACCATTGATCATTTGCGGAAATTAAATGAAGATTGCAATACACACATGAAACAATAAAAATTCACACACATTAACACAATTTTTTAATGGGAAAGCCTGAAGATGAAAACCCCAACTATCTTTATATAATATATGTCATAGATATCATGTAACAATCCTCATACAAAGCTGATCATATCAAGCTCTCAGTACAATACAATCGCTACACACTAATCAGGCTCGATCTTGCAAATCCATGCACCAATCTTTGCCACCTGCTAGCCCGCCTCTACTGCACAATCCCTGCTAAAGAATGGCTCTAAATGAACTTGAATTTCTCCAGCCTTTCTCACACAATCCTCATTGGCATCTCCACTGAGTGTTGGATGCAATCAATGCATCACTATAGTCACAACTGATAGTCACACTTGCTCTTTCACCTATCTCTCCACTAGTTTCCACTGAAACTGCCATGCACTGTAGTTAAGTGATGTATTATTCAGTTGATTAATGAATTATTATTTAGTGAATTAATTAAATAATTAATTCACACCACTCTCACTAGTGTATCAACAAGTTAGACTAGATACAACTAGCTCAACTAAGTCTAACTGAGTTAAACTAAATACAACTCCACCGACTACTTCTCCAACTCCACCAAACTCTGTCACATGAGTTCTAACTAAAGTCCTCCATGCATTAGCTCTATTAAACCCTTAGGAATAGTGTAATTCCTTCTGTCAGCTATTATGCCACATATGTGAACTTAACTGAAGTGCTCCAAGAAAATAAGATAATGATTAGAGTCCAAATATTATTAAGAGCTAATAATATTCGACATATCTATTTTTAGACTGGCAGTCTAAAAATAGACTCTGCCCAATATGTATAAAAGTAGAAGTCCATCTATTTTTCCAACTTGACCAACCATCCACAAATAACATCTTGCAACTCATAGAATATGATCGACATGTCTAAAAATAGACTTGCGCAAAAAATAGCCTGCGGGCCCACTTCGTGAAGGTGACTCTTTTCACTAAGCTCATCATCTTGTTGAATCTCAAAAATTTCCCATATGTTATGATCAGGAGTTCATAAATTTTGCTCAAAATTGAAAGTGCTCGAAACTATGCCGAACCTGAGCAACTGGGTAGATCTTGTCTTTCTGATTCCGATGTCGTGAACGGTTCAAAAAACCGATGTCATATGAGGGAGATATCACATACTGATCGATTTCCCAAACAACTAAATTTGCGACAGGTTTGACTGGGATGCCTAGTCAGCAAGAGGGTGCATAGCCAGCAAAAATAGGAATATTCTTAAGAATATTCGATTTTTCTCCAAGCCGGTAATATTCTACCAAGTGGCATATTTTTATTCATTGATGTGGATGGTACGTTATTTTTTGGGCCAATGAATGGGTGACACATGGCCAACCTTGAGGCTACCACATGTCCCCTATACGATGTATAAAAATTTTATTAGGTCCGGGGGGTTTGACCACGCGACCTCCGACATGCACGTAAGACTCTCCACTTACTCCGATATACCATGTGACTTAACCCCTAAGGGTCACAAGTCATAGTTATTGTTTTTTAATGTTGCAAGCGGGGTTGGGGACCGCCGGCGGTCCCAACCCACCGGTGGTCCCAACCCGCCGACGGCCCCAACGGTGGTCACATGTTACGTTAACAAACCATGACATTAAACTTGAATGCTATCGTAAATTTCTCCAGTTAACACCATCACATGTCGCAGTTTGTTGAAGATTCTTCGTGCGGTCAGGCTTTAACGTCGAACCAAACTCCGATTTCACCACCATATAACTATAGTTTCAGTGTTAAGTTCTACTCATAGTTAATGAGACCACGAGGTTTATGGGGGTTGGCATGTGGCCACCCCCTCCCCCTTAACCTTGACATTTAAAATCTGGCGGTTTGTGCTGGCGAGAGTTTAAGTGCGCCACTAAATTTCAGAGTTTTGGCCACTTTTAACGACATACAAGTGTAGTTCTCCACATTTAGTGTAGGTTTTGTAGGTGTCATTGGGAAAAAGGCTAGGAGGGTCAATTTTTGACCAATTTGTGTGAAACAAGAGTCTACCTAGACTAATTTGAGCATTCTGGAGCCATTGGTACAGAGAAAAAAACCATTGGAGGCTTGTAACCACATGTATTTGCAAAATTTTGAGCATAATGAAAGATGGACATGCCATTGGGAGATGGACGAGCAGATGTAGCCCAGGAGGGGTGAACTACTTCATCATGTCTGATGTGTAAATATTATGTGTGGTTTTATTTTTCTATTATACACTGCTGTTCAGTGTTATTTGCTCATATTTCATGATTCTAATTCACTAAATTCACTTATATTTCATGGTTAAATCCTCAATCCTCAAGAAAAAAAATGGAGACAAATATGTACGTGTTTATTAACTGAAAAGACACTTAGCACAATAAAACTAATACAATCATTTCAGATCAGGTTGGTATCAGATCTAGAGTTTATTCTCTAGAGTTGTTGTGTGAAAATATTTGTTTAATTTTTTGCAAGTTTTAGCATGCTTAATAGGCTCAAGCTCAAGAGAAGAGAAGGCAAATTGGTGAGGGTCTCAAAGTGAGCCACAACAAAGGAGGGTAAGATTGCGAAATTCTCCATCACCTATTTCAAATCCTAAAGAAGCAGAAGCAACATTAATCATGCCTCTAGAGGAAGGAGAAATCCATGAAGAAGTGGATCCCAAAGAGGAAAAATGAGTGTCCAGGAAAGCATTCCTTGACATGACTGAGATGGTGAGAATCCTTTATCAATAAAGGAATGAGAAACTGGAAGGAGAAGGATCCAAACTTCACAAGGAAGGACAAAGATAATTAGGAGGTCACAATGATGAAGATAAGTCAAAGAAGGGCAATGGAGTAAATGGAGGCAGTGGAAAGTCACCATCCTCACCCTCATCATCATCATCCTATACTTCATCTTCAGTACATCAGCCACACAAGTAAAAGAACATTGGTAAAAGTCCTTTTTAAAAATTGATGTTAAGTTTGAATTGCCAATGTTTAATGGTGAATGCAGATAATATTGATAATTGGATTATGAAATTGGAGGTCTATTTGAGAATCTAGAACCTTCTTGATGATGATACCAAAATCCAATTATCTTCATTGTGAATGGAAGGTGCAACACTTGTTTGGTGGGAAGCCAAGAAAAAGGACGAGATCAAGTAGCATGGTAAGATTATCCTATCATGGATTGATTTCATTATTGCAATAAAACAACAGTTTTATCCATTAGCTCATATGCAGAAAGCCATAATGAACTGGAAAAACTTTAGACAATTGAAAGGACATAATGTGCAAGAATAGACCTAAGAATTTAGGAGAAGAACTCTCTTATAAGGGGTAGATTTGCAGAGCCAAGATACTTTTCTCAAGTACATAGGAGGCTTACATAGCTACCTAAAACATACTATCCTCATGTTTAACCCTACAAGTCTAGATGAAGTATGTATTCAGGCCACACATCTAGAAGCTAGATGGAAAAAAATTTCTGATGAATGTAGGAAGAAACCTTTTAAGGGGAAAAAAAGAGAAGACCTCAAAATGTAAAGGAAAAAAGAATGCATCTATTAAAAAGAGGGAGAAAACTCAGTTTGTAAACATTGTTCAAAAGAAGGCCATGATGAAAATCATTGTTGGAAATTACATCTTGAAAAGAGGCCCAAACATCTCAACAACAATGGGAAACGGAAAAATGCAGCTACAACTCAACATGATTTAGGAGAGGATTCAGGTGATGAATCTAAATTACAGCCATGGGATTGAATAACATGAAGGGGAAAGACATTGAAACTAAACCCAGTACTAGTACATCAAACTATCACATACAAGCTCCAAATGAAGAAGAGAGAATTGAACTGTTTCATGTGAGGGTCATATCCAAACATACCAAGATTGACACATTGTTTGACAGTGGATCACAAGAAAAATTAATCTCTGAAGACTTGGTCAAGAAACTTAATCTTGAGACCATTCCACATCCAAAACCATATCCACTTTGTTTGATTTGTAAGGATGCAAATTTACAGGTTTCAAAGAAGTGTATATTGTGGTTTGAAATAATTGCACATTTTGTTGACATAGTTGAATTAGATATGGTTCCGCTTGACATTACAGGTATTGTGTTGGGAAGTACTTACTTGTATGACAAGAAAGCAATCTTCCATCGCCATAAGAACAAATAAATTTTATTCAAAGATGGCAAGGAGTACATTGTTAGAGCACATCGCAAGAAGACAAATATTACTATGGTAAATGCAGGACATGTAAAGAGGTTGGTAAATTCAAGTAAGAATTTTGTTCTTCTAATGATTAAGCCTAAAGCTGACATTAATCATGAATCATTTGAGGATTGTGATCCTCAGTTGAAATTATATTATATGATGTAGTTGATGCACATCGTGAGATGTTTCAAGAGCCAACATGTTTGCCTCCAAAAAGGGAGATTCAACATGAGATTCAGTTGTAGCAAGATTGTCCTCTTCCAAACATAGACATGTATCGCATGTCGATAATGGAGAATGCTGAAATAAAGAGGAAAATCAAGGACATGTTGGACAAGGGACTCATAAGTCCAAGCACTTTTCCATGCGGTTCACCCATAGTCTTGATTCCGAAGAAAGATGAGACTTGGAGCATGTGTGTAGACTTCAGAGCTTTGAACAAGATAACGGTAAATAATAAATACCCACTCTCAAGAATAGATGATTTGCTTGATCAGCTGAAACACGATTTTTTTTTCACTAAGTTAGAATTACAAAGTGGATATCATCAAGTAAGAATTGCAGACATTGATATATGGAAGACTGCATTCAAAACCAAATAAGGACTCTTTGATTGGTTGGTTATGCCATTTGGTTTGTGTAATGCATCGGCAAGTTTCATGTGTGTTATGGATAATGTTTTATGTCCATTTATTGATGACTTTTTGATTGTGTATTTAGATGATATACTGATTTTTCAGCAAAACAAGAGAAAAACATGTCTTGCATGTGAATAGTGTGCTTGATGTTTTGAAGAAAGAGAAATTATTTCTTAATATGTCAAAGTGTGAGTTTGGAAATAATTATTTGGTTTATTTGGGACACATTGTAGGAGGAGGAGATTTGAGAATTGATCCTTCTAAAGTGGAAGCCATTGTGAATTGGCCCACTCCCAAAACAGTAACCGAGGTAAGAAGTTTCTTAGGTGCAACTTAGTATTGGAGAAAGTTTATTGCTAACTTTTCTGCCACAACAAATCCTATGCATGTAGTGATAAGTATGAAGAAAGGCTTCCAATGGGGAGGAAAAAAAAAACAAGCTTTTGAAGCTTTAAAAGACAAGATCAATTCAGCTCCAGTCCTTGCATTACCAAATTTGAGATAGCCATTCAAGATACAAACTGATGCTAGGGATTATGCCATAGGTGCAGTTCTTTTGCAACATGGTATTCTGAAACATTCAATGGTGTTGTAACTAATTATAATACATATGAAAAAGAGCTGTATGTGTTGGTACAAAGAGTCAAGAAGTGGAAACACTACTTGATGAGTAAAGAGACGATTATACATACCGATCACCAACCATTATAGTACTTGCAGTCGCAAAAAAAATTGCAGCAATCACGACATTTCTTGTGGATGGGTTTCCTTCAATAGTTTCACTTGGTTATAAGGTACAAGAAAGGTACTTTCAATAAAGTTGATAATATAATTTCAAGACCGATTATAAGTGCTTCTACTTTACTAAAAAATGATTCTATTGTACATGAGAGTTACATAGAAAAATATGCACATGATGTTGATTTTCAAGATGTGTATGTTAGTTTGAGTGAAGGAAATCAAGTTGAGGAAAATGATTATCACATGCATAAAAATTTGCTGTTTCATTTGGGAAAGATGTGCATACCATAAGGAGAGAGTTTAAGTGTCATGAGAGAAGCTCATTCATCTCTTATTGATAGACACTTTGGGGTAAGCAAAATAGTGGCGCATCTAAAAAGGTATTGCTATTGGCCTCACATGATAGATAGTGTGTCGCGTTTTATAAGAGGTTGTTCTATGTGTGCAACAAGCAAGCCTAGCAATAGGAAGCTTGGGTTGTACATGCCACTACCGGTACCATCAAGGCCATGGGAGAGTGTATCCATGGACTTTGTTGGAGGTCTACCTATGTCAGGAAAACATCATGATTATCTTTATGTAGTTGTGGATAGATTCAGTAAAATGTGTATACTTATGCCATGTAAGAAAAAAATTACTGCTGAACTTTATTTTCAACATGTATGGGTTCATTATGGATTACCTACTATTGTTAGTGACAGGGAATTTTTGGTCCAATATTTGGAGTATGATGGACACAAATTTGAAGAAGAGTACTTCTTTTCATCCGCAAAGTGATGGCAAAACCGAGGTGGTGAATAGAACTGTTGTGCATCTATTGAGAGGATATTGCAGCAAACATCCCAAGTTGTGGGATGAGCAACCACATTACATTTAGCACGCTTACAACCGGGCAAAACACTCTTCTACAAATACATCACCTTTTTAAGTATGCTTTGGGTATTTGCAAAAATTGCCATTAGACTTCATCTTTGAGAAGGATGTTGCAATTGATGGGCATAGTGATATTTACAAGGCTCAAAAGTTCATTGAGAAAATTCAAATTATACATCAACAAGTTCAAGAACAACTTGAGAAAAGTCAAAGAAAAGACAAGGAGAGGCATGACAAACATAGAGTTGATCGCAAGTTTCAAGAAGGAGATGAGGTATGGTTGCACATAAGAAAAGAAAGGATGCATGGGGAAGGTAAAAATCTCAAACCCATTCTCTATGGTCCATTCAAGATCAAAAAGCAAGTTGGTAACAATGCATTTCAACTTGACTTGCCTTCATATATGTAAATGTATTTAGTTGTTAATGTTGAAAACTTACATTTGTATAAGTCACCTTTGATTGATGATCAAGTAAGTGATGTTCAACTGCCTTCTATTGAAGATTTCTCGCCATAATTTCTAGATGAGCTCAAGGAAGATACAATTCCTGACAGGAGGACACAAGCATCCAAGAGGGGAAGGGTTGACTACCTTCAAGTTGGGATCAAAGGCAGTAAGCCAAATAAGGAAAAGTGGATGGAAGTTGGAAATGTGAGGGAGTTGTACCCTCATCTACTGAACAGGTAATCAAGTCTTTTGGGGTCCAAAAGCTTCCCAATGGGGAGGTGTGATCAGGAGTTCATAAACTTTGCTCAATTGAAAGTGCTCGAAACTATGCCGAACCTGAGCGACTGGGTAAATCTCGTCTTTCTAATTTCGGCACCGTGAACGGTTTGAAAAACCGATGTCTTATGAGGGAGATATCGCGTTTTGATCAATTTCCCAAACAACTAAATTTGCGACAAGTTTGACTGGGATGCCCAGTCAGCAGGACGGTGCACAATAAAAAAAAATATGAATATTCCCTTTTTCTCCAAGCCAGTAATATTCTGCCAAGTGGCATATTTTTATTCGTTGATGTGGATGGTAAGTTATTTTTCAGGCCAATGAATGGTTGACGCGTGGCCAGCCATGAGGTTGCCACATGTCCCCTATAAGGTGTATCAAAATTTTATTGGGTCCGGGGGATTTGACCCTGCGACCTCCGGTGTACACGCAAGACTCTCCACCAACTCTGCTATACCATGTGACTTAACCCTTAAGGGTCACAATTCATAGTTATTGTTTGCTAATGTTGCAAGTGGGGTTGGGAACCGCCAACATTCCCAACCCACCAACGGCCCCAATGGTGGTCACATGTTACTTTAACAAACCATGACATTAAACTTGAATTCTATCATAACTTCCACCGATTAACGCGATCACATGTCGTATTTTTTTGAATATGCTCCTTGCGGCCAAGCTTTAACACCAACCCAAGCTCCATTTTCACCACCATATAACTACAATTTCGATGTTAAGTTCCGCTCACAATTAATGAGACCATGGGGTTTACGAGGGTTGGAATGTGGCCACCCCCTCCCCCTTAACCTTGACATTTAAAATCTGATGGTTTGTGCTGGTGGGAGTTTAAGTGCGCCACTAAATGTAATATTCCTTCTTAGGAAATTCAGCAATATAGACAAATAAAATGAAATTTCCAGAAAATTACGCTATAAAAATGAGAAAAAACACTTGGATCCCTTATTTTATACAATATAACCCTTACATACAAAAGGGGATCAGAAAAAAATCCCTTTAGCTATGTTAAACAGATCTCCCCAGCTCAATATGGCTTAAAAACAACCAAACCCCATGACTTGCACCATACAGAATTTTTGAAGTATGTGAAAACATAATTAATTGCGGGTTTCTGCAAAAATAAGATAGGAAACAACATATCTGGAGTAATATTAATCATAGAGTTGAGAAAATGGAGATCTAGCCCCTTTTATACAATATGAAGACAACCCGGCAAGGGCTTCATGAAAGCATGAGTAAAAAATGGTAGATCTACAGATCTAGATATGAAATCATGCAGTTCAACTATTTTTCTACATACATGTGTCTGAAAAATACAATAAATGGCTGAAAATCCTCCTTACTAGTTTTCCGGGAAAGGGATTTCCCCTTTTCCTAGGAAACTAGCTCAAAATCAAGGGTTTTAACCCTCCCACTGCAACACCATGAGAAATGACGCAATTTCTGCAAGAGACTGCATTGTAGATGTGGGTGACTACTTGAACCAATGTATGATAGTGGAAATGTAGCCCAAAATGCTCCTCTCAGGTCCCTTCAACAAGTTCTCCAAGAAAGAGTGTGGAATCCCCACATGAGAATCCCTTGCACTAAACAGTGTTGCAAACCCAACTAAACAACTAAAGCATGCAAGAAGTCATAATACCTAAACACAGAAAATATTTTGAATGCCCCTCATGGTTTCCATCCCTTCCTTTTTATTCTTGGTGAGCCTTCTCACCCCTGACCCCACTCATTCATGAGGTTACTTCCTTGCAAAGAGTCCTCCTCCAAAACTGTGTTGTCCCCACTAGCTCTATCTCCTCTTTTAGCAACGCTTTTGATTTGGTCAACATAGATCTAGTCCATATTCATTTCCCCCTTTCACAACCAAGGTGGATTTATTTTTCCTACCTAAACTGATCCCCATTCACATTGGGAATGTTTTATTCCTACTAAAGAGATTTAAGGGCCTCCCTACCCCTTTTATTCTTCTAGACTGCAAAATAGAGAAAAATATAATATTCCAACTAGAAACAAGCTAATTGGGAATATTACAGTCCTCCCCTCCCAAAAGTTTCTTGTCCTCAAGCAACAACAAATAAGGATGCTGCAAAATTTTCTCTCCTTCCCAAGTGGCATCCTCATCAAGAAGATTCTTCCATTGAATCAGATATTCTTTGATAACCCTGCTCCTTAGCTGCCTCTCTTGTGTATCCAAGATTTCCTCTGGTTGCAAAAATAGATGGCCTCATCATCAATGGGTGGGATATCCATGTTGGCAACCACATGTTGTCCAATGGCCTTCTTGAGGCATGAGACATGAAAGATGTTATGGATCTTGCTCCCCTTAGGAAGCTCCAACCCATATGCTACTTCCCCAACACAACGGATCACCTTGTATGGCCCATAGAATCGAGGTTTGAACTTCTCAGACCCCTTCTCCTTGAGTGTAGATTTTCTATAAGGCTAAAGACAAAGATAGACCAAGTCATCTACCTGTAACTGTCTTTCTATCCGACCACTGTCTGCATATATTTTTTGCTAGTTTTGTGCAGTAGAAATTTTGTCCTTAAGGGCCTGGAGTATGTCCTGATTCTCTTGGATCCACTCCTTTGCTCTAGGAGCCTTGCTTTCCAAAAATATAACATCAGCAAATGAAAGTGCATCATACCCATAAAGAGCTCGAAATGGAGTCATACCAATGGAAATATGGTAAGTTGTGTTGTAACAGTACCCCCCCAAATGGAGCCAATGTAGCCATGTCCTCTGTTGGCCTGAGGCATAGTTCCTCAAGTAGCCTTCCAACCACTTGTTAACTATCTCAGTATGTCCATTAGTTTGTGGGTGATAGCTGGTACTTGGTGTCAATTAAGTACCCACTAACTGGAAAAGTTCTTGCCAAAAGCCACCCATGAAGCGGCTATGCTAATCAATGACTATGGTTTTTGGAAGACCATGGAGTATAAACACATCCGTGAAGAAAAGCTCAACTACCTATGAAGAATTATATATTGTATAAATATCAAAGAAATGTGAATAATTGGTTAGTCGAGCAACAACTACAAAGACAAACCTTACCCTGAACTGTAGGTAGATCGGTGATGAAGTCCATGGAAATGCTCTCCCATTTCCCATTCAGAATAGGAAGTGGCTGCAATAATATTGCAGGATGGTTGTGTTCTCCCTTGTTTTTTTGGCATACTATGCACTCATTGATGTGTTGGAGTACATCCTCCTTGAGACCCTTCCATGAGAATCTCTGATGTATATCCTGATAAGTCTTGGTGAATCCTTGATGCCCTGCAAGTGGGGAATCATGTGATGCTTGCAAAACCTTCTTCTTGAGCGCAGAATTTCTAGTCAAGAATACCTGGTCTCGGTAATAGATGACCTCATCCATCACTCTATACCTCTAATCATCTATCACCCCCATCTAGTATCTCACATGAAAATTTGTATTTGGAGTACTCCACTAACAACTGAGCCTTCCAATTTGCATCTATGGCCCTTAGGGACATCACTGCTGACCTCCTGGATAGAGCATCTGACACCACATGACTATTCCCCTTAACATACCCTATGTCAAAGTCATATTCTTGGATTTTACTTACCCATTTTTTTTGTCTCTCCCGAAGCTTCTTCTGCTCAAGAAAGAACCGGAGACTATTGTCATCAGTCTTTACCCAAAATTTATTTCCCACCAGATATTTCTAGAATTTGGCTAAAGCATGCATATTAGCCATCATCTCTTTATCATAAATGGGGTATAGCCTCTCATGTGGCAGAAAATTTCAGCTCTCAAAAGCTATAGGGTGTCCCACTTGCATCATAACTGCTCCAATGCCTTCCCCTGATGCATCACATTCTAACACAAAAGGTTGAGTAAAATCTGGTAGGACCAATATCGGGCAGCTACTCATTACCTCTTTGAGCTTATCAAAAGATTTCTACACTTTAGGTGTTCAACTGAAGGTTCCTTTTTTGTTAGATCTGTAAGTGGTGCTGCTAGTTGAGAGAACCCTTTTATAAACTTCCAGTAACATTTACATATGCCTACAGACCCCCGAAGCTCTGTGATATTCCTTGGTTCAGGCCAATCTCTGATAGCTTGGATCTTCTCTTCCTGGACTCTCACCCCATCCACTCCAATTATGTGGTCTAAGTAAAGCATCTATGTGAGCCAAAACTCACATTTGGAGAGCTTAGCATAGACTGTTACTCCTTAAGAATGCATAGTACTACCTCAATATGTTGTAAATGTTCCTCCCATGTGCAGCTGTAAATAAGAATGTCATTAAAGAAGACCAATACAAATTTCCTCAAATGACCATGGAAGATGTGGTTCATGCATGATTGGAATGTTGCTGGAGCATTGGTTAGTCCAAAAGGCATTACCAAGAACTCAAAATGCCTGTAGTGACACCTGGACATTGTCTTGGGGATATCTTGATCCCTCACCCTGATTTGATGATAGTTGGATCTCAAATCAAACTTGGAGAAATACTTGGACCTTCTTAGTTCATCCATAGGTTCATCGATCCTGGGAATTGGGTAACTATTCTTCATGGTATTCTTATTCAAAGCTCTATAATCAATACACATCCTCAATGTGCCATCCTTCTTCTTTACCAAGACCGCTAAAGAGGCAAAAGGACTAGTGCTAGGCTGGATATGTCCAAGAGCCAAAATATCTTGAATGGTATTTTTAATTTCGTCCCTATAGGCTTTGGGGTGCCTATATGGTGCGGTAATCACTGCTTGGATCCCTTGCTCCAACTCAATAATGTTGGACAGAATTTTGAATTACGGATAAAACACGCTTCCCTAGACAAGTGCTAATCTAGAACAACAGGTTAAAGACTATACAACTACTTTTCCTAACTAAGAGCGGACACACAGAATGGATTAGATGATTACTTGGAATCCAAGCGCTTCCAAATGATTCCTTCTGTCGCTTCCATTGTAGCTTCAAATTCTAGCTGACTGTGCAAAATATTTCCTGCAAGAATGAAAACTAAACAACAGAATATAGCAATAATACAGATGTTTATTCAAGTTAGTTTGCTAAATCAGTAAAGCATAAACCATATACATCAACTAAGATATTGCAATATGGATAATCAAAACCAATACAGATGCATATAGGGAAAATTAAGCTTTATTCTTTATTAATGATAGAAGGGGAGGTTACAACCAAATGACCGACTTAGTGTCACCATCTCCAATAGCATCCCAACCTCATCACAATGCAGATATCTCTAGAAAACTGTCACTCAAATCATTCTCCATGAAAAATCCACCAGCATTTCTCTACACAAATTCTTCCTTTTCAAACACTAAGATCTGTGCTCAATTTATAGAGTAGTTGAGGTAGTTTACAATCAATGACTTTCCAATAATAGGCAAGACATGTTCCCAATCTTGTAGATGTCAAATGAACACTTGGATTCGAAGCTTGACACATGTGAAATCTTCTAGAAGGCACTGGCTAAGTGGAGATTCCGGAACAATGAGAATTTCGCTCCCAATGTGACCAACACACTCATAGATGTCGGAAAGTGCTTTACAGAGTAGCCTTGCATAGGGATACCTACATATGCAACGCTTTTAGCCCCTTTAGAGGCAGCGTTGGTGAGCTCTCATATGATATATTATAAACTTCAAACTTTGGAAACCTTTGCAGATGAAAGTCTTTGATTGATTTGTCTTGTTATTTGTCTTAGGGCATGTAGTTATTGAAATTTTAGGGGATGATAGACCCTATACATTGGTCTTGGAGATGATGCCTAGTTAATCAGGTCATTGGGAATGATGCCCAAATTGAACTATAACAATTCCCCCCTAAAGCATGAAGTCAGAATAATAACAACAACATTTTGATTGATATGCTTTACACTGTGATGAGCTGGAGATGAAGCGGAGTGGCGACCTACATAAATATTACAATACATTTCATCATGATATATCCTCTTGATCATAATTCCTGAGGGTATTCATTCCCATTTTCAGCACATAAACAATCTAATAACATGTACATAATTCAAAAATTTGTCGACATTGGAATGTTGCCCAATGCAAACATGCCTACAGATATAGGCCCATGTTCGGATGAAGATCTGTATGTAAGGTCATCATATATATGATGTGTACAAAAATCCTGAAATCGCAGACTTGATGGATGAAACTAGATCCGGGGTCTTCTTATCTCGTTCACTCGATCATTCGGGTACAAGTCTAGCCATGCGAATATATGATTTGTCGTCGAATATGGAAAGACATTGTTTGATTACCAACCAATGATATGAGCTGTTAACAAACACGAGAGAACCACCATTGATGTCAATGGACCTCAAGGTACTGCAGTACATTTCTTAAGGTGTGAATAGATGATTTGATGTCGAACTCCAAACAAAATATTTCGGTCAAAAGTCTAGAAGCAAGGATCTTGTCGATGTTGTAACAAGCCTCATGGTACTGGAATCTGATGTTTCTAAATGAACTTCCTGGATAATGATTTGTCGTCGACAGGAAGCCACCTTATTATGAAACGGGAGTTACTGATTTCAGAGACAAGGGTATGACCTAATATAGAAATTTTGAGGGATGACGGTCATGAGAATAAAGGTTTACGAGTATTGCAGAAGGATGAGTTTATTCACTGGATGACTTCTCTTGAACATATCGACAACACTGTGATGAGTTGGCAGCATTGACCCAAAACCTAAGTGAAGGTATGATGAACCATAGGTATGAATGAACCGTCAAGATGATTACCCAACCCAAATAGTCACGGACATGGAGTGAAGGAAGTGTCATGTTTAAGAGAGACTTGCTACCATAAATAATTTTGCTCACTTTTCCCAAATTTTCCCCGGTCATTTGTCAACCAGTACCTCTTTATTTTTTAACAAGCTTGAGGAGGATAACATCTTCTTGATCTATAATTCAACCCTTCGGGTGAATAAAGTATCACTATTTAATAATTTAACGAGTCTAGCGATGAATGAAACTCGATTCTTGCCATGATCGACAAGCCCGTCTCTATTTTATGTTTTAACGAGCTTAACGACAGTGATAGCCCTATCCTTTTTCATATTTAGAGAGTTTGAAAAAGTCGACAAAAGAAAACTCCATAAGTAATTTTTCATAAATTTTTCACTCAGATCCGAAAAAGTGTAAAATGATATCTGAGAGAACCTCTTTGGTCATGTTGAACCAAGGTATTCCTTTTTCGTAAATAATCTATCTCATTTCGGAAAAAGGTTAAACTTATACTGAGTAGATATCAATTCATTTACTTTTACGAGCTTGAAAAGACAATTGCTCAGCAATCTTTTCACATTAGCGGAGTCTGAAAAGAGCTAAAAGAAGACTCCAGGGGTTCCTTTTTCACTGTTATCGAAGCTCGAAAAAGAGATAAAAGTGCACTTCAAATCCTTTTTCGTTTTTAACAAATCTCCAAAAATAAGGAGAAAAAGTATGCTTTGTGGTCAAATCATTCTTGAAATAAATATGCATGACTAATCTATTCATCAGTTGTAAGACCTATTTGGAACAACATAAAATGGATTAAAAATACCCATTTCATGATAAAAAACATAATAAAACTGTAGTCATAGAAATAAATTCAATTTGCAAATAATTAAATGACTATTAAAATTAGTTTCACTATTCATTTTTACCATTCCATAGTTACCATGTGCATTTTGGAGCTCTGAACCTGATTTTGCCCCCGAACTTAAACTGCTGATTGTGATAATTTTTGTGGATGGTTTTCATTTCTGTTTGATCCAAGTTAGTGATATAAACCTACTCTTTCCTTTAGTATTCATTTCATTTCCAATTTATGTAAATTTTTAGGGTTCTAAGGCCCCTAGGGTAAATTATACCCAAAAATAGGAAAACGCACCCCTAAATGTCGAAACCTGTGTTGCATAGCAGGTATAGTGAAGGGTACTTGCATATGCAAAGCACTGTCTCTTGTTAGGGAGTGTGTTGGGAGCAATATAAGTTTTTTATTGTCATATTATGCCCAAATTTTGCCTAGTTTTTTGCAATGAATGGAATATAATGGATCTTATGGTTGTATTTCAGGTTTCCATCAGATTACAATGACGATTACATGGAGGGAAAGAGAACATGAAGAACAAGATATGATTGCCTTAAATGATCCAGGTACAGTAAGAGCCCTGAGAGATTATGGACTACTTAAGTACTTCAAATTGTCTGGGATGAGGCAAAAAATAGAACTATTGGAGTTCTTAGTTCGAGCATGGGATCCATCTGTCGAGGAATTTAATATTAAGAACCAAGTGGTTCCTATAACGGTTGAGGATGTGTACTTTCTCACCATTTTGTCGAGGAAAGGCTTGCCCATTTCGCTCTCAAGGTCTATTGTTGGAGGAGAGACAGTGAGAGATTATGTTTTTCAACATTGTTATCCAGGGTCAGAGCCAAGCAAAGATGGAAAGATAAATATCCGAGATGTTAGAGATTTTCCCTCGAGAACTATCCTTTTCACGATCACAAAACTTGCTAGCACCATTACACTACATGTAGTGAATAGATCGCATATGCAGTATGTGCTAGAGTGTATGGAGCCAAAAGTCTTTAACTGGTCTGAAGCTATTCTATCTCAGATAAAGAAACAATTGAATAAAGCAAAGGGAGGAAGGAAGAAGAATTTCAGTTATGGTTCTATCCTTATATCCTTCACCTTGGAACGGATCCCACTAATGCAACCACAACATGTGACACTAGATATAGCTAATCCTAGAGATCCTCGGATGCAGAGATGGGTAGAACTCATGAGTCGACATGTAGGCCAATCTATTGTTGTGTTCTCTACTGCATTCTTTGCCTGGTTCCGACGACATATCGTTGTCATCAAAGAGTATGCATATGCAGGCATTGATTTTTGAGGGGACCCACATTTAGCATTACTAGAAGGCGTTCAGTGGGGTGCACTAGGTAATAATTTTTTGACCATGTTTTTTATTTTCCTAAGGTTTATACAATATTTTTGTATTTTTATGTTTTCCCAAGACTAAACTAAATGTTTGATGTAATGCAGATGTTTGTCGTGTTTAACCAGTAGTGGAACTGGAGCATGAAACAGATGTACCAGCAGAGAGGGCTGTTAGGAGAGCAGTCCTTCAGGATCTTGATGTGGCTAAGACTCTGACGAAGCTTCAGTAGCACATAGAGGGTTTTACCTTCAGGATTCTTTATTTCCAGATCGAAGAGCTTCCTATGCGACTGCAGCGACACAATATTGGGTTTCCTAAACGTTGGATGTGGTTACTTCGTAGGATACCTAGATCTATAGCATGTTACCACGAGCACCACTAATTTACTTGTGACATTTTGCATACATTTTGAGGTCAGATGACCAATGTGTCTTGGCCACAAATTTTGTAAAAACCTGTAACTATCTATCTATATTATTTCAGTGTTTTCCTATGTTTATTTTGCAATCTTATTCAATGATGTGAATGTTTTCTTTACATATGTTGCAAATGTCTGTCTAAAACTTGATTAGCTAATGAATCAGTTAATCTATTCAAATTTATGGAAAAGTGTCTTTCCAAAAGTCGAACTCTAAGGAAAAATCTATGCAATGTTGGATTTATAACAGTATAAACACTAGTAAGTTGTAATACCACAAGTTGTGAGTCTAACCTTATGATGATATGGTTAATAAAAAATGAAATGGCATCAGAGAGAAGTTCGATCAACGCGCTATAATCAACGATATTTTTTCGTCGATCTACCAATACAAATCTCTTGAAAACTCACTAACTCGCCGTTCTGAGCAAAAATGGCCCACGCTGTAGAGGATAGATTCTGCGTACTATGTCTAGCACCATCAACATATCCAAAAAAGGGTTTCGAAGATTCATACTTCTACGATGAAATTTAAAGCAGATTACTAACGTCAAGAAAACTATAAAAACAAATTAAGATAGTGAATGAAAATCAACAAAATATATATACAATATAATACAAACTACGCTCATGATTAAGCATAGTAACGTTTCAAATACAACCCATTTCTAGGATACACCAACGGAATTCCATCATAATCAACCAACTCATAGGTGCCCTTAGCAAGAACTCTTTTGAAAATATAGGAGCCATGCCATAATGGCTCAAATTTTCCTGTACCTATTACATCATCTTCTTGATCATAAAGAAGGACCAAGTCACCCTCTGAGAAAATGCGAGGCTGGACATTTTTGTCGTATTGTGCCTTTATACGTCTCTTATGTGCTTCGTTGGCCAATTAGACTTCACGGCGATTTTCATCAAGATGGATGAGGTTAAGGAGTTGCGCTTCTTCTTTGAGGTGTCAGGTAACAAGTCAATTGCGAGTTTTAACGATAGTATTTCAGATTGGATTAGTAAGATAGCTTCTAAGCCATACACCAATTGAAAAGGAGCAAAGCATTTGCATTTCTCACCGAGGTTCAATACTCCCACAAGGCAGAGTACAGGATAAAATGCCAATTTATTTTACGAACTCCTATCATTTGTTGAAGAATACATTTAATAATTTTGTTGATAGCTTCAACTTATCCATTTGAATGTGGATAATAAGGAGTAGAATTATCATGTGACAATCCTAACTTGGCAGTTAATTCAGCCATCATGTGATTGCGAAAATGCTTCCCATGATCTGTAACGATAGCCTGTGGGACCCCAAACCACGCAATAACATGATTAAATAAAAATAATGCAGTTATCTGTCATGTGTTGTTGAATGTAGGCATCGATTCGACCCATTTGGTAAAGTAGTCGACTGCAACGATAATATAACCGTGCCCCCCGGACGAACGAGGGTTACAGGTCATGAAGTCAATACCCCATTTCAAAAATGGTCCCATAGAGACAACAAGATGCATTGGCACTGGTTGTTTGCAGATTTACGATAAAAAATATAGCATGCATGACAACTTCTAACCGCGAGGATGCAGTCTCGAAAAATAATAGGCCAAAATTAACCGGCACGGAGTATCTTCTACATGTTAGCATAACCAGATAAATGTCCACCACAAGCCCCAACATGACAATCATTTAACACTTTTTTGGCCTCCTCATAAGTGAGGCACCTCCTTCAAATGGTATCGACACCACAACGATAAAGTGTATCGCTGACGATCAGATAATATTTGGCTTGGTATCGAATACGTCGCTATTCAGAGCGAGAGGTATAAGGTCGAAAAGTTTGAGTTTGGAGATAAATGATGAAAATGACATACCAAGGATCAGATGATCTGATCAGAAACAGAGACTCGTCAGGAATTGATTGTTCCAATGTAGCTGCAGTACTATCAGAGGGAAGGTCACAGAGAAACTCAGCCAAAACTAAAGACTTCTTTGACTTGGATTTGATGAATTCTAAATCAAATTCCTACAAAATGAAAATCCATTTTGAATATTCCCCCCCCCAGTAATTGACGTGATAAGATATAATTCATGGGGTTGCTATCCGAAACAATAGTGATTTTTCAGAGCAGGATATAATGGCGAAATATTTGGACAAATTGAACAACCGCCAAAGCAAGCTTTTCTATGTATGTTCAATTCCAATTTCTACTTGGACCAATACCATTGCAATGGTCATTTCATCTGCGACGATATATAGAAAATAATCATTTTTATAATTAGGGGGATACATTAATGACGCTCAGACAAGAGTGTCCTTGACAACATCAAAATAATCTTGCGCAACTTGGTCCCAATGGAAGGGAACCCCTTTTTCAATAGTCGAGTAAATCCTTTAGCCATTTCGGCGTAGTTTGGAATGAACCTTCTTAGGAAGTTAGCCTTTCCTTGAATTTTTTGTATCTGAAGTAAGTTTGACGGTGCAGAAAAATCAAGAATGGCTTGAATCTTCAAAGGGTCAATTCAAATTCCTTCTTTTGAGACTACGAATCCAAGAAAATGACCATAACCAACACAAAACACACATTTATGTGGATTGAGGCATATTTTGTAGTGTCGGCAGTGTAAGAAAATGGTTCTCAAATGCATCGGGTGATCAGTCTGATTTTTTGAATGCGCTGGTAAATCATCTAGATATGGTTGAATAATGTGCTTGATGTCATTGAAAGCATAAACCATTGCTCTCTGAAAAGTTGCCCCTACGTTCTTTAAAACAAATGGAAGTTTCCTATAAGCGAATGTGCCCCAGGGACAGATGAATGATGTCTTATGTTGATCCTCTGGGTGGATATTGATTTGATTGTAGCTAGAAAATCCATCCATGAACTAAAATATTTCACATCCATCACAATCGTCAATAATCTGGTTGATAAAGGGAGGAGGATAGTTGTCTTTTGGACAATAAAGATTGACATCCCGATAATTGACGCACACTCTAATGGTTCCTTGTTTTTTCATGACATGATCGATATTGGAAACCCACTCAGTTAGTGGAACAGGGTATATGAAACTAGCACGAAAAAGTTTTTCAACTTATACTTTGATGGCAACGAATTTCTTCGGATGAATGGGACGAAGTCGTTGATGCACCGGTTTGACATCAGGATACATATTAATAGTGTGTTCAACTATAGTAGTATCTATGCCTGAAATTTCCTCGTAAGACTAAGCAAATACATCACAGAATTCATGAAATAGAGAGCGATATGATTCGAGTTCTGATGGAGAACAAGATACACCAACACGAATATTTTCTACAATGCCAGGTTTTGTCAAAATATTGATAGAAATGGTTTCTTCAATATTTGATAAATTTTTCTCAGAGTCTATTGCATTAATGGGTAAAGAATTCGAAAAGAAAATTTTGATGGATGGGTGATATAGTTCACTAAGATAATTGTCTTCATAATCAAGAAGATGAGAATGATGATGATAATCTTCCCATGGTTCTCCTTCTAACATCATGGTTTCCAAAATATTCTCATCTGTCAAGAACATTGAGGAAAATAGATCAGATGGAGTACCAAAATCTAAGGAACGATCAACCCAGACTTTTGGCGACGCTGATTTTAGATTTTCCGCCCAAGCCAGATAGATTGATTGTTATGCTAATTCAATAGGGGTGGGCGGCAAAAACTCATCCAACATAGAAATATCAGAATCACCCGTACTCTCCCTTAAGCCAGATAGAGTGGAAGAGATCATGTAGTAGGTCTCTATACTTGCAATTTTTGCCGATGTCGCGGGAAGCGGTAATGAAAAGGTTCCCATTAAAGTGGAATCCTTTAAGAGTCCTACACCAATGTTCTGATGTTATAGTTGGGGTATGTGAATGAAAAAAATGCTTCCAGTTACTTGCGAAGCAAAGGCAAAGAAGGATAGTTGATTAATGACTATGATTGTACCTTTATGTGGAAAGGAAATCATTCTAAAATATGTAGAAACAATTGCAGTCATTGCATATACCCATGGAATTCCAATTAAAATATTATAGTCAAGGGGTCCGTCAACAACCTCAACATCAATATTCACTATTTCCCTCCCTAGTTCAACATGCAGGTTATTAATAATACCACAACTTTTGTATGTACGTCCATCAAATGCCTTCAACATCACTGATGATTATGATAAGTGCGGCGAGCCAAGTGACTTCCAACAATTTAGAGACACAATGCATGTAGATGCCCCCTCATCAATAATAGTGCGATGAACATGGTGATTGAGAACATTTACTTGTATGGAGAATGCCAATTCTGCTAGTAGTTGCGGTACATAGCTCGAATGATTAAAGACGACAAGATTAGAATCAGTCGGATCAATTCCACCAATAGCTGAAAATAAAGCCTGTTTTTGGGAGGGACAATTTTGTAATACCTCAAGAGTAGACATAGCTGAAGGGGATTGAGCCAAATATTCAACTATATTATAATTTTGTGTAGCTCTTGCTCGAGGATTATATGTCGATTTGTGAATTACTCCCTTTGGTGGCTTGATTGTCAATTTAGGAATAGAAGTAGGCGGTACTGATTCCGTAGATGGATTCATTGTAGAGGTAGTAGGTTGATATGTGGCCTGATTACCATAATATTTACTATGCATTGACACCAAAATATATGTTTAAGGTTTTGTGACAGATAACATTAACACTTGGGAACTAGGAGCTGGATCCGTAGCAACCATGTTTGTGTCCGGATTTGGAAATGGGTCTGTCAACACAGCTGACGCATGGGAAGTCTTGATGATTTTAGAGACTTTAGCGCGGTGAGGAAAATCCATAAAAAATGTTCCTCATTATAGATTATGCATGGATAATGAGGTTTCCTAGGTCCAGACGATTGATCAGATGATCTTTCCTGCGGGTTAGAATTTTGGTTTTTCTTAGATTTCCCCTTTTTCTTACTTCCGTGTTGCTTGTCACTTTTGCCTTTGTCAAATGACATGACATTAATTTTAGAAGCAGAAGCAGGATCAGATACAATAACGTGGTGTGTGCTTGCAGTGCCTATCAATCCGTCTCTGGCATGGGAGTACTTTAATTGAGGAGGAACAATAAAATTAGATCTCAGTGCGTTAGGAATTTTTTCATAGAGCGTGCCAGACTGAGTGTAAATCAAATCTAAATATTGGGCACGCGCGATAACTTGCTCTTCTGTGACAACGCCAACCTTAGCCACATCCTCAGTTATAGATGGTAACAGGGACTTAATGAACCATTCAACAAGGAGTTGATCCGGAACAAAGGTCTTAACCATTCGAAAATGACGATGCCACTCATGAATATGATCAGAGATGTGAGTAGCATTAGTCTGTTTGAAATTGGTCAAGAGTTTCGTTCCAGTTTCATATTTGATGGGTAAATGGAAATAAGTCAAAATTACAGTAGCTAGGGCTGTGAAATTATCAAAAGAAGCTCTAGGTAATTCAATGTACCATTTTGTAGCTGGACCTGTGAGTGTAGCTGGAAAAGATGTAGTCAAACATAATCATCATTCAGGAAGTTTGATAAACACCATAAATGATAAGTCATGAAATGAGTTGACGGATCTTCTCCAAGGTTTCCATTGAACTTAGGAATATCTGAGGGTAATTTATGAGGTATCACTAGCCACTAAGGAGCATAGTTGATTGGATCATTGGTTAACCGATCTAAATCTGTAACTCTAAAGTTGCAACAAAGGGCAACTATTGATTAAGGTCAGGTTGAGAATAGCCAAGGTAAGATGGAATTTCTTGAGCAACAAGCCTTTGAGCACTAGCATAAGGAATCTACTACTGGTAACCCAGATAGGGGTTGTTTTGAAATGCAAACACTTGAGGATTCTGTTGACCAAAACCTGGATATGTTACTTGGTGAAATGAAGTTTGAGGCATTTGCGCTTGTGGCTGCCAAGGGATCTGTCCACCAATGTTATAACCCAAATTAAAATGAGTTGGATTTGGTTGATAGGTATAACTAGGTTGCGGTTGTGACATTCCATAAAATGGTAAACTAGCTTGTGAATAAATGATTCCGGATACAGGATGTTGTAAATTAAATGAAGGATTTGGAGTCTAAGGACCCAAAAATTGATGATATTGAGTTAAAGGACCCTCTTGATAAGGTTGTACAACATTTTTATTCTGTAACAGGGGTAAATATGTATTAACAAGTGGTAATGATGTGGGTGTAATAGGTTGAATTGGTTGATACGATTGTATAACTGTTTGTGGTTGGATAGGCAGAGTGGGTTTCCTTTGAAAAACATTAATTTCGACATTAGGTTGACCAAAAAGTGACAAAGTACTATCAGATTGGGTGACCAAAGGTTTCCCCCTAACATGAGGAGGATAATAATACGAAAAATATTTTTCTCCAAATGCGGGGAGTCCAGCTGATATGGTACTTGAAGGAATAGACCCAGAAGGACCGACTTGATATTGCCCTGAAGATGTGTATAATGAATCAATTCGTTCAGTACTTACTATAGGATTACCAATTATAATACCAGATGATGACATTGGTAAATTCCATAGGTTTGAAGATGCACCAGAGAAAATTCCAGATAATGATTTGTAACCTAATGGGACCAAAGGGCCACCACGAAAATATTACTCTGGTGAAGTTGTAAACATCGACGGAGTAGCTAGGGCGGGAGCTGACATAATTGGAATAGATGGCCCAATCGAAGATGTTGGTTCAGGCATGGTTACTTGACCAAATGTATACCCTTTTGAATCAATGGGAGTTTGAAAAGGAATAGGATAAAAAAAAGCAGATGGAAACAATTGAGGAAAAGACTCGTACAGGTAAAGGTCCTCCAAAAAATGGGTTGGAGTTAAAGGTGTCCCGTCTTGTAGGATTTCTTCAATCACAATTAAACCAGGGGGAATTATTTCACCGTCAGGCCCAAAGTATATTTTAGGTGGTTTACTGTGTGATATGGGAGATTCAATAGCTACAGAAATTTGTGGAATGACCAAGGTAGGAACAAATTCTGGTTGTACGACTTCAAGATTCAGATGTTATGGCAAAGAAGAGATAGGATCTGGATCAATTTCTGGTTGAAAAACGTCGGGTCCAGGAGGTATGGTCTCACTAATTGGATGGATCGTGACCACGACTAGCTGTGAAGACTTCGTTTCAACAACAGTAGATGAACCGGAATGTGTACAAAAAACTTGAGCTAACTCTGGTTTATGGAAAGATGATGTTTCACCAGAGGTAAAAATTGTACTTGACTCGGCATGTCGTGATCGCCTTCGCCTACCAAAAGTAACTTATGTTGGTAAAGGTGGTTTTAATGCTAGTCTACGTGAACGACGAGGGAAATAATTTTGTTCTTCCACGATTACTAATTTATTTTAACCAAAAAAAAATAAACAAAATAAAAGGGTAATACTAGGCAAAAGGGTTTACCAAGAAACTATGAACTGTAGAATACCTCCTAGCGAACCAAGAAGTACAGGTGGACAATCTCCCCGAATGCTATGTTTGGTGTATCAAAATTTACAAGGCGGTCGACTTGGTTCACTATGGATGGATAGCACATAAAAGTTTTCCTACCAAATATACCCAGAGGTATGTGGAGGCCCAAGTCTGTATTAGCACTGTCTGATGTGAAACTGCACAGTGGGAGCACCCCTTTATACTTAATGTACTGTAACATCGCCCGATATACCTGAAAGTACGTGGACGAGCTACAATATAATTACATACATGGAGTGAGGTATCACACCCGGAATGTATCGCAGACAAGTTAACGAAGACTGCTATGTTTTACGACACCGGAACACATCTCTAGCCTAGAACTTCTAAATGTTATCGTTATGGTTCCAATGCTTTGTTAGGTAATTTGAGATTAATTTTATGTTGATCTTGCTTAATAATTTTCCTTTCAAAGGTTCACCGCGATGATGTATTGGAAAATTCCTAAAATGTAACTAAGAATGAAAATCAATATTTCACTTTTAGTTTTCAATGAAAATCCTAACTACTAGAGGGAAATAGAAATCAATATGCGAGCAAACAAATCAAAGAACACAAACTAAATACAGATTTCCTAATTGTTCCTTTTGCAAAGCACACAAACCACTACAAGCAAATGTAGATTTTTCTTTTAAGTTCCTTTAATGTTATGAATGCAAAAAAGAAACTAAGTGCACTAAATCAACAAAAACAAATGCCTTTTACTTTTTAGAAATGAGGAATACAAACAACAATTTATATTTTGAAGGAAAAATGAGGAATAAAACAACAATTTCTCCTATCAGGAAATGAAGAATTTACGAAAATTTCCCTTTTCAAAAGCAAATGGATCTAATGCGACAATAAAAATACTTTGAAATAAACTTGCCAATGATAAAGACAAATTATTTAAACAAACATTGAAAAAATTTTCTTTCAAAGGAGGAAGAGGTAGATGAATTCACTGGTCAATATGAGGCTCAGGATTTTCAAAACAAATCAAAAAACAAACTGAAACAAACTGCAAAGACAAATTCAAGGGAATTTGGATGGCTTCAGGAGGCAACGAAGTCTCTAAAGAGAGACAGTGCTTTGCAACGCAGGCCTGAAAGGGAGACAATGCTATGCAAATGTAATGTTCCCAAAATTAGCATAAAGCTAATTGGAACATTAATTTTTCTTATATCATATAGGAGGTGAATGAATGGGTAAGGAGGCCCACGAGTAGAAATAAATCCCTCATAGTGTGAAAGGGATCATCAGAGTAGCTCTATTTTTCACCCTCAAGTATAAAAAGGGGCAAATGCATGAGGACAAGGTTAAGTTTGACCAAGTCAACAGCGCTGCCATAGAGGGAGTGGATCACTTTGAAAGACAGTGCAGTGTGGATGGGGAAGAGATAATTTGGTGAAGGAAACCATGATGTGTAGGGGCCAAGGCAAGGATGCCTTCATTTGTATAAAGGGAGGACAAGGCAGCCATAGATAGATATGTTATTGAATATAAATTTTGGTTTGCATGACTATTTGCTTTCTTCAGTTGTTTATATGAGATAACTATGCTGCTTAGCACAAGGGATTTCCTGTTTAGGAATCCTTCTCCCTACTTGATAGGCCTCTTGAGGGATTTTACTTCATTCTCCACATTTCAGGCTCAATTCCAAGCCACCTCCTTCAGCTACCTCGTTATTCCTGTAGCATGAAACATTGTGTTGCAAGGTGTTACAGTGGAGGGTTCCACAACACCACTTCTAGATCTTATCTTGTAGAGGAGGGAGCTCCTATTCCTCTGGGAGGTCAGTGAGGAAGATTCAGGAGCTGAATGCACATCTTTGGCATCAGGCCAATCACTTCCCATCTCCTACAATGCAGTCCATCTCCTTGACTGCGTTATTTCTGTGTATTTGCAGTGGGGGTTTGCATTGCTAGTTTGGAGGGTGAGATCTTCAGTGATTGGGGCAGCCTTTCACCTGAAGGATCCTTTGGATAAGATTCATGTATCATATGCATCATATTTAGATATCTCCATCCATTTCCAGTTCTTGAGTTGCAGTTGCTACCCTGCAACTCCAGCATTTTGACAGTTTTTCATATTTTAGCCAATCCTTCCCGGATTGTCTAGAAATTGCCTTTGGGAGTCTATATCTTTGCTCCCATGTTGTATGAGCTATATAGTGATATATCTATGTATTGAAATCATTTTGAAGTAGTTATTCTTCATATACTGTGAAGTCATAGCCTTGGAATTTCTTCATGTAGCAGTGTTCTTCATATTTCCTTGTACATGTTTCTTGAGGCTTGTATTACCTAGCTTGAGTGATTATTTCCTCAAGGATTTGTATATCTCATGCTACTATAACATAATAAGATGGATATGTGGATCTTCTAGCATTCTATGTGTTAATGTATCATTTCTACTCCATTGTTGTGTTTACATATTGCCGTAGGTCCACATTTGGAATATCTTAAGATGTTCCCAATAGTGTAGAAATTCCGTATTTTGGGATATTACAGTGGTATCAAAGCATGAAATTTGGCTCAGCCTATAAGTTTCAGCCATAAGAAGTTAGAAGAGATCAAGATGATGAAGAGGATGAGCTTGCTCTCATCAGTTTTCAGATCTAGAAAGGACCTCTCCAAGGAGGTTAAGAAGATGGAAGAAGGAGAAGAGGAATGACCATGCACTTCCTACTCTCACAGAGAAGAAAACATGAAGCATGAAGAACACTTGGAATATGAAGTTATAAGTGAATATCTTGCTGAATACTGAGCTAAACCTAGAGCCTTCAAAGAGACTCTAGCTTTACCACAATTTATTCAGCTGAAGGAAGAGAGAATACCCCACAACTATGGGATGATGAGAGGCAATAGATTTATATTGTCCACTTTTGATGGATCACTCACATGTGCAACAGAGGCTTGGGTGATGAAGCTAGAGGCTTTCTTATTGCTACATCCTATAGTAGATAGAAAGGCTGTAGAAATTGCAGCGCTGCACCTTGAAGGTGAAGCAAATACTTTGTGGTTCAGCCATTGGAGCCATGCAAGGGTATCTACTCTTGCTAAATTTTCCTAAAGGGTGATAAGAAGATTTGGAAAACAGAGGGAAGAGCCCTCACCACAAGTTGAAGAGGCATGTACCAGCGCTCTTGTGACCATGGAGGAGTAGCCTTCATCTTCAATAGTTTTGGAGGCCAACACATATGAGGAGGAAACTCTTATAGCCCTGCAAGGAGCTTCCAAATTTCACCAAGGTATGCTTAAATTTCCATCTCTTATCATTTCAGCAAACATTATGGATGGGTCCACATCATTGCATACTGTTGATTTAGAACAGAAGAATCGCACTGTGCTATACAAGAGCAGTGATGAAGAAAAGAGGAACCAATCCTCACGGGAGCATTAAAATGGTAGCTTTATTCAGGAAGTCATGAAGGAAGCAGTAAGAAGGAGTAGACATCTGGAGATAAAAAACTCTTTCTCCTCTCTAGATGACACTCTCTCAAAGAGCATGCCATAGCTCAAAGAGAGACTTATACTTGCAGCAGATCCAAGGCCTCTTCGGTTTTGGAAGGCCATGCATGAGGAGGATATCTCATGGAGAGATTTCATTGGAGGTGCACTTCAACACATCATGAAGTGCAAGGTTCTTCAATAGTTTTAGGAGGTTCTTCCCTTCTCACACTTGGATCTTTATGGATTCAAGCAGGAACATATAGATGATGGAGGACATCTTAGGATGGATAACATCTCTCATGTTTGTGTTG
Organism: Pinus albicaulis; assembly: GCA_034641835.2. Lineage (NCBI taxonomy): Eukaryota > Viridiplantae > Streptophyta > Pinopsida > Pinales > Pinaceae > Pinus > Pinus albicaulis. The sequence continues at coordinate 1,102,630,948 of CM076572.1, read as the reverse complement.
GGCATTTCTTGAGCCCCACACATCATGATGGGAGGTTTTTTATTACCACCTATTTGGGTCCTTATGGGATCAACTTGATCCTTGAGAAGATTGCATTTCAATATCCCATGAAATGCAAAGACAGAAATCTGATTTGGGAGGATGGTAGCCCTCATGGGAGGAGTATCAAGATGGAGGATGGAAGGATACTTCCACAAATGATTGAGTGGATGTGGATGACGAGCAAGAAGTTGGTGAGCTACTTGAAAATTTATGACACTGGGCAGCAGGAGGCTTGGCTGCACTGGTTACTCTTGAAGGAGTTTGGCCATCACTTGGCATATACTCTTTCTAAGGGTGAGTGGATGGAGAAGATGTTGCAGGATGTTTGCATCCTTGAGCAACAAATAGTATGGATTCATGGTGTTTATGTGACATTCATATCATTCATTAAAAGTGTTTGCTGCTTCCTCATGCTCTCATCATACAATTCATCACATGAATTGTATGATGAGAGCATGAGGAAGCAGCAAACACTTTTGTTGCTGGGGTTGAACTTGAGAGAGCAAGGGAAAATTTTCTCTCACATGTTGTATGATGTTGCAGGAGTAGGAGATGGCACTATCATTATGCACAGGGGCTATTCCTTAGCCTTAGATGAACATGAAGTACTTCTATTTTGGGAGGAATTTCCTAATTGCAACAACATTATTGGAGGGGTCTTTGACAACAATCATGTCAAAGAATTGAGCTATCAGTTGGAAGGAGCCTATTTGCATAGGCCAACAGCGCTGTTATTTTGGATCATGGAATTATTCATATACTCATGCATCACTTTACTTTCAACACATGGTGAGAATTTTTTTTTTGTATCTATTGATTATGTAACACAATACTTGCATCTTCTTACCATTATCATACAGTGCATTGCTCCACATGAGTGAAAGTTTATTGTTGAGCCCCATGAACAAAATGTTTCTAAATATTATGATGGAGACAACCATCCTTTTTATAACCATGGGAAAGTGTTTGATTATTTCTTGTATGCTTAGTTGGCACCTTCACTCATTTACTATTCACTAGTAGATGTGATGATTCACACAACTAGCCATTTGACAAAACACCACTTGCCATGCTATTTTATGAAGTTGTAGTCGGAAAGACTGCACTGTGTCCACTTGAGACATTGTTTGTATCATGAAGCATCATATAAAACATTTATAAAACTTCTCATTTGGATACTCTATGATGATCATGTCCTATTCATCATGGATGAAATGTTTTGGGCCAGCTTGTTCTTCAATGTTGGAGAGGAGATCCTTGGAGGATTGTTCTTCATTTTTCCACTTAAGGGAAATACTATTGCAGCCCATGATCAACACATACTCTACACTTGTCATGAGTGGAGAGGAGGACAGCATGGGGTAGACTACCTTGTCTTCCATGATCATATTTTCAGCCCACCTACTTTGCAAGAGAAAAAGGTGGAGGAAGACTTTCAGGAGTTGCCATGTTGGGAGGTAACTAATTTTGTATGGGTGATTTCTTGGGGATGGAAGATTCATATGGGGATGGTAGGTCCCAATTCATTTCATCCCTCATGCCTCAAAAAGGCCCTTCAGTTCTATCCTTGTAGTTTCTTGAGGACAAGCAACATTTGGGAGGGGAGGATTGTAATCTTCCCAAAATTAGCATAAAGCTAATTGGAACATTAATTTTGCTTATATCATCTAGGAGGTGAATAAATGGGTAAGGATGCCCATGAATAGAAATAAAATCCCTCATATTGTGAAAGGGATCATCAAAGTAGCTCTATTTTTTACCCTCAAGTATGAAAAGGGGCAAATGCATGAGGACAAGGTCAAGTTTGACCAAGTCAACAATGCTGCCATAGAGGGAGTAGATCACTTTGAAAGACAATGCAGTGTGAACGGGGAAGAGATCATTTGGTGAAGGAAACCCTAATGTGTGGGGGCCAAGGCAAGGAGGATTTCATTTGTATAAAGGGAGGACAAGGCAGACATAGATGGATATGTTATTGAATATATATTTTGGTCTGCGTGACTATTTACTTTCTTCAGTTGTTTAACTGAGATTGTTGTGCTACTTAGCACAAGGGATTTCCTGTTTAGGAATCCTTCTCCTTTCTTGAGAGGCCTCTTGAGGGATTGTACTTCATTCTCCAAATTTTAGGCTCAAGGAAAATCCACCTCCTTTAGCTACAACGTTATTCATGTAGCAGGAAACGTTGTGTTGCAGGGTGTTGCAGTGGAGGGTTCCACAACACCACTTCTAGATCTTATATTTTAGAGGAGGGAGCTCCTATTCATATGGGAGGTTAGTGAGGAAGATTCAGGAGCTAAATGCACATATTTGGCATCAGGCCAAGAACTTCCCATCTCCTATAGCGCAGTCCATCTTCTTGACTGTGTTATTTCTAAGTGTATTTGTAGTGGGGGTTTGCATTTCTAGTTTGGAGGGTGAGATCTTCAGTGATTGGAGCAGCCTTTCACTTGAAGGATACTTTGGATGAGATTAATGTATCATATGCATCATCTTTAGCAATCTCCATCCATTTCCAGTTCTTGAGTTGCAGCTGCTACCCTGCAACTCCGACATCTTGGCAGTTTTGCATATTTCAACCAGTGCTTCCCAGATTGTTTAGAAATTTCCTTTAGGAGTCTATATCTTTGCTCCCCATGTTGTATGAGCTGTATAATGATATATATATGTATTGAAATCATTTTTTAGAAATTATTCTTCATAGAATACGCAGTCATAGCCTTGGGCTTTCTTCATGTAGCAGCGTTCTTCATATTTCCTTGTACATGTTTCTTGAGGCTTTTATTGCCTAGCTTGAGTGATTATTTCCTCAAGGATTTGTATATATCATGCTGATATAACATTATAAGATGGCTATTTGGATCTTCTGGAATTATATGTGTTAATGTATCACTGCTACTCCATTGTTGTGTTTACATGTTGCTGTAGCTCCACATTTGGAATATCTTAAAATATTCCCAATAGTGTAGAAATTCCCTATTTTGGGATATTATAGAGCACTATGTCCTGTCCAAGAGTGTGTTGGGTGCAGTGTCAAAGGAAAAACACAGATATTTAACACACTTCTCTTGCAAATTTGGATCTTAAAAAGCCTAATCTTTGTGAGTAACAACCACTGGGTGAATAGACAAAGAAAATCAGAGACTAAAACACCTAGGATAAAGAGTAATCTCACCAGTGGAGTCACTAATTTGTTGGACATAATTGTGAATTATGGATAAAACATGCTTCCCTAGATAGGTGCTAATCTAGAACAATAGGTTAAAGACTATATGACTACTTTTCCTAACTAAGAGCAGACACACAGAATGGATTAGATGCTTACTTGGAATCCAAGCGCTTCCAAATGATTCCTTCTGTCACTTCCGTTGTAGCTTCAAATTCCAGCCAACTGTGCAAAATATTTCCTACAAGAATGAACACTAAACAAAAGAAGGTAGCAATAATACATATGTCTATTCAAGTTAGTTTGCTAAGTCAGTAAAGCATAAACCATATACATCAACTAAGATCTTGCAATATGGAAAATCAAAGCCAATACAAATGCATATAGGGAAAATTAAGTTGTATTATTTATTAATGATAGAAGGAGAGGTTACAACCAAATGATTGATTTAGTGTCACCATCTCCAGTAGCAGCCCAACCTCATCACAATGTAGATATCTCCAGAAAATTGTCACCAAATCAATCTCCTCGATGAAAAATCCACTAGCATTTCTCTACACAAATTCTTCCTTTTCAAACACTAAGATATGTGCTCAATCTATAGAGTAGCTGAGGTAGTTTTACAATCAATGAATTTCCAATAATAGGCAAGACATGTTCCCAATATTGTAGATGTCAGATGGACACTTGGATTCGAAGCTTGACACATGTGAACTGTTCTAGAAGGCAATGGCTAAGTGGAGATTCCAGAACAATGAGAATTTCATTCCCAATGTGACCAACGCACCCATAGATGTCAGGAAGTGCTTTGCAGAGCAGCCTTGCATAGAGCTACCTGCATATGCAACGCACTTAGGCCCTTTAGAGGTAGCATTGGTGAGCTCTCATATGATATATTATAAACTTAAAACTTTAGAAACCTTTGCAAATGAAAGTATTTGATTGATTTGTCTTAGGGCATGTAGAAACTAAAATTTTAGGGGATGATAGACCCTATACATTGGTCTTGGAGATGATGCCCAGTTAGCTAGGTCATTGGGAATGATGCCCAAATTGACCTATAAAAATAGTATTCTCAAATCCTCGGTCAGGAGGTCTCCCAGGTGGGATATCTTCAAATACTGTAGAGTATTGGTCCAAGAGAGATTGTATATCTGGATGTACTGGTGAGTCCTTGCTCCCAGCTTCAGAAAAACTCAGTTCTACTGCCCATTCTATGTCTCCTCTGCGTAAATCTAATTCCATCTTGCAGGCTGAAACAATAAGAGGTGGATAAGTGTGTATGCCTTGGATTTTCTAGTATTTCCATTCCCCTTTTCTGTCCATTCCATCTCTAAGGTTTCCCAATCAATGGTAACCTTCCCTAAAGTGATTAACCACTAGACACCCAATATAACATTGGTGTCTAGAATATCAACCACAAAGAAGTGCTCTATCAATGTGTAGGTTCCCATGGTGATGGATAGTGCTGGAACATATTTGGCACACTGCATGGTTCTAGCTTCTGGAACCAAAACTGGGAAACCCTCAAAGTCTTCTATGTGAATGCCCCTCCTTTGTACCAGCTGTGTATCAATGAAGTTATGAGTAGCTCTAATGTCTACTAAAACTGATACTCTTTGCCCCATAATAGTGCCTCTAACTCTCAATGTTAGGTACTTGGGAACTCCTCTTAACGCTGCAAAAGCTCCTCCCATTGGATCAAAGGCCTTTACTACATCTTTTGTGGGAGGTACAATGCTGGTCTTCTCCTCCTCATTAGAGAATATCTCAATGCAATGTGCCTTCCCTGCAATAGATTGGTGGTTTGGCACCCATGGCTCTTGACAGATAAAACATAGTTTTTTCTTACTTAGACTCTTCCAATAATTCTCAAGAGGTATCCTACCTTGATTCTCCTTGGGCCATGAAGAGATATTCTGTTGGAGAGGTGCTTTAATACTGAGCAAAGTATGTTGTAAATCCCTAGCCTTTTCCATAGCTTCTTGGAGTTTAGTAGGTCTAGTAGATCTCACAAATCCATGCAATGGTTCAGCCATCCCATCAATAAACATGCATACCCTCTGATCCATAGTTAGGTTAGAAAACATCACTGAAAGCTTCAAATACTCAGAAATATAAATTTCTAGATGTCTTATTTGCTTGAGCTTGGTTAGCTCAAAAAAGTGAGCCTCCAGATCCCTTGGATCAAATATCTGTACTAACCTCCAGGTGAAATCTGAATATGAAGTGATATGAGCATGTTGAAAATGCAACAAGATGATGGAGCTTAGTGAAAAGAAGTCACCTTCACTAAGTGGGCCCGCAGGCTATTTTTGGCGCAAAGTCTATTTTTAGACTATGTCTATTTTTAGACATATGGATCATGGTCTATGAGTTGCAGGATGCTATTTATGGATGATTGGTCAAGTTGGTAAAAATAGATGGACCTCTATTTTTAGACATTGGGCGAAGTCTATTTTTAGACTGCTAGTCTAAAAATAGACCAGTCGAATATTATTAGCTCTTAATAATATTTGGACTATAAACATTATCTTATCCTCTTGGAGCACTTCAGTTTGATGCTTGGATGTGGCACATGTAGCTGACAGAAGGAATTACGCTATTCCTAGGGGTTATTTGAGCTATTGCATGGTTGAATTCAGTTAGAACTCATATGGAAGAGTTTGGTGGAGTTGATGAGACAGTTGGTGGAGTTGTGTTCGGTTCAACTTAGTTGAACTAGTTGTATTTATTCTAACTGATAAATACACTAGTGATGAGTGGTGTGAATTAATTATTAATTAATTCACTAATTATTACCTCATAAATCAACTAAAGAATACATCAGTTAACTCAGTGCATGGACAGTTCAGTGGAGACCAGTGTTAGAGGTGGGTGAAAGGGTGAGTCTACTATCAGTTGTGACTATAGCTGTGCATGAGATTTGCACACACATTGATTGATATTTCCAATGAGAATTACGCAGTACAAGCTAGTGGGATTTGAACTTGGATCTCATCATTATTCATCTTGGATTGCGCAGTAGAGGCAGGCAGACAGGTGGAAGAGATTTGAACTTGTGACTTGTTCATATCTGAGCTAGTTTGTGTGTAGCATGTGAGATAGTGCTGAGAGCTGTGAGGAGCTTTTGTGCTATGTATTGTTACATGTTCTCTATCATTATAATATACAGATAGTTGGGGGTTTTCAGCTGTAAGCTTTCCCCATTACATACTGTGTTATATGTGTGATTGATTATGTTTTAATGTGCGCATGCGACTGCTTCTATTTCCGCAAATTGATGATCAATTGTAGAAGAGGTTATGTATTATGCATGAAGCTTAAATAGTGTGTAATTAGGATAATCTCGGTGAATAATTCAGCTATTATTCAAATTTCTACATGGTATCAGAGCGAGATTGATCATCGGATCTATTACAGTGATTACAATTTATTTTGGTAGACAGAGTCTGTAAGCGGGCCAGGTAGCCTTTGGATCCATCCTTTCTTTGAAAGGTGATATATCCAGTAAATGCCCCTACAGTCGATCTCTGTGCTAGAAATACTTTGTTCTCATAGATCAGAAGCGGTTGAGTTTTGAGCTGGTGGAATTCTGTTGAAATTTGGTATCGGAGGACAGGTGGTTCCCTAAGGCTTTGATCTTTGGCCTAGGGAAAAGTGTCCAAAAGAATTTAATTTTTTTCCTAAAGTGACTTTATAATTTTTATAAAGTCAAATCTAATTTTAAAGTGACTTTAAGTGATAAAGTTACTAAAGTGACTTTATAAAGTTATAAAGTCAAATCTAATTTAAAAGTGACTTTAAGTGATAAAGTTACTAAAGTCTAATTTTAAAATGACTTTAATAAAGTCAATATAAAATTAGAAAGGAAAAAGTGACTTTGGAAATAAAAGACTAAGTGGGTCTTTATTAAAGTGGGGTGAATTAAAAAATGAAAAGTGAGATTTAAATGAGCATTTAATCTCAACCCTAGATCTCAATCTATCTCAGCCATTGGATTTAGGGATTCCCCAAAAGTCACTTAGGGTTAGGTTAAAGGAGGAAAAGGAGGAAAAGGTCATTCATTCTTTCATGAGCAGATTGAGAGAAGGAGAAGGAGAGAGCTGGAGATTTTTCTGAGCAGTGAGAAAGAGGAGGGCAGCAGCAGTGATATTCAGCAAATCCGTACAGCAAGAGCAGAGCACGAAGTTTGAGGCAAGAGGGCACAAATTTCGAGGGAGGAAAGACAGCATTTAATGCTGCATGTTTTTGAGGTCCGTACAGCAGTTTGAAGGCACGAAAATCGAGGTTCGTACAGCAGGAGAGAGAGGGTTTTATTTTGAATCCGTACAGCAGATTTAAGGCAGCCCATACAGCACATTTTTCGAGGCAGTCGTACAGCCGTACAACACAGATTTCAATGATGTCCGTACAGCATTTAATGCTGGACTGTTTGCTGTAATTTCTGTTTTTTGTGGGCACGGAAACCGAGGTGGAGTTTTGGCACGGTTTTCGAGATAAGTACAGTTTTTGAGGTTGCTGTAATTTTTGCTGTGTATATTTCTGTCTCACTGTAAAAAGCATTTTTCAGAAAAATAAAGAGAAGCTTTCAGACTGGTTTTCCCTAAGAGTTGTAGGGGGGTTTTCCAGGGTCATGTTGACCAAAAATATCTGTGTCAAAATGTGTGAATGACTGTTTTTATGCTTGCTGATTTTTAATTCTGCATTTTCCAGCGTTCTGAAAAATTTCCAGAATTTGTGTTTTCAGCAAATTTATTTTCCAGTTTGTTGAATGTATGGACATGGGAAAGGGCATTTAACTATTTTGGAGAAATAAGGTGAAACTGAAAACCGGGGTGGGAAAAACAAGAAATTTCTACATGGTATCAGAGGTTGAGTGCTGAAAGTGCAGTTTGGGACAGCAAGGAGAAAAATACAGCCTGCTGATTTTTCACTCAGAAAATTCCAGCAAGCTGATTTTTTCACAAACAGAATTTTTACCTTTACTACAACAGTGCTATTTTTCAGTTTTAGGACAGCAGGATGTCTTTGGGACTGAGGGTGGAGGATAGGTTGGATGGGCATTCCAATTACAACATTTGGAAGGAGAGAATGCAGAGTATCTTTGAGGAGGCAGAAGTCTGGGACATTATGGTGCATACCGCACAGAACCCTGTAAATGTGCCTACTGATCCTGATGAGTTGGCAGCATATAATAAAAAGAACAACAAGGGTAAGAGACTGATTCTAGATGTAATCAAAGACCATTGCATTCCTCATGTGAGAGGAAAGAGAAATGCTCATGAGATGTGGACAAAATTGACCAACCTCTACCAGAGCACCAATGAGAACCGAAAAATGGTCCTGAAGGAGAAGCTGAAGAACATTAAGATGGGTAAGACTGATAGTGCAGCTGGATATCTCACAAAGATTACTAATGTGAGAGATGAGTTGGCAGTGATTGGAGAGGCCATTCCACCCACTGAGTTGGTGCGGATTGCAGTGAATGGCCTTCCCAGTTCATGGATGAACTTTGCTGATGGGGTTTGTGCACGTGAGACCCTTCCCACATGGGAGATGTTTTGGGATGATTGCATTCAGACAGATATCAAGAAAGGTCAACTTGGGGCAGCCAAGCCAGTTGAGCAGGATGAGGATGTAGCACTGTTGGCAGGACACAAGAAAGGCAAAGGGAAGAAGCAGGCTTCCACAAGAAATGGTGGGGGCAAAGGCAAAGGTAAAGGTAAACAGGATAACACACAGAAGGACTATTCCAAGGTGAAGTGTTGGAATTGTCAGAAGATGGGACACTATGCAGTTGTGTGTCCGGAGAAGAAGAAGAAGAAGGGGAAGAACCAGAGCATGGCAGCTTCAGCAGAGGTTGAGGACTTTGCAGATCGTTTTGACCGGGAGTTTGGGTTCATTGTGTGTGAGTCCTCTAGTGCAGGATTATTTGCCATAGAGGTTAAGAGGGAGCATGCATTTCCCTCGATTAGCGGAGCATCTTCAGGTATTTGGTATGTGGACAGTGGGGCTTCACGTCATATGACAGGAGTCCGTGAGTACTTCTCAGAGCTTTCAGAGAGTGGCACTGATATAGAGGTAGTACTCGGTGATGACAGAGTTGTTAGAGCAGTCGGTGTGGGAACACTGACATTTCAGAGGGAGTCTAAGCCTCCCTTGAAGGTGTCAGATGTTCTTTATGTGCCAGGGATGAGGAAGAACCTCATATCCGTCTCAGCTTTGGAGGATAGAGGATATGAGATACTGTTCAGGGGAGGACAGGTGCTGATATATCCCAGGGGTACTCCAGCAGAGTCAGCTAGAGTGATAGGTGTACGCCATGCAAAGGTGTACAAGTTTGCATTCCAGCCCCTTTTGGCATTGAGCAGTAGCACTGACAGCAGAGCTAGCAGTTCTGAGCTGTGTGAGATTTGGCACCGCAGGATGGGGCACATGTATCATGGAGCCTTGAGGACTTTGCGGGAGATCACTACAGGTGTGCCAGATTTCAGTACTGATCACTTTGATACTTGTAGAGGATGTGCGATGGGCAAGTTTTCCAAATCCCCTTTTCCCAGCAGTAGAGCGACTGGGATACTTGATTTGATTCATTCCGATGTGAGCGGTCGGATGTCTCATGTTTCCTTGAGTGGATATGAGTACTATGTTTTATTCATTGATGATCACTCGAGGAGGACCTGGATTTATTTCTTGAAGACCAAGAGTGAGGTCTTCAAGCGGTTTCAGGAGTTCAGAGCTCTTGTGGAGACACAGACAGGTCGGAAGATCAAGTCCCTGAGGTCGGACAATGGGGGAGAGTACACCCTTGGAGAGTTTGTTGACTATTGTGTGGAGGCAGGCATTAGGAGGGAGTTCACTGTTCCTTACAACCCCCAGCAGAACGGGGTTGCGGAGAGGAAGAACAGATCCATCGGAGGGGCTACCAAAGCCATGTTACATGATCAGGGGTTGCCATTGTTTTTGTGGGCAGAGGCCTGCAACGCAGCTGTTTACTTGCAGAACAGGAGTCCGCATCATGCCTTGGGGCACATGACTCCGGAGGAGGCTTTTTCTGGGAAGAAGCCTGATATTAGTCATCTTCGTATCTTTGGGTGTATCACATACTCCTACATACCCAAGGAGAAGAGGACCAAACTAGAGCCCACCGCAGAGAAAGGTATCTTTGTGGGCTACAGTGAGACCTCAAAGGCCTTTTGGATTTACATTCCTGCGCAGAGGAAAGTTTTTGCCAGGCGGGATGTGAAGTTCGAGGAGGACAGGGCCTTTAGGAGGTCACGTGAGTTAGAGTATCTGGATCAGCCATACCCTCAGCAGCAGTTGAGTCAGTCACAGGGATCCAGTGGGCAGGGATTAGGAGGATCCGGAGGTACATCTATGACGATGTCAGGTCCGTTAGTGGGGAGTGGCTCACTGAGTCAGAGAGGTGGTGCTACGGGCAACATGCAGAGCAGTCCATAGAGCAGTTCACTGGGGAGTCCACTGATGGACAGTTCACATGGTACCTCAGCATCTACAGGTTCAGGTGTAGGCAGGAGAACAACAGACAAACAGTCAGGAGTTCAAGCTCCTGATGTTGAGGAGGAGGAGTTTTATTCTCTAGCGGGAGAAGTGTGCTCAGGGAAGAGGAAGCCCAAGTGGCTTCAGGACACCTTGAGAGATGCCACATCTGTTGCTGAGCCTAAGAGGCCGGTCAGAGAGAGCAGACCACCTGAGAGGTTTTGTAGCTATATGGCAATGGCTACCAGCATCCTTGACTATGAGCCTTCTAGCTATGAGGAGGCAGCTAGCCAGCAGGTCTGGAGAGAGGCCATGCAGGAGGAGTATTCTTCTATCATGAAGAATGATGTTTGGGAGGTGGTGCCGAGGCCTGAGGGAAAATCCATGGTTACTTCCAGATGGCTTTACAAGGTAAAGCATGCTGCAGATGGCAGCATTGAGAAATTCAAAGCGAGGTTTGTGGCTAGAGGGTTCTCCCAGGTAGAGGGAGTTGATTATGAGGAGACCTTCGCTCTCGTGGCTCGATATACTTCGATCCGCTCCATTATATCGATAGCAGCAGAGATGGGTTGGAAGATCCACCAGATGGATGTGAAGACCGCATTTCTCAATGGCTTCATACGGGAGGAGGTGTACATTGAGCAGCCACAGGGCTTTGAGGTGCATGGGAAGGAGTCCCATGTGTGCAGACTGAAGAAGGCCCTTTATGGCCTGAAGCAAGCTCCCAGAGCTTGGTACTCCAGGATAGATACTTACTTGCAGAAGATGGGTTTCAAAAAGAGTGAGGCAGATCCGAACCTTTACTATATTGTTATAGGTGAGGAGCCTCTCATTCTGGTGCTGTATGTGGATGACTTAGTCATTACAGGTGCAGAGAGACTCATAGAGCACTGCAAGAGAGATCTTGCGGCGGAGTTTGAGATGAAGGACATCGGCTTGATGCATTACTTTTTGGGTTTGGAGGTGTGGCGGGAGGAGGGGCATTTCTTCCTGGGACAGGGGAAGTATATTGTGGACATCCTTGGCAGATTCCACATGGAGGATTGTAGACCCATGTCGACACCGATGATCACCAATTGGAAGAAGCTTCATGCTTCGGATTCCGAGTTGGTGGATCCCACATTGTACAGACAGCTGATTGGTTCCTTGATGTATTTGGTCAACACTAGACCAGATATTTGTTTTGCAGTCAACACGATGAGTCAGTTTATGTGTGAGCCTAGGAAGGTTCACTGGGTGGCTGCAAAACACATTTTGCGGTACTTGCAGGGGGCAGTGGATTATGGTCTGGACTACAGGCAGGGGGATGGAGTGAGATTGGCAGGTTACACTGATTCTGATTGGGCAGGTTGTGCTTCTGATAGGAAGAGCACTTCAGGGTGCTGTTTTGGGTTGGGTTCGGCAGTTGTGTCATGGTTCAGCCGAAAGCAGCAGTCAGTAGCATTGAGTTCAGCGGAAGCAGAGTATATGGCAGCCAGTCTAGCTAGTTGTGAGGCCATCGGGCTTCGCAAGATGTTGTTTGGCTTATTTGGTCAGCCGTTGAGACCTTCAGTGATTTACTGTGATAATCAGAGTTGCATTAAACTCACGGAGAATCCAGTATTTCATGATAGGTCAAAGCATATCAGGATCAAATATCATTTCATCAGAGACTATGTTCAGAAGGGAGCTGTGAAGCTTGAGTATATTCCCACTGATGAGCAGGTTGCAGATATTCTTACCAAAGCTTTACCACGGGGCAAGCATGTCTACTTTAGAGACAAGATGGGTGTGGTGAGGAACACCTTCCTCGGTAAGAGGGAGTGTTGAAATTTGGTACCGGAGGACAGGTGGTTCCCTAAGGCTTTGATCTTTGGCCTAGGGAAAAGTGTCCAAAAGAATTTAAATTTTCTCCTAAAGTGACTTTATAATTTTTATAAAGTCAAATCTAATTTTAAAGTGACTTTAAGTGATAAAGTTACTAAAGTGACTTTATAAAGTTATAAAGTCAAATATAATTTAAAAGTGACTTTAAGTGATAAAGTTACTAAAGTCTAATTTTAAAGTGACTTTAATAAAGTAAATGTAAAATTAGAAAGGAAAAGTGACTTTGGAAATAAATGACTAAGTGGGTCTTTATTAAAGTGGGGTGAATTAAAAAATAGAAAGTGAGATTTAAATGAGCATTTAATCTTAGCCCTAGATCTCAATCTATTTCAGCCATTGGATTTAGGGATTCCCCAAAAGTCACTTAGGGTTAGGTTAATGGAGGAAAAGGAGGAAAAGGTCATTCATTCTTTCATGAGCAGATTGAGAGAAGGAGAAGGAGAGAGCTGGAGATTTTTCTGAGCAGTGAGAAGGAGGAGGGCAGCAGCAGTGATATTTAGCAAATCCGTACAGCAAGAGCAGAGCACGAAGTTTGAGGCAAGAGGGCACAAATTTCGAGGGAGGAAAGACAACATTTAATGCTGCACGTTTTTGAGGTCCGTATAGCATGAGAGAGAGGGTTGTTTTCTGAATCTGTACAGCAGAAAAATCAGCGCTAAAATCGAGGCCGTACAACAGATTTAAGGCAGCCGTACAACACATTTTTCGAGGCAGCCGTACAACAGTTTTGACAGGCTGTACAACACGTTTTTTAAGGCAACCGTACAGTCGCACAACACAGATTTCAATGTTGTCCGTACAAAATTTAATGCTAGACTGTTTGCTGTAATTTCTGTTTTTTGTGGGCACAGAAACCGAGGTGGAGTTTTGGCACGGTTTTCGAGATAAGTACAGTTTTTGAGGTTGCTGTAATTTTTGCTGTGTATATTTCTGTCTCACTGTAAAAAACATTTTTCAGAAAAATAAAGAGAAGCTTTCAGACTAGTTTTCCCCAAGAGTTGTAGGGGGTTTTTCCAGGGTCATGTTGACCAAAAATATCTGTCTAAATGTGTGAATGACTGTTTTTATGCTTGCTGATTTTTAATTCTGCATTTTCCAGCATTCTGAAAAATTTCCAGAATTTGTGTTTTCGGAAAAATTTATTTTCCAGTTAGTTAAATGTATGGATATGGGAAAGGGCATTTAACTATTTTGGAGTAATAAGGTGAAAACTGAAAACCGGGGTGGGAAACAAGAAATTTATACAAATTCGAATTTGCAGCAGTGTTTTCTTGGTGTCGAAGACAAAATGTCTTTCAACGGATTGCGATTGGAGTATGCCCTTGAAGGTAGCTCGAATTATGTTGCATGGAAGGACAAGATGGAGGCGGTGTTAGATGACAATGGGCTGAAGAAGTTCATAGATGCTGAAGTCCCAAAGCCTACTGATGCTGCTCAAGTTGAGGCTTGGAAAAAGAAGACAGCAAAATTTCGAAGGATTCTGTTGGAGGGCGTGAAGGATCACATTGTATCCAGCTTGCATGGTAAAACCCCTCCATACTTGATGTGGAAAGAGTTGACAGATTTATTCCAAAGAAAGAGCGACTAGGGGAAGTTGGCGCTCAAGGATAAACTCAGAAACATAAAGATGGAGAAAGGCGACATTATACCCAAGTACCTCACGAAGTTCACCCAATGCAGGGATGAGCTGGGAAGTGTGGGGGTGACTGTAGATGAAGAGGACTTGGTGGACTTGTCTCTCCTTGGTCTTCCAAAGAGTTGGCATTCCTATTAGGACTCTGTCAATGGTCAGGAGAAATTGCCAGGATGGGAGCGACTTTGGTCGGATCTTATGCAAGAGGAGATAAGGCGGAGTACCAGGGACGAACCTTCATCAAAGGCACCTGATGAAGAAAATTGCACTTTGGCTGCCAAAGAAAAGAAGGGGAAGAGCAAGAAATCTTCTCATTCCGGTGCGAAAGGCAAGAAGCAGGACATGTCCAAGGTGAAGTGCTTTCACTGTCACCAGCATAGACATTATGCCACAAATTGTCCGCAGAAGAAGAAAAATAAGCATGCTGCTGGATCTGCAGCGGGAGAGGCCTTAGCCTCACAGTTTGAGCTGGATTTTTTGCTGATCGCATGCTTGGTATCAAGTGTGATGGGATCAGTATGGTTCTTGGATAGTGGTGCGTCTTTTCACATGACTGGAGATCGAGATTTGTTTTCCGATCTGGATAAGAAAGATCTTGGAGTGCACATCGAGATGGGCGATGATGGTAGATACAGTGCAACTGGTATCGGTACCATTTCCTTTGAGAGGGAGTCTAGTAAACCCTTTGTATTGAAGGAAGTGATGCATGTTCCAGGATTGAAGAAGAATCTTATCTCTGTGGTGATGTTAGAAGACAAGGGATATGATGTTGTCTTCAACAAGGGAAAGGCTTTCCTACGCAATAAGACAACTGGAGAAACCCGGAAGATAGAGGTTTGAGTCAAGAACCTTTATCAATTGCAAGTAGATGGCTGTGCAGCAATGGCATGCAAGGCAGAAGGAGTGGTGAGCCGGGATGATGGCAAGCTGTGGCACCGGAGATTGGGCCACCTTCACCATGGAGCTTTGAAGATACTGCAGCAGATTTCTACTGGGCTTCCTAAGGGTACTCTTGCGCAGTCAGATCAGTGCAAGGGATGTACCTTGGGAAAATTTGTGAAAGCCACCTTTCCACGAGAAGGATGGTCGCGCCACGACGATCCTTTGAAGATTCACACGGACGTGTGTGGACCTTTCTCAGTAGCTTCGACAGCAAAGCACAAGTATTATGTGATCTTTGTTGATGATTTCTCTCGGAAGTGCTGGATCTTCTTCATGCAGAAGAAGAGCGATACATTCGCGAAGTTCTGTGAGTTTAAAGCACTGGTCGAGAAGGAGTCGGGGAAGAAGGTGATTGCTCTAAGGAGTGATAACGGTGGTGAATTCATCTCGGCGGAATTCAAGGAGTTCTGCAGCGCAGAAGGGATTCGGAGAGAGCTCATCGCACCCCATAACCCACAGCAGAACGGGGTGGCTGAGCGGAAGAACAGAACGATCGTGGGTGCTGCACGGGCGATGTTGCATGATCGGGGCCTACCCCTTCACTTGTGGGCTGAGGCATGCAATACAGCAGTGTATGTGCAGAACCGTTGTCCTCACAAGATACCCGCGCGTGCCCTTATTTTAGGCATTTTTACGTAGGCTTTGATATTTCCCATTTGAGGATTTTTGGTTCACCTGTTTACATTCATGTCATGAAGGATGCCAGGAAGAAGCTGGAGCCAACTGCGGAGGTTGGGATATTTTTGGGGTACACTGATACGCCCCATAAATATCGTGTGTATTTTCCAGACAGTCGTAAGACTGTTGTGCGACGGGATATCAAATTTCATGAGGAGAAAGCCATGAAGTGTTCGCTTGAGAGGGAGCCACACTTGCATGCAGATGAGGAGCTATTAGTTCCTAAGGATGAGCTTTAGGATGTGGATCAGCCACAAGAGGAAGTTCATGGAGTGGAAGAGACCACTCATGCATCGCCAACCATTAGAGGGCAGAAGCGGACTACAGAAGCTGAGCGACTGGCTCAAGATGCAGAGAAGGTTGTAGGACCACCTACAGCACAGCGCAGAAAGAGACAGTCACCAGACCGGTACACTGGATACATGGCTCTTGTGAGAAAATGTGTCGTGACAGAGCCATCCTCTTTCAAGGAAGCTGTGGAGGACCCCACATGGGTAGATGCCATGGTGGAAGAGTATGATTCGATTGTCAAAAACAGTGCATGGGAGATTGTCGCAAGGTTGGAGGGGAAATCAGTGATGGGTTCGAGATGGATCTACAAAGTGAAGCAGGTAGCTGACGGGAGTGTGGAGAAGTACAATGAAAGATTTTTTGCCCGAGGCTTCTCACAGATAGAGGGGATCGATTATGAGGAGACCTTTGCACCTGTCGCAAGGTATTCTTCCATACGGACGATTCTTGCCCTCTCAGCGCAGATGGGGTGGCACATTCATCAGATGGATGGCGAGGCTGAGTTTCTCAGGCAGAACAATGAGGAGGAGGAGGTGTACATAGAGCGATCTTCAGGATTGAGGTATTCGACGTGATGTAGTGCATATTGTGCGGAGACTCAAAGAAGGCTTTGTATGGGTTGAAACAAGCACCTCGTGCTTGGTACACACGGATAGACAGTTATTTCACCGGACTTGGATTCTCCAAGAGTGAGGCGGATCCTAACCTATACCAGATTGTGGTGGAGGGTAAGTTGCTGATCATTGTAATTTATGTAGATGATTTGATTCTGACGGGTGATGAGCTGTTGATACTTTCATGCAAGGAGGATCTTGCTAGAGAGTTTGAGATGAAGGACTTGGGCCTCCTTTATTATTTCCTCGGATTGGAAATTTGGCAGCGCAATGATGGACTGTTTGTTTCTCAGGGTAAGTATGCCTGGAAGATACTGGAGAAGTTCAACATGCATGGTTGCAAGCCTATTGATACTCCTCTTCCTGGAGGTTGGAGGAAGGAGGATGCTACTTCAGCGGAGGTAGTGGATGCCACTGTTTATTGACAGTTGGTGGGGTCGCTTATGTATCTGGTCAATACACGAACCGATATATGCTATGTTGTTAACCAGCTTTCACAAGCTATGGTTAAGCCTACCAAGCTCTTCTGGAAGGTAGGAAAGCATGTATTGCGTTATCTTAGAGGCACATCGGGATATGGTTTGTGGTACAGACAGGAGGATGAGGTGAAGCTATGTGGCTTCACGGATGCAGATTGGGTAGGGAGCCCAACGGACAGAAAGAGCACATCTGGAGGGATCTTCAGTATTGGGTCAACAACATTTTCTTGGTACAACAGGAAGCAGAGATCCGTGGCACTCAGTTCAGCAGAGGCCGAGTATATGGCAGCGAGTTTGGCTGCATGCAAGGCTATATGGATGAGGAAGATCCTGGTCGGGTTGTTCGGGTCACACTTGGAGCCTACGCGATTTATTGTGATAACTTGAGTTGCATTAAACTCTCGGCTAATCCAGTATTTCATGATAGATCCAAACACATTGACATCAGGTACCATCATATCAGAGATTGTGTGCAGCAGAGAATCGTGTTACTTTCATATATTCCCACGGAGGATCAGGATGTTGATATCTTGACGAAGGCGCTCACCAGGAGAAAATTCGAATACCACAGAGGCAGGATAGGGGTTGCAGATAATCCATATCTTGTTGAGAGGGAGTTTTGAAAATGCAACAAGATGATGGAGCTTAGTGAAAATAAGTCGCCTTCACTAAGTGGGCCCGCAGGCTATTTTTGGCGCAAAGTCTATTTTTAGACTATGTCTATTTTTAGACATATGGATCATGGTCTATGAGTTGCAGGATGCTATTTATGGATGATTGGTCAAGTTGGTAAAAATATATGGACCTCTATTTTTAGACATTGGGCTAAGTCTATTTTTATACTGCCAGTCTAAAAATAGATCAGTCGAATATTAGTAGCTCTTAATAATTTTTGGACTATAAACATTATCTTATCCTCTTGGAGCACTTCAGTTTGATGCTTGGATGTGGCACATGCAGCTGACAGAAGGAATTACGCTATTCCTAGGTGTTAGTTGAGCTATTGCATGGTTGAATTTAGTTAGAACTCATATGGAAGAGTTTGGTGGAGTTGATGAGACAGTTGGTGGAGTTGTGTTCGGTTCAACTTAGTTAAACTAGTTGCATTTAGTCTAACTGATAAATACACTAGTGATGAGTGGTGTGAATTAATTATTAATTAATTCACTAATTATTAACTCATAAATCAACTAAAGAATACATCATTTAACTGCAATGCATGGACAGTTCAGTGGAGACCAGTGTTAGAGGTGGGTGAAGGGGTGAGTCTACTATCAGTTGTGACTATGGCTGTGCATGAGATTTGCACACACATTGATTGAGATTTCCAATGAGGATTGCGCAGTACAAGCCAGTGGGATTTGAACTTGGATCTCATCATTATTCATCTTGGATTGCGTAGTAGAGGCAGGCAGACAGGTGGAAGAGATTTGAACTTGTGACTTGTTCATATCTGAGCTAGTTTGTGTGTAGCATGTGAGATAGTGCTGAGAGCTGTGAGGAGCTTTGTGCTATGTATTGTTACATGTTCTCTATCATTATAATATACAGATAGTTGGGGATTTTCAGCTGTAAGCTTTTCCCATTACATACTATGTTATATGTGTGCTTGATTATGTTTTAATGTGTGCATGTGACTGCTTCTATTTCCGCAAATTGATGATCAATTGTAGAAGAGGTTATGTATTATGCATGAATCTTAAATAGTGTGTAATCAGGATAATCTCGGTGAATAATTCAGCTATTATTCAAATTTCTACAAAGCATGCCTAAGTGTAGATAACCCATGGAACCACCATTCATGAGCCTCACCTTAGAGGTGTAGCACTGCTATTTTGATAGCTTCTATTTCAGAAACTATGTTAAGTTGGAAATAAGTGTCCAACTTCTCTACCCAAGCCTTGGCTATGCACTTGGGTGATCCATCATAAGAAGGCAAAAAGAACCTTCCCAAGCTGCACTGTAGATCTGAGCTCTGCATAAACCCTCCCTTTCTATGGTGATGAAAATACCTCCTTCCATCCTTGATCTGACAGAACTCCTGAAAGCTCAAATGCTCTTTGAATCTTCAGGATTGAGATTCATATTCCGCAAAATAATCACCAAGGGTGTCTTCCTTCCAGGGTCTTTCTTCCTCACCTTCCTCAGATAGTAATGTGGGCATAGTGGATCATTGTAAAGAAGGTTGTGCTGCTGTTTGTACCCAAAGGTGTGATGTGTCAGAGCTTTGTCCATGGTGAAACCCTCAAGGGGATTCCTTCTGCCTCATCTCCTTGATATCTTTGGCAATGTCCTGCATAGTTTGAAGAAGAAGTTTTGGGATTTATTTTTCCTCCATGGATGTAGACATATTTTCCCCACAATCTGAGACAAGAACAGAGCTTCGATACCACTGTAATATTCCTTCTTAGGAAATTCATCATTATAGAAAAATAAAACGCAGTTTCCAAAAAATTACAGTATAACAATGAGAAACATCACTTGGATCCCTTATTTTATACAATATAACCCTTACATACAAAAGGGAATCAGAAAAAAATCCCTCTAGCTATGTTAAACAGATCTCCTCAGCTCAATATGGCTTAAAAACATCCAAAACCCATGACTTACACCATACAAAATTTATGAAGCATGTGACAACATAATTAAATGAGGGTTTCTACAACAATAAGATAGGAAACAATAGATCTGGAGTTATATTACTCAAAGAGTTAAGAAAATGGAGATCTAGCCCCTTTTATACAATATGAAGACAACCCGACAAGGGTTTCATGAAATCATGAGTACAAAATGGTAGATCTACAGATATAGATCTGAAATCACGTAGTCCAATTTCTACTCTACATACATGTGGCTGAAAAATACAAGAAATGGCTAAAAATCCTCACTAGTTTTCCGGGAAATGGGTTGCCCCTTTTCCTAGGAAACTAGCTCAAAATCAAGGGTTTTAACCCTCCCATTGCAACACCATAAAAAATGACACAGTTTCTGCAAGATACTCCACTTTAGATGTGGGTGACTGCTTGAACCAATGTCTGATAGTGGAAATGTAGCCCAAAATAATCCTCTCAGGTCCCTTCAATAAGTTCTCCAAGAAAGAGTGTGGAATCCCCGAATGAGAATTCCTTGCACTAAACAGTGCTGCAACCCCAGCTAAAAAATTGAAGCATGCAAGAAGTCACAAGACCCAAACATAGAAAATATTATGAATGCCCCTCATGGCTTCCATCCCTTCCTTTTTATTCTTGGTGAGCCTTCTCACCCTTGACCCCACTCATTCACGAGGTTACTTCCTTTCAAAGAGTCCTCCACCAAAACTGCGATGTCTCCACTAGCTCTATCTCCTCTTTTGGCAATGTTGTTGATTTGGTAAACATAGATCTAGTCCATATTCATTCCCCCATTTCAAACCCAAGGTGGCTTTATTTTGCCTACCTAAATTGATCCCCACTCACATTGGGAATGTTTTATTCCCACTAAAGAGATATAAGGGCCTACCTACCCCTTTTATTCTTATAGACTGCAAAATAGAGCTACATATAATATTCCAACTAGCAGTAAGCTAATTGGGAATATTACACTAAATTTTTGAGTTTTGGCCACTTTTAACTGCAGATAAGTGCAGTTCTCCACATTTAGTTGAGGTTTTGTAGGTGTCATTGGGAAAAAGGCTAGGAGGGTCAATTTTCAACCAATATGGGTGAAACAAGAGTCTACCTAGACTAATTTGAGCATTCTGGAGCCATTGGTGTAGAGGAAAAAGCCATTGGAGGCTTTTAAACACATGTATTTGCAAAATTTTGAGCATATGAAAGATGGACATGCCATTGGGAGCTGGACCAACAGATGTAGCCCAAGAGGGGTGAACTTCTTCATCATGCCTGCTATGTAAATCTTATGTGTGGTCTGATTTCTTTGTTATACACTAATGTTCAATGTTATTTGCTCATATTTCATGCTTCTAAGTCACTAAATTCACTTATATTTCATGCTTAAATCCTCAATCCTCAAGCAAACAAATGGAGACAAATATGTACATGTTTATTAACTGAAAGGACACCTACCACAACAAAACTAATACAGTACTTTCAGATCATGTTAGGGGATGGTGATGCCAATATAGCTATTAAAGAAACTTTAGGTTTCATGAGGCAAACGATGCAACCTTGCCATTTATTTGACATTCTTGCTTACTTATCTAGGGCCATAAGATTTCAGCTGCAAGATTTTCCTACCACCTCCTTTTTCAGATATTATTCACTGTTGTTATTCTTGTTTGTGTACACTCATGTGGATGAGGTCGAGTGCCTAGGTCTCAGTTTGGTGGCCTCCAACAAACAAATTTTTTTTTTGTTCAACTGAGATATTGTTATTAGGAAGAGACCAGATTTTGATGGTTATTCTGAATTTATATCCCCTTATATGGCCATTTCATATAATATTATCTATGGTGTTTACCCCCCCATAATTTTGCCTCAGCAAAAATAGACTCTCCAGCTTAGCAAGGACACTAGGGTAGGGGACTGGTACCTTTTTGAGGATTACACAGAAATAAAGGTTTATGGGTGTGAGCTCCCTCCTTACCGCTTTCCTGTGTTCATGCCCATGAGGATTTTCAAACTGGAATTCATCAAACAGAGCCTTAATGTGGACCAAGTCCACTTTGTTCATCGTGAGAAGGGATATATATTTAAATTGGGATGGATCATGGTGCCTTTTATTTTCAATTCCAGGAAGGCCTTCAAGGCAGTTGAGGGATTACTCAAAAAGATGAATTTGATTTAGGGGATGTCTGGCATTATGATCCTCATGGTGTGATCTGAAATGCGGAATTGACAAGATATTTTCTAGCTCTTATACAATATGTGAATGGAAAGTATTTTACTGAACAGTTACTTTTAAACAAAATTAAATGTTAGCATCAAACATTTTTAAGTATAAACTTGTTTATGTTATGGATTAACAAATATACATGATGCATGTAAATAATACCATAAAACAAATGAAGCTTTGTGACGGAGTTCATCCCTCCTAGACTATGTCTCCAGGTCTGCCTCAGAAATGTGCGTCCACTGTATTCCTTAAGCCAAGAGAATAAGACTACAAAGAATCATCAGTTGAAGAGTGTCAAGAAACACTACTGATGTTTGCAGAAAAGGATCATCTCGTGAAGAGGGTAACTGAATACAGATTCTTTTCAACCAAGAAAAGATGAGGATGAATTGCACACTTAATCTGAGAATCTAAAGCTTTAAAGACCTTGAGAAATATGGTGGCTAAATAGAGTTTGGAATATTGAAGTAGATGTTGAAAACAACGTACTTCAATACTGAAGATATGCAAGAAAGGATGAGCTCTCCTCCTTCAATGTACCTGCAAATCAAAACTCTCCACCACGTGTTTGAGACAATATTCTTAAGAGTAATCCCTCCTTCCTGAAGCTGAAATAATCCACTCTCTTTCTCTCATGTCCCTCTATCTCTTACAAAAACATCCATTCTTTCTTTTATAAGAGGAGTGCATATAAACATGGCAATAGAATATCTCCATATCTCGAAGAGGTTTTGATTTTCTATTGTTAACCATTGAATTAATGGTTCTCTATCTTATTCATGGCATCATAAGTGCTCTCGGGTTTCTAGTCATTTAGGATAGGGGTGTTGTTTCAAATACAGTGCATAAAAACCCATTTACAGACTTTATAATATAATTTTAGCCCCAACGGCTAACTATCAGGCAGAGGTTGATACTTTAGCATGTGATCAGTGCCTTATATCGGCGATTATGGCTTGAGCCCGACGGTCACGGCTTTATCCCGATGGTTCAACTACGCCTGGAGATTTCAATCTATCACATGACATAGCCTCCGATGCGGCATATCACACGGTCACAACAACTGGTAGTCAAAAGTTACTGTGCGGTAACATATACACTGTTCACATGATTGCAGGTTTCCAATGGTTTTCTGTTTGGTTTACAAACTTAAAACCCTGACGGTTTGATGGTGGGGAAATTTGACACCACAAGGTTCCGCTACCTGAATTTAAACCTTAACTCTGCAGTCCTGTCACATGAATTATTTTGGCATGGTCTATCCGATGGTTTCAACACGTGGTTGACATTTTCCGCTGTGGTTGCATTTCATCTATTCACATGTTTAAAGAAATCCCGACGCAGTCTATTTTCCATGTGGTTTAACGACTAGCACTGTGGGTTTTGCAATATAATATTACAATTTTAAAACACCGAACCTTTGTTTACCAACCCGACAGTTCGACCCAAAGTTTATTACATAGTTTTTGCACCATAGGTTTATAAGTTTTATTTATAAACCCGATACATGGTTTTCTTTTTTAGCCTAGGTGTATTTGTATTTAACACCATGTATTAGAATTAATACCATAGTGCTAGTTTTTCACCTTAGGACTTTGTTTAGACCTAGGAATTTAGATCTAGGTTAAACTTTAGTCCTTTTACCTTAGGTTTAAACCTTTAGGTTTACAACTTGGACTTTCAAATAACCTTTTGCCTTAGACATTTGACATTTTCGCCTACCTCGACACTTTAGATCTATAGTGTTATATGTTTTTAAGACTTAGGATATTATTTTTCCTTAAGTCGTTACAATCATAACTTGATGTGTTTTATGTCACAGGTCAACATAATAATGTACTTTCTTTGATGAAAACTTTGAATTTAGAAAAACACCGATGCTGATGTCAAAATATTTGATACTGATGTCGAAATCACGCCGAACATTTTAACTTGAGTCGATGAATCCTTTGTACATATGACCATCTTGGTCGAAACATTTTCATCTCCACCTGTTTTATTACATAATCAATAATTACTTATTTCAAAATGACCATCTTGGTCATTTTGTAATTTCTATACAAATTTGAGAATCCAAAATTGGATCATGGTGTCATTTCCCAAAGAAGAGAGAATATAAAGGCTTTAACTTATGATCATGAATCTAGGCCTGAGATCAAATGGAAAGTTAATTTTGATTCATGGCCTATGAACACATAGATGGAGATCGATACTCCAACAACAAAGGACAAAGAAAAGAAGAGGACCGTGGAAAATTTTGGAGATACAAATATGGAGGATGTACACATCGATAAAAAGGAAAAGACCTAAGAGACATAATAAGAATCACTTGATACCAGTTTAGTGGAAATAAGGCTAGATCAACCAGGCTTCCAAGTGAATTTGGAAGACCATTACAGATTATTTCCTCATCCTCTTGAGAGGTAGCTATTTTAGGTTCAAAGGGAAGTGAAACTGTTATTGAGTCAATGTTATAGGTCAATTTGGGCACCATTCCCAATGACCTGGTTAACTAGGCATCATCTCCAGGACCGATGATCAAGGGTCTATCATTCCCTATCATCTCAGTTGCTATATTCCCTAAGACAGGAAACAACATGAATCAAACAAGACTTTCATCAAGCAAGGATTTTCAATGGTTTGAAGCTTATTATTAAACATGTGGGAGCTCACCAACGCAGGCTCTAAGGGGCCTAAGTGCGTTGCATATGCAGGTAGCCCCATTCAAGGCTGCTCTGAAAAGCACTTCCCAACATTCAAAGGTGTGTTGGTCACATTGGGAGTGAAATTCTCATTGTTCCGGAATCTCCACTTGGCCGGTGTCTTCTAGAAGGGTTCACATGTGTCAAGCTTCAGATCCAAGTGTCCATTTGACATCTACATGATTGGAAACATGTCTTGCCTATTTTTGGAATGTTATTGATTAAAAAACTACCTACATTTCATCTATAAATTGAACACAGATCTAAGTGTTTGGAAGGAAGAATTTAAGTAGGGAAATGCTGGAGAATTTTCAATAGAGAGTTTGATTTGTGGAGCTGCTGCTAGAGAGATTTATACTGTGATGAGACTTGGGAACTCTGCTAGAAGGTCACTACAAATCAGTCACTAGGTTGTAACCTCTCCTTCTATCATCAATAAAGAGTACTTCTTGTTTTTCCCTACTTGCATCTATGTTTACTTTGATTTTCCATGTTGCAAAATCTTGGTTGATGAATGTAGTTTATGCTTAACTGATTTAGCTAACTATCTTGAATATATATCTATATTATTTCATCTTCTACTGTTTCAGTGTTCTTTCTTGCAGGAAGCATTAAGCCATTTAAAACCACTTGAATTTGAAGCTGAGTGGAAGCGACAGAAAGGAGCCATTTGGAAGCGACTGAAACAAGTAAGCATCCAATCCTCTCTGTGTATCTGTTCTGAGTTAGGAGAAATAGTAGTATAGCCTTTCACCTATTGTTCTAGGCTAACATCTACCTAGGGAAGTGTAATTTATCCGTAGATTACAATTCTGGCCCAATAAACTGGTGACTCAACTGGTGATTCCAGCTTAGGTGGCAAATAAGAAATTAGTGTCGCCGAGTGTTTGGGTTGATCGTTCATTAGATTTTGGTACTCCATCTGATCCATTTTCCTCAAAATTCTTGACAGATGAAAATATTTTGGAAGCAATGATGACAGAGGGAGAACCATGGGAAGATTATCATCATCATTCCCATCTTCCGGATTATGAAGAAAATACTCTTAGTGAACTATATCACCCATCCATTCAAAATTTCTTTTCAAATTCTTTTCTGATTAATGCAATTGAATCTGAGCGAAATTTATCAAATATTGAAGAAAATTTTTCTATCGATATTTCGACTAAACCTGGCATTGTAGAAAATATTCATGTCGGTGTATCTTGTTCTCCATCAGAACTTGATTCATATCGCTCTCTTTTTCATGAATTTGGTGACGTATTCGCTCGGTCTTACGAGGAAATTCCAGGCATAGATACTAGTATAGTTGAACACACTATTAATATGTATCTTGATGTCAAACTGGTGCGTCAACGGATTTGTCTTGTTCATCTGAAGAAAGTCGCTACCATCAAAGAAGAAGTCGAATTTTTTGTGTGTGATGGTTTCATTTACCCTGTTCCGCTAACTGAGTGGGTTTCCAATATCGTTCCTGTTATGAAAAAACAAGGAACCATTAGAGTGTGCGTCGATTATCGGGATGTTAATCAGGCTTGTCCAAAAGACAACTATCCTACTCCCTTTATCGACCAGATTATTAACAATTGTGCTGGATGTGAAATATTTTCTTTCATGGATGGATTTTCAAGCTACAATAAAATCAATATCCGCCCATATGACCAACATAAGACATCATTCATCTGTCCTTGAGGCACATTCGCATATCGGAAACTCCTGTTTGGTTTAAAGAACATTGGGGAAAATTTTCAGAGAGAAATGGATTATGCTTTAAATGACATCAATCACATTTTTCAACCATATCTAGATGATTTACCATCACATTCACGAAAGCGGACTGATCACTCGATGCATTTGAGAGCCATTTTCTTACGCTGTCGACACTACAAGATATGCCTCAATCCGCACGAATGTGTGTTTTGTGTTGGTTCTGGTCGATTGCTCGGATTCGTAGCCTCAAAAGAAGGAATTCTAATAGACCCACTGAAGGTACATGCCATTCTTGATTTTCCTCACCATCAAACTTACTTCAAATACAGAAACTTCAAGGAAAGGCTAACTTCTTGAGAAGGTTCATTCCAAACTATGCTGAAATGGCTAAAGGATTTACTCGATTATTAAAAAAGGGGGTTCCCTTCCATTGGGACCAAGTTGCACAAGCTTCTTTTGATGCTTTCAAGGACCATCTTGTCTGAGTGTCATTAATGTATCCTCCTAATTATCAAAATGAAAATTTCCTATATATCGTTGCGGCTGAAATGACCATCACCATGGTTTTTGTCCAAGTAGAAGAAGGAATTGACCATCCAATCTATTGTTTGAGTCGTAATCTCAATGATATGGAAGTTAAGTACTCGTACGTGGAAAAGCTTACCTTGGCAGCTGTTCAAGTTGTCCAAAGATTTCGCCATTACATCCTGCTCTGAAAAACAACAATAGTTTCAGATTGCAACCCCGTGACTTACATCTTATCACGTCAATTTCTGGGGGAAAAATACTCATAATGGATTGCCATTTTGCAGGAATTTGATTTGGAATTCATCAAATCCAAGTCAAAGAAATCTTTAGTTTTTGTTGAGCTTATTTGTGACCTTCCCTCTGATAGTACTACAACTACGTTAGAACCATCTATTCCAGACAAGTCTCTGTTTCTGATTGGATCATCTAATCCCTGGTATGGAGATTTCATCATTTATCTCCAAACCCAAACTTTTTGACCTAATACCTCTCGCTCTGATCAACGACATATTCGATACCAAGCCAAAGATTATCTGATCGTCGACGATACACTTTATCATCGTGGTGTCGATACCATTTTAAGAAGGTGCCTCACTCATGAGGAGGCCGAAAAAGTGTTAAATGATTGCCATGATGGGGCTTGTGGTGGAGATTTATTTGGTTATGCTACCGTATAGAAGATACTCCGCGCTGGTTACTTTTGGCCTACTATTTTTCGAGATTGTATCCTCGCAGTCAGAAGTTGTCATGCATGCCAGATTTATGACCGTAAAATCTGCAAACCACCAGCATCAATGCATCCTGTTGTCTTTGCTGGACCATTTACGAAATGGGGTATCAATTTCATGACCTGTAACCCTCCTTCTTCTGGGGGGCATGGTTATATTATTGTCACATTTGATTATTTTACCAAATGGGCCGAAGCGATGCCTACATTCAACAACACAGGACATACAACTGCATTGTTTTTCTTCAATCACGTCATTGCACGGTTTGGGGTCCCACAGGCTATAGTTATGAATCATGGGAAGCATTTTTTCAACCATATGATGTCTGAATTGATAGCCAAGTTAGGATTGTCGCATGATAATTCTACTCATTATCCACAATAAAATGGACAAGTTGAGGCTATTAAAAAAATTCCTAAATGAATGCTTCAACGAATGATAGGAGTCTGTAGAAGGAACTGGCACTTGATCCTGTACTCCGCCTTGTGGGCGTATCGAACCTCAGTGAGAAACACAACCCGATTTACTCCTTTTCAATTGGTGTATGGTCTGGAAGCTATCTTACCAATCCAATGCGAAATATCATCGCTAAAACTCGCGAAAGAATTGTTACCTGACACCTCAGAAGAAGAAGTGCGTCTCCTTAACCTCATCCATCTAGATGAAATGCATCGTGAAGCCCAATTGTCCAATGAAGCGCATAAGAGACGTATAAAGGTGCAATACGACAACAATGTCTAGCCTCACATCTACTCAGAGGGTGACTTGGTCCTTCTTTACGACCAGGAAGCTGATGTAATTGGTACAAGGAAATTCGAGCCATTATGGCATGGCCCCTATATTGTCAAAAGAGTTCTTGCTAAGGGCGCCTACAAGTTAGTTGATTACAATGGGATTCCATTGGCACAGGCTAGAAATGGGTTGTATTTGAAACGTTACTATGCTTAATCATGAGCGTAGTAATTTTTTGTATTATATTGTTTATATGCTGTTGATTTTCATTCACTATCTTAATTTGTTTTTAGAGTTTTCTTGCCGTTAGTAATCCGCTTTACATTTTATGGTAGATTTCTGAATCTTCGGAACCATTTGTTGGATATGCTGATGGTGCTAGTCGCAGTACGCAAAATCTATCCTTTGCAGCGTGGGGCATTTTTTCTTTGAACGACGAGTTAGTGAGTTTTCAAGGGATTTGTATCAGTAGATTGACGAATAATATCACTGAGTATAGTGCATTTATTGAAATTCTCTCTGATGCCATTTCATTTGGTATTAACTGCATAATCATAAGGTTAGACTCACAACTTGTGGTACTACAAATTACTAGTATTTATTCTGTTAGAAATCCAACACTTTTTAGATTGTTCCTAAGAGTTTGCCTTTTGGAGAGACATTTTGATTTCATTCAATATCAAAAAATTTCTAGAAATCTGAACACTTTAATTGATTCATTAGCTAATCAAGTTTTAGACAGACATTTGCGACATAGGTAAAGAAAACATTCACATAATTGAATTGGATTGCGCATTAAACATAGGAAAAACTCTGAAAACACATAGATAGATAGTTATAGGTTTTTTAAAAAATTTGAGTCCAAGACACATTGGTCATCAACCTCAAAATGTATGCAAAAAAACTAGTGGTTCTCATGATAGTACACTATATATCTAGCAATCCTACATAGCAACCGCATCCAACGGTTAGGAACCCCAATTGTGTGTCGCTGCAGTCGCATGGGAAGCTCTTCAATCTGGCAATCCGGAATCCCAAAGGTCAACCCCTCTATGTGCTGTTGGAGCTCAGCAAGAGTCTTAGCCATATTAAGGTCCTGAAATATTTCTCTCCCGACAACCCTCTCTGCTGGCGCATCCGCCTCGCGCTTTGGTTCCTCTACTGGTTGAACGCGACCAACATATGCATTACATTAAAAATTTAGTTTAGTCTTGGAAAGAAATAAAAACAAAATTTTTTTTTGTATAAACCTTATAAAAATAAAAAACATGGTCAAATCAATCCCACCTATTTCACCCCACTGAGCACCTTTTGGTAAAACTAGATTTGGATCTCCTCGGAAGTCGACGCCTGCATATGCATACTCATCAATGGCGATGATCTGTCGTTGGAACCAGGTGAAGAATGTAGTCGAGAACACAACGGTTAATTGGCCTGAATGCTGACCCATGAGTTCTACCCATCTCTGCATTCGAGGATCTCTAGTACTGGATATATCCAATGTTACATGTTGTGGTTGCATCAGTGGAATCTGTTCCAAAGCAAAAGAGATAAGGATGGAACCATAACTGAAATTTTTCTTCCTTCCTCCCTTTTCTTTATTCAGTTGTTCCTTTATCTGAGATAGAAAATATTCATACCAGTTGGAGACTGTTGGCTCTAAGCACTCTAGCGCATACTGCATATATGATCTGTTCGCTACATGGAGTGTAACGGTGCCAGCTAGTTTAGCGATCGTGAATAGGATGGTCCTCAAAGGCAAATTCCTGACATCACGGATGTTTATTTTTCCATATTTGCTAGGTTCTGACCCGGGATAGCAATACTGCATAGCATAAACCCTCAATGTTTCTCCTCCAACGGTAGACCCTGTGAGTGAAATGGGCAAACCTCTCCTCAAAAAACCTGCGAGAAAATACACATCCTCAACTGTTATGGACAACACTTGATTTTTTATGTGAAAGGCCTCTATCACCGGATCCCATTCTCGAACAAGGAACTCCAATAGTTCTATTCGTTGCCTCATTCCTGACAATTTGAAGTACTTAAGTAGCCCACAATCTCTTAAATCTCTTACAGTACCTGGATCATTCAAGGAAATCATATATTTTTCTTCATGTTCTCTTTCTCTCCATGTAATCGTTATTATAATCGAATGGAAACCTGAAAATCAACCATAAGATCTATTAGATACCATTCATTGACAAAAACTAGGCAAATTTTGGACACAACATGAAAACAAAAAACTTCAACTGCGCCTAACACACTCCCTGGGTTCAGACAGTGCGTTGCACATGCAATTACACTTCACTGTACCTGCTATGTAAAGAAGGTTTCGACATTTAGGGGTGCGTTGCCCTTAATTTTTTCAGAATTTACCCTAGGGGCCTCAAAAACCTAAAAATTTGCAAGGAATGGTAATGAAATGAATACTGAAAGAAAGAGGAGGTTTTTAATACTGACCTGGATCAAACGGTTATGAAATTCGTCCACTGAAACAACCACAATCAACGACTGAAGTTTAGGGGGAAAATCAGGTTCAGAGCTCCAAAATGCAAATGGTAACTATGAAATGGTAAAAATGAATAGTGAAACTGCTTTATATAGTCATTTAATTACTTGCAAGATAAATTTATTGCTATTACTATAGTTTTATAATGTTTTTTATCATGAAACAGGTATTTTTAATCCATTTTATGTTGTTCAGAATAGGAAATACAATTGACGAATAGGTTAGTCGTGCAGAATTATTCAAGAAAGACTTGACCACAAAGCATGCTTTTTCTCCTTATTTTTCGAGATTTGTTAAAAATGAAAAAGGATTTGTAGCGCACTTTTATCTCTTTTTCGAGCTTCGATAACAGCGAAAAAGGAACCCTTGGAGTCTTCTTTTAGCTCTTTTGAGACTCCGATAATGTGAAAAGATTTCTGAGCACTTGTCATTTCGAGCTCGTTAAAGTAAATGAATTGATATCTACTCAATATAAGTTTAACCCTTTTCCGGACTGAGATGGATTATTTACGAAAAACGAATACCTTGGTTAAACATGACCAAAGAGGTTCTCTCGGATATAATTTTACACTTTTTTCGGATCTGAGTGAAAAATTTATGAAAAATTACTTTTGGAGTTCTCTTTTGTCCTCTTTTTCAGACTCTCTAAACATGAAAAATGACCGGGCTATCACTGTCGTTAAGCTCGTTAAAACATAAAATAGCGATGGGCTTATCGATCATGGCAAGAATCGAGTTTCATTCATCGCTAGACTCATTAAATTATTAATATCGATATTTTATTCTTTTTTCACCCAAAGGGTTGAATTATAGATCAAGAAAATGTTATCCTCCTCAAGCTTGTTAAAAAATAAAGAGGTACTGGTCGACAAATGATCGAGGAAAATTTGGGAAAAGCAAGCAAATTTTCTTTTTGGTAGCAAGTCGCTCTTGAACATGACACTTCTTTCACTCCATGTTCGTGACTGTTTGGGTTGGGTAATCATCTTGACGGTTCATGCACACCTATGGTTCATCATACCTTCACTTTGGTTTTGGGTCAATGCTGCCAAATCATCACAATGTCGTCGATATGTTCAAGAGAATTCATCCAGTGATTAAGAAATCATCCATCTGCAATACTCATAAACCTTAATTTTCATGACCGTCATCCCTAAAAATTGCTATATCAAGTCATACCCTTGTCTCCGAAATCAGTAACTCCAGTTTTGCAATAAGGTGAATTCCTATCGACTACAAATCAATATCCAGGAAGTTCACTTAGAAACATGATATTCCAGTACCATGAGGCTTGTTATAGCATTGACAAGATCCTTGCTTCCGGACCATTGACCGAAAGATTTTGTTTGGCATTTGACATCAAATCATCTATTCACGCCTTACGAAATGTACTGTAGTACCTTGAGGGCCATTTTCATTAATGGTTGTTCTCTCGCATTTGTTAACAACTCACATCATTGGCTGGTAATCAAACGATGTCTTTCCATGTTCGACGACAAATCATATATTCGCATGGCTAGACTTGTACCCGAATGATCGAGTGAACGAGATAAGAAGACCCTGGATCTAGTTTCAGCCATCCAGGCTACGATTTCAGGATTTTTGTACACATCATATGTATGGTGACCTTACACTCAGATTGTCATCCAAACATCGGCCTATATCTATAGGTGTGTTTGCATCTAGGCAGCATTCGAAAGAAGATGACTTTCTGAATTATGTACATGTTATTAGATTGTTTTATGTGCTGACTATGGAAATTCCTACCCTCAGCAATCATGATCAATAGAGGATATATCATGATGTAATGTATTGTAAGATTGATGCAGGTGACCACTCCGCTTTGTTTCTAGGCTCATCACAGTGTAAAGCATGTCAATCAAATTTTCTTATTATTTGGATCTCATGCTTTAGGGGGAAATTGTTATAGGTCAATTTGGGCACCATTCCCAATGACCTGGTTAACTATGCATCATCTCCAGGACCGATGATCAAGGGTCTATCATTCCCTATCATCTCAGTTTCTATATGCCCTAAGACAGGAAACAACATGAATCAAACAAGACTTTCATCAAGCATGGATTTTCCATGGTTTGAAGCTTATTATTAAACATGTGGGAGCTCACCAACGCAGGCTCTAAGGGGCCTAAGTGCATTGCATATGCAGGTAGGCCCATTCAAGGCTGCTCTGCAAAGCACTTCCCAACATTCAAAGGTGCGTTGGTCACATTGGGATAGAAATTCTCATTGTTCCAGAATCTCCAACTAGCCAGTGTCTTCTAGAAGGGTTCACATGTGTCAAGCTTCAGATCCAAGTGTCCATTTGACATCTACATGAATGGAAACATGTCTTGCCTATTTTTGGAATGTTATTGTTTACAAAACTACCTACAGTTCATCTATAAATTGAACACAGATCTAAGTGTTTGGAAGGAAGAATTTGAGTAGGGAAATGCTAGAGTTTGATTTGTGGAGCTGCTACTAGAGAGATTTATACTGTGATGAGACTTGGGAACTCTGTTGGAAGGTCACTAAAAATCAGTCACTAGGTTGTAACCTCTCCTTCTATCATCAATAAAGAGTACTTCTTGTTTTTCCCTACATGCATCTATGTTTACTTTTATTTTCCATGTTGTAAAATCTTGGTTGATGAATGTAGTTTATGCTTAACTGATTTAGCTAACTAGTTTGAATAGATATCTATATTATTGCATCTTCTGCTGTTTCAGTGTTCTTTCTTGCAGGAAGCATTCAGCCATTTAAAACCGCTTGAATTTGAAGCTGTAGTGGAAGCGACAGAAAGGAGCCATTTGGAAGCGACTGAAACAAGTAAGCACCCAATCCTCTCTGTGTATATGTTATGAGTTAGGAGAAATGGTATTATAGTCTTTCACCTATTGTTCTAGGCTAACACCTTCCTAGGGAAGCGTAATTTATCCGTAAATTACAATTCTAGCCCAATAGTCAAGCTGGCCTACTGGAAAATCCATTGAAGAAAGGAACAATAAGGTAAGGGAATATATGGAACAAAAAATGGCATCTCATTCAATCCCCTATTAGACTATACTTCTGGCTACTATGGAATTAGAGAGAAATCAAATTAAGTTATCACTGTAGCATCCAATGAAAAAGTCATTGCCTTCAAGTTCTTAGTTAAAAGCCTTGGATATTTCTCTCAATTTGACAAGTGTTCCCTTGCCAGATAAGATAAATTTCCACAGGAAACTAGGAGTTATGTTGTAAAATGAACTCAATAGAATTGCAATGACTATCAACAAGGTTGAGAAGCTGCTAGAAAATAATCTAAAACAAGGTTAAAGCAGGAGATATCCAACTCCAGGTCTCTCCACATACAGAAGAAGAGCTTCAAATATATGATTTTGAAGTTGGAGGTAAATCCTAAGACAAAGCTTCCTTTTAAACCCTCCTCCAAATTTCCCAACAATAAATCTAGGACCTGAGGCACAAACTAAAGATGCCAAGTAGTGAGCATGTGAAATCTAAAGAAATTGCGCAAGTGGAGGAAGAGAAGGAAATACTAGCCAAAGAACTGATAGAAAGGAATAATAAAATAGTATCCCTCAAGCAGCAAGAAACAAATATGTGAATAATTTTTTCTCGAAGATCCCAAAAACCTGACTGAACATCACACCAAGACCCTTATTGAACTTCATATTTCGGAAGGGGAGATTAAAAGGGTGAAAAATTATTTGGATACTGCCTAGAAAATTCTAGCATAGAAAGAAAAGAAGCTTGAGACTGTTAGGAAAAATGCATAAATCATCAGTAAGAGCCTACAGGAAACAAACTAGGAGGTATCTAAGCTAAAGGGGAAGATAAAAGGAAACATTTCTCTATTGAAAGCCAAGAAACTGGAATGGGATGAGACAATTGAAGATATGAGAAATAACTGGGAGTACATAATCTCGATGGATGAATAGAAAATTGTAATCAAGGATTATGATTTCTTCATCCTATTAGCCAAAGAAGATGGAGAAAAGAACTCCCAAATTGCCAAAATGCTCATTCAGTTTTTGAATGAAAGGCCACTTAGTGAGTTGAGGCCCATATATGTGGTGGAAAAAATATCAGTTATCATGGAGATCTCTAAATTTATTCGGAAGGAGGAAGCTAGAGTCAAAGTTGAGGAGTTCCTAGAGGTGGTATTGAAAGATGTGGTTGCTTTCAATGCTGAGTTTGAGGGGATTTCCAAAGCAGGATTTCCCAGTTGTTGGGAATTTTTGGGAGTAATGATCCAATGGGAGAAATACAATAGATACTAGTGGAGGCCAAAAACAAGGTGGATTCCTTTCATGAGAATACTTCCACTCTGAAGGGTAAGACTATAGTTGATTTTTTGAAGAGGGATTTATAGTGTTGGGGATGGTAAAGACCTTTTTCCTCCCTAGGATGAATTAAAAAGGGCTCACCAATATCAAAATCACATATCAATAGTCCTTTCGGGCTCCTTTTCCAGCTCCACGACTTTCAAAAATATGTGAGCAGTTTTTCAATCCTTCTGTGCTCCAGATCATCAAACCATCAATGCAATGCTTCCTCCACAAAATTCTTATCATGGAGAAGGATAGTGTTGATCATGTCAATCATGTCACTTTAATTTTATGTTTATGTAAATATTTTTATTTCAGAAGAAACAATGTCACTCAGTTAGAGTTCTGTTAGTACAACTGTGCCACATAGCACGCTGATATTTTGATATAATGATTCACTGTAAAAAATCAAGAAGGTATATCTTGTAATAGGATCTCCCTTTGAGGCCATATAAAACAATTTTATGATACATAACCAAGGGTTCAAAAATTTTGTTTTCCAGGAGAGAAGCTATGTAAATTGTTAATGAAATGTAATCTCTATGGAAGATTAATAATTTTTTTTGGTGATTTTGGCTCATATGAATGTGTAGTATGTATTCTCTTATGTGTTTATTCCACATGTTCTCACTATTCTTCTCAGATTACATTTAATAATATCTACTGGATATGTTTTCATAAATTTATGGATTCATCTAAGTCTAATGTTGATTAAAGATGCCTATATTGATATGAAATCTAATCCTTAAAATGTGCTCCATGTATCTTAGCATTCCATTAAAATGTCTCTCTAATCCTTTTTCATGCAGAACTTTGATGAACCATATTCTTAGTTGTAAGCCCCGCATGTCGTTTTCTCTCTTCCTCAAGTCCTCTATCCAATATAATGCAAACGAATGATAAGATGAAGGTTCATGTGATGTTGCCCATAATACGTCTTATATTAATACTTCTATAAGTAATATTTTGCATCTGGTTTTTATTTCTCCTTATAAGGAAGGTTCTGAATCAATTTCATCTCAAATATGCTTAATACTAAGCATGATAGAAAAATCTTTGCAAATCTTTAAATTACTCATCAAGATGTCCTAGGAACTAGTCTCTCCTCAACCCAGGGGTTGTCTCTAGGAGCTATAACAAGAGGTTTTCCAAAATTCACCATGGTCAGGGAGATCCAAAGGGTTCCTTGAAACATAGTTGTAAAAAAATGCAAATTTTCTGGAATTCTGGGATTTTTCCACAAGTTTGGGGAAAATGGATTTTTTTCATCTAACCTTATAACCTTATATATATATATATATAAGGTTATAGGTCCAAGACTACCTACAAAGGAAAACTATTTCATACTCTCATATTGTTGAATTGAGTTGAGGGGGTTATCCCCCCTCCAATCAACTGGATTCTGAGCCTCTTTTGTATTATGTAAAGGATTGGACTCCGATTTTGAATACAATATTCTATGGAAAGTGTTAGAAATAACCACACTACTAGGGGGGTGAATCAGTAGTGTTTGTAACCATACAATTTTTCTTTCTTTTTACCAAAGCACAAGGTTCAGTAACCCATCAACAAAATTTATTAAACCAGTATGAAGTTAATAGATATGAGCGCATAAAATCATCATAAAACATCATAAATGACATCAACGCATGCACACAAGAGACACAATTTTTTTTGGTGGAAATTCTTCTCCAAGGAAAAAAACCACTTGCTGCTGCTGTTGCTCAAAATCCTAGTATGTTGAACAAATTTTTACAAAGAGTAGCTAGCACCCACTAGCTATAAGACTCGACTCCACAATAGTGTGGTGGCATCCATCCCTAGTAGTGTGGTTATTTCTAACACTTTCCAACAACCATTGGACTATCCAACTACCATTGGATTGAAATTCTCCTCAACTAATCATTGTCTACTAGTCTCTGCAAGAACGAAGTCTCCTCGTCTTCAACACCTCCATGCAAACCACGTTTCATTTATTTTCATACTGGGTTCTCAAACCTGCTCAACATG
The DNA here is from genome assembly GCA_034641835.2 of Pinus albicaulis. Classification (NCBI taxonomy): domain Eukaryota; kingdom Viridiplantae; phylum Streptophyta; class Pinopsida; order Pinales; family Pinaceae; genus Pinus; species Pinus albicaulis. The sequence continues at coordinate 1,102,593,648 of CM076572.1, read as the reverse complement.
AGAAAATCAATAACAACTATAATCTGAATCTGAAAAAAATAAAGTCTGATAATCTCACTACTCAACACTACTACAGGAAAATAGGTATGAAAGAAAAAATACCGTAGCACACACTCACTCTCAAACTGTTGGGTGTGGAGCCTGATTATCTTGTTTACTTTGTATCATAGCGTTGGACCCCTGTACCTTAAAAGGGGCGGCAACACTGCCCGTAATTAATCGCTGCCGTGGGGGGTCCAGGGGGGGTGGCAGCACTTTTCAGAGCCCCCCCCTGGCGGGGTTTTTCGGGGGCAGCGCCCCCGAAGCTAAAAACAGATGTAAAATTTCCTTGTAAAATTATAGTAATTTCTAGTCAATCTGGGCTGTTCATTAGGCAAATGATCTGATGGTAGAAATTATGTTTAGAATAGGGTTTTTTGCCCTAGAAGGAAACCCCTCGCTTTTATGAGGGTATTGTATTGTGGCTGTGCATTGTATGTGTATTCTCGGAGCAAGAAACAGAGAGGGAGACTGTGAGAGAGAACATAGGATATTACAATGGATCTGCTATAAGTTTTGTCTCTTCATTTTTGCTAGATAATAGAAAGGAAGGACTGGCTGTTCGGGGTGGACGTAGCCCAAACTGGGTGAACCACGTATATCTGTGTCTCTCTGGTTTTATGTGTTTTGTGTGCTTGTATTTTCCGCATATTTTATGTGTTGCATTGCTCCATAATATATAATTTTCTAACAACTGGTATCAGAGCTGAAGGTATATTTGGTTGATAAACTCGCAGAAAATAAGGGTTCCTGGTTCGAGTGGGAGCAATGGCGGACGATGGTAAGTTTAGGGTCGAGAAATTTAACGGCCAAAACTTTCCGCTGTGGAAGATGCAGATGGAAGATTATCTATATCAGAAAGATTTGTACCTACCATTGAGCGGAAAAACAAAGAAGCCGACGGCCATGACAGACGCGGAATGGAACATTCTTGATAGAAAGGCACTCGGAATAGTACGGTTGTGCCTTGCAGTGTCAGTCGCCTTCAATATTTCAAAGGAAACAACAACAGAGGGTTTGATGCAGACGTTGGCGAAACTATATGAAAAATCCTCGGCCTCAAACAAGGTATTTCTTATGAAACGACTATTTAATATGAAGATGTCAGAAGGTGGATCTATTGCAGACCATTTAAATGAATTTAATACAGTTACCAGTCAGTTAATTTCTGTAGGGGTAAACATTAATGATGAAGTTAGAGCTCTTTTATTCTTGTGCTCATTGCCAGGGAGTTGGAATGGTTTAGTAATGGCCATTAGTAGCTCTATCTCTGGATCTAGTACTTTAAAGTTTGATGATGTTGTTGGTGCTATCCTTAGCGAGGAAATGCGATGGAAAAGCTCCGGTGAGACATCAGGTAATTCTTTGAGTGCAGAGTCTAGGGGAAGAAGAATGGAAAGAGGAAAGAGCTCAGGATATCGTAGTAAATCAAGGAAAGGCAGATCCAAGTCCAGATCGGGGATAGTGTGCTGGAATTGCGGAAAGAAAGGACACCTAAAGAAAGACTGTAGATCTCGGAAGGGAAAAGAAGGAGACACACAACAAGAAAACAATCATGAATCAAATGTGATAGGTGATGTGTTACAAGATGATTTGATTCTTTCTTTCGAAAATGTTACTGATTATTGGGTTGTAGATTCAGGGGCTTCATTCCATGCCACACCTGATAAGAAATATTTTCATGACTATGTTCAAGGAGATTTTGGACAAGTTCGTTTGGGTGATGATAAACCCTGTAAAATTGTTGGAATGGGTAAAGTTATTGTAAAACAATAGAATGGAAACCAATGGCTACTAAAGGAGGTAAGGCATGTTCTAGATCTGAAGAAAAATCTGATTTCAACATGGCAGTTAGGTAGTGAAGGTTGTGTGACAACTTTCACAGATAAAACTTGGAAGGTCACCAAAGGAGCGTTGGTAATAGCAAAAGGTGAAAAGGTTGGTACATTGTATTTATGCAATGGTATTTCAAACTCTGTTAATGCTTTAACGTCCAAAGGAGAAGATGCAGGATTATGGAATCATAGGCTTAGACACATGAGTGAGAAGGGAATGAAGATTCTTCACTCAAGAAATTTGTTGCCAGGTTTGAAGAATGTTGATTTGGATTTCTGTGAAAATTGCATTTATGGAAAACAAAAGAGAGTCAGATTTCTCAGAGTTGGGAAAGAAAAGAAGAGTGAAAAATTGGAGCTTGTGCATATAGATGTATGGGGACCTGCTCAGGTATCATCTCTCGGTGGCTCTCGCTATTATGTTACGTTTATTGATGATGTAACTAGAAAAACTTGGATTTATTGTATTAAGAATAAATCTGATGTATTTGATACTTTCAAGAAATGGAAAGCTTTGGTTGATATTGAGACAGGAAAGAAGTTGAAGAGTCTCAACTCAGACAATGGAGGTGAATATTGCAACAAATAGTTTGATAGGTACTGTTCAGAGCATGGAATTCGCAGAGAGAAGACAATTCCAAGAACACCACAAGAAAACGGTGTGTCAGAAAGAATGAACAGAACAATCATGGAGCGTGCAAGGTGCATGAGATTGCATGCAAGATTGCCTTTACAATTTTGGACAGATGCTGTAGATACTGTTGTTTATCTAATAAATAGAGGGCCTTCAAGTTCCTTGGATTGTGGTATTCCAGAGGAAGCATGGACAGGTAAAAAGGTAAACTACTCTTTTTTAAAGCCTTTTGGTTGTGAGGCCTTTGTCCATATTAATAAAGAAAATAGAACAAAGCTTGAGGCAAAATCAAAGAAATGTACCTTTATTGGATATGGTGTTAATGATTTTGGTTATCGCTTATATGATTATGAAAATCACAAATAATTAGGAGCAGAGATGTAATATTCAATGAAAAGGTCTTGTATAAGAATCAGTTGCAGGAAAAGAAACAAGAAAAAGAAAGCAAGGAATATACTGTTCTTGATGAGATAACTGAAAAAGTAAAGGTGCCTGAAAATAATAATAATCAACAACCATAGCAGCAACAACCACCACAACAGCAACATGCACCTCAAACACCTGAAAGTGGTGTTAGAAGATCTACCAGGATAAGTAGACCCCCTGAACGATACTCTCCTTCATTATATTATTTATTGTTGACTGATTCTGGTGAACCTGAATGTTATGAAGAAGCAATGTAGGTTGAAAGTAGGAAGAAGTGGGAGCTAGCCATGGAAGAAGAGATGGACTCCTTAATGCATAACCAGACTTGGGACTTAGTCAGGTTGCCTGCAGGTAAAACTACATTGCAGAATAAATGGGTTTACAGGCTGAAGGAAGAAGATGGAGGAAAACAGAGGTACAAATATAGACTTGTGGTGAAGGGGTTTGCACAGAAGAAGGTATTTATTTTGATGAAATATTTTCTCCTGTTGTTAAAATGAATTCAATCAGAACTATTTTAATTCTTGTAGCAGTGGAAGATTTACATCTTGAACAGTTAGATGTAAAGACAAAATTTCTCCATGGATATTTGGAGGAAGAGATATACATGCAGCAACCAGAAGGATATGAGGTAAAAGGGAAAGAAAAATTGGTGTGCAGGTTAAAGAAGAGCTTGTATGGCTTAAAACAGGCTCCAAGGCAGTGTTATCTAAAATTTGACAAGTTTGTGTCTGAACAAGGTTATACTAGATGTCACTTTGATCATTGTGTTTATCTAAAAAGGAAAAATGATGGAAGCTATATTATATTTTTATTGTATGTAGATGACATGCTTGTTGCAGGGTCTAACATGCAGGAAATAAATGTGCTCAAAAGAAAATTGGAAAATTCATTTGCAATGAAGGATTTTGGAGTTGCAAAACAAATCCTTGGTATGAGGATAACTAGAGACAGGAAAAATCGCAAATCGACACTGTCTCAGAATGAATACATAGAAAAGGTGTTGAAAAGATTTAATATGCAAAATGAAAAACCAGTTAGTACACCTTTTGCTAGCCATTTCAAACTTAGTAAGGAGATGTGCCCCAAGACCCACGAAGAAATGGAATATATGTCTAAAGTTCCATATGCATCAGCAGTTGGAAGCTTAATGTATGCAATGGTTTGCACAAGGCTTGATATTGCACATGTAGTGGGAGTTGTAAGCAGGTACATGAATAATCCAGGAAAAGAACATTGGATGGCAGTAAAATGGATTCTCAGATATTTGAGAGGTACCACAAATCAAGCATTATGCTTTGGTGGTTCAAACATTGCTCTACAGGGATATGTTGATGCGGATATGGCAGGTGACAAAGATAAAAGGAGGAGCACTACAGAATATGTATTTACCATAGGTGGAACAACTGTCAGTTGGGTTTCAAAAATCCAAAGTGTTGTTGCACTTTCAACAACGGAAGCATAGTATGTTGCTGCTACAGAGGCTAGTAAAGAAATGATTGGTTACAAAGGTTTATGGATGAATTGGGTAAGAAGCATGATATGGGCATGCTATACAGTGATAGCCAAAGTACTATTCATCTTGCAAAGAACTTAGCATTTCATTCCAGGACTAAACACATACATCTCAAGTACCATTTCATATGGTCAATATTGGAAGATGGAGAGTTGAAGCTGGAAAAGATACACACTAGCCAAAATCTTGCAGATATGATAACAAAAGTTGTAACCAGGGAGAAACTGAGAACGTGCTCAGTTTTAATTGGTCTTCAAGGATGATGATGAAGATAAGGAATAGCCAGGTCCAAAGAGGATTCATTGTCTAGAAAATGAAGAAACAGTGGAGTTGCTACAATCAGTCTCCAAGTGGGAGATCGTTGGGTGTGGAGCCTGATTATCTTGTTTACTTTGTATCACAACGTTGGACCCCTGTACCTTAAAAGGGGTGGCAACACTGCCCGTAATTAATCGCTGTCGTGGGGGGTCCAGGGGGGGTGACAGCGCTTTTCGGAGCCCCCCCCTGGCGGGGTTTTTTGTGGGCAGCGCCACCGAAGCCAAAAACAGATGTAAAATTGCCTTGTAAAAGTATAGTAATTTCTAGTCAATCTGGGCCGTTCATTAGGCAAATGATCTGACGGTAGAAGTTATGTTTAGATCAGGGTTTTTTTCCCTAGAAGGCAACCCCTCACTTTTATGAGGGTATTGTATTGCGGCTGTGCATTGTATGTGTATTCTCGGAGCGAGAAATAGAGAGGGAGATTGTGAGAGAGAACAAAGGATATTATAGCGAATCTGCTGTAGGTTTTGTCTCTTCATTTTTGCTAGATAATAGAAAGGAAGGACTAGTTGTTCGGGGTGGACATAGCCCAAACTGGGTGAACCACGTATATCTGTGTCTCTTTGGTTTTATGTGTTTTGTGTGCTTGTATTTTCCGCATTTTTAATGTGTTGCATTGCTCTGTAATATTTAATTTTCTAACACAAACCCCACATAATCCATCTAAAATCAATCATAAAATACACTCACAAAAGTAATATCAAAATATCCTCAATAATATCCAATCAATACCATGGGAAAATACTATGGTTATCCCAATACTATGGACATCTGTACCAAAATAAACTTCAGCCCAATACCACATGTCAATACCATGGTTATGCCAATACCATGCAGACCTATACCGTGGTAATGTCTAGGTCAATACCATGGAAATGCCAATACCATGCACCCATGTACCATGGTAATCTCCAGGTCAATACCATGGTTATGAAAATACCACAGATACCTATACCATGGTAATATTTTCTCCAAACACATAACAATATCCTCACAACTATCAAATCAACCTATATCTAAAAATCCATCAAGGATGACTTATGTCACTCAAGCTACCTGCAACACAATCATCTGCACATAAGTAACCATACAACTTCCATAACAACTGGAATGAGCCAAGTCAAACCAAATCAACACAAGCAACTACAAAACATGCCCAGGTTGACATCAATGCAAACCATCAAATAATGCACCACAACACCTTCATCATCAATGTGCCTGCAACACAACATCAATGCCAACAATATCCCCCTTTGGCATTGATGACAACCCCAGCTGAGCCATCCAAATTATACTGACATTCGAAACGAAATCCTGTAGATACTCCCCCTTTGACATCAATGGAAAAGGGAATGACATCATAACTGAAAAATCAATAGCTCCCCCTAGATAGTAGTCAAAACTGACCATAATACATCTTTCAGTAGTAAACACATCTCTCATGTGAAGTAGTAGTAACAAAGAATGTAGTCCAACAAAAACAAATCAAGGCTGATCACCAATATAAGGCAACAACAAAGCATACACAACATCAGTAGCATGATGTGGGAAGAAACAAAATCCTATTGTGTCTATCAACAACAAAAAATCTCTAAGAAACATCAATATATAATGAGTAACAACAATATAAGAACATAAGTAGCAACACTCTCTCCATCAATAGCAACAATAACACATCATAAGCAACAACAACATTAAAAATAACCAATAACTCTGATGGGCCTCTAAATTAGACATAAATTAAGACCCATATAACCTTTCTTAGGCACATAAAGGCAATATTAAATCTCTCCTTATATAATTAATAATTTTTTTAAAGATTTAATATGTTCTTAGGAAGGTTTAGAGATAATTGCATATTTGTGCCTAATATCATTTATTTTTGAAGAATATTGTGAGAATATTGGACAAATTATGAAGATTCGGAGGAAATAATTTAGGGAATTTCTCCATACTACAAGAGGATCAATATTGGAGAATAAATGAACAAAATATCATGAAACTATTGAGAGATTATAGAACTCTAATGATTGAGAAAATCTAGGAATGTGTTGCTTGTCATTTAATGCAAACTCCTAGTGTTGGGAAGCAAATCCACTATTTGAGGGATTTTGGAGGGGAAAGCTTCCCCCTTTCAAGGAGAATTCTTCCCCATAATTTTTTATAAGTATCAATTCTAATTTTCCTCTAGAGGCATGTATTTTTTAGTCTTATTGTGGAGAAAACTTGTTGTTCAACAACTCCATTCTCATTTCTTGCAAGGATGTACTTGGATTAATTCAAATAATGAAGTTTTGGGTCATTTTTAACTTCTAAGGCTTTGTTTCTTCCATAATAATCTAAGTATCCTTGGGCTTGGCCATCCCAGGAGCCTCAAATCTCTCTTTCATAATTTCTTTATGTTCTTTTCACTTATTATTCACATGCATCTCTTATTCTTGTTTTTCTTATTTTTGTATTTAGTATTGATGTTTTTCTTGATGTAGGATTGAGTTAAATGATTAAAGAGAGTAATTTTGCAAGTTAATTATAGATTCAAAAGCATTATTCATCCATAGAATAAATTTTGAGTGTCATACTCATCATTGAGCTAATGGTTGAGCCTTGAAATTGTCTTCTCTTTTGCCAACTTTCACCTCATTTCATCATTTCTTTATCATTTCATAAACCTAAAGATGAATGAGAATGATTAATATTGCTTAAAGGTTGCATATAAATGATTAACTTATTGTACTTTCATAATTTTTGTTGTCTTAATAATTTTTGAACATTTTAGCTACATAATATAGGCATTTTGTAGCCAGTCAAGCGTTCCACGGCTGTTTTTGTGTTTAAGCATGTTACAGGTGTCAATTGGAGAAAAGGAGCACATGGGTGGATTCCAAATCTTCCCTACATGGTTCCTTCTTATCCACAAGGATTGAATCGCTAGCTATATATGTCTAAGCCCATGGTCAAAGCAAAGGTCAAAGAAACTATTTTCTACAGGAATTAGGACTCCTGATTTGCTTACAACAAATCACGAGTCCCAAAAGAGTTTCAATTCAATTTTAACTTAAATATTACACCTGTACCTACTTTTGTTCGATTTTAGTTATGAATTTTCATATAAATTAAGCTCTATAATACCGAGAAAGGACGAATGATACATATTTTATCATTACAGTGATACTCTGTTTTCAAGCATTGTGTTAATAAAATGAGTTTAGCCTTGATGCTATTTTGAATACAATCTTAAGGAGCTAAAGGATTAATACCGAATTGGTAGCAGAGGGCCCTTGCTATTAGTGGAGGTTTTTACATGTTTTCTAGCTAAGTTATTTTCAATTCTGTTTTACTGTCTTTCCTTACTTAGATTGCTTTCTCAAATCATAGTGTTTTAGCATTTTGTTTCATGTCATCTGCTTAGTTAAAGGATCCTTAGTATACTGAAATTAGTCTCTTTCTCAAGTTCTTCCAATAAATCTCTATTAAATGAATGGGATTCAATTGTAATATTTTGAGTTATTAGCATTTCATTTTCTGTTATTTAGTTAAATAGAAGATCCTCGTCATACTGCAATTAGTCTCTTTCAAAATCTCTTCCAATAAATCTTTAATTCACGAATGAGTTTTAGTTGTAATATTATGAGTTATTGATTGTTTCGTTTCATAGAAGATCCTTATCACATTATAGTTAATCTCTTTCTCAAGCTCTTCCAATAAACCTTTATCAAATGAATGAGATTTAGTTGTAATATTATAAGTTGTTTCAGAATTTCGTAGGAGATCCTTACTACATTATCGTTAATCTTTTTATCAAGCTCTTCCAATAAACCTTTATCAAATGAATGAGATTTCTCTGTAATTTTCTAAGTTACTGATTGTTTCAGCATTTCCTTTTTATGTTTTAGAAGATCCTCATTGCACTAGAATTAATCTTTTTCACAAGATCTTCCAATAAACCTTTAATTAAATGAATCAGATTAAGTTGTAGTGTTTTGAGTTACTTTTCATTTCATGAATGTTCATTTAGAAGTTTTAATATCCATGGATTAGGACTCCTTGTTTTCATCATTTTCTAGATAAGAACATAACTTGCAAATAAACTCTGTTTTCATTTTTTTCATAAAAATTTTCCTGTTTTTCCTCTTTACATAGATTTAACTTCATCTTTCTGGTATAAAACAGAATACTTAGAACCAAAACATAAAAAACCCCACAAAAATCAGCAAAACACTAAAAAAATGAGGTAATAAAAGGGATACTTAGGCACATACAGTGCATTACACTTCATTATTTTACTAGCCCTGGTCGATAATTTATGTTAACAATTTAGGACACTAAATTGACTAGACATTTTGGCACTGTTTCCGGGGAAGTGTAACTAGGTAGCCTCCACCAAGACCAAGAAGTAGCACACCTCCAACTCAAACCCACATTCCATACTATACTGGTCATAGGCTTTCAGAAGTTTCAAGATGAGATATCCAATCAGGAAGATCTCCCACTTCATCTACTGAAACAATTTTAGAAGAAGAAGAGGATCCAAGGACTCTTGCAGGAGGGATAAAATTTTTCACTTCCACAAGAGAATACATTCCAACATAAGATTTAGAAATCCCCAGTGAAGAGGAAGAAGAATAATATTTCTTCAATATTCCCTTGATAGAAGAACCAAAAGAAAAATTAGTTCTCCATACTGAACATTATATTAGTTTAGAGGAATCTATCATGGCAGGAAGAGGAGAAGAAGGAGGAGAAGGGGAAGGAGAAATATTTAATGGAGAAAGCACACTCTTTGGAGGAGGTAGAGGTAGAGGAGGAGAGAAAGGAAGAGGTAGAGGAAATGTAGAAGGAGGTTGAGGTAGAAGAGAAAATGAAAGCCCTTTTGGATTCCCTATAATAGATGAAGAGACCAATGCAACTATGAAAAATATATCACCCTTTGTTCTTCCAAACTTTCATGGACTGAAAAGTGAAGACCCTGAGACATTATTATTTGAATTTTAAGTTCTGTGTAGAACCTATGATTATTTACAAGATGCTCAAAAACTTAAACTGTTCCCTTCAACATTGAAAGGAGCAACATTAAAATGGTTTATGAGTTTAATCACTAGGTCTATCAGGACATGGGATGATATGAGAAGAAAATTTCTAGAAAGATATTTGGATTAATGTATACCAGTCAACCATAAGGAAGAAGTGTTCAAAATTATGCAAAAAAGGATGAAAATCTGGAATATTTACTTGAGAGATTTAATTATAACATTAAAAGGGCTGATCCGGATTTATGCAGGAATGCAACAGAATAAACATATAAACATAAATATAGAGATGCAGCGGAAATAACACTTCATTTCATTAATATCAACGAACTGAATTTTGCTTACAGACAGAATGGAAATAAAACTAGCTAGGGCGCTGGTAGCTATCTCTGAGAAGAGATGTGGCGGCTACAGGCCTCTGAACTGTGTTACAATGAGGCTCAAGGGCCTATTTATCATTTATAAACAATGGGAAATCCTAAGCAGCCAAAACCCTAACCCTAGGAGATGAAGCACCAAAACTATGGGCCTCGTTTGGGTAAATTGGTGTTTCCAACTTTCGAGCGTAACGGCATACGATCTCCGTTTGACGCGTACCATACCTGCGTTAAGTATCTGTCAGGGACTACAAATTTGGAATGGGAAACATCGGTCCATGGACCCATGTTGCCCTCCGTTTTCCCAAAAAACGTCGTTTAGGGCCTCAAAACGGCTCCGGAAGTTTAGGACCCGAAAAACTGCTAAAAATAGTAAACTATGTCGAAACTGAAAAACTGAAATAGACAATGGTGGAGCCCCAAGTGGAATAGGTGGGTGACCACCAATATCCACCTGGATCAAGGGAAAAAATGCAAAATTTAGATCAAGACACCTTGAAAGCTCTTTTGTTGAAAACAATTAGGGATGAATGGATAGATATCATGAACATGATGGGGAAAGGAGATATATCTCAACTTTCATTACCTGATATAGCAGAACTATGTATTAATCTCTCAAGAGGAAAATCTAAAATCTTGAAAGGACCAAGAGACCCTACTCTTGTAAGGGAAAACAAATATGCAACTGGAACAGTAAGTAGGGAAGAAATAGGGAATATGCTTGATGAATTCAAAACTGATATTCTAGGGAGTCTTAGTGAGCAAATAGACACCCTTAAGTTACAAAACAAGCAGAAAGCTGAAACTGATGCCTTAGCAGTCTTTTGTCCCAAATGTAGGAAGAAGCATGCCTTAAGAGAGTTGCCTTTAGATGCAAAAGTAATAGAGACTTGTGCAATTTGTTCAGAAAAGCATGAAACCAAGAAATGTCCCTCAATCCCTGGCCTTAAATTTGTCTTTCAAGAAGAAACAACCACAAATTCCACATAATCTCTTAATTTTGTCTCTCGAAGAACTTGCTAAGGACCTCAAACACAAGGGTTTAATAATCAAATGTATAATCAACCCCCACCAAATTTGAATTCTTGGCAGCAACCTTGGCCCCAATTTCAAAATCAATCTTAATCATGGGTTCAAGGAGCATGAAAAACTTATGGTAGGTTCTCCAAGTATTATCAATATCCACCACCTTATCCATCATATCCATCATATCCAAATTTTCCTCCTCAACAAAATCCTCAGCAGAATCCACAACATCAAAATCATCAAAATAAAAATCAGAATCAAAATTCACCACTTCCATTACCATTTCCTCAGAAATCAAACCAATTACCTACCCAGCCAATACCAAACCCCAACAATAAAAACGCTCAGAATACATATATGATAGAAGGTAAAAAATTTCCAACCTATTTGATTACTCCTTTATACCTTAATGATGTTCAACTTAGGTCTGGAAAAATACTTGAAAGGAAGAAGCCTTCTGTAGTTATACAAGAACAAAACAATTCCGAGGAAGATTCTCTACGGGTAAATAAAAGTCTTGAAAAAGGCACATATCTTCAAGACCAAAATATTGAAAAAGAAAAACAGAAAGAACCAATAATTTCAACTCCTATGTTAGAGCAGCCATCAACATCTACTACTACACCTCCTTTTCCTGAAAGATTACAAATTGATAAAGGTGTAGAGAAACAAATCATGATGCCTAACTATGATTTCCTAGATGAAATGAGAAATGTTTGTATTAAGATTCCATTATTACAAGCCATCAAAGAGATCCCAATCCTAGAAAAAACAATAAAGGAGTTGAGTATGAAAAAAACAGGAAGAAAAATCAAAGAGATAAAAAGAATACAACTAGTAGGAAAAATAACAGACATAATGATGGAAAGATTTCCATTCCAAAATATCTAGATCCCGAAAATCTAGTTGTTAAGATACATATCAATGGAATTTAAATTCCAAACACATTAATTGATCTAGGAGCAGCAATCAATATCATGAGTAGGCAAATCATGGAAAAACTAAAACTTCCTAATCTTCTTTTTTACACCCACATTACTAAAATTAGCAAATAGATTTGTAATTAAACCAGATGGGGTATTAGAAGACATTCTAGTGCCCTTAGATTCTTGGGAGTATCCTGTGGATTTAATGATTCTAACTCCTAAAAATGATCTAAGAGGACATCCTATTATATTAGGAAGACCTTGGTTAGCTACAGCTGATGCCTTCATTAGCTGTAGATCCAGTGATATGTACATCTCTGATGGTAGTTCAACCAAGAAATTCACTTTGTATTCTATAGCAAGAACAATCACACAAATAGATGATAATCAATGGATTGATGATGAAGAAGATATACAACCTCTCTTCACTATTTCAAAAATCATTGAAGATAATCAGATTCTAAATGTCCTAGAAAATCATGAATCTTCTTCAGAATACAAACATGAACAATTTCAAGAAGAATCAAACATTGAATTTTTGTCATTAAGACAAATGTCTCTTTACTCTATGGAAGAATTTGGAAATTCTACAATTGAAATATTTCCAGGAAAAACCTTAAACATAAATAAAAACTTGGAAAAATCTCAACAAGAGAAGCTAGTCAAAATATTACAGAGACTTTCCTCTGCATATGCATGGGAGTACACTGATATGAAAGGGATTAACCCTAAGACTTGCACTCATCATATCTACATAGAGGAAAATTGTAAACCTATCAGACAACCTCAGAGAAGGATGAATCCAAACCTTATGGAGATTGTTAAAGAATAATTGAAAAAATTGTTAAATGTCAACTTTATTTATCCCATTTCATATAGTCAGTGGGTTTCGCCTTTGGTGATTGTACCAAAGAAAAATGGTAAATGGAGGGTATGCATTGGCTACTGAGAATTAAACGAAGCTACTCATAAATATCATTTTCCTTTACCTTTCATAGATAAGGTGTTAGATACATTAGCAGGCAAAAAGTACTTTTCATTTTTGGATGGTTTCAATGGTTATAATCAAATTCAAGTTGCACTTGAGGATCAAGATAAAACCACATTTACCTGTCCTTGGGGTACCTATTCCTACCAAGTATTACCTTTTGGATTGTATAATGCACCTGCAACATTCCAAAGGGTAGTATTTGGGAATCTTTTTAGATCTAATACATGATTGTGTAGAAGTATACATGGATGATTTCACAGTCTATGGTAATACATTTGAAGAAGCCTCAGAAAACTTGGAAAAGGTTCTGAAAATGTGTAAATAAGTAAACCTTTCGTTAAGTCATGAAAAATGTTTCATGATGTTTACTGAAGGGATTGTCCTAGGACATCATATCTCAGGAGATAGGATTAGAGTTGATGAGTCAAAAGTTGAAGTCATCTCTAGACTATTAGTTCCAAGTTGTCAGAAAGTTGTTAGGAGTTTTCTAGGATTTACAGGATATTATAGAATATTTATAGAAAACTTCACCAAAATAGCATCTCCACTTTTCAATATACTCACCAAGGACTGTGAATTCAATTGGAATCCTGACTACCAGTTAGCATTTGAAACCCTGAAAAAAAAAATCTCTAAAGCACCTATTTTAAGGGGACCTAACTAGAAATTACCTTTTCACATCTCGACAGATGCCTCAGATACAACTTTAGGAGTTGTTCTGGGACAAAAAGACCTGATCCCTTATGCCATCTACTATACAAGTAAAAATTTGACTCCTTCGGAGTTGAATTATATTGTAACTGAAAAAGAGTTCTTAGTTGTTAGGTATTTGATGAATAAATCAGTTACTAATGGCAGAGTCATAAGATGGTTATTTATTTTACAAGAATTTAACATCACCATTCTAGATAGGCCTAGAAAAAAAAATACAGTGGCTAATTTCCTATCTAGACTCCAAAACATTAAAGACAATACTCCAGTTGAAGATAAATTCCTTGATGAATATCTCTTTGCAATCACTACTCAAATTCCATGGTTTGCTGACATTGCTAATTATCTAGTTTCAGGAAAATTTCATTCAATTATGAATTCAAGAGATAAAAGAAAAATAATTTATGACAGTGTAAAATATTCATGGATTGCTAATGAATTATACAAGATAGGTCCAAAATTTATTATCAGAAGATGTGTTCGAGAAGATGAGATGCCTAAGATTCTCAAGGCATGTCATGATGAACCTTGTGGTGGACACTTTGCTGATAAGAGGACAACTTATAAGATCCTTCATCTAGGATATTATTGGTCATCCCTCTTTAAAGATGCTAAAGAGTATGTCAAAAGGTGTGACAGTTGCCAAAGGGTAGGGAAACCTTCCCCTTCAGGTGAAATTCCATTACAACCTCAAGTACATATTGAACCTTTTGAGAAATGGGCTTTGGATTTGGTAGGACCTATTAATCCTCCATCAAAACAAAAGAAGTATATCTTAGTTTGCACTGATTATGTTACCAAATGGGTAGAAGCCAAGGCATTACTTTTTTCTAATGAAGCATCTGTAGTTAATTTTCTTTTTGAGGATATTTTTACTTGTTTTGGTGTCCCAAGAGAAATTGTTACATATCAAGGAGCTCAATTCACATCAAATATGGTGGAGAAAATGGTAGAGAAGTACAAAATCAGACACAGGAAATCCACTCCCTACCATCCACAAGAAAATGGCCAAGTGTAATCTACCAAGAAGGTGATTGAAGGGATCCTTACAAAGACTATTTATTTACATAGAATAGATTGGGAAGAAAGGCTTCTTGAAGCCTTATGGGCCTACAAAATTACATGGAGAAACACAACAGGACACACCCCTTATGAACTTGTTTATGGAAAACAATTCCTGTTTCCCATAGAGTTTTAGATCCAAACTTTCAAAATGGCAGTCCAATTAGGACTGATTTGACAAAAGTACAAAAGCACAGACTAGAGCAATTTAATGAATTGGATGAGATCAGACAAGATGCAGTCCAAAGAACAAGCATATTCCAACAACAAAGGATTATATGGCATGACAAGTATATCAAAGAAAATAAATTTAAAGAAGGTGACTGGGCACTCTTGTTTGATTCAAAATTCAAGGATTTTCAAGGTAAATTTCAAACTCATTGGCTTGGGCCATATGAAATTGTGAAAATATTTGAAAATGGAGCAATAAAAATCAGGACAATAGATGAAGGGAAGGTAGCATTTCTTGTAAATGGACACAGACTGAAATTGTATCATAAGCCACTTTCAAGAGAAGAATTTGTCAAGAAATTCCAAGATAACATTGATATGAAGTTAGTGAAGAAGAATTCTTCTTCTTCACTAAATTAGTTGTATTTTTCTTCTCTCTCTCTCTCTCTCTCTCTCTCTCTCTATATATATATATATATATAAACATGAAAACCAATCAGTGATTGGCATATTTATACAGAAAGTGTAGGGTGAAAATCAAAATTTTTTTGACACCCTATACTTTGAATTGTTCTTTTTCTGCAACTAAATATTATAAAATCACAAGTTACAGATTCATTTTTCACTCCATACTTCACTTCATTCATATTTCATTCCATCCCATATTTCACTACATCCATCTCATTCCATTCCACACTCATGATCCATCTCATTCCATTCCATATCCATATTTCATAAAATTTTTACAGGTACATTCTGTAGCTGTCTGTTCTATAGCCAATCCTGTTCTGTAGCTAATTGACTCTGCAAGCCTACTTCAATAAAAAAAGGATGATATTCAAAGGAGATTATGGAGCTTAAAATATCAACATTTTTCAAAATGAAGGACAAACACAACAAGCAAAAAAATCAAAAGGTCTGAGGTAAATTGTGCAAAGTTATTTTGATAGCAAAACATGAAAAAATACAATATGTTTAAATCATATGTTTTCTAAGTTAATATATCATTTGAATTGATCCTTCCTTATCATAAAAACACCTTGACCATATCCCTTACCTTACGCTCCATAACGGTTCATAATTAATGGTCAAAACTTAGATGTGACCTATTAGGTCACGTCCTTAGATCGTATCATTTATTGATGATTTTGAAAATCATTATAAATATCTTCGCAGTATTTCATTCCATATCAAACCCTCAACCTTATCATTTTCATCATTTTTCATTACCTTGTTCATTCACCACCGCATTCACTTACTGCCATTACATTCTATAGCCAGTTCATCTATAGAAACAAAGAAGTCATTTTAAGGGCAAAACATCCTTTCGCATCTACTCTTTATTCAGTCATAGGATCAGAGACAGAGCAATAGACCTAAGCCAAGGAAAGGAAGCAATCTGTACCAAGGAGAAATGGGGCTAATTGTGAGAATAGAGCCAATTGGAATCAAATACTTAGAAGGATACCCACAAGTTAAAGGGCTATTACAGCAAGTTCGGTGGCTGAGATTTGTAGAAAAATTCAATGGATTCCACAAAGAAATCATGAAATAATTTTCTAGGTCATTTGATGGATCAGAGGTAGAAATTGGGGATATTAAGTTCAATATAATAGAGTCATTTATATCCAAAGCCACAAAATTTCCAAGATAGGGAGAGCGTTGGTTCAAGAATAAGGAGATTCATAATGAAACCTAGAAACAAATGCTGAAGAATCTAGGTATGGACATGTCAATATTTAGAAAGGGTATTCCAAGTACATCCTTGAAAAATAAATGGAGGAATATGTTATTAATTTTACAAAAATTCATAACATGTGAGGGTAGATTCGGTACCTTGTATGTCTACCATATTAGACTGAGGATGAATTTCTTAGATGATGAAATAAATCTACCTTTCTTCCTGCTTAATAGTTTGAAAAGAATGGCCTCTAATGTTCAGAAAAGACTCCAATTCCTAGAAACTACTCTGCACCACCATGGCCTAATTAAAATACTGATTGAGTTCCATTTGAGGAAAGTAGGATATAATTGGGAAGAGTTTCTTCTAAGAAACCATTTTCAAGAACCAGAGGAAACACTATCTAAAGAAGAACCTGTAAGAAGAAGTAGGAGAGGAAAAATTGATAAAGCTGTTGAAATCAAACATGATACATCAACACAGGAATAAAGTGAAGAATTAATCTCCGAAAAATTGACAAAGATCAGGAAACAAATCAGGGTTAAAAGAAAAGAGAAATTAACAAGTGAATGTGCTGAAGAAAAATATGAAAATCCGCCCAAATTAAGGAGAAGCTCCAGGCTTAAAGGCATGGTGAAAAATACATGGATTAAGGAAATAGGAGTTATAAATATTGAAGAAGAAGAAACTCCAATCCAAACACCAGTTGATAGATCTCCTTTACATCAGTATGAAGAAGACCCTAACAGAGGAACCCCAGACATAGATCTAGCCCAACAACAAATTTATGACTATGTGGAATCATTAGAAAGAATGGCCTCAGAAAATCAAGAAAGATCTCTCAGTCCATAAGAACCTCCAATAGAAGTCTTGAGAAAAGACAATTATGAATTGGAGATACTGAACAGACGTGTCAAAAATGAAAATGAAATCTTAAGAGAGCAGGTCAAATTGAAGAATGGCATGAACAACACACTCTCTCTGCAAATGAGAACACTGTATAAAGCAAATAGGAAACTAAAGAAGAAAAATAAGAAACTGAACAGGGCACTCATAGATATTAGGTTCAAATTATTCATGAGGAAACCCAGAATGGTATTGACTACCAAAAGAAGCAAAAAAATGAGGCTGGATGTTCTTGCAAAAGTTTCATAGCACATGGAATAAAGTTTTGATGAAGTTGCATGAGGACATGCAAGAGTTTTGCTGTGGGGTATGTTGAGCCCTGAAATTGTCTTCTCTTTTGCCAAATTTTACCTCATTTCATCATTTCTTTATCATTTCATAAACTTAAAGATCAATGAGAATGATTAAGATTGCTTAAAGGTTGCATATAAATGATTAACTTATTGTACAATCATGATTTTTGCAGTCTTAATAATTTTTGAACAGTTTAGCTACAGAATACAGGTATTCTGTAGCTAGTCAAGCATTCCATAGTTGTTTTTGTGTTTAAGCATGTTACAGGTGTCAACTGGAGAAAAGGCACACATGGATGGATTCCAAATCTTCCCTACATGGTTCCTCTTTATCCACGAGGATTGAATCTATAGCTGGAGGGGTCTAAGCCCATGGTCAAAGAAACTGTTTTCTACAGGAATTAGGACTCTTGATTTGCCTTACAACAAATCACAAGTCCTAAAAGAGTTTAAATTCAATTTTAACTTAAATATTACACCTGTACCTATTTTTGTTCGATGTTAGTTATGAATTTTCATATAAATTAAGCTTTGTAATACCGAGAAAGGACGGTTGATACATATTTTATCATTACAGTGATACTCTGTTTTCAAGCACTGTGTTAATAAAAGGATTTTAGCCTTGATGTTGTTTTGAATACAATCTTAAGGAGCTAAAGGATTAATACCGAATTTATAGCAGAGGACCCCTGCTATTCGAGGAGGTTTTTACATGTTTTCTAGCTAAGTTATTTTCAATTCTGTTTTACTATCTTTCCTTACTTATATTGCTTTCTCAAATCATAGTGTTTTAGCATTTCGTTTCATGTCATCTGCTTAGTTAAAGGATCCTCAGTATACTGCAATTAGTCTCTTTCTCAAGCTCTTCCAATAAATATCTATTAAATGAATGGGATTCAGTTGTAATATTCTGAGTTATTAGCATTTCATTTTCTGTTATTTACTTAAATAGAAGATCCTCATCATACTGCAATTAGTCTCTTTCAAAAGCTCTTCCAATAAATCTTTAATTCACGAATGAGATTTAGTTGTAATATTATGAGTTATTGATTGTTTCGTTTCATAGAATATCCTTATCACATTATAGTTAATATCTTTCTCAAGCTCTTCCAATAAACCTTTATCAAATGAGTGAGATTTAGTTGTAATGTTATAAGTTGTTTCAACATTTCATAGGAGATCCTTACTACATTATAGTTAATCTTTTTCTCAAGCTCTTCCAATAAACCTTTATCAAATGAATGGGATTTCTTTGTAATGTTCTAAGTTACTGATTGTTAAAGCATTTCCTTTTTATGTTTTAGAAGATCCTCATTGCACTAGAATTAATATTTTTTACAAGCTCTTCCAATAAACCTTTAATTAAATGAATCATTTTAAGTTGTAGTGTTTTGAGTTACTTTTCATTTCAAGAATGTTCATTTAGAAGTTGTAATATCCATGGATTAGGACTCCTTGTTTTCATCATTTTATAGATAAGAACAAAACTTGCAAATAAATTCTGTTTTCATTTTTTTTCATTAACATTTTCCTGTTTTTCCTCTTTACATAGATTTAACTTCATCTTTCTGGTATAAAATAGAATACTAAGAACCAAAACATAAAAAACCCCGAAAACATCAGCAAAACACTAAAACAACGAGGTAAGAAAAGGGATACTTAGGCACATACAGTGCATTACACTTCATCAGTTTACTAGCCCTGGTCGATAATTTATGTTAATATTTAGGACACTAAATTGACTAAAAACTACTTGTATTTGTTTACTTGTTCATGAATATAGGGTTTCTGTAAAATTTTCCTTGTAGTGAAATAGTAGTAATTTTTTGCTATTTTTTAGAACATGTTAATATGATTCATTTAAGTTTATTCCACTTAAAAAAATTTAATTTAATAAAATAAATTACCCCATTTCATTTGAAATTTAATATATTAGGCATTTGATAGGTTAACTAGCTCACTAGTTCTGGAATTTCAAATTTTAGAGTAGTAAATTTATGTTATTTTTCAGCACATGTGTATAAGGGGAATTTTGGAGTGATTCCAATTGGGATGGAGACCTAATACATCCTACTTAATAACAAAAATTTCCCATCCCATTTTCATTTGATTTACTTATTCATATGGTGAGTTATCTCCTAAACATGACTTCCTGGAGCAAAAACATAATTTCCTTTAGCACTCTTGTAGCACGTGTAAAATTGACTATATTTTCTCCCAAAGCTTGGTTTTTGTCTCTTAGGATTGAATCTTGACCCCTAGGATCTAAATCCATGATTGAGGAAAAATAAACACCACTTAGGACAACCATTTTTACAAAGTAGATTAGGCCTATTTATTTGAATTCATGCTCTTAGGATTTCAATTACAAATTGTTGTTCTTGCCTAGGATTAATTTCTTTTCAAAGCAACACTTCCACTTATGAAATTATTTTAGGCTTGAATTTAATTCCATTCACTCCATTACATCATATCAATGAAATAAGGACACATTTTATGATGCACATTTTGTGTCAATACCTCTTAAATTTGTACGAACCCCGGGTTGATAATTAAAGTTGGTAGCCTTGGGAGTTGCAAAATTCTTGTTGCAATATTGAGGATCATCACTTTTTGGCATTTTTTCCATGGAGGTGTCAAAGTATGCATTATTTTATTCCCTAATTTATTAATTCCTCTTACTTTCTTCTTCTTCAAAAAAAAATGCATTAGGCATCTTTCATTTCAAGATCATAAAATTGCATTCTATTAGAATTCTCATTCAATTATATATATATATATAATTCTCCAACACCAACCCCCCCACCCATCTTATCACATGGTGCAATAATAAACACATCACCATCCACTTTTGCAAGTAGTATAAGAAGAGGTGGCAAATAAGGTATAAGAAATGGATGGAGATAATGACAATGGGTAATATCCTCTTGGATTTCCCATTCAAGATATTGATGTCAGTGTGCATATGAAGAACATCCCTCCATATTTCCTTCCCAAATTCCATGGTATGAGGTCAAAGGATCTAGAAACCTTTCTCTTTGAATTTGAAATTGTTTGTAGATATTATGGCTACTTATTAAACACTCAAAAGTTTAGATCGTTTCCAACAACATTGAAGGATAAAGCTCTTAAACCATTCATGAGTTTATGTACTAACTCAATAAGATCATGGAATGATATGAAAAATATATTTCTATAAAAATATAAATATCACGATCTTAAATAAGAAATTTTTATAATGGATAAAAAAGAATATGAGAGCCTTGAGGATCTAAAAGAGAGGTTCATGTATAATTTTAAGAGGGAAAAATTACATCATTTATGATTTGACGCACTAAAAACCCTCTTACTTAGAACAATTAGGGATGAGTGGATTGATTTCCTTGATATCATGAGTAGAGGAGATGTATACCAACTATCATTTGAAGAAATTTGTGCAACATGAAAGTACATATCAAGAGGAAGGTAAAGAGTAAGTAAATCTGCATCACCATTTGTAGGTCAAGCTGAACTTGGAAATTTTATTGATAACTTTAAAACAAAAATTATTAGCAATCTCAGTGAACAAGTAGAAATTTTAAGAATGCAAAATGAGTAAAAAGAAGATGCTAATATTTGTGTTTTCAATGTAGAATCATATTGCCCATATTTACTAAGGTTGAAGGAATTTTACCAAGAGGACAATGGAGCAATTAAATCACCAAAGAAGATATGTTATGTAGCTCCAAGAAGACCATGGGAGCCTAGTAAACTTGATATAATGCAAGGACCTTCTTCACAATTTCAAGATTATTTACATTCCTATCAAAGTAATTGGAACACACTCTTTCCTTGGAAACTTTGGCCATCTCAACCCCAAAAAATTTTTGGAAACAAGGTTGGAAAGAACCTTATGGGATAAATCAACAATCTCCTCAATATTTTCCTCAATATACTCCATATCCAACTCCATTCTATCCCTACCATCCGCATCCACCACAAACACAACTTGAACCACCTCCACCAAAAATATCCACTCCCACTCAATTACCTGTACCACCATTTCCAAACCCACACAATGGAGTAGCTCAACCCATTTACAATTTTGAGGTACAATACTACCAAAAATTTCCTCTTGATATAAATGGTATCCATCTTAGCTCAAGAAGAGTATTGCAAAAAAATGGTTCTCTTGATGTCATTAAACGATAAAATTCAGAAAAATAAGATTCAAATGAGAATACCAAAGAATCATTGGCCGAACTTGATGAAGAACAAACATCAAAATCAGAGTTTGAGAAATTTATATTATGTTCACCATTATAACCTCTATGTGTTCAAGAGAATAATCAGAAAAAAGAGGAAGATCTAACTTTCATAGAAGAAAAGACATCCAAGATTATCCAAATCAACAACAACACACTCTTCTTCAACAGTACTTGATATCATCTCAGTCAAAGTAGTTGGTCCCTCATATTCGGGTACATGTCAAAGAATATATTTCAAGCCTACATATGATTCTATGTATAATCTTGATGTGCACATGCCTCCATTGAAAGTATTACTATACTTGAAAGATAATTTTTTTTTTAAAGTAGAGTAGGATAGAAAAAATATTAAAAAAATGGAAAAAGAGAAAAAAGAGAAGAATAAAATCTTAGGTGAAAACCTCTTTTGAGGTGCCTGAGATTGGATCATTAATTGAAAACCTCCATGAGGTATTCAATGGGTTGGAAAAAAGAGAAAAATAAAAGATCCTAGGTGAAGACCTCCTTTGAGGCACCTAGGCAGACCTTCTAGTTGAAAACCTCATTGAGGTAGCTAGTAGGACTAAGAGAAAAAGAAAAAAAATGAAAAAATGAAGAGAAAACAAATTATTTTCTCCATTTTTCTCTCTATAATGAATGCAAGTGCTCTCCAACCTTTGCAAGGAAACAAAAAAAAAGTTGGCACTAAGGAAAAAAATCTAGTCAAAGGAAGTCAAACTTGGACTCTCTCCTCCTTTTCTCAAATGCTCCAAAAGTACCAAGGTCATGCTAATCGATAACCCTCATCCATTTCCAACATCCACCCATCATTTCCAAGATTTTATCATTCATTTTCGTCGTTGTCCTAAAATGCTACAAGGAATCTTGTTTTTTCCAGAGGAAGTCCTATTTTTTAGCAGAAAATTGTTTTTATTATTTCTTGAAAAACGTGCATCCATTTGCCGAGATGTTTCATGGGGAGATACATATGGATGATGGTTACTTTCTCAAGAAATTTCAGCAAATTCTAGTGTACACGTTTTGAGAAATTAACCTCCATCACCTATAACCATTTTTATTTTTTCTTGAGATTTGTGCATCCAAGGGAAATAATTTTTTATGGAGAGGTGAATAAGGATGATGGTAACATGATCAAAATATTTCAGATCAATCCAGTCAACCGTTTGAGAGTTATGGATAAAACAAGTTTGCTACAAGGGGGTTGTCCTGAAATGTTATAGGAAGTCCTGTAGATGCTACAAGAAGTGGATCTCATTGGAGGAGATGGTAAAAAGGTAATTTATTGTTTATGTAAGGTTGAGATAGGTCCACTTCCATCACTTATCCAGTCCATCTAGCCAAAATTAATCCTGAAATTCCACTCTTTCTTACATGAAAAAATTAGAAAAAAAATTATGTCATCAACGTTTCCACCACCTACGCCACTTCTTGATGATTGTAAGCATGTCCTAATACCTCCTATGAATTTCCATCAATCCCATAGGTAGTAATGATGTATCAAAGAGGAATTAAATGACTTCTACAGATAGAGGATTCCTCTTGTAGCAACTTGTACAATCACATCAAAACTCAACATCAATTCTTTTTTCACCCACAGAGCAGAAGATCCAGCCACCTTGAGCATCATGAAGCCATTTCTCAAGTTGAGAAGATCACACCCTCCTTAGGAAGTAGTCCATCCACTACACCAACAACATATTTAATGCTGGAAAGAATATTTCAAACATAAAAAACTTTATCTGGCAAAGAATCATCATGCTATGAAGACTTGTACAAAAGAAAAAAAGCCAATTATAAAATACAACACTCACATAATGAGAATATCAACAACAAAATTTTAGCCAGGGATGTGAAATAGCAACAAAAACAACAAAAAATCCCTATAAGACCTACATATTCAAGGCTATCAACAATAGGACCTCCAACATATTATCACATTCAGCTTCAAGATCATTAGTAGCAGCTTTAGAACCACCAAAGGTAACTTCAACAATCATATCAGCAACCTCAATATAACTTGTAAAAACAAATCAAGGGTAAGTCTCAGGTATGAAAATCTATAACCTCACCCTTTGAATCTATTATAGCCTAAGAAAATATTAAAATCGTGAGAAGGAAAGGTTTTTTATTGCTAAAATCAGTAGCAGAGCAACCTCAGCCTTATCTAGCAGTTAGCTTCACTTTTCCACCAAGACACACACACACATGTGGGAGAGGAGCAAGAAAAAAATGAAGAGGACTTGAGAAACTGGGTGAAAAAAAGTTAGTTGTGATGGAAGAGAAGGAGTTCCAAGGGGTAACTGAGGGACAAATCAGTTAACAAAGAAAATTGTTCTCTCGCAATAGACTATCAATTTGAAAAAATGAACATAATCATGAACAATAAATTATACATTTAGGTCTGATGCGAGTGAACATTCACTTCTATCAATCATAAAAGAAAATTGAAACGAAATGTATACCATCACAGGTGGATCCTCCTCTCCATATTCCAGCAGAGTCTCCCCTTCTTTGAACAATATGACCTTAAGAACAAGATGGATCACAAAATATAAATCAGAATCAATATAACAACATGACTCTATAATTATCTCTCTCACTCTAGCCCAACCCTCAAGGATGGACCAATATATAAAGACTCAGAGGAATCCCAAGGAGGATGAATGTAGATGTTTAGGGTGAATATAAGTTAGGAATATTCACTAATAATTCATTTAAGCCAACTCAGAGAGATAAAATAAGGTTTGGCTTCGAATCAATCTCTTAGGGAAAGTAAGCCTCTAGAACATAAGCCAGGGACACAATGACTAAACTAGGAAATCTAGACTCCAATAATTATGATGCTAAGGTGCACCCTGTGATTGAAATTCTATATTCGCTCTGCTAAGCATTAATTCCCAACAATTGTGGACAAAACTAAGTCAAATTATGGGTCAAGGCTCAGAAAAGTTGTCAACAATGCAAGAATCATGAGTACTAAATCTAAGGATAAAAGTAGGTTGATAACACCAGGTTTGAAAAATAATTTGGTTTCTATTTCATGTTTGAATGATAAAGGATATATAGTAGCATTTCTTGATGGTAAATTACTTGTATGACCAAAGGGATCGAGTATAGACTATGTTAGAGTAATCGGAGTTCGTGAAAGAAGGAGGTATAGACTGTTGATACAACCAACTAAGACATTAGTGAATAATGAAATCAATCCATGTGAACTTTGGCATAGAATATATGCTCACCTTCACAGTAGATATTTACCAACTTTAAATTAGATGATTTCAGGTGTTCCATAATTGCATATGGAGCGTGAAGGAGTATGTAAAGGTTGTGCGCTTGGGAATAATGTCAAGAAGCATTTTCCAAGCAGTGAACGTAGATCCAAGGAAATATTGGACCTAGTTCATTTTTATATATGTGTTCATATGCCAGCGAAATATCTTGGAGGTTCTCTATACTATGTATTTTTTATTAATGAATTCTCTCGTAAGACATGGATTTACTTCATGAAAACAAAGGATGAATTCTTCAACAAGTTTCAATAATTTAAGGATGAACTGGAAAAATTGTCAGGAAACAAAATCAATATTTTGAGATCAAATAATGAATGAGAATACACTTCCAAGGAACTCATTTCCTTTTGCAAAGAAGGTTGGATTAAGAGGGAGTTGATAGTCCCTTACAATCCACAATGAAATGGACTTTCTAAAAGAAAGGACAAAACCATTGAAGAATATGTTAAGGAAATAATGCATGACCAAGAATTTCATATGTTCTTATGGAGCGAAGCATCAATGAAAATAATCTATATTCAAAATAGAAGTCCTCATCGAATTCTGGAAGACAAGACTCCTAAAGAAGCATTCACCAGAAATAAACCAAAGGTTGGACATTTGATAATATTTGGTTGTCCAATTTACATTAATGTAACCAAATATTAGAGAAACAATCTAGATTCTTTGGGAAAGAAAGGAATATTCATTGGATATAGCAAATCATCAAAGGCATATAGAATCTATGTTCTAGGAAAATGACAAGTTGAATTCAACAGGGACATGACCTTTGATGAGAATGTTTCCTATTGGAAGTCTAAAGAAGTTCCCATGGACTTTAATGATGAAGAAGAAAATGAAGCTCCCAAAGAAGAGGGTTCGAGTCCATTGATTCGTAAACTGTTGTGGATATTTCATTGGAAAGTTTGTCACAATAGATATGATAATAATATATTAAAATATTGAAAATTTACACTATTAAAATTTTATTAAAATTCTAAATTTGTAGATCTAACTGTAATTAATGCATGCATGCATATGGAAATTATTCGTAAAATTAGAGAAAGAAAAAATAAACTAACACACACACACATAAGACACAAAATATGTTTTGGGAAACCCTTTCAGGAGAAAACCTAACTGGAAGGTGAGGTCACTTCCCTCTCTTTATCTACCTAGAAATAATGGTTGCAGGTAAGAAGTAATTCTTGTGGCCTGTGGGATGATATAGTGCACATATCCTCTCTGTGTGCTCTACCTCCTATCTCTCTTGGATATCTTTGATCAGCTATGGAAAAAAATTCTCTCGAAATAATGGAATGCCTCTTCCTCCTAGTGGCCCGATTATAAGAGAACCCAATAGCCTACTAGTGGTTAATTTTTTACTACATAAACTCTTAACTATTGGAATTATGGTGTGCATGGTTTCATATAGATGATGTTGGCATTAGTTCATGATGGTAGCTAGCTCATTTTGGCATTAATGTTAACCCTATGCAACCTAGCTGATGTGTGGATGTCTTCCTTGTAGTATGGTTGAAGCTAGTTGAGTTGGCACTGACTTGATTATGTTGGCATTGATGTTAGCCCTTGATGTCTGTATTTGATGATGTATCTTGATGGTAGTATAGTGTTCATGGAGGTGTTTCCTTGAGTTGCCTCATGTTGGCTTGATGATGATGTTGCATGATTATTACCATGGTATAGGTATGCTTGGTATTAAAATTACCATGGTATTGGTATGTGTGTGTGAATTAGGTTGGCTCGTGATATTGCAGATAGTCTTGGTATTGACATAACCATGGTATTTTCCCATGGTATTGTTTTGGAGATTACCATGGTACAAGATTATTCCTTGGTATTGACATAACCATGGTATTGGCTTGGAGATTACCATGGTACAAGGGTCTGAGGTATTGGAATAACCATGGTATTTACCCATGGTATTGACTTGGATATTACCATCGTAAAAGTGTCCTTTTTATTATCATAACCATGGTATTGACTTGGATATTACCATGGTACAAGTGTTCATGGTATTAGCATAACCACGGTATTTACTTGTGGTATTGACTTGGAGATTACCATGGTATTTACCTATGATATTGACTTGGAGATTACCATGGTACATGTGTCCATGGTATTAGGATAAACATGGTATTTTCAAGTGGTATTTACTTGGATAATTGTTGGGGATATTTTGGCTTTTACTTATGTGAAAAAAAAACATTTTTTTTGGTTAGTTTTGATGGTGAGTGTATGTGAGGAAGAGAAGGATACATAGTGTGAGTATGCTTCAGACCTAGTTGTGAGAAGAATTGCTTTAGTGAGTTTAAATGGTAGTGAATTGAGTATATTTCTGAAGTAGTGCATCAGTATTCAGATCAAAATTGAGTCTACTATAGAAGATATCGTTTGGAAAGTTTTTGCATGATTATAGAGTACATTTTGTTGGTCAATCTCACTTTTTTTCTTTTGCAGGAGCTACTAATTCATTTGGAACATATCCATAGTGTTTTATGTTGTTGATTGTATTTTAAAACATCATTCATATTTTGGAGTGAGGTTTTGATGGTTTGTTTTAGTGTGATATTTGGTTTTGTTGTTGGTTATATTATTTAGTTTTTTTTGGATGGATTGTGGAAACCTTTTTTCTAGAGGAAAGCATATGATTTTGGTGATTTTACTTGATTAGATGATGATATTTTGCTGCGAGAGTTCATATTGGAGATATGAATCGAGTTGAGTGGAAACTCTTGGGATATAGTGTGAAAATATATGAAATGAGGTCCACATAGAGTAGAGGAGAAGTGACTTCATGGATTTGGAGAAGTGATTGCGAAGTTTCAGCGAAAGGAAAAATTTCTCAATCCAATGGTCGTTGGATAGTCCAATTAGAGTTAGGTGAGGATTGCTTGATCGTGGTGGCTTTCAGAAGATGGTGGTCTATAGATCCGTGTGAGAACATAGTATTATGATATCATCAGTAGAACTGAGTCTAAAAGCTGATGGGAGTCAACTAATTGTATATGAGGTCGAGTCTCCTAGTTGATCAGATTCAACAATCTATGTAAAAAGACTAATTTTTTCAATAGAAGATTCAGATCAGTGCAGCAAAAACAATGGTGGCTTTTTTTTTGGTTAAGGGTTTTCCACTAGCTATCTTATGTCTCGTGTGTTGATGATTTCTCGTGTTCTTGTTCATGGTTATGTTTCTAATATGGTTTATTTGATACTTATGATGTATGCATAGATCTAAAAATGTTTAATGAGTTGTTGCTAATTAGTGTGTGAGATTTGGTAAAGTAATTAAAAGGAAAAAAATGGTAATAAGAAATAATACTAATTCACCCCACCGCCCTCTTAGTAGTGCTGAAACATTTCCAAAAATTGATATAAGAGTGGGGCTCTTGGTTGTAGCTTGATCGCTAGAGAGTAGATCTAGGGTTTGTTGGTGGAAAATTTGATTTTTTGTTTTTCAGAATGGATTTCCTCACTACTGCAAATTGCAAGGTATGGAGTAAAAATGTTAAATATCTATTTTTGTCTTATGGATCTGACATTTTTAGAGTAGTATGTAAAGGTTGTGGTAAGCATCCAATTGCAGATGAAGTTTTGTAGTAGGATGCACACGCTATATGCATAATCTACAAGAATCTTCATGATGATGATTTGAAGAGGCTATTAGGTTTGAAATATGCCAAAGATATGTGGGACAAGCAAGAGTCCATATTTGGAGATGGTACTAGTAGCAATAAGGAAAATGAGAAAAAGAGAAACACAAATAAGAATAAGAAAAAATGCCTTAAAGATCAATAATCTCAGCCACAAGAGTCTCATCATCCTAGTGAAAGAAGTTCAACAAATAATGTGCAGAAATTAGAAGATCAAGAAACAAATTTATTGCAGCAAAATGAATCCAAAGGTATAACTATTAGCAATTTTATTTTGAGTTGCAATTTTGAGGATTCAAATTTTGATCATGTTGAATTTCCTAGTGTAGATGAGAGTGATATAAGGTTCTTAGAGTTGAGATTTATAAACTAAAAAACGCATGGAAGGATAAAGAAAAATTATTGCAAATTTGTGATGATAAAGAGGCCAATCTCAAGGAAGATATTGTGAGCTTAAAAGTTAAATTGAAAAAAGCATAAAAAGTTGTTGCCATTGTCGTGTTGGAATTTATGTCAACAAGGTCATGGTTATGGTCATGCTTGTCATATGAATGTGTGATGGATGTTGACTTGGTGGTCCTATTGGTTGACATTGATGTATTGATAGTGATATGGTTGTGTTGGTATTGATGTCAACTCTTGAGGTCATGCACTTATGTAAACCTCATGATGATGTACATTGATGGACCATGGTGTGTGTCAGTATTTGTTGGCATTGATGGAGCTTGATGGTAGAATGTTGGTCTTGGAGGAGTTGGCATGTGCATTTATGGAAATTTCATGATGGTTTTCTAATGTCACTACACGTAGAGAAGGTTGCAACATGTTGATCATGCAGATCTACATGTGATGGAGATCGTTCATGGCACACAAGTTGAGTCATCAACTAGGTCCTCATTAGGTCTTCACGTTTATGCCTATTAAGATGACTTGTAGTAGTGGTGTGATTGATTCATGATGTGAAACAGAGGTTGCATAGGTGTTTCATATGGTTATAGAAGTGTTGGAGGATGTCTGACAGGTATTGGAGCTGCATACTAATGGAAGGGATGTTGCAAAGAATTTTGATGGACCATTTGTTTAGTATGGTGTTTAGATAGAAGTGACAATTTTGAATTGGATTTTTCAGGAAAATGGTGATGGATCTCAAAATTTTGAGACATGGGTTTTATGTAGAATGGACCAAATTATCTTTTTAGGGATCATTTTTTCAAAATCTAGTATAGATTGAGAGAAACGAAAGGTTCTTCAAAGGTTCCTCTGCCTATTCACATGATTTCTAAGTCAAGGAAGAAATTTTAGGGCCATAGTCACATGTATAGAAGCCTGTGGGAGTGACTATAGATACATGAGGCTAAAATCACATGCAGATCAATTCTAAGGGAGAAATTGTGGGTTTTGACGAGAAAATATCTATATTCCTCACTCTATTTGGAAGTTAATTAGCATGGCAATTCTCGAAGGTTTCCAAAATTAGTGAGAAAGGTCGCAAATGGTTTGAAAAGGTCCTATCATGTTGTGAATGCATTTAGTGTAGTAGTATTGACCTTAGTGGATTGATTTGGTCTAATTTGTGCACCTTTGATCCTAACCCCAACCTCAATTTTGCCCTACATGTTTTATACACTTGATCTTGGAGCAGAGCACAGATTGATGATTGTAGTGAGTGAGTGAGAATGTTGTAGAGAATATTTTTATTCTTTAGACCTAGTGGAGAGTGTATATGCTTCAGTCCATGATTTTTCATGACTGAATAGTGAGCATATCTTAAGCATGCTACAAAATATATTAGATTTGGAGTTGGTGTAGAGTTGCTTGGAGAGTTTGATATGTTGTTGGAGGATATGTTGGTGATACTCTAACACTTGTTCTGCATAAGTTGTTGATGCATGTAGCACATATCCATGTATCTTATGATGTTATATGTACTATGCCACATTCTATTTTTGTGAGTGTATGATATTCAAATTTGTGTTGACATAGTTTTGTATTGTGAGCACATAATTTGTGCATAGTTTTTATATTGATTTGATGATGATGTATTGTTGCTGATAGCATGTATGAAAATTTGATTTATTATTGAGCATAATGTCTTGGGATCCAGTTTGAAAATAGATTAAAGAAGGTCCACAAGGTGGCGAGAAGAAATGAATTCACGGAGGTGGAGCAATGATATCGAAGCTTTAGGGAAAGGAGGAAGTTTCTCAATCCAATGGTGGTTAGACAGTCTAATGCAATTTGGGTGAGGATCGACTTATCATGGTGGCCTTCAACGGATGGTAGTCCGTAGAGATCTATAGATAATAGAGTATTCTCAGCTGATCTAGTAGTATCGAGTCTCCTAGCCAATGGGAGTTGGAATTATGTATATGAGGTCGAGTCTCCATGTTGATGGGAGTCAACACACCATGTAAAATATCAATTTCTTAACTAATAGAATATCAGAGCATAATAGTAGCAACAAGGGTGTTTTTTTCCCAGTGAAGGGTTTTACACCAAATATCTTGTGTCTATTGTGTGGATGGTTTTTGTGGTTGTTATTTGATGGTTTTCTCTAGTATATGCTTCTTATATGATTGCATGTTTATTGTTTACTCATATGCTGCTAAAATATTGCGAGTTGTTGGAGAATATATGTGTGTGATTTAATTAAAGTAATAAAAGGAAAAAAATGTATATAAGATCACACTATTGATTCATCCCCCTACCCTCTCAGTAGTGCTCAAAGGTTTGCAACAATTGGTATCAAAGTGGGGCTCTTGGTTGCAACTTGATCGCTCGAGAGTAGATCTTGGGTTTGTTGGGAGATTTTGATTTTTTTTTTTTAGAATGGGAAAGAACAAGAGGAAGAAATTTTAGAAGAGGAATAGCCTTAAAAATAAGGAAGCTCGACCACAAGAGTCAATGTTTTTCTTTTGAGTTACAATTTTGAGGATTCATATTTTGATAATGTTTCATTACCTAATGAAGATGAGGATAATGTTAACGTTTTAAGAGCTGATATTTATAGAAAAAACAATTTCATGCAAGAATCAAGAAAAAATCTTACATATTTTTTATTGTTGGAGTAGGGTCCCCTGGGGCACACTTTTTTATGTAATTTTGTATAATTTTGTATGTGTGCACTGCGTGATTGAGTCAAGGGGCTTTGGGGTGGGTCCAAAACCCTAATTTTGATGTAAATGGGTTTAAGGGTAAACTGTCAGCCTCAAACCATGGTTTGGGACCATGGTATTTGTGCGCGAAAAGAACATAAATAGATAGATCAAGTGTAAGGAAAGTAGTTCGGTTCAACTAAGTATGATATGAGATTATGATCTGTATGCATTTGTAATACACTGTAAAGGGGTTTTCTGGGTTGGGTTGAAAGACTCCTGCTGGCTTTGTGCATGGAGACCTAGTCCTAGCTGTGTGTAGACTACGCTGGTTGTGTGCGTGGAAGGGTTATGTAAGGGAAAGTCTTATATTTATTGAAAGGATCTAAAGTTAATATAAAGGATAGATTTTGGCAAACTACTGTGTTATTGCTGAGTTATTTACTGTTTCTGTTTATTGCGATCACACTGTTTTGTATTTCTTATTGAATATCATTGCACGAAGACATATGTTATGATTATTTATGCATGTTTATGGTTGATGAATGTGATTAAGTAATTACATTTTTTAATACATGGATGTGGTTTTTTTATGCTTATCTGCACTGAAGTAATCTGCAACTTTGTCTTATTCTGTTAAGAATTCCGCACATTTTGTGATTTTGCCTTATTTTGTTGCGTGCATATGTTTATGATAGATCTAAGTCTGAATTATATTTACTTAGGACAACTTCATTAATTTCTCCCTCAGGGTGTGGAAACTTGGTTCCAACAACCCCCCCCATACTTCTTCGGGTGAGACTTTGATCTGCGCAAGCAGGCCATTGCGGAAAGGGCCAATAAGGGGAGGGTTTGTTGGTTTATCCATAAACTTTGAACCTAGGTCAGCTTCCCTCAAGCCAGTAAATGGTTTTGTTGCTGGGACTGGGGTCATTTTGAGGGAGATTTGATGTTGTGGCATCCTTCATGCAACGAATTGCAAGATTGGCTGGATAGAAAGATCCTTGAATTCACACTCTAAGAGAATAGAAATACTAAGTTGTCTGACGAACAGGAGGTACAGAAATATATTTATACACAAGTGCATGAAATATTCTTTTGTTCCCTTGCGCACGAGCTACAAGAGTGTTTGTCGCGCTTAGCTAAATTCTGTACCCGCATAAACGATGACGCAGTCACTGAGTGGACTCTTGAATTGATCCAACAAGTAGAGAATTATGACAATAAGATCACCCATGCAGTAGACCATTGGATCAATCACCGCTTAGGAGGATTTGTGACCAAATTTTCCATTGATCAATTTGTGTCATATTATGAAGAAAAAAGAGGGTTTTTCAAAGGCCCTAAAGGTAAGTTCTTGTGCTCACTGAAATTGTTGCTAAAAAATGCTATTATGTGAATGAGGCTATCTGTGTGAACATACTTCTTGAATGAATCAAAGAGACCCAACTAAGCGCAGTGGAAAATTTTACCGCGAAGATTCTGAAATTTTTATTTATATCCCTCTGAAGCCTAGATATGAGAGTGAAGGTGAATGAAAAACTAGTAGCTCTAGTGATTCTGAAGGAGAAAATTCATCACACCAGAAACCTTTGAGTATGTTTCCAACTCCATCCACTCCACTTATGCACTCACATCATAGATCACCCACTCCACTGCACAGTCCATCTCCACCACCACCTCTGCCTCCCCTTAAAGTAGATATGGTTGCATCAATGAAGTTACCTAATTTTAGAGGCATTGGAAATGAGGATATTGATCACTTCTAGTTTGTGACTGAGGCCGTATGGCAGGCTCAACAAATTAGCAATATTAACATTAGGAAGGCACAGTTGGCAAGATCGTGCATTATATTGGTACATCAGGTATGCCAAGAAAAAGACAATGCTACCTTGGAAAAAATCAAAGCGGCCCTAAAAGTGAAATTTAAGAAGCCTAAGTCATCGCGTCATTGGTGACAGAAATGGAGATTCATCAGGAGGCTAATGAATTTGTATGGGATGTTGATCAGAGGTTGAAGCGCACCATCAAAGATGGTGGATTTGTTATTGAAGATACTCAACATAAGGAATGGTTCATTGTTATTTTTCTCCCACATCTGTGCCAACCCTTAGGTTAGCAAAAGATTCCCACACAAGCTGAGGCTATGGAGGTTGTAATGAAATTGGAGGCTACCCCAACACCTATTGTGCTGGAAAATCAACAGATTTAGAATCAGTTGGAATCCATGCATCTAGTGATTCAAATTATGCGCAAGGACAAGGGAAAGGAGGTGTGCGTAGAGGTTTGGTGCATAAAATATAGATCTTTTGGGCACCATAAGGATCAGTGCCCTATCTTCAACAACTATCTGAACGCTGGAGGACCTACTCCATTGAAGGGTCCTGTGTGGTGTAAAATCTATCAAATCGCTAGATTACATGACATGGATTCCTCCCCAAGGATCAGAAAGTATCAACCTGACTTGAAGCAGCTATTTTTCAATTTTTTTTCATCATTGTGGCATGATGAGAAGCATTGTCGCACTTATGATATTATGTTATATAAAGCTAAAATATATAGAATGAAGGTTGAGCCTACATCACTAGCATCCCCTTCTGGGCGTGGAGGATTTCAAGGCAGAGGAAGAGGTCAAGGAGGTGGATCAATTGGCCAAGGAAGAGGAAAAGTAATTTGATATAATTATGGAGATGTTGTTCATTATGCGCACAACTGTAAAAATCTAGCACGACAGTCCTGCAGGTAATGTAGACAATTTGATCATGTCATATAAGATTTTCCTGTCTTGATTGCTAAAATGCATGAAAAGAAGACGTGAACTCCAACACAAAATCTTCATATGGTTCTCATGGAAACCTGTGAAGAATATCCCAGCGTGAATGTGATTACTAGGAGTGGTGTAACCATCAATGAAGATAAAGGAAAGAAACTAGCCACTGATGTATGGATCCGTAAAGCACCTGAAAACAAGGAAGGCTTTAATATTCAATGTGCAAAAGAGACCTTTATTGAACACGGAAATAATTTGCTGAAGGAAGCACGTAAAAATTAGGAAGATCAATGAAGGAAGCTGGAGGAGATGAGGAGATAAAATCATTTCTACAAGCATGTATAAAGTTACTGCAAAACAAGAAGGCTATAGAAAATCTTCAGGTGTTGATAGATAATTGTGGAGAGAAGGAACAATCGATGGTAGAGTAGCAAGTGGTCAACAAAATATACAATAACAAGAAGAGAATGGGTATGGAGATGCATATGACCACGCAAATTGGTGATTACAAAATGAATATTATTATTCTAGAGCTAGGATCGGATGATAATGTTCTACCTAAGAAAACATGGCAGCATATGGGAGAGCCAAAGCTGGAGTGGTCTACCATTCAACTGCGCATGGCCAACCAGCAGAATATCATTCCTTTAGGGAGGCTGCCGCAAGTTGTAGTTAGTATAGAGGGTGTTAAGGTGATGGCAGACTTTGAAGTCATTCAAATTCTAGATGATAATAATCCTTATCCTGCGCTGCTAGGATTTTTTTGGGCCATTTACATGGATGGTGTTATCAAAATGAAGAAAACGAGGATGGAATTTGAAAGCAATGGAGTTAAGGTAATCATTCCTCTAGATCCTGCAAAAGGACAAAGATATAATGAACAAGTGCGCATTGAGGATGATATCAATCAAATATTAACCCGACCTTACTGAGGAAGACTGGATTAATCCAACAACATATGGGAATATTAAGTGGGAGAAGGATATCTCTTGTTTTTCAGACTATGGTAAAGAACTATAAAATTGGCAGAATCAGTTGCATGAGGTATCTACACTACGTTGTAATCGTGTGACCTGATATCTATTATGTATAACATCTGAGGTACATGATTTTCCGCACTATGATGGATTAACTGATATAAAAATGTTTATAGGGGAGCTTGAAAGGATCGTACATGAAGGATAGAGATTCCATGTTTTGGATCTTGGCTTGCGCGCTACTCTAGCAAGATGGTGGGAAAATCATAAGGAGAATATGGGAAACTAGGAGGAATGTGCACGGATGATGAGGTTGCAGTTTGAATGTACATTCATTAAGATGGAATATGTCTGCTCTGGAAAGAATATTCACGCAGACATTTGGCGAGATGGAATCAGGTATGGGGTATAGAACCAAGACTTGAATGGGTCCATATGTTTATTCACACATTCGAGAAGGTGCCTACTGGATGGTATTTGGAGACAGAGCTGCGCATAGGCACTAGTGAATGGTTGCGCTGACAGAGAGTTTTATTATTAAATTTAGCTTTGATTTTGGATTTGATGTTATTGGCCAAGATTTGATTCTCGATATTTTTAATGCGCTGATGAAGAAAACCATAAACTGAAGACAATTGGCGATCATGGAATTTAGGGAACAACGCACAGTCGTCGGAACTTCGATTTATCTCCCTGAAAATGTCAGACAGGTGTACTTCATGATGAGCCTTGCTGGATATTATAGGAAGTGCATTAATAACTATGAGTTGATCACTGTGCCCATGGCTAGAATACTTAGAAAAGGTGCGAAATTTCGTTGGATGACGAATGTCAGAGTAGTTTTCAGCTATTAAGAGATGTGATGGACACTACTCGATATGCTTTGAATTACCTAGTCAATAAGCCTGTGTTGGGGGGGACGATCTATAGATGGTTTTCATTAGCTTTGGAATATATGCATGGTAAGGTGCGATGCACGCAGTAGCTGTGTGAGGAGGTTGACTGGGTTGTAGAGGTGTCAAAAAATAGTTGTTGGAATAGTAAAACTAGAAAAGACATATTTATTACCATTTATGGAAGCATCTAGGTTGCATTTAATATAGGGATTTTTCTAGATTTGGGACCATTTTGTTAGTAATGGAGACTTATTAATGAAAAAGGAGCCCTTGAAGATGCGCCACAAGTAAAAATATGACCTATGGGGTCGCATTAGTTCCATTTTATTTCTGAGTGAATCTTTTCTTTGAGATCCTGAATTACTGCTGCCTACACTATGTCTATGTCTGGTTTGGATCTAGGGTTAGAGGAGGCGTTGCATTGATCAGGGTTGGGCTACGCTATTCTTGACAATATGATGGCCACGAGACCTAGAGATGACCTTGTTGCGCATGAGGTTCCTATTTTTGAAACACATGCGCCCTTCAAATCAAATAATGGGCAGTCTTCTAGTACACACAAATATTTGAGAGAAAATTCCCCCAAGCCGCTCTCTATTGTGGCTGAGAAGCTAAAGAGGCCTATGGCCGAGGTCCCTGAAACCATCTGGAAGGAGAGGAGGATGTGGTCGAAGTGGCGCTATTCTCGCAGCTTCCCAGATATGTTGCACCACGCAAAACCTCAGTCAGAATATCCAAATACTTAGAAAAGGTGTGCATAAGTATTCAAGTGCCACTAATCTCTGGGAACATCCGAATGAAAGGGGACATGTTCGCTAAAGTGTCCCAGCTCCGATTCGATGACTGGGACATTGTAGATTTTGAAAAATTTCCAGAGATTGCGTCAGAGTTGTATCTAAACCACATTACATATAAAGGAGGCATTGTGTGCCTCGAGCCAAAGAGATGGATGCTAGGTCTACATAAGGCTAGCCCACTAAACCTGATCCAGATCCCTAATTTTGGGCGCAACCCCATAAATGTATCTACGTCAAGAAATTTATCGTGTTAGTACACAATGATGCGATGTGATTAGGAGAGCACATTCCCATCGATGTCACATTGATCCATAGGATCACGGGTTTGCCTGCTCAAGGCACTTACCTTATTGTTGATTTCAGCGATAAGGCGCAAGAGAAAACCATCGCGAACCAAATTATGAAAAAATATCAAGTCACATGGACGAGTTGGAGGTTTGTGGTCGATGAAATAAATGACCCAGCAGTTCAATTTGGTACGATCATCTTGGCCTACAAGATGATGCACAAGTGTAGACCCAAGGAGGTGCCCGCACATGTTATTTCTCTCCCTGGATGATGTGAGAAGGCATTATTTACAACTGGTCCAATTATCTCTGCACGAAATTTTTAGAAAATGTGTGTGAAGCACAAGAGAAAGGCAAGCATTTTCATTATACTTGGTTATTGCTGTTAATCATGCTGATTGGGTGGAAGACCCCCGCAGACACCCAATTCCTAGAGATAGAGCCTCATATGTGCGAGGCTACACACTATGCTACCTTGTGGAACTCTTTAGACCCAGTACATACCAGAGAAAACAATATTTTTTAGGTTCTGTATGATGCCACTCTTTATCAAGTTGTGCAGTCAAAGCCACGACTGTCACCTATGCTACATGATAAACATAAGATGGTCGCTGACTTCAAAGCGACATTTCACAATATGCACATCCACGCAAAGGGCATCGTGGAAGGAGTGTTGTACGAGTTACCATACCTAGTTACAGAGGATGATTTATAGGAGTGTCAGACAATACAAACAGAGATTGAAGACATGCACCGCAAAGAAAAATTTCTCATAGCACGCATGCAACCGTGTGTTGAGGAAGCGCTTCAACTTTCACAAATGTTGGATAACACTCTGAAGACTATTCAACAGATTTAGTGCAACATCGAGATGGCCAAAGATAGATTGAGTCTAAGGAAATTAGTTTAGTTCAACTAAGTATGATATGAGATTATGATCTATATGTGTCTATAATACATTGTAAAGGGTTTGTTTGGGGTGGGTTGAAAGGCTCATGTGGGCTATGTGTGTGGAGACCTAGTCCTGGCTGTGTGTGGACTCCACTAGATGTGTGTGCGGAAGGGTTATGTAAGGGAAAGTTTGATATGTATTGAAAGGATCTAAAGTTAATATGAAGGATAGATTTTGGCGAACTACTGTGTTATTGCTCTGAGTTATTTAATGTTTCCGTTCTATTGAGATCACACTGTTTTGTATTTCTTATTGATCATTGTGTGAAGACATCTATTAAGATTATTTATGCATGTTGATGGTTGATGAGTCTACTTTAGTAATTACATTGTTTAAGACCTGGATCAGGTTATGTTATGCTTATCTGTGCTGAAGTAATCTACAACTATGTCTTATTCTATTAAGGATTGTGCACATTCTATGATTTTGCCTTAATCTGTTGCGCGCATCTGTTTATGATTGATCTAAGTATACATTCGATTTAATTATGACCACTTCATTAATTTCTCCCTCAGGGTGCAGAAACCTAGTTCCAGCACTCCCCCATACTGCTTCGGGGTGATACTTTGATCTGTGCAAGCAGGTTATTGCTGAAAGGGCCAGTAGTTGGAGGGTTTGTTGGTTTATCCATAAACTCTGAACTTGGGTAGGACCCCTCAAGCCAAAAATGATGATAAGGAGGCCAAACTAAAAGAAGATATTGTGAGCTTAAAATTTAAGATGGTATAATTTGAAAGAGTTGAGGAAGCCATGAGGAAGTAGTACAAACATGAGGAGGATGAATGTGATAATTTAGAAGTTGAAGTGGTTTCCTTGAGAAATCAATGTAAAATGGATAAGAGCATTTTTTCCTTGGAAATTTTTCTTCAGATCCAAAGATCACCATTGGATAAAACTGGTCTTGGATTTCAAAAGGGTGAGTCTAGTTTTCTTGCAGGTAAAAACACCCAAGAATATCCCAAGAAACCTGTAACAAACAATAGGAGCAACAAAAGTGAGATTCATGGAAATGAGAAGTAAATATAGTAGCCAGTAAGCATTCAAAAGAACTAACAACAAAAAATCAAGAAAAACCAACAACTAATCAAGCAGCAAAACCAACAACATAGAAGAAAATACCAAGGAGCTCATACATTGAGAAGATCTTTTGCTCCTAGAGATAATCATGACAAATCTGTAATATTTCAAAGAAATAAAAATCCTTTTGTTCCTTTTGGGCATAATGTAGAATGTTACAACTGTCACAAGTTTGGGCATGTTGTATCAAATTGTTGGAGCATATCATATAGACCATATCAGTAGATATTCCAACAATTCCAACATCCAATGAGAATGGCCAACACATATAATCATGATTTTTATGGTTATTGTTACTCATTTCACCTGTTTGTACACAAGGCAATAAATTACAAGTCTAACCATTGGAGGAGAGACAAATTTAATTTATGATTTAGGTATGGCATGATCAGTAGGAGATTTGATCCTCTTCATCTCTTGGCCATGTGAAGTGCTATATTTTCCATAGATTTGGCCATACGACAAGAGATTTTTTTTCTTCCTCGTTACTCAAGTAAAAATCATAAAAAGAAGAAAAAAAATAGGATATAGCACCAAATTAGTGAATAAATAAAGGAAGCAGATCAAGGAGGATAAGAAGCATATCAAGGAGGAGGAGAAGCAACCCAAAACCGTTTGGAGAAAGAAGGAGAAAAAACTCTTTATCTAGTGGAGAGCATTCCCTACTGTAATCCATGATTATTTCATGCATATTAATAGAGGATTGCATGTCATGAGAGGGGCATAACCTTAGGGGGAGTGTGTGATGATTTTTGTAGTGGCATATGATGAGTTCATTAAGCCTCATACATTTTCAGGACCACAGGATCAACCTGTCTATTGGAGGTATATTGAGCTCAAGGGATATATGCATGGTATGATATTTTACTAGACTAATTGGAATTTTCTAATTAGTTTCACTTGGTATTTTATGGTATATTTACATATGTATTCATGAGAGAAAATGAGCACATTTTTCAGCCATGTATTTTTTTTGGGTTTTTGATAACTACTGGTTGAAAAGATGTGTAACCATGCATAGATTGTAATCATGACTCCAGGATTAATAGAGATTACATGTGACATGGACCATACATGTATGAGTTGTTGTATGATGCTTACTACAACCATGTTTTTGCTATTGTCTCATCATTATGTATTGGTATCAATAGTAGGATGAGTCATCATGGTGATATGATTGTTTTGGAGGAGTCACATTGAGTCATTTTGTAGCCACATGTATGAGATAATGATGATGTAATTGTCATGATATATTATGTATTTGATTCATTGGTCCATAGGAGATGATCATAGCATCTATGTGTTTCATTGATGTATTCATGTAAAATGATCATGGAGCCATGTACTTGTATTTTACTATCTTTTGTGTCACTTAGCCATGAGTAATGAGGTCCTGTTATGGTCATATGATTTATGTATGAAGTCTATTATATAATTTTTACTACCATGTTTTATCATGTATATGTCACTTGATTCATGGTCATGTGGAGTCTCAGTCCATAAGGTGCTTCTACTTTCCAAAGGAGGCATTGTTTGCATCGAAAGCGGTCATTTTAGCCCAACAATTGGTATCTCTACAACTTGGAGGTGGCATGTGTTCAAGGGGAGAATTATTTGCTCTTATTACTTCAACCATGCATTGTTGGCAATATGGTCCGCTTGGAGGTGTTCATATATGCCTCATACTATGTTATGACAATGGGGTTCTTGGCCTCATGTGATGAGATTTTATGGTGTTGCTATTATGTAGTCATGTGGATGTTGCTATGTGTAGGAGTGTTGATTGATGCTCATGTGCATATTGATGCATACACTTGATGTTTATTATAGTTGATTATGTGATTATTGAATTATGTTGGCATATGTTACTTTCTGCTAGAGGTGTTTTGGATATGCTTCTATGAATGTTGATTGGTATATATGCTGCTTGTTGCTTTATGGAGACATGGATGATTTTTTATGCATTATATTTCAGCCATGTATAGATGTATTGCTCCAGTATGTACTTCAATTCTTTCTACCTATTCATATGGATTTGACCCTTTGCCATTGATATTGTTAAATGGGGAGAGAATTTGGATGTATAGAGATCAACCTCACATGTTGATGAGGTTTGCATCAATGCCAAAGGGGGATTTTTTTGGCATCATTGTGTTGGAATTGATGTCAACAAGGTTATGGTCATGGTCATACTTGTCATATACAAGTGTGATGGATGTTGAATTCATGGTCCTATTGATTGGCATTGATGTATTGATAGTGAGATGGCTGTGTTGGCATTGATGTTAACTCTTGAGGTCATGCACTTATGTCAACCTCATGATGATGTAGATTTATGGACCATGGTGTGTTTCATTATGTGTTGGAATTGATGGAGCTTGATGGTAGCATCTTGATCTTAGAGGAGTTGGCATGCGCATTTATGGACATGTAATTATGGTTTTTTGATGCTGCTACATGTAGAGGACGTTGCTACATGTTGATCATGCAGATATACATGTGATGGAGATCGTTCATGGCACACTAGTTGAGTTGTCAACTAGGTATTCATATCTATGCCTATGAGTATGACTTGTAGCAGTGGTGTGATAGATTCATGATGTGATACATAGGTTGTAAATGTATTTCATATGGTTATATAGGTTTTGGAGGATGTTTGAAAGGTATTGGATTTGCATACTGATGGCAGGGATGTTGCAGAGAAGTTATGATGGCCCAATTGTTTAGTATGGTGTTTGGATAGAAGCGACAATTTTTCATTGGATTTTACTGGAAAAAGAGGATGGATCTCAAAATTTTGAGACATGGGTTTTGTGAATAATGGACCAAATTATCTTTCTTCTGAGCAATTTTTCAAAATTTGGTCTAGATTGAGAGAAACAAAAGGTTTTTCGAAGCTTCCTATGCTTAATCACATGATTTATTAGTCAAGGTAGTGGTTTTAGGGCCATATTCGCATGGAGAGTAGCCTATGGTAGTGACTATATCTACAGGAGGTTAAAGTCACATTTAGATCCATTCTAAGGGGGAGACGATGGTTTTTGACGAGAAAATATCAGCATTCCTCATGTTATTCAGAATTTAATTAGCATAGAAATGCCCATATGCTTATAGAATTAGTGAAAAAGGTTTCAAATGGTTTGAAAAGGTCCTCTCTTGATGTGAATTCATTTATTGCACTATTAGTGAACTTATAGAATGATTTAGTCCAATTTGTACACCTTTGATCCTAGCCCCAAGCTCAATTTTTCCCTACATGTTTTATATACTTGATCTTGGAGCTGAGGATGGAGTGATGATTGTAGTGAGTGAGTGAGAAAGTTTCAGAGAAATTATGTATGCTTCATACCTAGTGGAGAGTCTATATGATTAATTCCATGAGTGCTCATGACTGAATAATGAACAGATCTTAATCATGTTGCAAATTAGATCAGGTTTGGAGCTGCTGGTGAAAATATTGGTTGGAGAGTTTGATATGTTGTTGGAGTACATGTTGGTGATCCTCTCACATTTTTTTTGTAGGAGTTGATGATGCATGTGGCACATATCCATGTGTCTTATTATGTTATATTTAATATGCACCATTTTATTATTGTGAGGGTATGATATTCAGATTTGTTTCAAAAAATTTTTGTATTTGTGAGCACATATTTTGTGCATAGTTTTATATTGATTTGATGGTGATGTCTTGTTGCTAAGATCATGTATGCAAAGCTAATTTCTTGTTGAGCATAATTTTTTGGGATCCAGTTTGAAAATAGATGAAAGGAGGTCCGCACAGTGGTGAGGAGTAGTGACTTCATGGAGGTGGAGCAATGATATTGAAGCTTCAACAAAAGGAGGAAGTTTATCAATCCAATGGTGGTTGGATAGTCCAATGGTAGCTGGGCGAGGATCGAATGATCATGGTGGCCTTCAATGGATGGTAGTCCGTAGATATTCGTAGAGAACATAGTATTTCGAGCTGGTCTAGTAGTATCAAGTATCCTATCCACTGGGATTTGGAATTGTGTATATGAGGTCGAGTCTCCATGCTAATGGGAGTCAACACACTATGTAAAATATCAATTGCTTAACTAATATAATATTAGAGCAGAGCAGGAGTAGAAAGGGTGGTTTATTTCCCGGTGAAGGTTTCTCCACCAAATATCTTATGTCGCTTGTGTGGATGGTTTTTGTGGTTGTTCTTTGATGGTTTTCTCTACTACGTGTTGCTTATATGTTTGCATGTTTATTGTTTACTCATATGTTGCTAATATATTATTAGTTTCTCGTGAATATATGTGCGTGATTCATTTAAATTAATAAAAGGAAACAATTTTATATAAGATCACACTAATTATTCACCCCCTCATCTCAGTAGTGCTCAATGGTTTCCAACAAAAGTTGAGGAAGGTTTGAGAAAGAAGTACCAAGAGAAGGAAAACAAGTGTGAGAAATTAGAATTTGAAGTGGTGTCCTTGAGAAAGAAGAAGATGATGGAGAAGAGAACTGTGGCTTTGGATAGTTTTCTTGAGATCCAAATATCACCATTGGATAAATCCAATCTTGGATTTCAAAAGGTTGAGTCTAGTTTGCATACAGGTAAAAATGTAATATTCCAAATTTTCTATCAGCTAATTGGAATATTAGAGTTCTTAATTTTCTTATTTAGTTAAGTAAATAAAAGGGTGGAGGGACCCATAAACCCAGTAGATGAAAAAATCCACTTCTATAGTGTGAATGTGGTTTAATGGAGTAGTGGAGTAGCATAATAATGAAGAAAGAGTGGAGGTCATAGATAAATAATGAGGAAGCTGAGTGAGA
Organism: Pinus albicaulis; assembly: GCA_034641835.2. Lineage (NCBI taxonomy): Eukaryota > Viridiplantae > Streptophyta > Pinopsida > Pinales > Pinaceae > Pinus > Pinus albicaulis. Next base: position 1,102,548,859 of record CM076572.1, on the reverse strand, counting down.
TAGTGGAGGAATATATGCAAGAACATTGAGAAATAATGATGAAGTGATGGAGGAAGTGGTGCATTAAATGCACACATGATGGAGGGAGTGGAGAGTAATTGCAGCAATGATGGAGATCATGGAGGAAAATGCAGTATTTATGGAGGCTAGTGGCCACATGTGTAACGTAGTTATGAGGTGGTCCAAGGCTAGGGAAGGCTCACAACCATAAAATTAAGATGAGGGCAGCAAAGGAGGGGAGTGTGGATTTTTATTCTTGAGTGTCGTAAGACATTTCTTTGCACACTTCAGCTGTTTAGCTAAGTCTATTGTCTTGTTTAGCTCCGGGTGTTCCCAAGAAGGAATCCCACCCTTACCCACAGGGGAATTTGAGTGCCTAATTTGGGAAGGTTTTCTTGGGCAATATTCATCATCCGGAAATCAGTGCCACTTTCAACCACTCTCATCTGCACTTCCAGCTATAGGAATTACACATTCCTGAACTTGGGCTTGAGAGTTGGAAGGTTTTTCTCAGTACTTCAACTGAGAAACCTATGGAGGGACCAACCCTTCACATTTTGGATCCATTGCAGTCTTCTTGGAGTTTCATTTTCATATCCGGAATCAAGCCATCCATCTATTCTTTATGTAGCAATATTTCCTGTAGGAATTTCGTAATTCTCTAGTGAGGGTTTGAGGAGAGGAAGTTCCAAGCAACTCAACTTGGAATCCCGTGAGGGGTTAATCCTTCACTCCAGGGATCCCTTCAACAGCCTGGGATCAAAATTTTATTATCTATCAATAGGCTACATCATCAACCCTCCTAGACAGCACAGTATTTCCCAGCAGTTGTGCATGCAACATCTGCATATTCAGTGGAGGAGCTAGATCCTAAGTTTTGAGCTTGGGAATCTGGAGAAGGGACCAAACCTTTAGTTAGTGAGCGGAGTGGGTATTATTTCATTAGATATATAATTATTTCAGCCCCAGATCAGCAATTTTCTCTAGGGAGTGTGTAACTCAGCTAGCAAGGTGCAGTGTGTAATCGAAAAAGGGCCGAAATTCCAAACTCAAAGTATGGCCAAACCATTTCTGCGTTTTTCTGGGTTTTTTGAGTTGAGTCTGTGGTTAAAATATTGGATCTTTCTGAGCACTCCAGCAGCCTCTCGCACATAGATCGTATTCCCATCAGCAGTAGTTTCCAACAACAACAGTTTATACTTTCCAGTGCTAAGTTACATTACTGTATTTCAACCATCTTGTGGCTTGAGTGCATTCCTTTTTGGGCATTGTGTATTTACATTGTTGTTGATACATAATGATATGGCTCAGCTGTTTCTGCTCATATGTATGATGTTTTGATGTATTTTGACATTCTTCTAGTTTTACATGTTTTATTCTTGTTTTACCATAGTTGGAATTATGCATATGTTCTATATTACTGTCTTTCCCATTTTGGGATATTACAGTGGTATTAGAGCATGATCTTAGGCTCGGCTTGTGGGTATTTCATGACATCAGAAGAAGAAAAAAGAGAAGAAGTCTACAATGGCAGAAGGATTGAGTTTTGTCACACTTCTCTTCAGATCTATACAAGATCTCACCTTGGAGATCAAAGAAATGAGAAGGGAAAGGAAAAATAAAACCTCAAGAGGGTTTCAAAGTGGAGAAGGTCTGAGCACTTCCTATCAGCAGTATAAGCAACCAACGGTACAAAAATTTCCACAATGACCTACTATACCCACTTTCCTTGCAGAAGGAAATGAATGGCATGGAGATAGAGGATATTTGGAGCATGAGACTCTGAGTGATTATTTTGCAGAGTACAAATCTCAATCTAGAGCATTCAAAGAGAATCTGACTTTCCAGAAGTTTTGTCAGATTAAAGAGAACCAGAGACCCCGCAGAAGCAATAAAAGAAGAGGGAATATGAAAAATAGATTATTTCTACCTACATATGATGGGTCATCTAAAATCACGACAAAAACACTGTTACCGATGAATTAGGTAACCTGACCTCAAAATGGGAACTCTAGCCCAAAAAGACTCAAAAAACATGAAAAAACACCCCAAAAACAAAAAAAGTGTATTCCAGAATGCACTTGGTTTTTTTTGAAGGTCAAATTTCAACATTTTATAAAATTATGCTAAAAACAAAATTGTTTCTTGAAAAAAGGATTGAAAAAACACCCTCAAAACAAAACCAGTTGACGCTGGAATAACCAAAAAAAAAAAATTGTCATATTTTTGACATTTTTAAAAATAGAAATAACGTTTTCTAATTTTTAAAATTCAAACATTAAAAAAAACCTAAAATTTAAGAAAAAAAATAAATTAAAAAAAATAAAAACATTTTAAAGCTTAAAATTTAAAAATATATAGGAATAAAAAAATAAAAATAAAAACAAAATAAAAATTTTAATTCAATCATTAAAAAAAACCTCAAATTTAAGAAAAAAATAAAAATTAAAAAATTAAAAAAAATTTAAAGATTAAAATTTCAAAATATATAGAAATAAAAAAATAAAAATAAAAACAAAATAAAAATATTAAATTAAAAACAAAAACAAGTTAAAAAAAGAAAGAAAGTATAAAATATTAAATATAGAAATTAAATTTAAAAAAGAAAAAGAAAAAGTTTATTAAATTTAAAAAAAAAATTTAAATTTTAAAATAAAAAATTAAATTTAAAGAAATGTATTAAATTTTAATAAATTTAAAACTTTAAAATAAAAATTAAAAGAAAAAAAAAACATTATTGAAATTAAAAGTAAAAAAATGAAAAATTAATTAAAAATATATATATATATATATATATATATATATATATTAAATTTAAAGAAATATATATATGAGCTTAAATCAAAAAAATATATATTGGATTTTATTAAATTAAAATAAAATGTTAATATTAAAATAAAATATTAAATTAAAAAAAAATATTAAATTTTAATAAATAAATGAATAAACAAATAAATTTTGAAATAAAAATTAAATTTTAAATATAAAGAAAAAAAAACATTGTTAAAATAAAAAGTTAAAAAACTTTAAAAATCAATTAAAATTGAAAAATTGAAAAAAATATATTAAATAAATATATTAAATAAAAAATAAAATAAAAAACAAATTAATTTGAAAATATTAATTTTAACTTAAAAAAAAGTCTAATTTTAAATACACAATTTTAATTGAAATAAAAAAATATATAAAAATTTTATGTAATTAAAAAAATAATAATAAAAAATTAAAAAATTAAAAAAAAAATATTAAATTCAAATAAATAAATAAATAAAAATACAAAATTTACTAAATTTTAAAAAATTAAATGAAAAAATTAAACACAAAATTTAATAATTAAAATTTAAAAAAAATAAAGAAAATCAATTAAATAAAAAAAAATACAAAATTTAATGAAAATTATTAACAAAATTTAGAAAAAAAAAATTAAAAACAAAAAAAATGAATAAAAAAAAAAAAAAAAATTAAAACAAATTAAATTTCAAATATTAAAATTAAATTAAAAAAATAATTTTAAATTTTTTGAATTAAAAAAAAATTAAAAAAATAAATATTAGAAATTAAAAAAATAAAAAATAAAAAAGAATTTTTTGATTGTTGTGGGGCCACCAATTGGCCTCCCGCCTAGGTGACAGGGGAGGCCAGCCGCTAGGCGAGAGGCCGATTCCATGAATCGCCCTCCCGCGGCAGGAGGCCGATTCCAGGAATTGCCCTCCTGCGGCGGGACGCTGATTTCGGGAATTGCCCTCCCACGGTGAGAGGTCAATTCCGGGAATCACCCTCCCGCGACGCAGGTGGGTGATTCCCGGAATCGGCCTCCCGGGGTGGGAGGGCGATTCCCGGAATTGACCTCTCGCTGCGGGAGGGCGATTCCCGGAATTAGCATTCTCGGAATCGACCTAAGGGCGATTCCCGGAATCGGCCTGAGGGCGATTCCCAGAATCGGCCTCTCGCCGCGGGAGGGTGATTCCCGGAATCGTCCTCCCGCCCAGGTGGAGGAGGAGGTCGGTCGCTGGGCTGGCAGGGGGTTGCAGCCCCCCGCCCGCTCAGTGGTCGACCTCCGCCGCCACCTAGGCGGGAGGTCGACTGGCGGTGCCACCACGATCAAAAAATTCTTTTATTTTTTTATTTATTTTTTTAATTTTTAATAAATTTATTTTTTTTAATTTGATTTTTATTTATTTATTTATTTTTTAAATTCAAAAAATTTCATTAATTTATTTATTTTTTAATTCAAATTTTTTATTTTAAATTCAATTTGTTTATTTTTGTTTTGTTTTTTTTTTTGTTTTTTTTTAATTTTGTTTTTAAATTTAATATTTTAGATTAATTATTTTTTAAAATTTAAAATTTATTCATTAAATTTATTAAATTTTAATTTAATTTAAATTTTTTTTTTAAAATCTTTTAGTTTATTTGGTTTTTCATTTTTAAAATTTATAAATTGTTTCATTTAAAAAAAACAGCAAATTTATGGATTTTTTTTAAAATTATTTACACGTGGTTTTTTTCATTTTTTTTGTTTTTTAATGATAGTTTTTTTTATTATAATTCTTTTATTTTAATTTTTTTTCAATTTTAAATTTTGTTTTTTTTTTTTTTAATTTGTTTTTTTTGTTAATTTTAAAATTTGTATTTTTGTTTTCTTATTATTATTAGTTTTTTAATTTAATTTTTTTCTTTTTTGTATTTTATTTTTTTAATCTAAATTTTAATTTTGTAATTTAAAATATTTTTAAATTTTCTATTTAATTTTTTTTTTAAATTATATGGATTTTTTTAATAACTTAGAAAAAAATGTTTTTGATGTTTTTTTTTTTTGTTAATTTTTGTTTTTTTTCTTTAAATTATATGTTTTTTTTCAAATTTTGTCATTTATTTTGATATAATTTTCGAATATTTTTGTTTTTTTTGTTTTATTTATTTATTTTTGTTTAAATTTTTTATTTTTACGAGTTAATTTTGTTTTTTTTAAACATTTTTATTGGTTTTTTATATTGTTTTTATATATATATTTTTATCTAAGTTTTGTGTTTTATTACCAACATGAAAATCACCACTCTAAAAAAAAAGGTTGATGCTGCATCAATACGTTTCAAAATTAGCATGAAAATCACCGCTCTAAAAAAAAAAAGTTGATGCTGCATCAATACGTTTCAAAATTAACATGAAAATCACTAACATTTTAAAACAAATATTCATACTTCATAAATAAAAATATTAGAATGTCAAAAATGTGCTAAAAAAAAAGAGAGGTGATTCTGCATCACCACTTTTAAAAATCGGTTGCTTTTTATGCTACCAAAAAAAAGTAGGTAACAGTGCGGTTACCTATTTCATCGGTAACATTGTTCAAAGGCTTGTATGGATAAGTTAGATGATTTATTCCAGGAACACCCAGTAGCGGAAAAGGAAACCATTGAGATTACAGCGTTGCACCTTGATGGTGAAGCAAGTGATTTGTGGTTCAGCAATATGAAGCATGCAAGAGTGACTGCTTATGCATAATTCACTCAAAGGTTGGTAAAGAGGTTTGACAGAAGAAAACGAGAGGCACTTTCCATTGAGACATTTTCTGACATTGATAAGGAAGTATATGAGGAGAAAATGGAAGATGTCAGCACTAATACTCTGGGAGAAGAGAAACTACCACCACCACTAGCTACAGTAGAGGTACTTTCATCAGTGGGAGGAACACTTGCATCTTTGCAATATGGTCATGAGAATTTGACATTGAGAGTCCCAAACATGATTAAGGAGGTGCATGAGGAAGAGGAAGCAGATAACAGATTTGGTGAAGCAGTAGAGGAGAAACCATCACCATCACCAACAGTTGGAAAAGAAATTGCACCGGTTGGAGGAACTCTTGTAGCTTTGCAAGATGTTCCCAAGCATCAACTAATCCAAGGTATGAAAAAATTTCCACCCCAGATTGTTTCGGCACATCATCTTGAGATTTGTGGGGCCATGCCATCAGGTCAATTTCATGACCAAGGGTTAGAGCACATTGTTGATTTGGAGCAGCAGACTATCACTGCGTAGAGGACCCTTGACTGGTTCAAGGAGAAGATGTATAGCTATCCAATTTGACATTGTTGAGCTACACACAACATTTTGTGTTGGAATGTGGAGTTTTTGAGGATGGGATTAGCACAATCCTAATGCAGGGAAGCTATACAATAGCTTTCGAGAAACGGAAGTTACTGTCGCATGAGCTATCGTATTCTATTACAACAAAGAGATATTGGCTATTATGCATGCATTGTTCAAATTCCAAAAGTTTTTGATTGGTAGTAAATTTTGGGTGAAAACCAACCACCATAGTCTCCGAAACCTTTTTGAGGAGAAGGAGTAGCTGCAGAAGAGGCAGAAATAGTGGATTAGTGCAATGCAGGAGTAGGAGTTCAACACTGTGTATGGGGAGGGCCATGTGGCAGCAGATGCACTATCATGGAGATCAGTAGCACTGTCACTGAGGAGCAGTGATGATTTGAGGTCCCAATTATTATTTGAGAATTTTGATGACCGCTTTACTTATGAAGAATTGGATTGGAAGATGGTAGATTGTAGACATCATGTGATGGATAACATCTTCCACTATCAGGACAAAGCCTTCTTGATGAGCACCTCACAACTCAAAGAGAATTTTTTTCATGCAGCATATTCAAAACCTCATAGGTTCTACTGAGCAATTGGAGAGAGGTTCTCATAGAGAGACCTCAAGGGGGATGCACTTCGACATATCATGGAGTGAAAATATTGTCATCATATTGTGGAGGATGGTATTGTCGACATTGATCTGCTATCGAGGTATGCACATTTCTTTGACATTTTCACATAGTACATCTCTTCACCCGTGACTGGATTATATTTCTGGGATGTCTTCATGCTTCATGGTCTTCCCAAGGCCATTGATAGTGATGGGGATAGTTATTATACGAGAATTTTTTGGCAGGAGCTTCTCCATTGGGTGGATACCGAGTTGGTGCATGATATGAGACATCACCCACCATTGGATGGATGGATGGAGATGGTGAGAAAGTGGTTGGAAAGATACTTGCAAATCTATGACACAGGGCAGCAAGAATCATGGCTGTGCTGGCTGCTCTTGGGTAAGTATGGTTACCACTCAACATTTCAGATTGGTATGTTCTATGCCTTGCACAATACTGAGGTGATGCATTAGTAGGAGGCATGGCTGTGCTGGTTACTTTTGAGAGAGTTTGGCCATCACATGACATATCACATGTCAATGGGTATGTTATTGTTTAGGAATTTTCATGATACTCATATGATGTGACAGAAGGAAGCCTAGCTATGTTGGTCTGATGTGACATTCTACATGTCAATCAGTATATTATTGCTTCATGCTTTGCATTATGATGATGTGAGGTGGCAGCAAGAGTCATTGTGGCGTTGGTTACTCTTGGGAGAATAATGATTGAAATTCTCCCATAACTTGCATAATAATGATGTGGGATGGAAATAGGAAGCCTTGATGTGTTGGATTTTGTTAGGAGAATATGGCCACCATACTTGGTGTAATGATGAGGTGGTGTGGCAACAAGAGGCATTGTTGTTGTCGTTGCTATTGGGAGAGTATGGTTCGACATTTCACATGTCAATCCATATGTCTCTATTTCATACTTTTCACAATGTTAAGATGATGATTAGAGTAAGCAAGGCCACTAGGGCCAAGGATTGGAGCATGGAAAGACACAAACTACTCCATGTACCACAGGTTGGAGAGATAGCTTAAGAGTTGGGACTTTCCACTTGGGGAAGGAACCACTACACTTCATATATCTCATGCAAATAATAGGCTCTTGGATAGAAAATGGTTGCCACTTGGGGACTCATGGATGAGGAGAGGCATCTAGCTACACATATGGAGGTCATTATAGACATTCTAGAGAGGCAGCTATGGAGCTGGGCATTCATAACACATTGGAGCAGATGGGGAAACCTTCCATATCAGGATGCCACTTGAGAGGGAGATGGATTTCTGCAACATCCACTTTTGCAATTTCTTGAGGACAAGCAAAATTTTGGCGGGGAAGATTGTAATATTCCAAATTTACTATCATCTAATTGGAATATTAGAGTTCTTACTTTTCTTATTTAGTTAATTAAATAAAAGGGTGAAAGGACCCATAAACCTAGTAGATGAATAACATCCACTTATATAGTGTGAATGTGGGTTAATTGAGTAGTGGAGTAATATTATGGAGTAGTGGAGGAGCATAATAATGAAGAAAGAGTGGAGGTCACAGAGAAATAATGAGTAAGATGATAAATATGGTGGAGGAATAAATGCAAGATCATGGAGAAATAATGATGAAGTGATGGAGGAAGTGGTGCATTAAATGCACACGTGATGGAGGGAGTGGAGAGTAATTGCAGCAGTGATGGAGATCATGGAGGACAATGCAGTATTTATGGAGGCTAGTGGCCACATGTGCAGCACAGTTATGAGGTGGGCCAAGGCTAGGGAAGGCTCACAACCATAAAATGAATATGAGGGTAGAAAAGGAGGGGAGACTGGATTTTTATTGTCGAGTGTCGTAATAAATTTCTTTACATGCTTCAATTGTTTAGTTAAGTCTGTTGTGTTGTTTAACACTAGGTGTTCCCGAGAAGGAATCCCACCCTTACCCATAAGGGACTTCGAGTGCCTACTATGGGAAGGTTTTCATTGGAATCATTCATCATCCAGTAATCAGTGCCACTTTCAACCACTCTCAATTGTAGTTCCAGCTATAGGAATTATGCATTCCTGAACTTCGGCTTAAGAGTTGGAAGGTTGTTCTCAGTACTTTAGCTGAGAAACCTATGGAGGGATCAACCCTTCACATTGTGGATCCATTTCAGTCTTCCAGGAGTTTCATTGTCATATCTAACATCAGGCCATCCATCTATTCTTCTATGTAGCAACATTTCCTGCAGGAATTGCGTAATTCTGCAGTGAGGGTTTGAGGAGAAGATGAAGTTACAAGAAAATAAACTTGGAATCCTGTGAGGGATTAATCCTTCACTCTGGGGATCACTTCAGTTGCCTAGGATCAACATTTTACTATCTATCATCAAGCTACATTATCCAGTAGTTGTGCATGTAGCAGCTGGATATTCAGTGGAGGAGCTAGATCCTAAGTTTTGAGCTTGGGAATTTGGAGAAGGGACCGGCCCTTTTGTTAGTGAGTGGAGTGGGTGCTATTAAAATAGATAGATCATTATTTCTGCCCCAGATTAGTAGTTGTCTCCAGGGATTGTGTAACTCAGCCAGCAGGGGTGTAGTGTGAAACCCAAAAAGGGCCGAAATTTCAAACTCAAAATCTGGCCAAACCATTTCTGGGTTTTTCGAGTAGAGTCCGTGGTTGAAACCCAAGATATTTATGAGTACTCCAGCTACCTCTCACACATAGATCTTCTTCCCAGCATCAACAGTTTCCAACAACAACAGTTTATACTTTCAAGAGCTAAGTTTCATTAGTGTATTTCAACCATCTTGTGGCTTGAGTGCATTCCTTTTGGGGCACTGTGTACTTACATTGTTGTTGATACATAATAATATGGCTCAACTATTTCTACTCATATGTATGATGTTTTGATGTATTCTGACATTTTTCCAGTTTTACATGTTTTATTCTTATTTTGTCGTAGTTGGAATTATGCATATATTCTATATTCATATATTTCCCATTTTGGGATATTACAAAAAACAACAAAGAATAACCCGAAAAACTTGTAGCAAAAAATACCTATCGTGTGAGTGAGAACCAAGGAAATAAGAGGTTGATCCAACGGTTGATCAAGCAATAAAACTAGCAGCAACGAAGAAAACCTCAAGTAGCACCTACCTTTATAATATATTTTTCTCCAAGAGAAGATCGTGGCAGCTCAATTATATTTCAAAAGAAAAAAAAAATCATTTTTTTCCTTTGATGTATGAGATACAATGCTACAATTTTCACAAGTATAGACATGTTGCATCCAACTGTAGGAGCAAAATGTATAGATCAAATCAGTGGAGCTTGCTGCATTTTCATCATCCAAGGAGACTGGAAAATAGGTATGATCATGATTTTTTATGGTTATTGTTACTCATGTCACCTGTTTGGCCATAATGCATCTGATTGCAGATCTAGCCAATGGAGGAGAAGAACATTGCATGCAAGGTTTAGATCTAGCATGAGAAGTGGGATATATAATCCTCTTGTTACATAACATGGCCATGTGGAGTGCTACCCATATCATAAATTTGGCCATATGGAAAGAGACTATTTTTTGTTTCTTTATTCAAGGAAAAATCAACCAAAGCAGCACAAATAAAGAGTATCTACAAGAAAACTAGCGAAGGAAGAAATTTTTTTCCCAAAGACGATGTGGAGAAAGAATTAGGAGCAGGAAATATTCAAGTAGTGAATATCATCCCATCCTGTAGTCCATGATTGTTTCCTGCATATTTATAGAAGACTGTAGAATTCATGAGAGGTACATAACCTCAGGGGGAGTGTATGGTTGAAGTAAAGCAGCAGTTATGATGATTTCATTTAGCCTCATGCACATTTAGGTCCACAGGATCAACCCGTCTTTTGGAGGTATATTGATCTTAAGGGGAGTTATGAATGGTATGATATTTACATGAGTTATTTTACATTTCTCTCATATTTTTTAACTCATTTATTTGTAGTTTATTTACATATGTTTTCTGAGTGAAAGTAGTACATTTTTCAGCCACATATATGTTTTTGATTTCCACTAATAGTTGGTTGAAAATATGTGCAACTATGTATAGAATGTGATCATTTCTTCAACCATGTATAGAGATGACTTGAGACATGGACCAACCGTGTATGAGCTGTTATATGATGATTTTTACAACCATGTATTCGTTATTGATTCATCATTCTATGTTGGTAGACGGTCCATTCATTTGTAGATCAAGCTGTCATGGTGATAGCAAAGTTAATGGAGCCTTTTTGCAGCCACATGTATGGGCTAATGATATTGTAATAGTCATGATGTATCATTTTTTTGAGTCATTGGTCCATAAGAGATGATTATAGTAGAAATGTAATTCATTGAAAATCTATGTAATATGCTCATGGAGCGATGTACTTGTATTGTACTATATTTTGGTCTTGTAGTCATGGGTCATGAGGTCATGTAATAAGTCATGTATGAAGTTTTTATGTCATTGCTACAACCATTATTTATCAATGTTTATTTCACTTGATTCATGGTCATGTGGAGTCTTCATCCATATGCTCCTTCTATTTTTCAAAAAGAAGTTGTTGGAAAGGGTACCCCTATGTCTAAGTTTTGGTAAAGAATCTGCATTTTGAGGAGTAGAGAACACTACACACAGATGTCTAAGAGTCATAAGGGATTTGGGGTGGGTCAAAGCCCCTTATTTTGTAAAGGGATGGGAATATTTTGAATACTTTGAGCTTCGCCCATGGTTTTCAGACCATGGTATTGTAAAAGGAAAAACTATATAAGGATTCTAGGAATATCTCTTGGATATAGAATGGATATGGATGTAATGTTAGATCTGAATTGAGTCTGTATTTTGTTGTTTTTTGTGGAAGATAAGGCTCCTATAGCTATGTGCATAAATACCTTAGGAAGTCTGCAGCTGAGTGCACAGACCCCTGCATTTGTGTGCGCAGGGTAATAAGTGTTGTATTGGGAAGATCTGAGCTGATAAAAAGAATACTTTGAAGACAGATCTGTGTATTTTACTTATATGATTGCATTATCTAGGTTTTGTGATTATTGGTGCTAGATTAGGGTTTATACCTATAATTTTATCATGAATACTTCAATATGGTTCATTATTATGATTAATGCATGGTAAAGTAGAAAAGTGTAGTATGCAAAGTATTTAAGTAGAATCGTTGAACAACTTATGTATATTTTCCATACTAGTTCTGCGAAGCTCTGAATAAGCCTTAAGAGAATATGAGCCCTAAAGCCGCACTCCATAGTCCCTCTCGATGCAGAAACCTGGTTCTATCATCCCCTAATATTGCCTCGTGTGAGACTTTGGTTTGTGCAACATATCATTACCAAAAGGGCCGGTAATAGAGGGTTTTGTTGGCTCACACAACCATCTCTGTACCTGTTTCTAGACCCCCTCAAGCTAACAAATGGTTCCATTTTCAGGACAAATATGCCGCCAAATCCACATTTATGAGGAAAATCTAAAGGGGATCGTGAAGTTTGAATTTAAAATTTGTTATAAATCTAACATCCCGATTCACATTTGGACACTTTGCTTTCTGAGAATTAGACTTGTCATTTTATGCCTGAGAGAGAACCGAGCATTCCGCTGCATGTTGGATTGGAGTTCTGAAGCACTTGTAGAGGCACTGATTAAAGCAAGACTAGGACACACAATGACTACTATGCCACCAGTGAATGTAACAGGTCCGAGGTCTCCAAGGAAACATTATGCTATAGGAGAAGCGCAACTAAATAAGCCTACAGTTTGATAGTTTCCCAGGAAGAAAATTGCGAAGGAACACCATACTAAGGAGAGGCAGGATAGGCAGCAAAAACTAGTGGAGATCGAAGAATCAAAATAAGAAGTCATGGCTAGGGTATTTGAAGATATTAACGTAGAGGATGTGGAACCTATCTCCAGGTTAACACCGTTTATGCCACCGAGGAATTTGATCATTGTGAATCCTACTAAGGACCTAGACACTGTAAAATTTAAGATATTAATGCAGAGGATGTGGAACCTATCTCTAGGTTAACACCATATATGCCACCGAGGAATTTGATCATTGTGAATCCTATTAAAGACCTAGACACTGTAAAATTTAATATATTTATGCCATTGCTACCCAAAGAAGTACCAGTTGAGGAAGATCCATTCGAAATAGTACCACAATTCTGCATGGAAGACTCAGATTTCAATCATCGCAGTAAATACCCCCATTTCGAGCCTAGAAATTACCTACAATCAGTTTATTACGAAGCCGCTAGAGTGACAAGGATAGAGCCACTTAGGTGGGCACCAAGACTTCAACAAGCAGGGTTGTTGAACATGCTCTGTGTTCTGTATTTCAGGTGCATCAACATCAATACCATATGCATGCGACAACTGCTAGCCCTCGTACATTACGAATGTATTTGGTTGGGTGAGATAATCCCCATCGACGAGATGTTCATTATAATAATCACTTTGCTTCCGTGCAAAGGATTGAACCTTGCTGACGTGTTTGTCATAAAATACCAAGATAAGTAGGTGGAAAACAAGATGAAGAAAGAGTATGGCCTCACAAAACTTTCTCAGGGGTACGCTATAACTCCATTAATAATGAATTCGTGTGTTTCACTACACATATTCTGGTAGGGAAGATTATGCAGAAGTGTTGTGCAAAGGAGGTATCAACACCAATAGTATCTTTGGTTGTGCAGTGCAGCAACAAAATCTAGTACAAATGGGATATGTATTTGCGCAGAGAGTTTCTGGACAATTTTCGATAAGCTCAGTAGGAGGGTAAGAAATTCCACTACACGTGGATATTACTCTTGATTGCAATAATGACATGGAAAGAGCCAGATGATTCATAGTTCCCCACTATGGACCCAGAAATCTGCGAGGTACGCCTTGCTATGGAATTCAAAGGAACCTTCACAAATTGGAGAATAAGTTCCTTTGGGTGGGTTTTGAAATGAGTTTGCACATGGTGATCATTTATAAGCCAAGGCTATCACCGAGTATTTTTTAATAATATCGCCATATTGTTGATCGGTGCTTTTCATTGATGTCAACCCAAGAAGCATTAGGGGCTACACCAATTTTGCATGGGAATTTTGACTTGAAAAATTACTCTATTCCGAGTCAATGATATTTTGGGTGGTTTCTAATTCTTGATATGTTTCCGTTGGTATATGGAACACCACGTAATTATTCATGGTTTGAGAGATATTCGTGTTTGAAGTTAGTAACCCCAGTTAGTGGGCTAAAACCCCATGGGGTTGTGGCATGACACTAATCGTTGGTTGTGATCATTGAATAGTCAATAATTAATAATTTTTTAAGCTCCTAAAATCCCTCCAACATTCACTTGTTTAAGACCCTCTCAACCTAAGAATTTATATATATTTTGACCCTCATATCCTCCTCATGTAAGGATTTCACTACTTAAAACAGGCCATCATGGAATTTTCGCTATAAATTTTTTTCTGTGAAGCTTCAGATGCTAAAAAAAACTATTTGATCTGAAATCCTGATGAAGCTCATGTCCAAATTTAAGATATTTGTTCGCTATATTTTTGGAGATATGATCTAAGGAAGTTAGGGTTTTTGTAGGCTCCCGAATTTCATGTCAAACATGTGACCTTGGGAAAATCGTCATAACTTTATCTTTGAGCATTGGATTAAAATTCCATAAAAATTCACAGAAATAGGGCATGTTGTAGTTTCTTGGGTATTGTTTTCAGGACCAGAGGCTTAAACAATGACACATGGGACTTTGTACAAGTTCTATCTACTGAACCATTCTATAATCAGGTTAATGTAGGATATTAGGCATACCTATTTCTTGAAGAATCCAATATTGATCAGACCTATGGGGTTGGAAAGAGGACTCAAAGGGCTACCATAGGACGTGATTTCATACCTTGGAGATATGAAATTACATAGATACATCAGATTCAATATCGAGATTCTAGAAGTCAAGAAAAAATATGCATTCAAGGATCACTGTAGTAAGGAAAGCACATCAAAAGTCAAGGGTAAGTCTGCTAAAATAAGGTATGTATGATTAGTGTTTGAATTTTACTTTGAATATCATCTCTGACATGTGTTTTTGTAGGATAATGTAAGTATTTTGTATGTTTTTTTGATTGGGTTTTGTTCATTAATGTTGATTGTATTTACATTTGAATTTTGAATATTTCTCTGACATATGGCTTGCATGACAATGTAAGTATTTTGTTTGTATATTGGTTTGGGTCTTGTTCATTAATGCATGTGTAGGAAGGAGGACACAATAGGAAAACTTAGACACATACTAGAAGGACAATGCAATGCCAAAGTACCATTACTTGAAGCAAGCACAACAACACCTCAGTAGTTGCTAGTGTTCAAAGAAGCAATGTCAAGTATCAGGTCATGTCAAAAGTCCGTATTGTAAAAATCATCATTGTAAAATTGTAAAAGAGTCATTATTTTAAAAGAGTCAATCTGCTTAGATTTGGAGAGGCATTGTTGGGAGGTATAAGTGTCATTGTTGGAAAATGTTATGATTGAGTTGCAGGTCATAGTGTGGTTGGGTGATTCATCTAGTTGAATAAAATCATTATGAATCGTATTATATCGTGGATCATTTTTCCTGGTACGGGAGTCCACACCCTTGTCTTATTTTTTATCATTATAGGGTGGTAATGAGGTGCTAGGCTGGTGCACGAAGTCACCTACAAGTTGGAGCCTGTGAACACTTCAGGGTGGTAGGTAAATCTAGGATGTTGGGGCATCCATTCAGTTGACTACTGAAGAAACCAGGGCTTTGGGGCGTCCTTCCAGTGGGAGCTAGAGAATAATGCTTTTCTAGAATTATATAAAGTTGTACCTTTCATTTCAGTTGGGGCTGAATATTAAATAATTTATTAGAAAAGCGTTTAGTGGTTTTTGACCCGAAGGGGGTTTTCCACCTAAAATTCATGTGCCTATTGTGTTCCATTGTTTACTATTGTTACTGGATAAACATCAAGAATAATTGAATATTAGCTAATTCTCTGAAAATATTTAAAAGTGTTAATTGATAAGAAATACTTATTCACCACCCTCTCAGTATTTCCAAAAATTGGTATCAGAGTTTGGTTCCTTCAAAAGTAGTCTAACAACTAAAAGGAGATTATGGATTATACTAAGAATAGAATTCCTCTGTTCAATGGAAATAAATACACACTTTGGAGTGGAAGAATGCAGATTCATTTGTTGGCATAAGGATACGAAGTATGGGAAATTGTTGAAAAAGGATTACCGCGACCCAGAATGAACAAGGTAAGAAAAATATGGTATATGATGCAAAGGTTAAAGATCTCATTATCAGTGGGCTTATCGAATTTGTCTATCTTAAGGTATTGAGTTGTAAAACTACTAAAGAAGTATGGGGCAAGCTTGAGAATATATATGTAGGTGACTCAAACGTGAAAGAAGCAAAGTTTTACAGGGAAAAATTTGAGCAACTCAAAATGAAGGAAGATGAAAATATTGATGTATACTTACAGTCTCTTGATGAAATAACAAATGCATTGGAAGGTTTGGGAGATCCAATCGACCCGAAATTTTTTGTCGGAAAGATCCTTAGAACCTTGCTAGCAAGATTCAACCCAAAGGTATCTGTCTTGGAATATAGTTCAAATCTAGACAATCTCAGCAAAGATTAATTGAATGGAGTTCTTACGACATATGAAATGAGGATTGAAGAAGAGGATGACACAACTCACATAGAAACAACATTGTAATGTTCCTAAATTAGTTGCAGCTAATTGGAACATTAATTTTGCCTTGTTTATTTTTGCATTTCATGTTTGATGAATAAATTGTAAAGGAGGACATGTAAAACTCCTCAAAACTAAGAATAAATCAATGCATATGTGAACAGAGACATATATGGGCTATGTAAATCACATCTCGTAGGTGTGAATGGGTTATATCACAAGAATGGATCATCTTTGACCAAGTCAAACAACGTAGTCTAGATGCATTGAACCTCTTTGAGGGATAGTGCAGTTCTAGAAGGAGGTTGTAATGTGAAAAGGGTTAAGTGATTCAAGGTGGTTTAGGGTTTGGAAAGAATCCTATCTTATAAAAGGAAAATGAGGGCAACATGAGGAGTTTTTTGAAGATTATCATTTCACAAGGAATTGCCTGCTAGACATCCCTTGTTGGGCATTCCTATTCAGGAATCCCACCTCCTTCCTTGAGCAGCTCTTGGAGGAGAATTGTACTAAAATTTTCCACTATCAGGCTTGGACCAAGCTTCAAATTAAATTACATCACTGCTCATGTTGAGGGTTGATCTGTCTTGTGAGCTGCAGCAAGTGGAGATCTAGATCTGCTCAGATCTAGATAATAGCAGTGGCTCTTTTCAGTGAGTGGATATTTTAACTTCCTGAAAGAGTTCATTGGCTGATTGTACTTTAGATATACACCTTGGCATCAGGCCATTTCATTCTCAGAAGCTAAAATGTTTTTCCTCTCCCTAGGATAGCGTTATTTGTAGATCTACAACTGCAGGGTGATTTGCTTGCATTTTGGAGAAGAGATCTCTGATGTTGGGATTCTTCCTTCATTGTGGGGATCCATAGATTGGCCAACCAATCTATGTTATGTTTCAGATTTGATCTTCTATGTACTTTTATTATTCAGAATTTCTGAATCATTCTGCAGATTTGAAGTTTTAGATCTCAGATCTACCTCCGGTGCTTCATGTTTTGAGCAAAACCCCAAGGGGAATGTATAGATCAGCTCTTCTTGTACATGGATCTGTATTGGATCTATATTTTTATGTAAATATCTGATATATATCTGAAGAATAAATAAAATTCTGCTTCAGCCCTAAAAATAACGTTGTCACTGTTATGCAGTCTTTTTACATGGTTGTAGCACCTCTTTCTTGAGGATTTCTTCTGTATTCTTTCATTTATTCTTCTGTAAAGTGTATGATTTATGCCCTATTATTTGTCAATATTCAGACCTTATTTCAGTCATACCCTTCATAAAATCACGCTCACATGCTTCAGTAAATTTTTGCATAATTCTAGTCTTGGGAAATCAGGGTTTTCTGGCCTAGTTAGGAAAGGAGGAACTGTTTAACTTAGAAAAAAATATTTTTTTTTTGCTGAAATTAGACATGGGAGTCCCTCATAACCCTATATATCATATCCAACTGCTTTCCCATCTTATTTTTATGCATATCTCTGAATACACGCGTTTTAGGGCCTAAATCCTCACTTTTCCCCACCTTTTGCCTTGTAAAAAACTGTATAACTTTGTTGCTATATATTTTAATGAAGTTTAAGTGTTTTTACACCTGTATGAGGTACATGTATATAGCTCCACATTGGTAATAACTCATATTATTCCCAATCTGTAGTTGTTCCTGAAAAAGGGATATTACAAACATTCGCCACATCCAAGAAAACTAGTAAGGAAAAGCATACTCTGAAAGCAAAAAATTGTAGTTGTAAGGAAGAAGAAAAGGAATAATATGAAGAATATTTTTTAGATAACTAATTTTCCTACTTCATGCGAAAAATAAGAACATGTATGAGTAAATTCAAAGGTAAAATTCCATTGATATGCTTCAATTGTGGTGAGGTTGGGAATTTTGCATCCAAGTGTCCTCACAAAAATTAGGTTATTATGAAAGGAAAGAAAGGTCTGAGGAATTTCAACAAGTAAAGCAAGAATAAATGGTTTAAGAAGGGTTTCTTCTCCAAAGAAGATAGCTCCTCATCTGATGAAGATAGTGATAACGAAGAAGAAATCAATGGAAGAGTATTGTTTATGGCCAAGCATAATAACCAAGAAGCATATGACGAAGAATAAGTGATGACTGAGGTTGAACTTCAAAATGAAGTGATCAAGGTTATCAAAGAGCTCAAGGTCAAGAAGAATCATGTCAACACTCTTGAAGACAGTTTAAATATAGAAAGGGAACAGGTCCTAAATCTTAAAATCAAGGTTGAAGAATACAAACGAGTTGAAGAATCGCTCAGGGAAGAATTAAAGGAAAGAAACAAGGAAAGAGAAGCATGGGAAGTTGAAATAGTTTCTATACGAAAGCAAGTAAAAAATGGAAAAAATCTTCAAAACTACACCAACAGCTCCAAGGCATTGGAAGAAATCATCAACAATCAGGGATCAAACAGTGACAAGACTGGTCTTGGTTACCAAGAAAAATATGAAAAGGATCCAAGTCCTTCTATGACAACAAAATAAGATGGATATGAAAAATATAACAAGCAGGTGGATCTCCCAGCCAACTCAAGAGATTAGGACTCGCAAGAAGAACCATGGAAGGAAATTCCTCGAAGAACATCTCCTCCCAGGTATCAACCTATCTTCTATGGTCATTGTTATTCATGTGGAATTTTTGGACATAGAGTTATAGAATGCCACACATATGTTTGGAATAATTACAGTTTTGAGAGATCTTTCAGAAAGGTATATTCTGGAACTCAGCAGAATGTTAACAGATTTGATCATTTGAGAGATGATGTCGAATGTTACAAATGTAAAAATTTTGGACACCTGGCTAAATATTGCACACTTGGAAGTTCTTCAAAGGAATTCTTGCAAAATCAAAATGAAAAAATATGGAAAAATAAGATTGAAAAATGTGCTATCGTTCTCAAGGCTCAAAGCAATAGAAATGTTTGGTATGTTGATAGTGGTTTCTCAACTCATATGACTAGAGATAGGAATAATTTCATATCCTTGAAGGAAAGGAATGATGGAACTATGTGTTTTTGAATCATAGGTCTTCAAACGTCATAAGAGTAAGTACAATCATACTTGGAAACAAGAATGCGTTAGCGAAAGATGTGTTGTTGGTTGAAAATATGAAACATAATTTGCTCAGTATTGGACAATTAATGTGCAATCTTGGACACATGATGATATTTAACTCTAAGAAATGTGAAATCAGGAAAGGAAAGTTCAGTAAAATTGTGGCTACAACAAGCAGAACTCCAAATGACATATATATTTTGGATGAGACACCTAAAGGGTGCTTTTTGGTGAAAGAAGACGAAATTTGGTTATGGCACAAACGAATGGGACATATAAATTTCAAAAATTTGGTCAGGATCAGCAAGAAGGAAGCAGTAAGAGAAATGCCTAAAATTTCAAAACCTACCAATACGATGTGTGAATATTTTCGGAATGACAAGCAGACAAAAATTGAGTTCAAGGAAAAATAACACTTTGCATCATGTCCATCGGAATTAGTAAATACTGATCTATGTGGTCCTATGAGAACAAAAGGTTTAGATCGAGAATTATATTTTATGCTAATGGTAGATGATTACACCAGAATGACATCGATTGATTTCTTAAAGAAAAAGACTGAGGTATTCAAGTGTTTTAGAATCTACAAGGAATTGATTGAAAACGAAACTGATTTCAAGATCAAATGTCTGAGATCAGATAATGGTAGAGAATTCACTTCCAAGGTATTTCAACAGTACTGTGATGAAAATGGAATAAAAATGAAATTATCAATAGCCATAACACCACATCAAAATGGAGTTGCTGAAATAAAAAACAAAACCATACAGGAAATGGCTAGAAAAATGTTAAATGAATCAAAATTAGATGATAAATTTTGGGTTCAAGCAATCGATACAAATGTATTTATTATAAACATAGGTTTTCCAAGGAACAATTGTAACATGACTCCATAAGAATTATGGAAAGGAAGACTGACTAGCTTCGAATACTATATTTGGAAGCAAATTCTACATCAAAAGAGAAGATAAAAAATTAGGCAAGTTCGATTCTTGTGTCGATGAAGGTATTTTCGTTGGTTATTCACGCAAAAGGAAGGCTTATAGATGCTACAATCTGAGGCAAAAAAAATAGTGGAAAGCATAAATGTCAGTTTTGATGAAGATTTTGTTACAAAGGATGACGATGAGATTGTCCCTTCAAGAAAATATGAATGATCTGAGGGAGAATCTATGAAGGATGAAGAAGAAGCTCCAGAACAAGACCAATCAAATAAGGAAACGACAGTCAACCAAGAGGAAATAAGAAATGATCAGCAGGATGTACAAGAAAATTCTCCAAAAGCTTTAAAATAATGGTGTCAAAAGAATCATCTGTCAAATCAAATCATTGACAACATAAACGAAGGAATTGGAACCATAAGAAGTCGATTGCTTCATTCATCACAACAAGCCCACCTTGTCTTTTTAGCAACTTTTTAGCCTAGCAATTTTGAGGAAGCTAGTCAAGATGAACACTGGGTAGCAGCTATGAATGAAGAACTGGATCAAAGTGAGAAGAATGATACTTGGAAATTGGTTCCACAAAAAAAGGATAAAAAATTTATTGGAACTAAATGGGTCTTTAGAAAAAAATTGAATGAGGATGGACAGGTTACCAAGAATAAGGCAAGATTAGTCTGCAAAGGATATGTGCAAGTTGAAGGAATTGATCTTGAAGAAACATTTGCTCCTGTTGCCATAATGGAAGCTATTGGAATTTTTCTCGCTTATGCATGCTCAAGAAAAATCAAGGTCTACCAAATGGATGTTAAGTCAGCATTTCTAAATGGTGAATTAGAAGAAGAAGTTTACATTGAACAACTTGAAGGTTTTCTGCTCTCTGAAAAGGAAGATTGTCTGGAGATTAAAGAAGTCACTATATGGTCTCAAGCAAGCTCCTAGAGCTTGGTATGCTCGTCTTGCTTGATATATACACCAAAAAGGATTCAAGAAAGGAAGCATTGACAACAATCTCTATGTGAAAGTGGATCAAGATAACCTGACAATTATTGAGGTATATGTAGACGATATAATTTTTGGAATCAATGATGAAAAATTAAGTAAAAATTTTTCTAAAAAGATGCAAAGTAAGTTTGAAATGTCTCTACTTGGCGAGCTAAAATACTTTTTAGGGCTTCATATATCTCAGCAGGATAAAGGAATATTTATATATCAAACCAAGTACATCAAGGAAATGTTCAAGAAATTCAATATGGAAGATTGCAAGCCCGTCCTTACCCCAATGGTAATAGGTTGCAAGTTAAGTTTAGATGATTCGTCAAAGGATGTGGAACAGAGGTTGTATAGATCTATGATTGGCAGTCTTCTATATGTAACAGCTTCTCATCCAGATGTAATGCAGGAAGTTGGAAAAGTAGCAAGATTCCAAACAGCACCAAAAGAATCTCATATTATTGTCGTCAAAATAATTCTCTGATATCTTAAGGGCACAACAGAATATGGTTTATGGTATCCCAAAGGAAATAATATAGTTATCCAAGCTTATATAAATTCAGATTGGGCAGGAAGTGTTGATGATCGAAAGAGTACTAGTGGAGCAACATTTTATCTAGGTGGTTTCCTTATTTCATGGTTAAGTAAAAAGCAGTCTTCAATCTCGTTATCCACAGCAGAAGCAAAATATATCGCGACAACAACTTGTTGTACTCAAGTTCTCTGGGTGAAGAAAACTTTGCAAGATCTTCAAGTCAAGTTTGATGAGCCTATTCCCATATTTTGTGATAATACCATTGCCATAAGTATATCCAAGAATCCTATGATGCATTCCAAAACAAAGCACATTCTGATAAAAAATAATTTCGTTAGAGAGCAGGTCACCGAAAAGAATATCAAGCTTGAATATGTTGGCACAAAGGAAAAAATTGCTAACATATTTACCAAACCATTACCTCGTGAATAATTTGAGTATCTTCACCTAAAGCTTGGGATTCTCCCAAGTTCTCATTAGACTCTTTCCCTTATCTAACTAAGTAAAAAAAAGGGGGAGTTGAGGTGTGTACAGGTCCACAGGATGACGTTTGTCAGGGTGAGTTACCCTTTGCTATGGATGACAAAGGGGGAGATAATTTTGTAGGAAGAGGTATCATGATCGCAGGGGGAGTACTTGTGTTGTCATCAATGCCAAAGGGGGAGATTGTTGATCAGTGGTCTTCATTGATGTCAACCCAAGCAGCACTAGGGCTACCTTCATCTTGCATGGGAATTTTGACTTGAAAAATTACTCTATTATGAGTAAAGGATTTTTCGGATAGTTTCTAATTGTTGATATGTTTCTGTTGATATATGGCACCCCACATAATTATTCACGGTTTGAGAGATATTCATGTTTGAAGTTAGTAACCCCAGTTAGTGGGCTAAAACCCCATGGCGTTGTGGCATGACACTAATCATTGGTTGTGGTCATTGAATAGTCAATAATTAATAATTTTTTAAGCTCCTAAAATTCCTCCAATGTTCACTTGTTGAAGACCCTCTCAACCTAAGCATTTATATAAATTGTGACCCTCATATCCTCCTGTAAGGATTTCGCTACTTAAAACAAGTCATCGTGGAATTTTCACTATAAATTTTTTTCTACAAAGATTCATATGTTGAAACAAAAACCCATTTGATTCAAAATACCGATGAAGTTCATGTCCAAATTTTAGATATTGGTTCCCTACAATTTCAGAGATATGATCTAAGGAAGTTAGGGTTTTTTCAGGCTCCTGAATTTCCTGTGAAACATGTGACCTTAGAAAAATTGTCATAACTTTCTCTATGAGCATTGGATTAATTTTTTTTAAAAGTGACAGAAAGAGGATGGGTTTTGTTTTTTTGGGTATCGTTTTTAGGATCAAAGGTTTAAGCAATGACACGTGGCACTTCGTACAAGTTCTCTCTACTGAACCAGTCTATAATCAGTTCATCATAGGAGATTGCGTATAACTATTTATTGAAGAATCCAATATTTGTCAGATCTACGGGGTTGGAAAGTGGAATCAGAGGGCTACCACAGGACGCAATTTTAGACCTTGGAGATTTGAAATCAAATGGATACAACAGATTTAATATCAAGCTTCTAGAAAACAAGAACAAATATGCATTCAAGGATCACTCCAGTAAGGACAACACATCAATAGTCAAGGGTAAGTTTTCTACAACAAGGTATGTATGATTAGTGTTTGAATTTTAATTTGAATATCATCTCTGACATGTGTTTTTGCAGGAAAATGTAAGTATTTTGTAGATATGTTTGATTGCGTGTTGTTCATAAATGTTCAACTTATTTACATTTGAATTTTGAATATTTCTCTGGCATATGGTTTGCAATATAGTGTAAGTATTTTGTTTGTATATTGGTTTGGTTCTTGTTCATTAATGCATGTGCAAGAAGGAAGACACAATAGGACAACTCAGACACATACTAAAAGGACAATGCAATGCTAAAGTACCATTACTTGAAGCAAGCACAACAATACCTCAGCAACTACTAGTGTTCAAAGAAGCAGTGGAAAGTCAAGTATCAGGTCGTGTCAAAAGTCAATATTGTAAAAATCATCATTGTAAAATTTTAAAAGAGTCATTATTGTAAAAGAGTCAATCTGCCTTGAGTTTGAGAGGAATTGTTGGGAGGTATAAGTGTCATTGTTGGATAATGTTATTGTTGGGTTTGAGGTCATAGTGTGATTGGGTGATTGGTCTAGTTCAAGAAAATCATCGTGAATCATATTGTGTCATGGATCATTGTCCCTAGTACGGGAGTCCACACTTTGTCTTATTTCTGATCATTATAGGGTGGTAGTGAGGTGCTAGGTTGGTGCATGAAGTCACCTACAGGTTGGAGCCTGTGAACACTTCAGGGTGGTAGGTTGGTCTAGGATGTTGGGGTATCCATTCAGTTGACTACTGAAGAAATCAGGGAGTTGGGGTGTCTTCCAGTGGGAGCTGGAGAAGAATGATTTTATATAATTCTATGAAGTTTTACCTTTCATTTTAGTTGGGTATGAATATTAAAGAATTTATTAGAAAATTGTTCAGTGATTTTTGACCCAAAGGGGATTTTCTACCTAAAATTCGTGTGCCTATTGTGTTCTATTGTTTATTGTTGTTACTAGATAAACATAAATAATACTTGAAGATTAAATAATGCTTTGAAAATATTTAAAAGTGATAATTTATAATAAATATTGATTTACGCCCCCCCCCCCCCCCTCTCATTTCCAACACATATTGCCGATTTTAAGGAATATTTTCACCATGTATACATCCGCGTGAGGAAGGATCCTGCAGAGGAATGGTACGAGCTTCCATAATTGGAAACTGAGGATGATATTGCACATATTTTAAGCTAGTGGTCAAGTGAATGGTTAACTTCATCCACGGAAGGGGCGGAGACAGAGAAAGCAGGAACCAACGAAGCAAAGAAAGATATTTCAACTACAAAAACTGGGAAGCCATCAGGCAAGAAAGACAATAAAGTCACCTTTGAAACTATAAAGGAAATTGAAAAAGAAGCAGAGCCAAATACTGAGAAGGATGAGAAAGAGACTAGGGGTAGAGTTCAAGGTGGCGTTGACCCATTTTTTCATCTATAGGACCCTGCCTTGTTAGAAAATTATATATTATGGAGCAATGCAACACATAAAATATGCGAAAAATACAAGCACACAAAACACATAAAACCAGAGGGACACAGATATACGTGGTTCACCCAATTTGGGCTACGTCCACCCCGAACAACCAATCCTTCCTTTCTATTATCTAGCAAAAATTGAAGAGACAAAACCTACAGTAGATCCGCTGTAATATCCTCTGTTCTCTCTCACAGTCTCCCTATCTGTTTCTCGCTCTGAGAATACACACATAATACACAGCCGCAGTACAATACCCTCATATATACAAGGGGGTTGCCTTCTAGGGAAAAAACCCCTAAACTAAACATAACTTCTACCGTCAAATCATCTGCCTATGAAGGGCCCAGATTGACTAGAAAATACTATACTTTTACAAGGAAATTTTACATCTGTTTTTAGCTTCGGGGGGGCTGCCCCCGAAACCCCCCACCAGGGGGGGGGCTCCAAAAAACACTACTGCCCCCCCTGGACCCCCCATGGTAGTGATTAATTACGGGCGGCGTTGCCGCCCCTTTTAAGGTACAGGGGTCCAATGTTGTGATACAAAGTAAACAAGATAATCAAGCTCCACACCCAACAATCTCCCACTTGGAGACTGATTGTAGCAACTCCACCGCTGCTCCATTTGTTGGACAATGACTCCTCTTTGGACCTGGCTGTTCCTCATCTTCATCGTCATCCTTTAAGACCAATTGAAACTGAGTACATTCTCAGTTTCTCCCTGGTTACAACTTTTGTTAGCATATCTGCAGGATTTTGGTTAGTGTGTATCTTTTCCAGCTTCAACTCTCCATCTTCCAATATTGACCGTATGAAATGGTACTTGAGATGTATGTGTTTAGTCCCGGAATGAAATGCTGAGTTATTTGCAAGATGAATGGCACTTTGGCTATCACTATATAACATGCCCACATCATGCTTCTTACCCAATTCATCCATAAACCTTTGTAACCAAATTATTTCTTTACTAGCCTCTGTAGCAACAACATACTCTGCTTCTGTTGTTGAAAGTGCAACAAAACTTTGGATTTTTGAAACCCAACTAACAGCTGTTACACCTACAGTAAATACATATCCTGTAGTGCTCCTCCTGTTATCTCTATCACCTGCCATATCTGCATCAACATATCC
This sequence comes from Pinus albicaulis, assembly GCA_034641835.2. Taxonomy (NCBI): domain Eukaryota; kingdom Viridiplantae; phylum Streptophyta; class Pinopsida; order Pinales; family Pinaceae; genus Pinus; species Pinus albicaulis. Next base: position 1,102,522,574 of record CM076572.1, on the reverse strand, counting down.
CTGTAGAGCAATGTTTGAACCACCAAAGCATAATGCTTGATTTGTGGTACCTCTCAAATATCTGAGAATCCATTTTACTGCCATCTAATGTTATTTTCCTGGATTATTCATGTACCTGCTTACAACTCCCACTACATGTGAAATATCAGGCCTTGTGCAGACCATTGCATACATTAAGCTTCCAACTGCTGATGCATATGGAACTTTAGACATATAATCCATGTCTTCTTGGGTCTTTGGGCACATCTCCTTACTAAGTTTGAAATGGCTAGCAAAAGCTGTACTAACTGGTTTTGCATTGTGCATATTAAATCTTTTCAACACCTTTTCTATGTACTCATTCTGAGACAGTGTTAATTTGCGATTTTTCCTATCTCTAGTTATCCTCATACCAAGGATTTGTTTTGCAGCTCCCAAATCCTTCATTGCAAATGAATTTGCCAATTTTATTTTGAGCACATTTATTTCATGCATATTAGACCCTGCAACAAGCATGTCATCTACATACAATAACAGTATAATATAGCTGCCATCATTTTTCCTTTTCAGATAAACACAATGATCAGAGTGACATCTAGTATAACCTTGTTCGGACATAAACTTGTCAAATTTTAGATACCACTGCCTTGGAGCCTGTTTTAAGCCATACAAGCTCTTCTTTAACCTGCACACCAATTTTTCTTTCCCTTTTACCTCATATCCTTATGGTTGCTGCATGTATATCTCTTCCTCCAAATCTCCATGGAGAAATGTTGTCTTTACATCTAACTGTTCAAGATGTAAATCTTCCACTGCTACAAGACTTAAAATAGTTCTGATTGAAGTCATTTTAACAATAGGAGAAAATATTTCATCAAAATCAATACCTTTCTTCTGTGCAAACCCCTTCACCACAAGTCTAGCTTTGTACCTCTGTTTTCCTCCATCTTCTTCCTTCAGCCTGTAAACCCTTTTATTCTGCAATGTAGTTTTACCTGCAGGCAACCTGACTAAGTCCCAAGTCTAGTTATGCATTAAGGAGTCCATCTCTTCATCCATGGCTAGCTCCCACTTCTTCCTGCTTTCAACCTGCATTGCTTCTTCATAACATTCGGGTTCACTAGAATCAATCAACAATAAATAATATAATGAAGGAGAATATCGTTCAGGGGGTATACTTATCCTCGCAGATCTTATAACACCACTTTCAGGTGTTTGAGGTTCCTGTTGCTATTGTGGTGGTTGCTGCTGCTGTGGTTGTTGATTATTATTATTTTCAAGCACCTTTACTTTTTCAATTATCTCATCAAGAACCATGTATTCCTTGCTTTCTTTTTCCTGTTTCTTTTCCTGCAACTGAGTCTTATACAAGACCTTTTCATTGAATATTACATCTCTGCTCCTAATGATTTTGTGATTTTCATAATCATATAAGCGATAACCAAAATCATTAACACCATATCCAATAAAGGTACATTTCTTTGATTTTGCCTCAAGCTCTGTTCTATTTTCTTTATTAATATGGACAAAGGCCTCACAACCAAAAGGCTTTAGAAAAGAGTAGTTTACCTTTTTACCTATCCATGCTTCCTATGGAATACCACCATCCAAGGAACTTGAAGGCCCTCTGTTTATTAGATAAACAAAAATATCTACAGCATCTGCCCAAAATTGTAAAGGCAATCCTGCATGCAATCTCATGCACCTTGCACGCTCCATGATTGTTCTGTTCATCCTTTCTGACACACCATTTTCTTGTGGTGTTATTGGAACTGTCTTCTCTCTACGAATTCCATGCTCTGAACAGTACCTATCAAACTCTTTGCTGCAATATTCACCTCCATTGTCTGATCTGAGACACTTCAACTTCTTTTCTGTCTCAATCTCAACCAAAGCTTTCCATTTCTTGAAAGTATCAAATACATCAGATTTATTTTGAATACAATAAATCCAAGTTTTTCTAGTTGCATCATCAATAAACATAACATAATAGCGAGAGCCACCAAGAGATGATACCTGGGTAGGTCCCCATACATCTGTATGCACAAGCTCCAATTTTTCGCTCTTCTGTTCTTTCCCAACTCTGAGAAATCTGACTCTCTTTTGTTTTCCATAAATGAAATTTTCACAGAAATCCAAATCAACATTCTTCAAACCTGGCAACAAATTTCTTAAGTGAAGAATCTTCATCCCCTTCTCACTCATGTGTCCGAGCCTATGATGCCATAATGTTGCATCTGCTCCTTTGGAATTTAAAGAATTAACAGAGTTAGAAATACCATTGCATAAATACATTGTACCAACCTTTTCGCCTTTTGCTATTACCAGGGCTCCTTTGGTGACCTTCCAAGTTTTGTCCGTGAAAGTTGTCACACAACCTTCACCGCCTAACTGCCCTTTTGAAATCAGATTTTTCTTCAAATCTGGAACATGCCTTACCTCCTTTAGTAGCCATTGGTTTCCATTCTGTTGTTTTACAAAAAATTTACCCATTCCAACAATTTTACAGGGTTTATCATCACCCAAACGAACTTGTCCAAAATCTCCTTGAACATAGTCATGAAAATATTTCTTAGGAATTTTGCTTCTGTGATCCATGAATTGTTTCTAAGAAAATCACATAAAAGAAATTTTTGTCGACGCGTTTCGAACCAACCAGTGTGGTTCATCATCAAGACAAGATGAGAAATCTGATCAAGAAACCTAAATAAATAGACTAGGAAAACTCCAACTAGTCATTGCAACATAACGGCTAGTTTGACTAAAATAATAAATAAAACTAAAAATAAATTAAAATTAAAAACCATCAATATTAAATTAAATTCATCATATTAAATTAAATTTTATTATATTTGATTTAAGTAAAATTTAATATAGAAGAATTTAGTTAAGATTAATTTAACACTAAAGTTAAAATAATTTCAATTATATATATATATATATATATATATATATATATATATATATATATATATATATATATATATATAAAAAATTATTACTTCAAACCCGAAAGAAAAAATAAAATAAAAATAAAAATAAAAATAAAATAAAAAAATAAAAATAAAATAAAGTCAAATCAAATAAAAAAATAAAAAAAAATATAAATATAAATATAAATAAATAAATAAAAATAAAAAATTAATTAATTAAAAAAATAATAAATAAATAAAAAAAAATATTAAAATATATATATATATATATATATATATATATATATATATATATATATATATATATATAATTCTAATTTTAAAAATAATAAAATTAAATAAAAAATGAATAGATGCAATAATACTAATTATATAAATAAATAAATAACGAAGTAAGAATAGTAAAAATGAAAACATAACAATAAATAAATATTTATATAATTTACTTCCTAGCTTAAAATAAAAATATAAAAATATAAAAAGTATAATAATAAAAAAAATATAAAATAAAATAAATAAAAATAAATCAATCAATAAATAAATAAATCTAAAAAAAAAATTAAAAAAAAAAAAAATTCAATTCTAATAAATAAATTCAATGATATAAATGAATAAATACCTGAAAAGTAAAAATGAATAAATAAACAAATATTTTTAATATAATTTACTTCAAAGGTTAGCTTAAAAAAAAAAAGAAGAAGAGAAAACGAGAACGAGAGGAAGACACAAGGAGGAAAAAGGGGGGCACTTAAGAGTGAAGGGCAGGAATCCAACATCTACTAACGCTCCACACATCATCCCTATTAAGGTTGGCAGGCCTCTTTTCAATCTCCAAGGCTTCCCTAAACTTGTGATGGTGGAAATGGTCAATCCTCGCAATAACCTCAGCATTCTCAACACAGATGTGATGATTTGTCTTTTCGGCATGCTCTGCTAAGACAGAGGATCGAGATCTACAATGTCTGAGGTCTGCTATATGTTCCTGGATTCTTTGATTAATGGAACGACCAGTTTCACCAATGTATGGCGTCCCACAAGAACAAGGAATCAAGTAAACACCTTTACTATCCTTAGGGCACACTGGGTCCTTAACCGATCTAAGCAAACTCCGAATGGTGCGAAGGGGCTTAAAGGTTGAGGAAACATTATGTTTCTTCAAGATCCTAGCGATTTTATCTGTAGTACCTTGAATAAACGGAAGGTGAACTCCAGATAACCGATCACAAGGATCTATCTTAACACCAGGGCCTTTTTTAGCTTTTTAAAAAGCTCTAACACAATGAGATTGGCTGTAACCATTCATAATGAAAACATTAAAGAGATGAGATTTTTCACTTTCAAAGTGGTGCTCATCTGAGATTCTAAGGGCTCTTGTGGCTAGGGTGCTAAGAACCCCAAACTTCTGAGCCGGGAAATGATGAGAATTAGCATGCAAATACTACTCAGTATGAGTCTTCTTTCTAAAGACTTGATGAGAGAAGGAACCATCAACATTCCTTGAAATAAGGACATCAAGGAAGGGCAGACTACCATCCACTTCGAATTCCATGGTGAACTTAATGAAGTCAGATTGATCATTAAGATGCTGGAAGAAAAGGTCCAGTTTCTCTTTTCCATGGGGCCACACTACACAGGTGTCATCAACAAACCTTTTCCAAAGTCTAGGTTGAAAAAGGGATGAGGAAAGGGCCTTAGATTCGAAGTCTGGACCTTTTCTTCCAGCATCTTAATGATCAATCTGACTTCATTAAGTTCACCATGGAATTCGAAGTGGATGGTAGTCTGCCCTTCCTTGATGTTCTTATTTCAAGGAATGTTGATGGTTCCTTCTCTCATCAAGTATTTAGAAAGAAGACTCATACTGAGCAGTATTTGCATGCTAATTCTCATCATTTCCTGGCTCAGAAGTTTGGGGTTCTCAGCACCCTAGCCACAAGAGCCCTTAGAATCTCAGATGAGCATCACTTTGAAAGTGAAAAATCTCATCTCTTTAATGTTTTCATTATGAACGGTTACAGCCAATCTCATTGTGTTAGAGCTTTTCAAAAAGCTAAAAAAGGCCCTGGTGTTAAGATAGATCCTTGTGATCGGTTATCTGGAGTTCACCTTCCATTTATTCAAGGTACTACAGATAAAATCGCTAGGATCTTGAAGAAACATAATGTTTTCTCAACCTTTAAGCCCATTCGCACCATTCGAAGTTCGCTTAGATCGGTTAAGGACCCAGTGTGCCCTAAGGATAGTAAAGGTGTTTACTTGATTCCTTGTTCTTGTGGGATGCCATACATTGGTGAAACTGGTCGTTCCATTAATCAAAGAATCCAGGAACATATAGCAGACCTCAGACATTGTAGATCTCGGTCCTCTGCCTTAGTAGAGCATGCCGAAAAGACAAATCATCACATATGTGTTGAGAATGCTAAGGTTATTGCGAGGATTGACCATTTCCACCATCGCAAGTTTAGGGAAGCCTTGGAGATTGAAAAGAGCCCTGCCAACCTTAATAGGGATGATGGGTGGAGCATTAGTAGATGTTGGATTCCCGCCCTTCACTCTTACGTGCCCCCCTTTTTCCTCCTTGTGTCTTCCTCTCGTTCTCGTTTTCTCTTTTTTATTTTTATTTTTAAGCTAAGCTTTGAAGTAAATTATATTAAAAATATTTGTTTATTTATTCATTTTTACTTTTCAGGTATTTATTCATTTATATCATTGTATTTATTTATTAGAATTGAATTTTTTAATTTTTTAATTTTAATTTTTAAATTTTTGATTTTGATTTATATATTATTTATTTATTGATTGATTGATTGATTTTTATTTATTTTATTTTATATTTTTATTATTATTATACTTTTTATATTTTTATATTTTTATTTTAAGTTAGGAAGTAAATTATATAAATATTTATTTATTGTTATGTTTTCATTTTTACTATTCTTACTTCGTTATTTATTTATTTATATAATTAGTATTATTGCATCTATTCATTTTTTTATTTAATTTTATTATTTTTAAAATTAGAATTATATATATATATATATTTTAAATTTATTTTATTTTATTTTATTTTTTATTTATTTTTTATTTTTTTAATTAATTAATTAATTTTATTTATTTATTTATTTATTTTTATTTTTATTTTTATTTTTTTATATATTTTTCATTTTATTTTATTTTATTTTTATTTTTAATTTTTTAATTTTTTAATTTAATTTAATTTTTATTTTAATTAATTAATTAATTTATTTTTATTTTTATTTTTTTTATTTTTTTTTCGGGTTTGAAGTAATAATTTATTCATATATATAAAAATAATTGAAATTATTTTAACTCTAGTATTAAATTAATCTTAACTAAATTCTTCTATATTAAATTTTACTTAAATCAAATATAATAAAATTTAATTTAATATGATGAATTTAATTTAATATTGATGGTTTTTAATTTTAATTTATTTTTAGTTTTATTTATTATTTTAGTCAAACTAGCCATTATGTTGCAACGACTAGTTGGAGTTTTCCTAGTCTATTTATTTAGGTTTCTTGATCAGATTTCTCATCTTGTCCTGATGATGAACCACATTGGTTGGTTCGAAACGCGTCGACAAAAATTTCTTTTATGTGATTTTCTCCAAAAATTTCTTAGAAACAATTCATGGATCACAGAAGCAAAATTCCTAAGAAATATTTTCATGACTATGTTCAAGGAGATTTTGGACAAGTTCGTTTGGGTGATGATAAACCCTGTAAAATTGTTGGAATGGGTAAAGTTCTTGTAAAACAACAGAATGGAAACCAATGGCTACTAAAGGAGGTAAGGCATGTTCCAGATTTGAAGAAAAATCTGATTTCAACATGGCAGTTAGGCGGTGAAGGTTGTGTGAAAACTTTCACGGAAAAAACTTGGAAGGTCACCAAAGGAGCCCTGGTAATAGCAAAAGGTGAAAAGGTTGGTACATTGTATTTATGCAATGGTATTTCTAACTCTGTTAATGCTTTAAATTACAAAGGAGCAGATGCAGCATTATGGCATCATAGGCTCGGACACATGAGTGATCAGTAACATTTTTGAAAGAAAGAATCAAAGCATCTTGTAACACATCACCTATCACATTTGCTTCATGATTGTTTTCTTGCTGCGTGTCTCCTTCTTTTCCCTTCCCAGATCTACAATCTTTCTTTAGGTGTCCTCTCTTTCCGCATTTCCACCACACTATCCCCGATCTGGACTTGGATCTGCCTTTCCTTGATTTACTGCGATATCCCAAGCTCTTTCCTCTTTCCATTCTCCTTCCCCTAGACTCTGCACTCAAAGCACTACCTGATGTCTCACCGGAGCTTTTCCGTTGCATTTCCTCATTAAGGATAGCACCGACAACATCATCAAACTTTAAAGTAATAGATCCAGAGACATAGTTATTAATGGCCATTACTAAACCATTCCAACTCTCTGGCAATAAGCACAAAAATAACAGAGCTCTAACTTCATCATCAAATTTTACCCCTACAGAACTTAACTGATTGGTAACTATATTGAAATCATTTGAATGGTCTACAACAGATCCACCTTCCGACATCTTCATATTAAATAGTCGTTTCATAAGAAATACCTTGTTTGAGGCTGAGGGTTTTTCATATAGTTTTGCCAATGTCTGCGTCAAACCCTCTGTTGTTTTTTCCTTCGAAATATTGAAGGCGACTGATGCCGCAAGGCACAACCGTACTGTTCCGAGTGCCTTTCTATTGAGAATGTTCCATTCGACGTCTGTCATGGCCGTCGGCTTCTTTGTTTTTCCACTCAATGGTAGGTACAAATCTTTCTGATACAAATAATCTTCCATCTACATCTTCCACAGCGGGAATTTTTGGCTGTTAAATTTCTCGACCTAAACTTACCATCTTCCGCCATTGCTCCCACTCGAACCAGGAAACCCTTCTTTCCTGCGAGTTTATCAGCCAAATATACCTTCGGCTCTGATACCAATTGTTAGAAAATTATATATTATGGAGCAATGCAAGACATAAAATATGCGAAAAATACAAGCACACAAAACACATAAAACTAGAGGGACATAGATATACGTGGTTCACCCAATTTGGGCTACGTCCACCCCGAACAACTAGTCCTTCCTTTCTATTATCCAGCAAAAATTGAAGAGACAAAACCTACAGCAGATATGCTGTAATATCCTCTGTTCTGTTTCACAGTCTCCCTATCTATTTCTCGCTCTGAGAATACACACATAATACACACATAATACACAGCTGCAATACAATACCCTCATATATACAAGGGGGTTGCCTTCTAGGGCAAAAAACCCTAAACTAAACATAACTTCTACCGTCAGATCATCTGCCTATGAATGACCCAGATTGACTAGAAATTACTATACTTTTACAAGGCAATTTTACATTTGTTTTTAGCTTCGGGGGTGCTGCCCCCGAAACCCCCCGCCAGGGGGGGGCTCCGAAAAGCGCTGCCGCCCCCCCTGGACCCCCCACGGCAGCGATTAATTACAGGCGGCGTTGCCGCCCCTTTTAAGGTACAGGGGTCCAATGCTGTGATACAAATTAAACAAGATAATCAGGCTCCACACCCAACATGCCTCCCCTTTCATTCTCAATAGGTGGTAGAAACGTGGGGGAGGAGGTGCGCAAAAGAAGATGAAATCAGATAAGTCAGCGGGAGGAGAGTCGATCATCCTCACTAAGGGGGAATTAAACGAGATTGTTGATATGGTACGGAACATCACCGAGGATATCTAGGGAAACATTGAAGACCAATAAAAGGGTATATTTGTGGAGGTCCACAAGGGTCTCAAGGAATTGTAGATGTATAAAATCGCAGTTCAAGCGAGCGTGAATCAAGTGAGTGGGGCACAAAAAAGCATAAGTCAAGCTAGCTCATAATCAACAATTAAATCTGAGCTTTGAGCTCTAGAGATACTTGTAGGAGCCTTATATTTTGACACTACCAAAGATCGAGCACACACATCACATTGGTAGAATACTAGGTTGAACCTTGTTGCACTCCCCATTCAAGCATTGCATGATTTCCACAAGGAGGTCACAAAGGAATTGAAGATCCATGAGAAGCGAGCCTTGATGGTAATCCAAGATGTAAATAAGGATAGAAAGTGATGGCCTATGAAAATAAACAGGCCATGCAGGATCAAGATGAGGAAATTGCGCACAAGAAGCAGTTGGAGGAAGAAATCACTAAAATTTTCAGTGAACTGCTTGACCTCCAGATTTAAGCTGAGGTAGTGCCGGAAGAGAAGATAGAGAATCTTGTTATGGTGGTAAAATAATCCAAGGAAGAAATATACAAGGTAAATATTGAGCTTCAGATGCAAATTATTAAGCTGCAAATGAAATTATAGCTAGCTACTCCACTAGAGGTTCGAGAGAATCACGAAGCAGATATTAAGGCTGCCATGAATAGTATTGAAACCACAGTCAAGGAATGCAGCTAGATATTTTAATATGTTATGGAAATATGGGCCTTATTGCAGGAGGACCCCCATGTGAAGAAAATTGAAGCAGAAATCCACGAAAAGAAACAATAATTAGATCAGATAAAGGTGACTACACAGACCTTAGCACTATCACAATGATTTTCTTTCTTCAAGAAGGAAAGATTTTGCAAGCACAGATCGATGAGATGTAGCAGAAATAAGATATTATCACCACCTGAGTGCAACCTTGGGAAGTAGAATCCAGTCATCTCTCGCAGACTGTGGATAGCCAGCTAAAAATGCTGTGACAAACCGAAAGAGAATTTTTTCATAAAATAGCAGGGCCAACTACATAAAAGTTGCTAAACAAAGTACATGAGGTCAAGAAATAGTGTGCTGAGACAATTTATCCATTGAAGGATGCATTAAGCAGCATCAAAGAAAATACTCAGGGCGCACTAGCTGAGTGACTTGGGACGAATCACATCTTTGTGTTGGGGGCCTATTGGACAGGGTACCCCTATGTCTAAGTTTTGGTAAAGAATCTGCATTTTGAGGACAAGATCATGTTGCGTTCATGTGTCTAAGATTAATAAGGGCTTTGGGGTGGGTCAAAGCCCCTTATTTTGTAAATGGATGGGAATATTTTGGATACTTTGAGCTTCTCCCATTGTTTTTGAACCATGGTATTGTAAAAGGAAAAAGTATATAAGGAGTATAGGGATAACTCTTGGATATATAATGGATATCTATGTAACTTTATATATGAATTGAGTCTATATTCTCTTGTTTTATATGGAAGATAAGGCTCCTGCAACTATGTGTGCGAAGACCTTAGGAATTATGCAGTTGAGTGGAAAAACCCCTGCAACTATGTGCATAGGAAAATAAGTGTTGTATTGGGAAGATCTGCACTGATAAAATAAGACTTTGAAGACAGATATGTGTATTTTAATTATATGATTGCATTATGTATGTTTTATGATTATTTGTGATATATTAGGGATTTTACGTATAATTTCATCGGGAAGACTTGAATATGGTTAACTATGATGATTAATGCATGCTAAAGTAGAAAAGTGTAGTATGCAAAGTAGTTGAGTAGAATTGTTGAACAACTTATATATATTTTTCATACTAGTTTTGTGAAGCTCTAAATAAGCCTTAAGAGAAGATAAACCCTAAAGTCTCACTCCATAGTCCCTCTAGATGCAGAAACCTAGTTCTATCATCCCCTAATATTACCTTGGGTGATACCTTGTTCTATGCAGCAGATCATTGCCGAAAGGACCGGTAATTGAGGGTTTTTTTGGTTCGCGTTGTTGTCACTTGGATTGAACCTTAGGCTGAAGAAGGCGATTTTGAGGTAACCACAAACCATGCTTAGCTAAGTAGATAGCCCTACTAGGCAAGGAGAGGGCTCTCTCATCCAAGATGGATGAGTAAAAAATATATTAGGCTAGGTATAGTAGCTCATGGTTTTTATTTTGATTGTATAGGGTTTTGCTAGATTAGAAGGAGCAAATAGTCAGGGCAAGGGAAATTAGGTCAAAATTTGCAAGGTGTTCTATGGGGCAAGGTAGGAATAGTGATTTAGCACTTTATGATTTCAATGGGTGGGATGATCAAGACAGGTGAGGAGCTATAAATATCATGGTGAAATCATGGTTTCTTTCTAAACTTAATAAATTTAACAGACTGTGAATTTCTACCCAAAATAGAGCATATGAGAATGGATTCTGCTTATCTAACTTGCATACATTCACTTAGAAGTTATGAAATGATGAAAAAACTTAACAATACATTTAAACACATGAACAAAAAAAGGAGAAACTGAACTAAACACCATACCATAGGGATCCCATAAAAATAGCTACAAATTTGATTAATATCCCTGCTTAGAACTAATACAAAGTGTGTCTTCTTCAAAAGCCAAGCATCCAACTGAGTCCAACCATTACAAATGAGAAAGAAGAAGATATAGACCTCAAAAAAACTCTCCCTAGCCTCAGGGATTCAAATCCATGAATGTTGAACAAGAATCTGAAGACTAGGAAGACCCAACAACTTGTCTCTAAAAGAGAGGAAACTGATTCATTTGACCTCTAGAGGACTCAAGCTAATGAATTTAACCATAGTAAAATAATCCTCATCATAGTTACATTCATATTTACCAATTACATCAGTTAAAAACCCAACTAGTGAGATAAAACTCAAAAATTCTGTGAAAAACAGAGAAAACTCTAAAACAGAGAAAATTTGTCCTATGCACAGTGCCAAGGAGGAAAAAACTAGGTCTTATTAAAGGTCACTTTTGACTGACTTCCCGGTGTCCAAATTGAGCTCATGATAGATCAATGGAAATCATGTCCTGTCTACTTTCCAGATCTCTTTTTTTCTCTTCTGATTTTAAGTTTATTTGAACCCTAAAAACTTCATTCTCCAAATACTACTTCTATGTGCAGCGCCATGCTGAAAAAGAGGCAGAAACATGAATTTTTGGGTGTTTTTGGCCCTTTTTCCTAACCATTTTTGCTCCAAATGTTTAGAAAAAGTATAGGGGGTAAGTCATAATAATTATGAACCAAATTATGTCTTCCTTTTGCTCATTAGATGCCCCAAAAAAAAGGGCAGTGCCAAGGCGTCGTGCATAGGGTAGAATTTCCTGTGTTTTTCCAAAATTGCCAAAAAATCTCAAAAATCCTAAAAATTTTCAAAAATTCTCAAAATTTGTGGAATGGGCCCACAACCACCTTTCAATTTTTTGAGATTCAACAATATGATGAGCTTAGTGAAAAGATTCGCCTTCACTAAGTGGGCCCGCAGGCTATTTTTGGCGCAAAGTCTATTTTTAGACATGTCGATCATATTCTATGAGTTGCAGGATGCTATTTGTGGATGGTTGGTCAAGTTGGAAAAAAATATGGACTTCTATTTTTATACATATTGGGTAGAATCTATTTTTAGATTTCCAGTCTAAAAATAGATATGTCGAATATTATTAGCTCTTAATAATATTTGGACTCTAAACATTATCTTATTCTCTTGGAGCACTTCAGTTAAGTGCACAGATGTGGCACAGGAGTTGACAAAAGGAATTATGCTATTCCTAAGGGTTTACTGGAGCTAATGCATGGATGAATTCAATTAGAACTCATGTGACAGAGTTTGGTGGAGTTATAGAAGTAGTTGGTGGAGTTGTGTTCATTTTAACTCAGTTAGACACAGTTGAGTTAGTTGTATCTAGTCTAACTGATTGATACACTAGTGAGAGTGGTGTGAATTAATGATTAATTAATTCACTAAATATTGAATCATTAATCAACTGAAGAATACATCAGTTAACTACAATGCAAGGACAGTTCAATGGAGACCAGTGGAGAGATAGGTGAAAGGGAAAGATGACTATCAGTTGTGACTATAGTGATGCATTGATTGCAACCAACACTCAGTAGAGATGCCAATGAGGATTGCGAGTGCAAGCCATGTGGATTCGAGTTCATTCAGATCCATTCTTCAGTAGGGATTGCACAGTAGAGGTAGGTTAGCAGGTGGCGGAGATTGGTGCATGGATTTGCTAGATCGGGCCTGATTAGTGTGTAGCGATTGTATTGTACTGAGAGCTTGATATGATCAGATTTGTATGAGGATTGTTACATGATATCTATGACATATATTATATACAGATATTTTGGGTTTTCAGCTTCAGGCTTTCCCATAAAATCACTGTGTTAATGTGTGTGAATTTTTATAGTTTCATGTGTGCTTTGCAATTGATTTAATTTTCGTATGTGATGATCAATAGTGGAATAGATTTTGTATTGTGCATGAAGTTAAAATAGTGTGCGATCAGGAGAATACTGGATATATAACGCATTATTTATATAATTTCTACATGGTATCAGAGCGATATTGAGCAGAGAAATTGCAATTATTGAAGCGGTTGAGTTTTGTGCTAGTGGAATTTGAATTTGTTGTAGTGTTTTCTTGGTGTCGAAGTTGAGAATTCATTGAAATGTCTTTCAATGGATTGCGATTGGAGTATGCCCTTGAGGGCAGCTCGAATTATATTGCATGGAAGGACAGGATGGAGGTGGTGCTAGATGATAATGGGTTGAAGGAGTTCATAGATGCAAAAATTCCAAAACCTGCTTCTAGCGATGCAGCCGCACTTGATGCATGGCAAAAGAAGACAACAAAATGTCGAAGGATTCTATTGGAAGGTGTCAAGGATCACATAGTGTCCAGCATTCATGGTAAATCTTCTCCATTCTTGATGTGGAAAGCTTTGACAGACTTGTTCCAAAGCAGAAGCAACCAGAGGAAGTTGGCACTTAAAGACAAACTCAGGAAAATAAAAATGGAGAAAGGCGACAGTATACCCAAGTACCTCACGAAGTTTTTCCAGTGCAGGGATGAGCTGGGAAGTGTGGGAGTTACTGTAGATGAAGAGGAATTGGTGAGCTTGGCTCTCCTTGGGCTTTTGAAGAGCTGGCATAGCTACAAGGACTCTGTAAATGGTCTAGAGAAACTGCTGGGATGGGAGCGACTTTGGTCGGATCTTGTGCAGGAGGAGATAAGGCGGGATACCAGGGATGGATCTTCATCGAAAAATGAAGATGAAGAAAATTGCACTTTGGCTGCCAAAGCAAGGAAAGGGAAGGGAAATAAAAATCCTTCTCAATCCGATGTAAAAGGCAAGAAGCAGGACTTGTCCAAGGTGAAGTGCTTTCACTGTCACCAACACGGACATTACACCACTAATTGTCCACAGAAGAAGAAAAATAAGCAAGTTGTTGGAGAGGCCTTAGCCTTGCAGTTTGAGCTGGATTTTTTGCTGATCGCATGCTTGGTTTCAAGTGTGATGGGATCAGTGTGGTTTCTTGACAGTGGTGTGTCTTTCCATATGACCAGAGACAAAGATTTGTTTACTGATCTGGATGAGAAATATCTTTGAGTGCACATCGAGATGGGCGATGATGGTAGATACAGTGCAATTGGTATCGGGACCATTTCCTTTGAGAGGGAGTCTGGAAAACCTTTCATCTTGAAGCATGTCATGCATGTTCCAGGGTTGAAGAAGAATTTTATCTTTGTGGCGATGTTGGAAGACAAGGGATATGATGTTGTTTTTAGCGAGGGAAAGGATTTCCTGCGCAGTAAAGCAACTGATGAAACCCAGAGGATAGGGGTTCAAGTTAAGAAACTTTATCAATTGCAGGTAGATGAGATACTATGATGGTAGGAAAAGAAGAAGGAGTGGTGAGCCGGGATGAGGGTGAATTGTGGCACAGGAGATTGGGCCATCTTCACCATGGCGCTTTGAAAATTTTGCAGCAGATTTCTACCGAGCTTCCCAAGGGTACACTTGTGCAGTCAGATTAATGCAAGGGATGTACTTTGGGAAAATTTGTGAAAGCCACATTTCATGAGAGGGATAGTCGCACCACGACGATCCTTGATATAATTCACACATACGTGTGTGGACCTTTCTCAGTAACTTCGACAACAAAGTATAGGTATTATGTGATATTTGTTGATGACTTTTCTCGTAAGTGCTGGATCTTCTTCATGCAAAAGAAGAGCGAGACATTCTTAAAGTTCTGTGAGTTCAAGGCACTGGTTGAGAAAGATTCAGGGAAGCAGGTGAAGGCTCTAAGGAGCGATAATGGTGGTGAATTCATCTCTGGAAAATTCAAATACTTTTGTAGCGTAGAAGGAATTCGAAGAGAGCTCATAGTGCCTCATAACCCACAGCAGAATGGGGTAGCGGAGCGAAAGAACAGAACGATCGTGGGTGCTACACGAGCGATGCTGCATGATCAGGGCCTTCCCATACACTTGTGGGCTGAAGCATGCAACACTACAGTTTATGTGCAAAACCGTTGTCCTCATAGAGTACTTGGAATGAGTACACCCAAAGAGGCATTTTCTAGTAAGAAGCCTGATATTTCTCATTTGAAGATTTTTGGCTCACCTGTTTACATTCATGTGACGAAGGATGCCAGGAAGAAGCTGGATCCAACCGCAGAGGTTGGGATATTTGTGGGGTACACAAAAACACCCCACAATTATTGTGTGTATTTTCCAGACAGTCGAAAAACTGTTGTGCGACGGGATATCAAATTTCATGAGGAGAAAGCCATGAAGTTGTCGTTTGAGAGGGAGCTACACTTGTATGCAAATGAGGAGCTATTAGTTCCTAAGGATGAGCCTTAGGATGTGGATCAGCCACAAGAGGAGGTTCATGGAGTGGAAGAAACCACTCATGCAATGCCAACCATCAGGAGGCGAAAGCGCACTACAGAAGCTGAGCGACTGAATCTTGATGCAACGCAGAATGTAGGAGCCCCTACATCACAACGCAGACAGAGATAGTCACCTGACCGATTTACTGGATACATGGCTCTGATGAGAAAGTGTATCGTGACAAAACCATCTTCTTTCGAGGAAGTTGTGGAGGACCCTGCATGGGTAGATGCCATAGTGGAAGAATATGATTTGATTGTTAGAAACAATGCATGGGAGATTGTCCCAAGGCTAGAAGGGAAATCAGTGGTAGGTTCGAGATGGATCTACAAAGTGAAGCAAGCTGCTGACAGGAGCGTCGAGAAGTACAAGGCAAGATTTTTTTCTTGGGGCTTCTCATAGATCGAGGGGATTGACTATGAAGAAACCTTTGCACCTGTTGCAAGGTATTATTCCATACGGACCATCCTTGCTCTCTCAGCGTAGATGGGTTGGCACATTCATCAGATGGATGTGAAAATTGCATTCCTCAATGGAGTCATTGAGGAGGAGGTGTACATAGAGTAGCCTGAAGGATTCGAAATCTTCAGCAGTATGTCGCATGTGTGTAGGCTCAAAAGAGCATTGTATGGGCTGAAACAAGCACCTCGTGCTTGGTACACACGGATTGACAGTTATTTCACCAGACTTGGATTCACCAAGAGTGAGGTGGATCCGAACCTATACAAGATTGTGGTAGAGGGTAAGTTGTTGATCATTGTACTTTATGTAGATGATTTGATACTAATAGGTGATGAATTGTTGATACACTCATGCAAGGCAGATCTTGCAAAGGAGTTTGAGATGAAGGACTTGGGCCTCCGTCATTATTTCCTGGGATTGGAAATTTGGCAGCGGAAGGATGAACTGTTTGTGTCTCAAGGAAAGTATGCTCGGGAGATACTGGAGAAGTTCAACATGCAAGGATGCAAGCCTATCGACACTCCTCTTCCTGGTGGTTGGAGGAAAGAGGATGCTACATCAGCAGAGGTAGTGGATGCCACTGTTTACCGACAGTTGGTTGGTTCGCTCATGTATCTAGTCAATACACGACCGGGCATATGCTATGCTGTTAACTAGCTTTCACAAGCTATGGTTAAGCCTACCAAGCCCTTTTGGAAGGCAAGCAAGCATGTATTGAGGTATCTCAGAGGCACATCGGGATATGGATTGTGGTACAGATAGTCGGATGAGGTGAAGCTGCATGGCTTCACAGATGTAGATTGGGTAGGGAGCCCAACGAACAGAAAGAGCACATCTGGAGGGATATTCAGTATCGGGTCTACAACATTTTCTTGGTACAGTAGGAAACAGAGATCCGTGGTACTCAGTTCAGTGAAGGCCGAGTACATGGAAGCAAGTTTGGCTGCATGCGAGGCTATATGGATGAGGAAGATCCTGGTCGGGTTGTTCGGTTCACACTTAGATCCTACTGCGATATATTGTGATAATAAGAGTTGCATCAAACTCTCGGTTAATCCAGTATTTCATGATAGATCTAAACATATTGACATCCGGTACCATCATATCAGAGATTGTGTGCAGTGGAAGATCATGTTGCTTTCTTACATTCCCACCGAGGATCAGGATGCAGATATTCTGACGAAGGTGCTCACCAAAAGAAAATTTGAATACCATAGAGATAGGATCAAGGTGGCAGATAATCCCTATCTTGTTGAGAGGGAGTGTTGATATTCAACAAGATGATGAGCTTAGTGAAAAGAGTCGCCTTCACTAAGTGGGCCCACAGGCTATTTTTGGCGCAAAGTCTATTTTTAGACATGTCAATCATATTATATGAGTTGCAGGATGCTATTTGTGGATGGTTGGTCAAGTGGGAAAAATAGATGGACTTCTATTTTTAGACATATTGGGCGGAATCTATTTTTAGATTGCCAGTCTAAAAATAGATATGTCGAATATTATTAGCTCTTAATAATATTTGGACTCTAAATATTATCTTATTCTCTTGGAGCACTTCGATTAAGTGCATAGATGTGGCACAACAACTGACAGAAGGAATTACGCTATTCCTGAGGGTTTACTGGAGCTATTTCATGGAGGATTTCAGTTAGAACTTATGTGATAGAGTTTGGTGGAGTTGGAGAAGTAGTTGGTGGAGTTGTGTTCAGTTTAACTCAGTTAGACATAGTTGAGCTAGTTGTATCTAGTCTAACTGATTGATACACTAGTGAGAGTGGTGTGAATTAATTATTAATTAATTCACTAAATATTAAATCATTAATCAACTGAAGAATACATCAGTTAACTATAGTGCATGGACAGTTTTAGTGGAGACCAGTGGAGAGATAGGTGAAAGGGCAAGATGACTATCAATTGTGAATATAGTGATGCATTGATTGCATTCAACACTCAGTAGAGATGCCAATGAGGATTGTGTAGTGCAAGCCAAGTGGATTCGAGTTCATTCAAATTCATTCTTCAGCAGGGATTGCGTAGTAGAGGCAGGCTAGCAGGGGGCAGAGATTGGTGCATAGATTTGCTATATTGGGCCTAATTAGTGTGTAGCGATTGTATTATGCTGAGAGCTTGATATGATCAGCTTTGTATGAGGATCGTTACATGATCTCTATGAAATATATTATATAAAAATAGTTGGGGTTTTCATCTTCAGGCTTTCCCATAAAATCACTGTGTTAATGTGTGTGAATTTTTATGGTTTCATGTGTGCTTTGCGATTGATTTAATTTCCGCATGTGATGATCAATAGTGGAATAGATTCAGTATTGTGCATGAAGTTAAAATAGTGTGTGATCAGGAGAATCTTGGATATATAGCACATTAGTTATATAATTTCTACACAATTTTGAGCTAAGGAGACATCAACAAGCATCTTGAGTTTATCACCTCCTTTCTTGCCCTTTCGGATCTTCCTCAATTTACCTTTGATCTGTTTGACCTTGATATTGCAAATTTTGTTTCAGGTTTAATAGTGATGGGCCATGTGACTGAGCATCTGATTTTCTTTGTTGGATTTCACTAGAAGCTCCTCCAAGTGAATTTTGACTCTCTCAAGCCACACTTCTCTTTCATCTTCAATATCCTTGGCCAACTGCTGGTCAAAACTCAAACTTTGGGCTTCTCGCTTTTCCTTCTCCAATGCTCTTTTGAGGCCTCTTTTCTTTGGCCTTTTCCTGATGTTTTTAGCCTCCTCAAACTCATCATCATTGTGTTCCTCCTCTCCGTAATCTCTGTCCTCTCTCTCCATGATTTTTTCTTTGGCACTTCGGAAACCCTAGGTAAAAAGGAAAGAAAAGGGAGAATGAGTGAGGGAGTGAAGGAAATGGGAGCAGGGAAAGAAATGATGAAATGAGGGCTTTAGGGGATAGGGATAGAGTCAAAAAAATTAAGGGAGATGGGGAAAAGGGTTAAGAAATTTTTTGAGGTGATGGGGAGTGAAAATATGAAAAGGGATGAAAATGAAAATTTAATTACAGGTCAAGGGTATGGGGAAATCTAGGCAACATAGTGAAAATCCTAGAAATTGGGGTTTGAATGGAAAATGGTAAAGGGACTTAGGGATGGGTAATTTTAGTGTTTTTTGGGAGTATGGGGTGAATTAGTAGGGTCTAGGGATAATAATTTTGGGACAAGGGGGTTTTGGGAATTTTTTTCATGGGGATGGGGATTTTAGGAAAAATAGGGTTTTTGTGATTTTCTTGCCAATATAAAATTTACCCACAAGAATTAAATATAGAAAGAAGGGATGAAAAGGGATTTAATTACTTTATTTAGGGAAAGATATACAAATTTGAAGAATTTGGAAAATTTTGGGAGGTTTTTGGCCTATGCGCAACGTCTTTTACCCCCAACTTGCAGGCTGCTTTTGACTCCCTTCCCGGTGTCCTAATTGGGCCCAAAAAAACTCGTTGGAAATCCCTTCACATATAATTTCCAAATATACATTTGGTTTTTTTTTTGAGTTTATTTTCCTTGTCAAAAGTTGATTTTACCAAGATTAGTCAAAAAGTGCAGACTGAGAGTGCAGAAATGCAGAGTGATGTTGCAGGCAACTTTTGGAGGCCTTCCTCAACTCCAAATTGAGATCATGATAGCTCATTGGAAATATATCGCTGTCTAGTTATCATTTGACTCATCAAGAAAATAATTTGGACACCCAAACTATGAGAAAACTTGATTTTCCCAAGATCACTCCAGAAATACAGCAAACCTCTTGTAGCACTTGCAGTTTTGACATTTCTCAAAAATAGTGATACCTGTGTAAAAAATAAAGGAGGTTTTTCTTCCTTAGCCTATTATGGACAAAAACCTCTCTCAATTTTTTCATATTCATCAATGTTTGGTCGGAAATAGAGTTTGAAGCAGAACTGGCCCTATCAGTGGCAAATGGCTTGAAGCTTGGAATGATTTCCTGGAAACTAATGGAGACATGACGTTTATGATTTTGGAATGAAATAATACTTACTGATATGACCTACCTTATTCCTCCTCTTCTCATATGACTCTGATTCCATAGCAAACCTTAGCTCAGTGGGAGAGGAAATTAGGGTTTAGTGCTTGTGGAAAATGATGACTTAGATACCCTTGGAAAAAGACAACTCCCTTTGACATTTGATCAATTGCTAAAGTAGAAATTTTTTGCATTTGACACTTGATGTGTTGGAATGTGGAAATCTGAGTTGGAAACCTTGGGAAACTGAGCACTTATTACATTTGAACTTACATAAAATTACATGAATAAAAATAAAATTACATCTTGGAATGAAACTCACATTTGAAATCAAATTAAAACTTTGGAAACCATCTTAGAGATCATATTTACATGGTAACGAGACATTATTAGGATAACTCTCACACCTTTTTCTTTCATTTATTGAAAATGATACAATGCAATGATTTGACCTAATGAAACCTTAGTGACCTAATTAGAAATGAAAGAAACTGACTCAATGAGTGATTTTGACTAAAAGTGAAATGGAAGCAAGCTTTTTTTCAGCATGATGAAGACATGGAAGAGGGTCAACAAGCATATATTTGTGAAGGAAAATGGGACATTTGAAAAGGAGAACCACTAGTGGAACAATTTTATATCATGACCTAATGGAATGATTGAAAATTATTTAGAGTGGGACACCTAAGATGGATATCCAAAATGTGTTTTGATCCCTGGTGGAAGTATGCAAATACTGAAACTAACATTGGATCCAGATGGGGATGATAGCTCCTTGGGAGGTGAAAAGAACATTGTAGACGAAGTGCCTATCCAATGGGCCATGGAGTCAATAGCTAAAAACCAAATTGAATACTGAAAGAAACTTGACTCAATAAACTGAACTGACTCAAACTAAAACAAAACTGACAAATGGAAAAAGATGCTTAGAATTGAGCTTATTCAATAAAACATACTCTAATTTATCCATTCATCACTTGATCAAGTGAAATGGAACAACCAATGCAACCATGTAAGCACTCTAGCTGTTGTTTGAATTCTTCACAGGTGCTTGCTTATGAGAAAGAAGAAAGAACTAGTGAAAGGCAACCCCCATGAAAAATTTTCAACAAATTGAATCTTGATGAAATTTCAAATCATGAGCCCACCGGCTGGCCTCAAGAATGTTGTGAAAGTATCTTCATAGGAATAAATATTGATTTCCAACCCATCTAATATGTTACTGCTCTTCTCTAGGTAGTCTTCGTACCTTGGTTTTAAAATTTTCCTAACATATCTGCTTTCTTTATTCGATGATTGCAGCAAGTTGACAAAAGGATCCCGAAACTTGTGAATGACTAGTTTTTGTTGATTATCATCAATGAAACAAGAATGTTCTTCATTACTCTCTTGATATGATTGCAAATCTTGGTATGAGCTTTGTATGAAACACCTTTTGAACAAAACAATGAAGTCGGCTGTCGGATCAAGTTTATATCAACACTCTTTTCAGGCTCATAGTTAGCTAATGGAGAAGGACTTTTACTGTAGATATCATCCAACACATTAGCTATAGGGTCATGAAAAACTTGAAAATACTATTGAAACAAATCCATTAGTTTTAATGACACTGCGTGAATTTCTACAGGTTTCTCATCCTTTTCTTTAGAGATATTATGAAAAATTTCCTTTAAAAACTGAAATGCTTCAAAAAATAATGGTACAAAATCATCTTTCATCATTTGATCATGTGTTTCAACTTCCAAGCCTTCATCTGCAACCTGACATTCAATGGCATTCAGTGGCTGCAAATCTGGAGCTAAGGAGGATTCTATGTTGCAAATGATTTTCTCAACCAATTTACGAGAATGTTCACCAGTTATAGTGTTGACCACTCACTTATCTACTTTCTTATAGTTTTCTCTTATTTTTTCAAATGAGGATAAACACAAGGGTAAGGAGCTCTGATAAAAAAATTGATTATCCTCTTGATTTTCAGGATCAAAACTCAATGAGTGTTGATTTCTGATCACATGAAAGTTATCTCTGATGAACTGAAATGAAGGAAAACAAGGTGGCAGAGATCCTTCACTTACTTCCAAATTTTCTAAACTTTCCTCATCACTGTCATAGCTGATATGCATCGAATGATCACTGTTTTCAAGCTGCTGAAACTGAACTTCCTCCCAAAAACCAACTATTGATTGCTCTACAAGTTAGCTTCTGTTTGGAGAACATAATCATCATCATACTGATCAAAATTTGGAAAATCATCAATATAAGTAATGTCACCAATCATACACATTAGATTATTAGATTGCTTCTCCTCGGATTGATCTATAAATCCATTTTCTAATCTATGGTGGCTGGGATTAACAGGAAAAATTTTAGGGCTTGCAATCTTTCTTCTTCTTTTTTCTAGGATAAGTGGGTCATGATGATATTGAACAGAAAATACATCTCTCATGGTGATATTTTGCATCATTTCCTCTATTTTACTTACCAATATGTTGAGCTTTACCACTGAATATGTCAGGTTCTCTACAATGTTTTTCTTCTCTTCTTCCTTCAGCTTTGCCCTTCTGATCAGCAGATTAGCCTCTACATCTACTGCATTGTTCTGCATCTCTTCAAGTGTTGCAAGGTTCCTTTCTCTTAGCTAAAACTCCATTTCTGGATCAAAGGCATCTGGGTAATGTAAAAGAGTTGAGCTATGAGGGGGTCTTATATCAACAGGTATCAAATAATAGACTTGATTGAATCTGGCAGAAAATTGTTGTACTGTCTCCCCTAGCTGTCTTTTCAGCTGGTCATACTCTTTTAGAATTAGGAAAGGGTTTTGTTTGACCACCCACCTGTAGAGGAAAACTTTGACAAAATACGGGAAATTTGAGATGCTCGCGGCGGGCAAGTTTTTGAACCAACTCTTGACTTTTCTTTGCATAGAAAGAGAAAATAGCCTAATACTGACATCCTCTTTGTAACCTTCAAAAAGGTCTAGGAAAGTCTCAAAATTATCCATATGTCTCTCAACAGTGATGTTGTCATATTCACCATCAAACCTTAGCATATATACGTAATTATTTTCAGGGAACGCATGGAGTATAGGAGGTAAGATGAGTGGTTTGTATCAATCTGGAATTTTACAAGGTGTAGGAGTATGTACAAAAGTTGTAGGATTAGTATTGATCTCTTTAGGCTTATCAATTTGAATATGGTCATCATAAGATTTAGAAAAAAGAATGTGGACCAAGATCAAATGAAAACTTGGTATTTACACTTTTTGAATATGTAGAATCAAGATTTGGATCATCTTTATCGTACAACAAACTCCAGAAAACTTTTAGGATAGTTTCAGGAAAAGAAAAGAAGTAATTTACATGAAACCATATTAGATATTGAATACAATTCCACTTTGAATACCTGACCTTTGTGTAAGATCCTTCCATTTTCCTACTGGCAAGGTCGATCCTCCAGTGGATTCTTTACATCAAGTTGGAGTCACCAAGTGAAGAGTTCAGCCTTCATATACATCTAATTGTTGTCCACCATCAACAATCAGATATAAAATTTTTCTTTCTTTCCCAGGGAAGATATAATCTTTTGCTTCCCTAGTATGGTCTCCAATATGTTATCGCTCGGATAGAACCTCGGGCTGAAGAAGGAAATTCCGGGGTAACCACAAACCATGCTTAGCCAAGTACCTAGCCCTACTAGGCAAGGAGAGGGCTCTCTCCGTAAGTATCACAACCAAGATGGATGAGTAAAAAAGATATTAGGCTAGGTATAGTAGCTCAAGGTTTTGATTTTCATTATATAGGGTTTTTCTAGATCAGAAGGATCAAACAATCAGGGCAAGGGAAATTAGGTCAAAATTTATAGGGTGTTCTATGGGGCAAGGTAGGCATAATGATTTATCACTTTAGGATTTCAATGGGTGGGACGATCAAGACAGGTTAGAATCTATAAATAGCATTGTGAAATCATGGTTTCTTTCAAAACCGAAGAAATTTAACAGACTATGAATGTCTACCCAAAACAGAGCATATGAGAATGGATTATACTTATCTAACTTGCATACATTCACTTAGAAGTTATGAAATAATGAAAAAAATTAACAATACATTTCAAAAAATGAAAAAAAAGGAGAAAATGAACTAAACACCATACCACAAGGATCCCATAAAAATAGCTACAAATTTGATTAATATTCCTTCTCAGAACTGATACAAAGTGTGTCTTCTTCAAAAGCCAAGCATCCAACTGAGTCCAACCCTTACAAATGAGAAAGAAAAGAAGATATAGAGCTCAAAAAAACTCTCCCTAGCATCAGGGATTCGAATGCATGAAATGAGGGTCAGTTTCCACCAAATTCTGAACAAGAATCTGAAGACTAGGAAGACCCAACAACTTGCCTCTAAAAGAGAGGAAACTGATTCATTTGACCTCTAGAGGACTGAAGCTAATGAATTTTCCCATAGTAGAATAATCCTAATCATAATTACATTCATATTTACCAATTACATCAGTGAAAAACCCAATTAGTGCGATAAAACTAAAAAATTCCGTGAAAAACAAAGAAAACTCTAAAACAGAGAAAATTTGTCCTATGCGCAGCGCCAAGGAGGAAAAACATAGGTCTTCTTGCAGGTCACTTTTGACTGACTTATCGGTGTCCAAATTGAGCTCATGATAGCTCATTGGAAGTCCTGTCCTATCTAATTTCATTATATTCTTTTGGTTTATGATTTGGAGTTGATTTGACCCCTCAAAAATGCATTCTCCAAAGATTTCTTCTATGCATAGCGCCATGTTGAAAAAGAGGCAAAAACATGATTTTTTGGGTGGCTTTGGCCCTTTTTCCTGACCATTTTGCTCCAAATGCTTAGAAAAAGTATAGGGGGTATGTCCTCATAATTATGAACCTAATGATGTCTTCCTTTTTCTCATTATATGCCCCAAAAAAGGGTGCAACGCCAAGGCGTTGCACATACGGCAGAATTTCCTATGTTTTTCCAAAATTACCAAAAAACTAAAAAATCTTCAAAATTTCTCAAAATTTGTGGAATGGTCCCACAACCACCTACCAAGTTTGAGCTAAGGAGGCATCAACAAGCATCTTGAGTTTATCACCTCCTTTCTTTCCCTTCCGGATCTTCCTCAATTTATCTTTCATCTATTTGACCTTGATATTGCAAATCTTGTTCTGGGTCTGATAGTGATAGGAATTGTGCTTGAGTATCTGATTGTCTTTGTTAGATTTCACTAGAATATCTCTAAGTGAATGTTGACTCTCTCAAGCTACACTTCTTTTTCATCTTCAATCTACTTGGCTAGTTGTTGGTCAAAACTCAAACTTTGGGCTTCTCGCTTTTCCTTCTCCAATGCTCTTTTGAGGCCTCTTGTCTTTGGCCTTTTCCTGATGTTTTCAGCCTCCTCAAATTCATCATCATTTTGTTCCTCCTCTCTATAATCTGTTTCCACTCTCTCCATGCTTGTTTCTTTGGCACTTCGGAAATCCTAGGGAAAATGAAAGAAAAGGGAGAATGAGTGAGGGAGTGAAGGAAATGGGAGCATGGAAAGAAATGATGAAATGAGGGCTTGATGTTCCAAAGGTCACTTTAGAAATGAAACAAACCTCTTGCAGTACTTTTATTTTTTACATTTCTAAAAAAATATGATATCTGTGTAAAAACTGAAGGAGGTTTTTCTTCCTTGGCCTATTATTGAAAACAACCTCTCTCATGTTTGTCAAATTCATCTCTATTTGGTTGGAAACATAGCTTGAAGCGGAGCTGGCCCTATGAGTGGCAAATGGCTTGACTCTTGGAATGATTTCCTAGAAAATGATGGAGACATGATGTTTATGAGTTTGGAATGACCTCATGCTTACTGATATGACCTACCTTATGCCTCCTCTACTCATATGTCTCTAATTTCATAGAAAACCCTATCTCAGTGAGAGAGGAAATTAGGGTTTAGTGCTTGTGGAAAATGATGACTTAGGCACCCTTGGAAATAGACAACTCCCTTTGAAATTTGATCAATTGCTGAAGTAGACACTTTTTGTATTTGACACTTGATGTGCTAGTATATGGAAATCTGAGTTGGCAGCCTTGGGAGACTGAGTACTTATTACATTTGAAATGACATAAAATTACATGAATAAAAATAAAATTACATCTTGGAATGAAACTCACTTGAAATCAAATTATAACTTTGGAAACCATCTTGGAGATCATCTTTACATGGTAAAGAGACATTATTAGGATAACTCTCACACCTTTTGCTGCCCTTTATTGAAAATGAGACAATGCAATGATTTGACCTAATGAAACCCTAGTGACCTAATGAGAAATGAAAGAAAGTAACTCAATGAGTGATTTTGACTAAAAGTGAAATGGAAGCAGACTTGTTTTCAACATGATGAAGACATGGAAGAGGGTCAACAAGCATATATTTGTGAAGGAAAATGGGACATTTGACAAGGACAACCACCAGTGGAAAATTTTTATATCATGACCTACTGGAATGATTGAAAATTCTTTAGAGTGGGACACCTAACATGAACATGAAAAATGTGTTTTGATCCCTGGTGGAAGTATGCAAATACTGACACTAACATGTGCAACCATCTCTGAACCTGGGTCTAGACCCCTTCAAGCTAACACAAGCATTTCTTGCACTCGGATCAATTTACTTCAGGATGGATTGATGTTGTATATGGCATGTCTTCAGGGGGGGGCATATATTTTCTCTTGTTTACTTTAACCATCATTTTTGGCATCATGATCCTCTTGGAGGTGTTCATGGTGTGCCTCATGCTACTATTTTGATTACTGGGGTTTTTGGAATCATGTTATGAGTAGAGAGAATGATGATGCATTCAGAGATGGTTGGTGGCTATTGATATTGTTGCTATGCAGTTGTGGTGGAGATTGTGTGTGGTTGCGTCATATCGATGTTGCTACAGATTATATGTTGTTCATTGATGCTTGTATGGTTTCCTCATGTTGGCATATTGTTGCTGCTGCTAGAGGTTGTTGGTTGGTATGTGTTATAGCATCATTTCTCACCTTCATATGATTCATGATTGCTTATATGGCTTTGGGCACCCATTCCTACAGACTTGGACAAATTCACTTAAAAACAGTGTAAAAATCCCCATACGCGACTATGCCCGTACTTTTCCACGTGTATACGCGAGGTCCAGTTTGCACTTTTTCCCGCGTTATGCCATTAAAAATGATTAAAAATATATATAATTATTCCCTATTTTCGGGCTGGGTTGATGGTTACTTAGGTAGTTCAACCACCCCAGCACGTGGCCAACTGTTTCCAACTGTTGAAACTACTTGGAGGGAGTATAAAAACCCCTCATGTGTATGGCCTAAGGGAGGGAGAGAATTATTGATATTATACTCTGTTGGTATTCCCTATCCAAGTCTGATTCCCCGTGCCTCCTGCACTTTCCCAGTTCATTATAGGAAACCCTTGTTTCCTTGAGATGCTCATCTCCCTATATGTCATCTCGTATGCACCAGTTTGGAAGGAGTCTTAGCGAGGCAAGGGCTGAACGGATACGGACGACGGTCTGCTCGAAGGCCGTGGAAGGATTAGGTGATCTCTCCACTCGTTACTTTTGTACATGCTATTTATAATACAGAAGTACCATGCTGTTCCCGAAATATACGTGTTAGTGTATGCTTATATGTATGAGAAAATTGTTATTTAAGCATTCATTATGATTTATCTGATGTTTTATATCGATTTCACTAACATTTAGAGTAGATATATGTTGTACAACCAGTTCTTCATGCTTGTTTCTTCTTGTCTTTCAGGTTAAGAAGGAAGGATGGTTGCTGGGGGTTTGGACCCCGCGGGATCTGCTTCAACCGTAGGACCTACGGGTAACTTCCTCATTCTACTCTATTTAGTTTTTCTGAACGTCCATGGTTGTGTGAGTCCTTCTTAAGTAGCATGCCCCTGCTCTGTGGAGGTTGTAACCCAACGAACCTCTAGGGTGATATTCCCGGAAACAAAACTGGCGACTCCACTAGGGATCACATTCTTGTGATTCTCCTGTTGGGTGGTTTCAGCTGTTTGGTAGGATTCCAACAGTTTTATCTTTCATTTGCAGTCTAGTTTATTATTTCTCAGTCAGTCTGAAGTCCTGGTTTCTTTTCCAGGCTTGTCCTTTTTGTTTTTTTCATTATTTACCTTTGCATACGCGCTTTTTTCTGCACACAGTCGCGTATACACGCAATTTTGTCTAAAGGGACCCGCGTATATGCGAGTTTCCCTTAGCACAGACGCATATGCACGCTGGTTGCATAACTGTGAAGTAGCGTATACCTAGGCAGATTTTGAATTTTTGGGTTTCTTGACATTTTGGTCCTTTCTGGCTGTGGAGACCTGTTCCTACAGTGTCTCTGTACTCTCTGGATTGTGAAGGAAGTGGTTTCTTGTCTTTTCTCTCTTTTGTTTGATTGAAAACTAGTCTTTTTGGCAAAGTGTTGTTTCTGGTGCTGGCACTTCTGGATTGAGTTCCAAGATCGCTTTCTGAGCATTCTTGGCTGTTCTGCTTTATCAGAACAGAGAGCTTCTGCTCACTTACTCACTCCTATCTTTGTGTTGTGCTTCGCATTACGATTTTTTCTTGTTTTTTATTGGTTTTCTTGAGTTCCATAGGCTAGGTTTTGTTGCAACTTTTGAAGAGCTTTTCTAGCTTCTTTGGAGTTTTTGTTTGCGATGAGTTTGCACTATTTGTCTAGGCTGAGTGGCTGAGTTTTCTGGTCTTCTTTTGCTCTTATTGATCTTGCTACGAGTTAGCCTTATAAGGTTTGGGAGCATTGTTGAAGTTTGTGCTTGAAATTCAGTCTTGTTTGGTTTGGATTTTGATAGTTTTGCTTGGTCTTTTCGAGCTCTTTCTTTATAAAACTAAAAAGCTCAAAAAACATTTGCTTTGCTTTTTATTTTTGCATTTCAAAGGCTTAAAAAAAAATTTCACTGGTTATTTGCTTTTGTTGTTGCATTTTCATTTTCGTTTGCTATATCTTTTGAAGCTTTTGTGAGGTTTCTTGCTTTTGGTTTTCAGCTTGATTTTGAGGAGGAGTTGTCATTGATTTCTTCTTCTTGTTTTTAAGTGTTCTTGGTGTCTTCATTTTAAGAGTTCTTGATTTCGAGAACTAGCTTTCTGGGCAACCAAAGAAGAGTTAAAACTGAAGGACTTTTTGGGAAATGTCACTCTGCTTTAGGAGATTTCCATCTTAGGATTTGCATGCTTGTAGTGATTTGCATTAGGTGCATTTAATAATTTAGTCAATTTCATAGTTTTTGTGAGTGTGAGTTTGCTATTTGAAAAGAAAAATACAATTTTTAGTCTCGTAGAACCTGTATAGAGATTGCTCTTCATCGAAAGACAAAGAACTGCATTTGCATGTAGTTAAGTTTTTATTAATTTCTTTTGCGTCAAAACACCATAAGTTTCATCTCGATATCCTTGTGACTTAACATAACAACCCATTAAAATAAGCGATTTAATCTAAAATCAACTAGCAAGTTTTCTAAGTGTCAATCACCAACTAGCTAGGTTGTAGGGCCTTGGAATAGGTGAGTGGAGAGTTAACTCTCCAAGGCCGCTCAAACAAACATAGAATTTGATTAATTGAGCGAAATCCAACTCCGTGAGGTGGACTGGGAAAGCTCTCATCCGAGAGTCAAGCGCGAGGGGAAGTGAAGGTTGAGAAGAGGGATACCCCCCCTCCGATTAGCTGAATCTGACCTCAAGACCGTTCCGCCCGGCTTCTGATACGGATTGGTGCCCATAGTTTCCACTCCTAGGTTCCACACAGGTGACTGCGGGGGGGAATACCCGTGGTACCTGAGGCAAACGTCGCATCACTTTCAGCAGTACTTCTGGGGGGTGCCCTTGCGAAGCTTGGGTGCTTGAGCCGGAAAAGGCTGTCGTTAGGAGGTCGGCGTAACTGTTTCTGATACCTTCGCTAGTTGTTCTGGGCCCTAATCATCCCAGACTGCTTTCGGGAGGTCCTATATTTCGCTTTCCTGTATTTTGGTGTCCGGTCCTCATCACTCGGAGCGGAAATACTTGGAGGCTGTTTGCTTGACTGTATCTCAGGGATTTTTATTTTAGTGAGTGCTCTTTGCTCCTAGCTTGCCTAGCTTTTCACTTTTTTGAGTCTAATTTAAAATCTATAAAAGTGGCTGATCAAGCGCCTCGACGATTGAGGAGAATCCGGGGGTTATCTCTCGAGAGTCCAGAGCCTTCTTCGAGAAGAAGTAGGAGTGATTTAGTAGGTGGTTACCACCCTGTGGCGTCTGACGCAGTGGAGAGAGATCCTCCACAAAGGTCTGAAGGTTTCATAGCTGATTCTGGTGCCGGTCCCGAGAGGAGCGTTCCGCTCACCTCGCGAGTTTTGTTTCCTCAGGAAGAAGATTTTAAAATCGAAGACGTACCTGATCCTCCTGCTACAGGTCCATCTCCTCTTCCTCCTGATTATCCGTTCGTTGTTCAATACATCGGACCTGAGTCCGAGAGACCGAGAGATCTTCCGTATCATTCTTATCTTTCGATGGCCACGACTGGGAACACGGCTTCTACCGTGAGTGTTGCAGGCATTCAGACTCCTGCTTCTGTTGAAGCAGGGGGCACTATTGCTTCATCTTCGATTGCTTCTAGTGCTGCTGTGTTTGGCTCTGGGTTCACCCAAGCACATGCTTCTCATTTTGGTCCCTTCTGTTCAGGGATGCCCTCTAGTGGGAATCCCTCTTTTTCCTTTTCCGCTGCTTCAGCTGGATCTACGCCCATGTCTAACATGGCTAGTGGATCAGCTTCGTTTCAAGGTTTCCCCTTTGGGACTGGACACATTCCTAGTTCCAATCCTTCTTTAGGGTCGTTTCCATTTACGTCCCAGACCTAGAGTTTCAACCCTTGGTCTGGGGGGCAAATTTCGACTACTTTTACGGGATGGAATCCTGTGTTTACTACAGCGGGGGTAGGGAATCAGTTTTACGCAGGTCATCAAGGGAATGCTGCTTTCCCTTCATCGAGTGCTTATCAGTCCTTTTCTCCTCTGTCTAATGCTTGGAACCCCTATCAGGGGCTTTCCTCTTCATTCAATACTTCAGCGGGGGGAACTGGTCTGGGCTTTGGTAACTCGGCGTGGGGAGGAGGTTCTTCTCCGTTTTCTACGAGTCCTTTCTGGCAACCTGGTACCTCATCAAATCCAGGCTATTCTTTTCAGAATGTTGGGAATCCATCCCATCAAGGATGGAATCCTCAGGCTCCGCCTCGCTTACCTTTTCTGGCAATGTTAAACTTGCCAGATCTGTCAAAGTTGACTAATGACCCGATTAGTTATAGTCCGGGGTGGCCTCTGGTCCCAACCAAACTTCCTTCAGACATTCCAAAGTTTGAAGGTAAGAATGTAGAGGATCCGGCGGACCACATCACCACTTTCCACTGATCGATGATTCGATTAGGTTGAGATTATTTCAACGCACCCTAACTGGAAATGCTGCCAAATGGTATATCGAGCTCACTGGGGGTAGTTTCTCTACATTTGGAGAACTTGTTGTCACATTTCTAAACCATTTTCGGTTGCCTGTCAGATATGAGGCTGGGACCAAACTCCTAGCTAATTTTAAGCAAGATGAGGCAACTCACATTTCTGATCACATTCAGGAATGGAGGAGAAAGAAGAGGCTTATCAAAGCTCATATTCCTGGAGAATTCCTTCTCGAATGGTTTCTCAAATCCCTGCAGTCAGATATTTCAAAAGATGTATCCCTATCTGGGGTATTTTCTGAGGAGCAGGCCATTTTTAGGGCCCATCAGCTAGAACTGATCTATTCTCAGTCTGGGGTACTTTATAAGTATTTTCCCAATGCTCCTCGCTCCAAATTAGATTTGTCGAAAACTAAACCTGGTCCACATGGTGATGGGCTTGTCGGATCGGTCAATAGTGGTGCAGCCAGCCTGCTTTCTCAACTGCAGCAGTTGTCTTTACAATCTGCTCCTTCTGGTCAGGCTGTGCCTGCTGATTCATCACCTTCCCAGTCTTTGTCCATAAATGCTGTCCAAGCTTCTGATCCCAAAGGAAATCAACAATCCGATGGGAAGAAGAAGGGACGAAATAACAAGAAGAAGGGAAAGAACGGGAAGGGCAATGCAAATAAAACCAACGAGCGTGTTGGTGAGGGTCAAAAGGAGAAAAAGAAAGTGAAGTTTCCATGCAAGCTTTGTGCCGGAGACCATCTCACACACCTTTGCCCTAAAATTCAGGATGCTCAGCGCCTGTTATCCCAACAGGGTTCTTCTAGTTCCCAGGCTGTGTTAACAAACCCTTTTCCCCAAGGGCAACAATTAGTTGTTGGCGCGAACCAAAATCCTGGGGCTTCCTCTAGGGGCACCCAGGAAGGGGAAATTCCATCGAACATTTTTATGATGAGTGCTCACGCGGATATCGCTACGAGATCCCGTGATTATGGTGGAGAAGAGTCTTCGAAAGCTAAGGAAGTTCCTGATGCTACTGAGCCGCTTCACATTACGAAGCCTACTATTGAGTCTATGCCTCGGATGCCCAAAGCATCTTCTAAGTGGTCAACGATTAATCCAAATGCGAGGGCTGCCCAGAACTACTCGATTGTAGAAGATTTGGCGCAAAGTCCTTGTGCTATGTCAGCTTTAGAGGTACTCCAGTCTTGTCCGGCTCAGCGCAGTGCTTTGCTCACTGCCATTGGGGCTATTGATCCAAAAAATTCTCTTTTGATTACTTTTGATATGACTAATTTTAAGAAGAGACTTCCTCATCACATGGCTTTTCATATTAAATCGTCATATCGGAAGTGCAATATCTTTCAAACGGTTGTTGATGAGGGTGCTTCTACATGTGTGATGTCTCTCGCATGCTGGAAGACACTTGGATCTCCCAAAGCTGTTCCATCTAGCATTGTTCTTACTGCGTTCGATGGTCATTCTCACAGACCCCATGGTATTGTCCCGGCTTTGCCCATCTGTGTTGGGGGCAAAACTGTCAACATAGAGGTTGAGGTAGTGGATGCAGCCTTGGACTACAACCTTCTGTTGGGGAGGAACTGGATATATGAGATGGATACCATTGCATCCTCATTATTTCGAATTGTATGTTTCCCCCACGAAGGGAGGATCGTTACAGTGGATCAACTGGACTGTCCTCAGGTAGACCTGAATGCGCCTTCTGACTCATCTGTTCCTAAGTTGGATAATACTAAGGCGCCTGTCGAGAATCTAGGAGTTGGAATGTATTCTTCCCTGATGGGTACTTTCGATCTTCCTCCTCCTACGGTGCATATTAATGCTATTTCATCCTCCAAGGCTCCCCTTCGAAGAGAGTTCTTTCGAACTCATTATTTTTCGGACCCTTGGACCTTACCTTCCCCTACTACCACATTAGCGGAAGGTCAAGTGGGTGGAATGGCATTTCCGATTTCTACAGCTGAGATTGCATATCAGTCTATTGTTGACACTGCAGAATCCATCCCAGCTCCTCTTTCACCGGAAGAGTTGGATGGTGATGTGGCTCCGGCTTGGACGCTTAGTTCTTCTTCGGCCCAGGATTGCCTTGATACCACTCTTCCATCTGAAGAGGCAATCCTAGAAGCCATGACTGGTATAGATAGACTGTGGGATGATTTGCATCATCGGTCTTACTTCCTACCTGACTTAAGTGAAGTTGAAACAAGTTTTCCAAGTCCTCAGTCTCCTGGTCCTGTTCACCCAGTCTTGAACCCTTTGGCACCAACACAGGTTTATGCTGAAGGGAACATGGCTGTGATCTCTCCTACTATCCAGGTGAACATTTCCAAGGATCCCAATATTATCGAGAATGTCTTCATTAGAGCTAAATGTTCCCGTGAAGAGATTCAAATTTACACCGAGCTCTTCAAAGAGTATAGGGATGTATTTGCTTGGTCTTATGAGGAAATGCCTGGCATAGACCCATCTATTGTCCAGCATGAGATCAAGACATATGAGAACGCTAAGCCGGTCAGGCAGAAACTTCGTCCAGTCAATCCTAGGAAGGCAACATCTATCAAAGCTGAAGTTGAAAAGCTGCTTAAGGTGGGATTCATTTTCCCAGTTCCTCTGACTGAATGGGTTTCAAACCCCGTTCCCGTAGATAAAAAGCAAGGAACGATTCGAGTGTGCATCGATTTCAGAGACCTAAACAAGGCATGTCCTAAAGACAATTACCCCACACCATTCATCGATCAGATCATTGACGAGTGTGCCGGTAATGAGATTTTATCCTTCATGGACGGTTTCTACGGATATAATCAAATTACTATCCGTCCTGAAGATCAACATAAGACTGCATTTATTTGTCCCTGGGGTACGTTTGCATACAAGAAGATGCCTTTTGGTCTTAAAAATGTTGGGGCTACCTTTTAGTGGGCCATGTCTTACGCCTTCCATGACATCAAAAATATTATCGAGGCATACTTAGATGATTTAGCTGCTCATTCTCGAAAGAGGATGGATCATCCTGGTCACCTCCGACAAATATTTGAAAGATGTCGTTTTTATAAAATTCGATTGAATCCGAACAAGTGCGTTTTCGCGGTTACATCCGGTCGGCTATTGGGATTCATTGTGTCTAGGGAAGGGATAAGGGTAGATCCCTTCAAGGTTGAGGCAATACTTCGGTTGCCTCCCCCATCTTCCATTCGTCAGCTTCAAAGTCTCCAAGGGAAGTCTAATTTTCTTCGGAGGTTTATCGTCAATTATGCTGAGATTACAAAGGGATATATGAGACTGTTGAAGAAAGGAGTTCCTTTTATTTGGGATGACTACGCTCAACGCTCGTTCGATGCTTTGAAAAAGGCATTGACCTCTGCTCCTTTACTGAGTCCACCCGATTATAGAAGAGATTTTCTTTTGTATCTGGCTACAGCAGAATCTACCATTGGTATGGTTCTGGTTCAAGAGGATGATGCTCTGGCTGAGCATGTTATTTACTACCTTAGTCGAGGACTGGTAGGACCTGAACTGCGATACACCCCGATAGAAAAATTAGCCTTAGCAGCAGTTCATGCTGTGCGGCGACTCCGGCATTATATTATTCTTCGCAAAACTTATGTCTTGGCAGCTGCCAATCCATTTCAGTTTGTCCTCAGCAGGCGAGTGATTGGGGGCAAATATAATAGATGGATTGTGATTTTACGGGAATTTGATCTAGAGTTCATGTCTGCCAAATCCAAGAAGTCATTAGTTTTTGCGGAATTGATCTCCGAGTTGCCTTGTGGAGAGGAGATGATCTATGATGAGTCCTTTCCGGACGAACACTTGTTTCTTATCTCTCCACAAGATCCTTGGTATGGGGATATCATTGTGTATCTCCAGACTGCGAAGTTTCCCTCTTCTTTTTCGAAAGATGAGCGTCGTAAGCTGCGTCACTTAGCCAAGAATTATCTGATTATTGGTGATGCTTTATACCATCGAGGGGTTGATTCAATCCTAAGACGCTGCTTAACTCTCGAAGAAGCTGAGGCTGTGCTCAATGATTCTCACAGTGGAGCTTGTGGGGATCATTTATCTGGGCTTGCTACAGCCCAAAAGATTTTGCGTGTTGGATAATTTTGGCCCTCGATTTTCAAAGATTGTATTGAATCGGTCAAAAAGTGTCATTCGTGTCAGGTTTATACTCGAAAAATGCGCGCTCATCCAGCTCCGTTTTTTCCAATCGTTACTGTCGGACCCTTTACAAAGTGGAGTATTGATTATACTACTTGTAACCCGCCTTCGGCAAAAGGTCACAAGTACATTATCGTAGCAGTAGACTACTTTACGAAGTGGGTCGAGGCTATGCCTAATTTTGGGAATGATGGTGAGACTGCAGCTTTGTTCCTTTTCAACCAGGTTATTGCTCGTTTTGGTATTCCTAGAGAGATTGTCACTGACCATGGCAGTCATTTTCAGAATAGTATGATGGCTGAGTTGGCTCTCAAATTGGGTTTCCGACATGAGCATTCATCTCCATATTATCCTCAAGCCAATGGGCAAGTGGAAGCCGTGAATAAATCCTTGAAGACAATTCTTCAAAGGACAATTGATAAAGCTAGATCCAACTGGCATATTATGCTATATCCTACACTTTGGGCATACAGGACGTCAGTGAAAACTGCAACTGGCTTTACTCTGTTTCAGTTAGTGCACAGGGTGGAATCCGTATTTCCTATTGAATGCGAGATTACTTCTCTTAAATTAGCTGTTGAACTTCTTCCTGACACTTCTAGTCTGGCATAACAACTTCTTCATCTGGAACATCTCGATGAGCAGCGTCGAGATGCCGCCACGATGAATGAAGCGCATAAAAACCGAGTAAAAGTTCAGTACGATAAGGCGGTCAAGCCTAGGGTCTTTTCGGAAGGTGACCTTGTTTTGGTCTATGCCCAAGAAAAAGATGCCCTGGGGGCAGGGAAGTTTAAGTCTATGTGGTATGGCCCCTATATCGTTAAAAAATTCCTTAAGAAAGGAGCATATACCTTGGTTGATTTCGAAGGGAACGAGTTGCCGGAGCCCCAAAATGGGCTCTATTTGAAGAAGTATTATGCCTAGGCTTCGGCCTGGCATGTTGCTTTTGTATATAGTAGTTTTTTCTTTGTACATATCTGATTGATTTTCGATTTTTGATGAGTTGGTGATGTTTTTGATCTGCTTTGGTAGGTTGTGTTGGATGTCATGAGTCATTTTGGTTTCGCCGATGGTGCTAGTAGACACACCCGGAACTTAGCTTCCGCGGCTTGGGTGCTTCATTATCCTTCCGGTCAGCTATTGGTATCAAGAGGGGTCTGCATTGGTCCTGCTTCCAATAATGTAGCAGAATACACTGCAGTCATTCATCTACTCTCGGAGGCAATATCTTTGGGTGTTGATTCGTTGGTAGTTTTCTTGGACTCCGAGCTGGTGGTGTCGCAGTTGAACAACACTTATCGGGTACGAGATCCATTTTTATTACGATTGTTTTTGAGGGTACGTTTGTTACAAAGGTCATTTCAATTTTTAACATTCATTCATATTCCTCGAGCTGACAATTGGTTTGCTGACTCATTAGCTAATCAAGCATTAGATTGGCACATTAATCATTCCATACAATAAATTTTTAATCATAAAAAACATCATACATTTGATACATTTATCACATCACATCAAATATCGCTGTATATATATCATCGGAGTGTCAAAAAACTTTACAAAATTTGGATCCATAAATGTCGTACAAAACTTGGGCTTATGCCCCATCATGTTCAGTCTCAAAAAAGAATATACAGTCATCTAATACATAATATATGTCTACTCCTGAGGTCCCTGCCCAGAAGTCGTGTTCCTATAGAACGTGACTGCAGTGGCAACTCGGCGGAATAGTCTAACCCAGTCTCGGGGCACTCCTACCACCCGTCTCTGGATGGCTTCCGGTAGATCCTCCACAGCAGCCATAGGTATTTGGCGGGTTAGTCCCTCCAAATTCCTCTGCACGGCCTGGAGAGTCCCATCTGAATCCACAGTATCCGCTTCGCCCTTGCGGCGCTTATGGCGCGGTAGGCCCTCAGGACGAACTGGTCCAACATCTGAAACATGATCATTTTTAATTGTCAATCATTATGAATCCAATCAAAAACACGTTTGTTTTTCATTTTTTCATAAATATTTGAAAAAATTCAAAAAATTATATAAGTCAAAATTTTTTTGCAAACTTACCGACTGTTCCCCATGTTGTGCCTGGTGGAAGAACTAGATCTGGATCTCCACGAAAGTCCATCCCGGCATAGGGATAGTCGTCCACTGCGATGATTTTTTCTCCCCACCAAAGGAAGAACTCATCGTCCCATGTGGTCCGGGGTACTTCACTACCCCCCAGTCTCTTCATCATGTCTGCCCAACGGGCAATTCTTGGGTCCCGCGGGCTATTGATGGTAGAGATGACTATGGGTCTCAACGCTGGAATCTTCTCAAAGAAGAATGTTGTCAAAATTGTACCGTAGCCAAAATGTTTAGTCTTTACTTGGCGAATTGAGGTCAACTGTTGTTTCATGTTCAGTAATAGGGCTGTGCACCAATCGTACACATGAGTCAAACATTCTATTGCTATGCTCATTTGCGTCCTGGACGCCTGATGTAGAGAGGCGGATCCTGCCACTCTGCTGATGGTGAAAAGGAGGATTTTCATGTGCAAATCCCTCACATCTTTAATTGCAATCTACGTTCCAACCTTTTTGGAACCCGGTACGCAATACACGTGGACATAGTCTTCCACGGTTAACCCTCCCAGGGGCTTCCCGTGCAAGTCTACTCGTTCTCCCCTTCGGGAGAGTCCAGTAATGAAATATATGTCTTCCACTTCAATGCATACTGGCATATGATCAATAATGAAGCAATCCTAATTTGGTTCCCAGTAATTTACGAGCATTTCTAGCAACCGCACATTGCTTTTCATATTTGGCATCTTGAAGAATTTGAACAATCCGCAATTCCGAAGGATATTTTGCACTGCGCGATCTTGCATGACCTCTTGGTCAATTGCGCTATGCTCACGTTCCCTCCATGAGATTGTCATCCTGTCAAATTTCATCAAATTATGCAGTAGCCACGCTTTTTTGGATTCGGACCTGCGCATACGCGGTTTTTCCTTTGCACAGTCGCGTGTATACACGAGTTTCCTTTAATGAACCCGCGTATGCGCAAGTCCGCATATTTTAGCAAGGGTTCTAAAGCTAAAATTCACTTAATTTTAAATTCCAAATGGACAAAATGAATAAACAGGATGATTTAGGAGCCTACCTGAAGTTTCGGTGCGTTTCGACGGTCGGTTGTTCCTGATTTGACGAAAGAAGTTTTTTGCTCCAAAGCACTTTTTCCAAATCAGCAATGCAATAATGAACCAAATATGAGGTAATTTGTTTATTTATGGCTAAAAAGTTGAAAATTTTCGCAAAAATTCCTTATGCTTATTTTTTCGATCTATCTTAAGCTGCATAACCCGGATGCTTGGAAGTGCCCAGTTTGGTATGTTTTCAGGTACATTTTGACGAATTTGAGATTTTTCCCGTTTTTGATCCATGATTACCGACTCGTCACGGCAGGTATATGATCTTCACTGGCATATAGGTTAGGGAAATCACTTTCCGTTGCATCTTGCATACTAGCCTCCATACTGATCACTTGCCATAGGGTCAATCCCATCAGGTCATGAGTATTACACCCATTTCACTCACCGATTATTTAATCATGACTTGATGGTAGAGCCTTCCTTTACATGGGCTTCCTAGTTAGTTCCTCGCTATCACTTGTTTCCCATGCTGCGTTTTATGTAGGCTCGGGAGTCCTCTTTAGTCCCGCCATGTCTTATGTGTTGAAGCTTCATTCTTCTTCTTCTTCACTATCATTTTTCTGGATTTTACCCTAGAGGCTCCCTGGTGTCGTTAAGTTGTATTACTGCATTGCATATTGGCTACTTGTTTATCCTGGCCTTTAGCCGGCTTCATTTGGACTCGATGTTTAAGCCAACTTTTGACCTTGACTTTCTGTACAAGTTAACCTTTGCATGCACTTAGCTATCACAACTTGACACCTTTTTACCCATGGATGGAACGTTCCTCTGAGTATCACTTACCAGTTTTCGCCACCTTGCATTGAGCATAGGATTGTTCCAATCCCAAGAACTAGTGCATCTGATTTCTTGATACTCGTTCTATCCATTGTACCATAGCATTCTTTTATTCTTTTTCATGCTTATTATATGAAAAAGACAAAAAAATCAAATATAACAAAAAGAGCGGGAACGGGATGTATCTTCGTTGTTTTGATGGCAGTACAGAGTCAGTTTGTCGCCCTTGAACAAAGCACATATACTTATATATATTTCATACATTTGGGATGGTTTTTAGTTTTGACCTAGGTTCAGCCTTTACCTTGTTTCACTTGTCAGTCCTCCCCCGGTTGGTTATCTCTTCCAATCATATGGAGAGTTTGTTCTGCCTCCTGCATAACAGACTTATACAGTGTCACTTTTTACTGCCATGGTCATCATGAGTCGTGCTTTTGTTCAAGGGAAGTCTAACCAGAGTCGGCCATTCTGCAGTGTCTCTTGACTCATTATTCAGTCGGCCTTCCCGGTCTTGTCAGTATCATGTTCTATCACATCAGATGTTTTGGTCTTCTGCTCGTGTTGGTTTGAGAAGGTCCCCATTGACTTCTTGCCGGCGGGTTTGACTCTTATCGACTACGACACATTGCTCTGAGAGCAAACCTAGAGCCGCACCTTGGGCCTATTTCCATCATTGATAGGTGACCTCGTGCTCGGCATTTGATCATCATCATGGGTCTTTGACTGAGTGGTTTCCCCTGTGTTCGACGTCAGCACACATTATCACACTTGGGATTCGTGCAGTACCTGGATTTCCATTTGACCCTATCGGTGGATTTCTCGCCTATGTGTCAGCTTTCATTATTGGTTGGTTCAGAGGGTTTCTTTCGTGCGCTAGCTTCATCTTGTGCACGTCGGAAACGTACTTCGGTTTTGGTTCCATCACTCTCCTTCGTCCGATTCCTTCCAAATCTTGGCCTGCGGGTTACACTCGCGCTGGACTGATGTGGGATGCCTTAATGCCTTCCTTCCAGCGGATCTTTTCCCATCGACTCCGACTCATTGCTCTGGGAATAAGGTCTAGAGTCTTTTTGTCAGTACCTTAGGGTTTGCAGTCATCAGTGGCAGACTCTTCGCTATCGACGGTGGGGATTCATCATTGCCTCCTGATTGGTAGATTATTTCAAGTGTTCGACTTCAACTCATTCATTCACACTTGTCAGATTGTACTGGGGCACCTTGACACTCATTATCATTATCGGTGGGTTGTCTCGCGTTGGTTAACGATATACATCATTGACCGGTAATCCAACGATTTCTCACATGGTCGACTTCATCTCATTTATTCCCATTGTGTAGAATTGTGCCATAGTGATCGGTGAAGACCTCGGGTTGCATCAGCATTCTTCGGTTCACTTTTGACAGTCCATTCAGTTTCTGCCAGTGATGCCGTCCACCCTTATATGTTGCAGTTCAGTACAACAACATCCTATATGTTGGCTCCCGAGTTGCGTGATTGTACCGGTTGTTCCACCTCTTATGATTCGGTACTTGGAGATTCAGTTACTTATATGATCAGACATCCAGTTGCACCATTCTTGATCAGCTTTTTATATGTGATACTTGGACATTGATTCAGACTTGTATTTCCGGGCCATGCTCAGATGATTCATTGTGTACTTTCAGTTCAGCTATACTTGTATACATATTGGATCTATTTAGTACTTTCCATATGATGTATTTTTGACTGAGCATGGGTATGCCCGCCTCAGCATGAGTTGACTCTCTGTTTTCTTTCATTGGTTTTTGGCAGGCTGAAATCTGGTGAAGTTCTCTCTTGTCCTTGCGAAGTTCTTTCTATGTGCATAATACATTTCGGCCATCATGTACCCCTTCTGACCTCATATATTAGGGGGCATCTGTTATAGCATCATTTCTCACCTTCATATGATTCTTGATTGCTTTTATGGCTTTGGGCACCCATTCCTACAGACTTGGACAAATTCACTTAAAAACAGTGTAAAAATCCCCATACGCGACTATGCCCGTACTTTTCCGCGTGTATACGCGAGTCCAGCTGCACTTTTCCACGTATGCCATTAAAAATGATTAAAAAATATATAATTATTCCCTATTTTCGGGCTGGGTTGATGGTTACTCAGGTAGTTCAACCA
This sequence comes from Pinus albicaulis, assembly GCA_034641835.2. NCBI lineage: Eukaryota > Viridiplantae > Streptophyta > Pinopsida > Pinales > Pinaceae > Pinus > Pinus albicaulis. Next base: position 1,102,480,689 of record CM076572.1, on the reverse strand, counting down.
CCCCAGCACGTGGCCAACTGTTTCCAACTGTTGAAACTACTTGGAGGGAGTATAAAAACCCCTCATGTGTATGGCCTAAGGGAGGGAGAGAATTATTGATATTATAATCTGTTGGTATTCCCTATCCAAGTCTGATTCCTCGTGCCTCCTGCACTTTCCCAGTTCATTATAGGAAACCCTTGTTTCCTTGAGATGCTCATCTCCCTATATGTCATCTCGTATGCACCAGTTTGGAAGGAGTCTTGGCGAGGCAAGGGCTGGACGGATCCGAACGACGGTCTGCTCGAAGGCCGTGGGAGGATTCAGGTGATCTCTCCACTCGTTACTTTTGTACATGCTATTTATAATACAGAAGTACCATGCTGTTCCCGAAATATACGTGTTAGTGTATGCTTATATGTATGAGAAAATTGTTATTTAAGCATTCATTATGATTTATCTGATGTTTTATATCGATTTCACTAACATTTAGAGTAGATATATGCTGTACAACCAGTTCTTCGTGCTTGTTTCTTCTTGTCTTTCAAGTTAAGAAGGAAGGACGGTTGCTGGGGGTTTGGACCCCGCGGGATCTGCTTCAACCGTAGGACCTACGGGTAACTTCCTCATTCTACTCTATTTAGTTTTTCTGAACGTCCATGGTTGTGTGAGTCCTTCTTAAGTAGCATGCCCCTGCTCTGTGGAGGTTGTAACCCAACGAACCTCTAGGGTGATATTCCCCGAAACAGTATGTTGCTCTCGATGATGATTACTATATATTCTTCTCACTTCCATTGATATGAAAAGCATGGATGTTAATTTATATGCAACACTTTTCAGCCATGTAGATATCAGTTTCTCCAGTCTTTGTGCTTCATTTCTTTTTGCCTTATTAGATGGAGTTGACCCTTTTCCATTGATTTCCAAGGGGGAGTGATAGCATATGATGGTTTGGAGAGTTTGTGTGGTTTCCATTGATGCCAAAGGGGGATATTGTTGGCATTATGGTGTGCATGGTTCCAACTAGTTGATGTTGTCATTGAGTCATGATGGAAGCTAGCTCATGTTGGCATTGATGTCAACCCTATGTAGCCTAGCTAATGTGTGGATGCCTTCCTTGTAGCATGCTTGCAACTAGTTGGGTTGACACTGATTTGGTTATGTTGGCATTGATTTCAACCCTTGATGTCAGTCTTTGATGATGTAGCTTGATGGTAGCATGGTGTTAATGGAGGTGTTTCCTTGTGTTGTCTTTTGTTGGCTTAATGATGATGTTGCGAGAGTATTACCGTGGTATAATTATTCTTAGTATTGGCGTTACCATGGTATTGGTATGTGTGTGTGAAGTAGGTTGGCACGTGATATTACCTTGGTGGAGATAGTCTTGCTATTGACATAACCATGGTATTTTACCATGGTATTGTTTTAGATATTACCATGGTACAAGAGTCCTTGGTATTGACATAACCATGGTATTTTCTTATGGTATTGGCTCATAGATTACCATGGTACACGGGTATGTGGTATTGGCATAACCATGGTAATTACCCATGGTATTGAATTAGATATTACCATGGTATAGGTGTCCATGGTATTATTATTACCATGGTATTTACCCGTGGTATTGACTTGGAGATTACCATGGTATTTTACTCTAGTATTCACTTGGATAATTGTTGAGGATATTTTGGATTTTACTTATGTGAAAAAAAACAATTTTGTTGGTTGGTTTTGATGGTGAGTGATTGTGAGGATGAGAACGATATGAAGTGTTAGTAAGCTTCAGACCAAGTTGTGATAAGAATTGTTTTAGTGAGTGAGTGTAAATGACAATGAATGGTGCATATTTCCAAGGCAATGCATCAATATTCAGATCATATTTGAGTCTACTATAGAAGAGATTGTTTGGAGAGTTTTTTCATGTTGCTAGAGTATATTTTGTTGGTGACTCTCGCTTTTGTTTTTGTAGGATTTTCTAATGCATTCGAAACATAGCCATAGCGTTTTATGTTGTTGATTGTATTATGTAGCATTTATATATTTGTATGAGAGTTTGATGTTTTGTTTCAGTATTATATTTGGTTTTTGTGCTGGTGATATTATTCAGTTTTTGTTGGATGGATTGTGGCCATTTTTTTGATAGAGTGGAGAGCATATGATTGTGGTGATTTCATTTGATTATATGATGATATATTGTTGCTAGATTTTTTATTTCAGAGCTAAATCGAGTTGAGCAAAAAGTATTGGGATCCAGTGTGAAAATATATAAAATGAGGTCTGCATAGAGAAGAGGAGAGGTGACTTCATGGATGTGGAGCAGTGATTGTGAAGTTTTAGCAATAGGAATAGTTTATAAATCCAATGGTAGTTGGATAGTACAATCGAAGTTGGCCAACGATCAATTGATCGTGGTGGCTTTCAGTAGATGGTGGTGCATATATCCATGTGAGAGCATAGTCGTCTAAGATGATAAGTAGAATCAACTCTCCAAGTTGATGGGAGTCAGCTGATTGTATATGAGTTCGAGTCTCCTAACTGATGGGAGTTAGAAATCTATGTAAAAAGACTATATTTTCTTAATAAAATATTTTGAGCAACACAACAACATCAAGGGTGGTTTTTTTTTCCCGGTGAAGGGTTTTCCACCAAATATCTTGTGTCTCATGTGTTGATTTTTTTGTGTGTTCTTGTTCATGGTTATGTTTCCCATATGGTTTATTTTTTGCTTATGATTTATGCATAGATCTAAAAATGTTTAATGAGTTGTTGGTAACTAGTGTGTGTGATTCGGTAAAGTAATTAAAAGGAAAAATTTGGTAATAGGACACACTAGTGATTGACCCCCACCCCATCCGCTCAGTAGTGCTCAAAGGTTTAAAACATTAAATAGAGTTAAATTATAGACTCTGCTAGGGTATTTTACATCACAAACACGTGGCTAGCCCCTTTTCCATGAATAATGGGGGATGACGCGACATCCTCCTAAATTATAGGTGTGAAAATAGGAAGGTCAAATTATGAGTGGCATAACGTTTGCATGCAAACTGTGATTGACATGCTTCTTGCATTGTTGGAAAGATCTCTATGTCTAGGATAACATGAAATTTCCCACGCTAAAGAAGAAAATTTTTACCCCCAAAAATCGGTGTTTGATGCCTCAAAATGCTCCTACAAGTTTACATATCCCATCTTTCCAAATTGGGTCCCATTAGTAAAAATGGTCACGTGAGCTGATTTCTCCACTTTTTCATTTAAAATGCATCGGGATGGATGAAAAATATCATAATTATGCAATCTGGATCACACCTCCCTATTTTTGGAGGCTTTTGGTCCCCAAATGGTTCTACTAAATGAGGTGAAGATATTTTCCCTCCACTTTCTCTCTGGTGTACCATTTAGCTTTTCCTAGAAACTGTCTCTTCAACCCATTCTTCCAAAGGTCATGTTGCCCCTATCTTGTAGTTTTGTACCTCTTTTGCAAAATTGTATATTCTATCAACTCTACCTGAGCATCTAGTGCCAAATCCTCCACAAAAGGTAGGACCTGTTCCTCTTCCTGATCTAGCATGGAAGGCTCACAAAGCTTCAAATTCTCTACATTCACAACTAAGTAAATGCAAATATATGGCAGTAAATTGAGTTGACAGTGGCACTATCACACACCTTTTCTAGTATCTCAAAGGGACCATGCCTCAAATCCTTGATTTTATTACCATGCCCTTGCAGCCTCTCCTTGTTCAACTGTAGCCATATTGTGTCTCCCACCTTGAATCATTTATCTATTCTATGTTGATAATTCATGGCCTTATACTTCTAATGTGACTTCTTCAGTGTTTATTGTACCTGTAAATAGATCTTCCTGATCTTATCTATAAAATTTTCAACCCTGAAAGCATCTCCTATAAGATCATTCCTGACTCCTCCTTTATTCCCATATGAAATATCCAAAGGTGAAAGTTGCAAATATCCAAAACAAATTTCAAATGGATACTTTCATGTATAAATGTGGACTGATCTATTGTAATAATGTTGTATATATACCATATTTTCATCCCAGGTCTTTGTTCAAGTTCAACAATAAATTGCATCACAAACACTAGTGTGGGACCAATAGGTCCTAGTGATACATTAGTGTGAAGGAAAAATTAGTTAATTAATTGGTGAAGTGTCTGATTTAATTTTCCTTTAATTAAATTGGACAATAAAATTTAATATTATCTCATTATCACTTGTAATATTTAACTGAGTTTGATAAACTTAGTTAGCTCATGTATTTTGAGTTGAGGGTGGTTGGTGAGGCATGCAAAGTAATTATATTAGTTATGGAGTTAGAATTGCAGTTGATGCATTAGTTTAATGCATGAGTAATCAGTTAACTCAGTTAGGTGAGTTAGAGTCAGTTGAAATAGTTGTAACTATTTGTTGCACTAGTGAGAGTCAAGTGAATTAAATATTATTGAATTCACAATCAGTGATATCATATGCCATGCAATTGATGATTTACTATTAATAGTTGCATGCATGTCCCAGTGGAGACCCAATTGAGACAAAGGTTAAAGGGATGTTAACTATCATTTGTGTGATTAGTAGGTTTCCTACATGCAACAAGACATCCATCAGATTTCCCATGATCCTTGTGCAGTTTAGGAAGGCCAAAATTTCTAAAGAATAGGGATTGCATTCACTAGGAATTGCGGAAGCAAGGCAGGCTATTTAGAGGATGAGAATTGGCTAAGTGTTGGTGAGTTTTGTCTAGGACAATGTGAGACAGTTGTGAGAGTGCTGGAGACTCTTGTGAGAAGAGTGGATTGTGATTTTTTGATGATTCCATGGTTAATATAAAATAAAAGATAGAGGGGTTTTGAGCAATAAGCTTTCCCCAGGAAATTATCTGTGTTGTGGTTTAATTTGATTCTTTCTTTGCTTCATGTGATTGGCGATTGTGTTTAATTTCCGCAATTGATTTGTAGAAGGATTCATTATCTAGTTTTAGTACATTGTTAGATCAGATTGAATCTATTTATATACACATGTTTGTATAATTTCTACATGGTATCAGAGCACAAGAAATCACTATAGTGGAGGAGAAGTTGAGTTAGTGACTGAATATAATTCAAATTTGCAAAAGTATTCTTGGTGCGACAGGCGAATTAGGATCGAAACGGATTTCAATGGCTTGATATTGGAGTATGCACTCGAGGGAAAATCTAACTATATTGCGTGCAAAGACAAGATGGATGTGGTACTGGAGGATAATGGGTTGAAATAATTATTTGATAATGATGTTCCCAAACCCGTTGTAGCAGATGCTGCAAATATTGATGCTTGGAAAAAGAAGGTTGCAAAGGTGAGGAGGATCTTATTGGAGCGAGTACGATACCACATTGTCTCAAGTCTCCATGGAAAAGCGATACCATATGAAATGTGGAAATATTTGACATATCTATTTCAGAGCAGCAGTGATCATAGAAAATTGGCATTGAAGGAAAATCTCAAGAAAATAAAAATGGAGAAAGGTGACACTATGCCAAAATATTTAAAAAGTTTGTCCAATGTTGGGATGAGCTTGGGAGCGTCGGCATTACTATTGTGGATGATGAATTGGTGAGCCTATCTCTTCTAGGACTCCCCAAGAGTTGGCATAGTTATTAGGACTCTGTCAATGGAAGGGAAAAGATACCAGATTGGGAACGACTTTGGTCAGATTTGGTGGAAGAATAATTCATAAGGAATACCAGGGATAGATCTTCATCTAAGAATGATGATGAAGAAGATTGTGCTTTAGCCGCCAAGGCGAAGAAGGGGAAAGGAAGTAAATTCCATTCCAAATCTGAGTCCATCAAATATGGCAAGGTGCACGACATGTCCAGAGTGAAGTGTTTTCACTGTCATGAGCATGGAAATTATGCCACTAATTGTACACAAAAGAAGAAGAACAAGAGGGCTTCAGGATCTGCAGCTGGTGTGGCTTTGGCCTCTCAATTTGAGCTTGAATTATCGCTCATTGCATGCATGGTTTCAAGTGCAATGGGATCTGTTAGGAATCTGTAATCAACAAGATTGGAAAAGTTAGATCACAGAAACAACATCGTTTCAACCAACCTTGGGATTCTAGGATCTAGCCCTCCTGAATCTGGAGAGGGATCTCTCCAATAAGTGCAAAGATGGATTTGTCTTTGAAGTTTTGGGTAATGATATTAGGCTAGTTATAAATACTAAGGGTTTGCTTTGTTTTTGGATGGTTGAGCATGAATACTGTTTGAGGTGGAAAGTCCTAAGTCCAAAGAGTTTCAAAGGTGATAATTTGCAAGTGAATAGAACAGCTAGGCTAAAAAGATAGAAATAACGTTGGTTTTTAGTCCATTGGGCTATGGAGTCATAACAGGGCTTTAATTGAGCAACAACATCAAGAGTGATCCAAGGGGCAAGTCATCTACATCACAAGATTATTGTGATTGAAAGGATGGAATGGGAACAATAAAGTGTTGGAGAGGTGGAAACTGATAATAATTTCACAAAGGATTTATAGTCAGTCCAAAAAAGAAAAGCCTCTTAAGTAACTGTTTAAAACCAACCAAGTGCAGGGCTAACCATTGACCTCTTGGGAAAGTTTGTATTAAAGCAGCTTAATTGACAAACAATCCAGTAATCCACATAATTACCTTCAGAAAGTATGAAAACATATAAGAGAAGACAAAGTATAAACTTAAGATCAGATAAAGTACTTTTAAACCTAGTCTGCTTTCAGTTAACACCAAGGGAAACTTTCAGAATCTGCCTTTGGAGAATAGAAGCTAGAAACAGGGCAAACCATCACTTTTCTAGTCTAACTTTAATAATTAAATAAGGAAAATAACTTTCAAGAATATTTTTTAAAGAAAAAAGTAGGACGAGGGAACTCCAAAATTCCTAACTGCTTAAACTGTATTAAATCATTCTAAAATAAACAATTGGAGGAAAACATTGAGATAAATCTTTTCAGTCAGAGAAGGTTACTGATGTACAACAGGTCCTAATTCTATAAATGATGTTATTTATCAGAGAATAGTGAACAAATGTGACATACATAGAAGGAAAACAATAACAAAGAAAGGGGCACTTCACCAGTGATATAGACTAGGATCCCAAGAAACAACTTGTTTATTGATGTCAAACCAGTTACAATACTCAGGTCCAATGTTTCAAATCAGCAATCATCTTCACTATCCATCCTAACAAAAATAACACAAACAGAGCTGCAAGGGCCAGTGAACACTATTTACAGATAGAAGTCTCAGCTCAAATGTATTTCAAAGTTCTGCAACCAACAGTTTCTCATCTTCTACAGAAGTATTTATAGAAGGATGAGGAGGTGAGATCTGATAAAAGATCTTAAGGACAATTAATACAGAGTGATGACTTCTCGGCCTTTTGAGGGTCTCTATGGAGAAGTTTACAGGTGGATTGCTGTATTAACTGTTTTACAATTATGAATAAAACTCGGTGGGAGCTTTTATTTGACTTTGAGGCTCTGCATAATGTTTGGAGTAACTCTGCAGATATTTCTACATTTATTTCCTTGCATAAGTAACTCTCTAGCTGCGCTGAGGTGAAATATCAGATTTTGAATAATAACTTTGGCCTCTGTCTTGAATGTTTTAAGGCACAGGTGGCACTTATGGTAGCTGAGGAATCAATTCGCCTCAAATGTGGCGATGGAGGTATTTCTGTCTATTAAACACTTATGATGTTCCTTTAATTTTGTTTTAATTCAATGGATTAGGCTTTTGATAATCAATCTTAGCCGAAATCCATCAAACTGTGGAATTAATCTTCAATCTTCTGTTCTGCTGCGCTCTGTGCTTCAACGCTGATACTCTTTAACTGTGTTTTTAATAAAACAGTGTCTTGTCGATGTGCAGGGCAGCACTGGGCTTTTAAAGGCATCAATGCCCATAAAGTATTGATAAAACATCAAATCCAAATCTTGTGAATAGTCTCCATGATAAATCAAAGGCACAAAAAACGTTTTCTCCGGCCCTCAACATTTCTTTCGAATAAATGGAAAAACCATTTATCCCTGCAACATACACAAAATATTAGAAAATCCTGCGTTTTAAGGTTTAACTACTTTCAAAAGGCGGGGAAGGAGCGTAGCCGTTGGATGAAAGCATCCAATGGTGGAGATTTATTAAGAGGAGGTTAAAGAAGAGCTGGAAAAATGAACAAGTCAGAGTGATTTTGGACCGTCCGATCTAGACATGTGGATGGTCCGAATTCAATCGAAGGATCGCAATTGGGGGATCACAATCGGGGGTGGCGAGCAAGTGCACCGATTGAAACATGCGATGCGATGAAGCGAAGACCGTCGATCTAAAAATTAGATTGATAATGGAGAATAAATCGGGGGAAAAGCCGATCGGGGAAGGAAACACAACTCAGCGATGGAAAAATGCGATGCGAGTTTACGCAGACTATTTATCTGAGGATCAGATCAATGGTGGAAAAAAAATCTGGGTATGGCCGATTGGCAAAAGAAAATGAGTGTATGCGATGTAAAAATTGCAATGTGATTCAAAACTCCGATGTGATGGAGCGCTGGCCGCTTGATCGGCTTTCAATCAACAGCGAGGATTAGTTTTTGAAACACACCGGCGGAAAAACCCTTATAATATATAAAACCCAAAGTTTAACTAAAACAAAGGTTTTTTATGGATCGAGGCGGGATATATATATAAAGTGGAGAGGCGCCCGACTGCGGGACCTTTAGTTATATGGAACGTAATGTGCCCGGGGCATATATATTCAAAGGATCCAATCGCAATCGGAGCCTCGGGATTGGTATTTCAATCAACCCATTGAAATATTGCGATGCGATTGAGCGCTTCAGGACTTCGACACTTGGTCCTAGGGGAAAGTCATATGAAACAAAAAGGCGGGGGGGAGTTTAACATATATAAGACCCAATCGCATCAGAAACTTTGATGCGGGTCTTTCAATCAACCCATTTGTGAATTCCTCCGATGCGATTGCACGATTGGTCTTTCAATCTAACCATTTTTATATTAAACACGTGACTTTGGTTTTTTAGATCAAACTTTGGATAGATGGGTTTTTGTATTTTACAAAGGAAAAATGGATCGGGCATGTATTTTTCAACATTTTTTAGGCACTGAAGGTGGGCCCATGGTTTATATGAAACGATAATGCGATCGGGGTTTTTAACAATACAAGGCTTAATCGCATCGGATTTTATATGATGCAAAGGCTTAATCGCATCGCAACTTTCGGAACATGGCAAAGACTTGCGCGCTTAGATTTTTTGCGATGCGATAAGTGCCGAGAAGGTTTTAGTGCTTGGTTCTGGGGTGTGGGCATGTGGGGGAAGTGGTTTTGAAACTTAGCCCAAGGGGGCTCAAGCCTTTATGCAAAAACATGTATTTTTCATGAAATTTTTCAAGGTTTTCAATGGATTTGGGGGTTTCGGCAAGGTTTAAAGAGTGAGTCTTTAACCTTGTAAAAGTGATTTTAATAAATGGAAGAAGAGGAATTATGAAACCAAGGGAGTTTTTATGGAGAAAAAGGGAGCAAATGGAGGTTAGTTTTGAGTGAGAGAAGGGGGAAAATGATGATTTTGCAGCAGTTTCTTCTCATGATTTTAGCAGAACTTCAAAGTATAAAGTGGGAACAAAGATGAAGATTTTGGACAGAGGCATGAGGCCTTTAGGAGTCTTCAAGAGCCAACACTTTTTAGTAATAAAATATGTTCTTTGAAGGCTCAAAAATTCTTAGCCACGTTTTGCTATAACAAATATTATGGGTGGCTAATAGTGGCTCCACTTGGGGATGATGCCTTCTTGAAGGCATCAAGAACTTCAGACTTGCATTCTCTGGGAGGGTGACCTGTGCCACATCCATTGTGTTCTCTAGGAGGCTAACCTATGCCTGATCCATTGGGTTGCCCTTCCTTTGCTGGGATGATCTTCTCTGAAAACATATTAGCAGCTATGAAAACAATGGACCTTCATCAATACAAACTTTCTACCTACCCAATCCTATTGATCTACCATTTTTTCTTCATCAGAGTGCACTTGGATTGGCAAACTCTTTTGACAACATTTTATTATTTTGAAAGCAGGAAATCTAATCTATTTCTACTCCTTATTTCTCCATGGACTCAGATTAAACAGTTGAGACCATATGATTCTCTACCTATTCTATCAATCTGTTAGGATTAAACAGTCTAACAGATTTATTCTCTAATTTATACAACAAAAATTTAAAAGCATTCAAGTCAGGATTGAACAGTCTAACTTGATGCTGGTCTATGTCATAAAAACAGGCTACACATAGACATTTATTTTGTAGAAAATTTAAAACAAAATGGAAGGCTTAAGATCTGAAAATTCAAAGCACTTCCTTCATCTTGTTAATAGCTCTGTTTTGACTTTTGTTTGAGCTGTTCCTTCTTTGTTCTCTAGTTCAGATTTTGAGTTAATTAGAACCAGATTTTTATATCTCTTGACTCGGAAAATAAAACAGGTTTGAGTCATCTCTCTTTGGAAACTTAGGTTCAGATTTTGAACATGTTTGAACCTTTAATTTCTGTTCTAATCTATCTACTGATAAGCCAAGATTAAACAGTTTGGAAAATCAAATTCACTACCCTATCAGCAGAAAATTTAAAACTAATTAGTCAAGATTAGGCTGTTTGACTAACTAGAAGTGCGGTTTTCAGGAGTGGCATTTAAGCTTGCACACTTTCAGATTTGTGTTTCTCTTTTTTGGTATGGGGCTAATACCTTTCTTGTTTTCAGAATCTGCCCTCTTTTCTTTCTTTTCTTTGTTTTTGTATTTTGATTTTTCTAACTTTGAATGCAATTCGTGGATGAAATATTTATAATGGTGAAAATATAAAAAGTCTTTTTGGAACATAACATGGATCAAGGGAAGTATTGCTTAAGCATCCTGCCATTGACAGGACCCCCAAACAATTCTGATCCATTCAACTCCTGCAAGAAAAATGCATTGTTACTAGCAGCTGAATGAATAGAGTAAGGGCCAAGCCATAAGTTGTCAAATTTTCCATGCTTGCCCTTGTCTTCCCTTCTTGAATCCCATTTTAAAACTTTGTCCCCAATATTGAAATTGCTGGCCTTTGTTCTTCTGTCAAAAAGATTTTTAATGTTGTCCTGCTTCTACAATGCTTTGTTATAAACCTCCTCTTTGGTTTGCTGAAGATGAATGGTCTGTTTTATTCTTTTGATCATGTCATTTTCTTCAGTTTGTAACTCTTGAATCAACTTCATTACTGGTACACCAAGGCTGTTTGGAAAAATTGCATCAGTACCATACACAAGCTGAAAAGGTGACATACCAATAGATTTCTTTAAATTCAATCTGTCAGCCCAAATTTCATGAACCAGCTTTGTGTGCCAGGACTTTTTGTTGTCCTCCAATAGTTTCTTGATTATGTTCACTAAAATTTTGTTTGAGGATTTTTCCAGTCCATTACCTTGAGGGTAATAGGCTGTGGAATGCCCCAACGTTATGTGATATCTATGACAGAACTCAACCATCTTCTTTGATCCAAATGATGCTTCATTATCAGTGATGATCTTGGTAGGACAACCAAATCTGGAGAGAATATTAGTCTCCATAAATTTTATGATAACTGAATCATTGGCCTGCCTACAAGGTATGGCTTCTATCCACTTAGTGAAATAGTCTATGACAGTGAGAATCCATCTATGCTGGGCAGAAGATGGGGGATGGATCTCTCCTATAAAGTCAAATCCCCACTGTTGAAAAGGGGCTTCAACAGTGATTGGATGCAGAGGTAGGGGTAGCAGTTTTCTTTTGCCTTCAAAAATTTGACATTTATGATAGGCTATGATCATCTTATGCACATCATGGAAAAGAGTAGGCCAATAGAAACCAACCCTCAAAATTTTGTTGGTTGTTGTCTTCCAGTACAAATGACCTCCACACTCTCCTTCATGGAACTGGTTTTTAACCTTCTCTGCATAAAACTCAGGAAAACATTTAAGCAATACACCACTTGCATTTTTCCAATAAAGACATCTATCTATAATGAAATAGTTTACAGCTTTTAACTTTAAGAATGTTGCCTTTGTTTTTGTCAAACCAGGAGGTGTATTTAAATTAAGAAAAACATAAATAATATCAGCATACCAAATAGAATTCATAAAATGATCTTCAACTATAGGAGTTGAGAATTCTTCTTGGTCATCCAAAGCATCAATAATATTAGTACAAGAACTTCAAAATTTTATTCAGCCATCAATCTAGCTAGACCTTGGCCTTTGATGATTTTAGTGGGTTTTATCTCTAAATCATATTCAAGAATAATAGAAATCCACTTACCTCTCTTACCATCTGGGTCCTGTGTTAGAATGTCTTTAAAAACTAAGTTTGGGATGAAGGCAATGATGTGTGAGTGAAGGATGTACACCCTAAAGTCTTTCAAAGCTTTAACCAAAGAAAAAGCTTGCTTCTCCATAATTTTATACTTCAAAGGGGCATCCCTCAATGCCTTACTAAAAAATGCAATAGGCTGCTCTTGTCCTTGTGGATTTTTCTGCAAAAGGACAACAGCTATGGTATGTTCTGATGCAAATGAAAAAATATAAAAATATTTTGAAAAATCAGGACTTATAAGAATCGGTGTTTTGGTTAACGCTTGTTTCACTAGTTCAAAGGAATTCTTTGCTTCCAAGGTCCATTTTACCCCTTGCTCCTTTTTTAACATGTTTGCGATATTTCTAAGGAGCTCAGCCAATTTGGGGATGAACCTTCTCAAAAATTTAATCTTCCCGATGAAAGACTGCAACTCTTTGATGTTTCGAGGATGAGAGATTTGCAATATGGCCTCAATCCTATTTGGATCTATCTTTATACCCTCTTCTGAAATAATGTGACCAAGAAGTTTACCTTCTTGGAGACCAAATAGTGTCTTCTTAGGGTTTAAAGATATCCCAAACTTTTTTCACTTCTCGGAAACCTTTCTTAAATGTTCTAAGTGCTCTTCATCTATTTTTGAAAACACAATAACATCATCAAGATAGATAATGATGAAGAATCCCAGTTCCTCCGAGAATGCTATGTCCATGGCTCTTTGAAAAGTTTCTCTAGCATTCATTAGACCAAAAGGCATCTTCACATACATGAAAGTGCCCCATGGTGTAGTAAAGGCTGTCTTTAATTGATCAGCAGGGTGGACTAAAATTTGATTGTACCCTGAATAGCCATCAAGCAAAGAAATTCTTTTAGACCCTACCACCCTTTGTAAAATATGATCCATCTTGGGTAAAGGGTAGTTGTCCTTTAATGAAGCTTTTTTTAAGTCTCTAAAGTCTATACAAAGCTTGATTTCTCCAGTTTTATTCCTAACAGACACCAGATTAGATACCCATTCAGAATATCTAACAGGGAAAATAATACCAGCATCATACATTTTCATGATCTCCTTCTGAACCAATGGTAACTGGACAGGGTTTATTCTGCGCAGTTTTTGTTTGAATGGTTTTTGGTTTTCTTTGAGGGGAATTTTGTGTTGTATAATTTTAGTGTCATAGGATTTAATATCTTTGTAACTCCACACAAAAACATCAGAAAAATCTTTAAACAACTCAATTTATTTGAGTTTAATGTGAGCTGGTAAAGTCTTGGATAGTTTAATCATTTTAGGCTTAAGTTCGTTGCCAATATTACACTCTTCCACTTCGGTCTCTACAGGTTCCAGTTTTGGTTTATTCGCCACATCGTTAAAATTGAACAACTCTTATAAAGGGGCCAGACCCCTAGGCAAACTTTAATCTTTAGAGTGCAGAGTTTCTAACTCCTCTATTTCAAACTCTGCATTCATTTCTGTTTCGCTTTCAAGTTTGCTAGATAACAGGTTTATATTAGCAATTTCAGGAGACGATTCTTCTTCATCAAGAAAATTTTCTTCCTTGCAGTCTGTTTCATAGTCTGAGTCCGAACCGTTTAGTTCGAATTCATTTCTAAATTCCATGAATTCTTCTATTTGTTTGTCATTGTCAAACACCTACCAATACTTCTCATTATCAGGCACAACTGGTCTAAATTTTATCTGAGTTGTGCAGTCTTGGGTGTTATATGGAATTAAGCATGTTCTAGCTGCAAAGGCTAAATTGTGGGCCACAATATTTCTTCTTCTTGGGACAAAAAACAGTTTGGATTCCTCGAATGTTTTTAAAAGGTCCATGACATCGTTTCGGTAGGCCCTGAGTCTGGGATGATTTGTGTTATAATCCCCATTGACCTGCCTAATAACTAACTCTGAATCTCCGTGAACTTTAATTATTTTGGCTCCTATCTTTTTTAACAAATGTAAGCCTAGGAGAAGGGATTCATATTTTGCTATGTTATTGGAACACTGAAAGTTTAGTGTACAGGAAATACATTCTGTGTGGTTGTTTTCAGTGTTAGTAATCCAGACACCTGCGCCAACATTTTTCTTAGTGCAGGATCCATCAAAATACATACTCCACAGAGGACTATTCTTAGTTTCATCTTGGTTATTGTCCTCTTCAAATAACGTGCTCAAAGGTTGTTGTGGAAACTCAACACTTAGTTGTATTTGTTTTGATTCCCCAAGATTTGCGCTCATTTGAGGGTCGTTTTATTTAGTGTCCAGGTTTAAAAGCAAAGGATGCATGACTTGTAGTTCAAGACCTTTGTTTAGTTTTCTAATGTCTTCAAATGCATCAAACTGTTTTAAAATTTCTGCGTTGTGTTCCTCTTCCTCCCTGTCAGCCGTTAATCCTGTTAAAGTGACTTGTTCACCAAGTGTTTCATCATTAAACATAATAAAAGAATCAAGGCCTGTAGTTACATAATACAAGGGAGAGTTTTGTGGTCTGTCTTGACTTGTAACTGTGAATTTCATATGGGACTCCCTGTAAAGTCTTCTATTCTGATTGAAAACAGGGATAGTCGCATAGGTCATGTCCATTTGCATAGTCCCTTGTAACTTAGCCCCCAAATATCTTGATAACAACATTCCATATTTAGGGGGAACATCAGCCACAACAATATCCATGACTAAACATTTGGCTGGAATTTGGGCTAAGTTAACACAAAGGTCTTTGATTAATCCTAAACATTTTACTCTACTGGAATCAAAGGAGTACAGATCTTTATAAGTTCTGGTGATTTCTAAACCAAGGCTCTCCATTACAGCTTTTGGCATTAAATTATGAGAAGCCCCAGAATCATGCATAGCGTTGTGCAAAATTTTGTCATGAACGTTTAAATTCACATAAAAGGGAGGAACAGGTCCCTCTTGATATCTACCTTCAATCTTTGGACCGAAAATAAGCTCTGGCTGGTCATCATTAAGATTGACTGTATCATTGTTCTCTTCTATATTTAAAGCCTTAAAAATTTGGGTTCTATATACACGTTGGGCTACTAACTCGGTCAAGGGAACAGAGATTTTGATCTTTGAAATTTCTTGTTCAAGGCTGAAGGGAAATTGGTTCTTTGAGGTGTTAGTTTCAGCCTTATTAGCTGTCACTTTATCAGCAATATCAGATTGTTGATTTGTTTTATTTACACTTGAAAAAATTGTTTTCACAGGAGTACTAGCTGAAGTGTTAGTACTGCTAAGGTCTGCACTCTATTTTTCATTGCTTTGAGTGCCTTTCTCCTTTCATTTATCAGAATTTACAGCCACTGTTTTGTTTTTTTTTTTACAATTTTAGGCTTGATTGTAGTGCTCTTTTGTGAATATTTTTCAGAGGTTTTGGTGTTGGGGGTTTTCTGATTGGTTTTGCTTCTAAGTTCATATTCTCTTTGAGACTCTATGATGAAATTTTCCATTTCTTGATAGTAATTTTCATCATCATCTCTTTTGTCATCATAAGGTGTGTATAGACCTTGTTTTCTATCATAATGAATCTCAAAGTCATCATTATCTACCCCCAACATATTGATATCTTCTTCCTCTGTTATCTCATCTATTTCCTCAACATCACTTACATAGTTTTGATGAAAGGGAGGAGTGATCAGCTGATCATCTTCCCTAGGTCTGTTTGGAGGTTGGTTCCTCCTAAAATTCTGATTTTGGTTCGTGTTTCTATTTTGAGGGGCAGTTTGGTTTTGGCTTGCTTGTGCTCTCTTAATTATGCTCATCTCTTTCATCATCTCCTCCATCATTTTTTCCATTTTTGAGTTGGAAGTAGAAGGTGTGTTTTCCTCTCTAAAAGACACTCTCTTTTCATTTTTCATTCTTTCTCTCTTCTCCATTAAGTTGACTTCCACAGAAAGAGCACCTTTTTGCATATCTTCAAGAGTTGCAAAATCTCTCTCTCTTAGCTGATAGGTCATGTCAGAGTCAAACCCTTCAGGAAACTTGTTTAAAGATGAGCCCTGTGGAGGTTTTAGTTCTGGGGAAAGTGCGTTATACACACTATTGAATCTAGTACATTAAGCTTGCACACTTTCCCCAATGTTTCTATGGAGGTTCTTGTAATCAGAAAGGACTTGAAGAGGGTTTTTCTTTACTTCCCATTTGTTTAAGAATGTTTGATGGAAGGCTTGGAGATCATTAATACTATGGGGGGCTAGGCCTTTGAACCATTTTCTTGCTTCTCCCCCTAAGCTCTGAGCAAATAACCTAAGCTTGACAGAATCATCATCAATTTCATTTCTGTCAAAGTATTCATTCATCTTATCCACATGTTGTGATGCAGTTGTAGCATTGCTAGCATCATATAATGGAATTTTGGACTGATAGTCCTGTGGAAGATTGACTAATGGTGCAGGAAGGACTAAGGGGGCATACCATGTTGCCATGATATGTGGTGGGGGTGGATTCACAAGGAGTGGAGTAACAACAGGAAAATTGGGCTGAAGTGGAGTGGTTTGAACAGTGGATGTAGGGTGAGTAGAAGTGGATGGACCAGGAATAAATTGCTGAGCTGATCTTGGATGAGAGACACCTAAGTTGTGAAGGAAATGTAAATCAGGAGGTGTTGTTTCTCTGCTACCAAGAGGTTCACTTGTTTTAGGAGATGATAGTGAATACTCAGAATCTAACTGATCTAAATCACTAAGAGACCTAGTTCTAAATGGATTTACTAAGTCAACTTGAGATTGTTGTAGAGCTGAAATATTTTCAGGAACTGAATTAGCTCTCAAGGGTGATCTGAAAACAGTTGATAATTTAATATTAGGAGACTTCCTAAGGATACCTTCTGGGTTATCAACTACTTCAGGTGGATCAGGGTCAGGATAGGCTCTAGTGTGAATATTTCTAGGAGCCATTATGCTGTGTTTTTCATACCCAAATAAACAAGACAAGTTCAACCAGGTATGACAATCTTTAAGAGGTTAACTAGTCTGTTTTGCAAAAATTTTAATCTTGCAGTCTTCTGACTGAGTTTGAAAGATAATATAATGATAAGGGTTCTTCCTAGTGGAGTCTTAAGGTTTGTTCAAGATTGTGGAGTCGCCAAGTGGAATTTTTTTAGCCCGTAAGGAGGTAAAAGGTTTTATGGTCCACCACCATGTTTATTTAATACCAATTTGAAATATTTTTAAGTATTTTCTGAGTTATTTTTCAGTTGTATGGTTTTTAAGAATATCCTAACTCTGTTTCAAAACTTAGCTACAGTTATGAGACAAAGACAGTTTTGTCTTATGGCTAAGCCGGCTGATTTTTCAAGGTTAGATAAATTTTTATGAGAATCCTAGGGTCTACCTAGTTTGTCACTGATTCAAACAAGTTTTACCATGATTACCTCTCTTAGGTAGTGCTTGAAAAGGCTACTTTTAACTCACAAGGTTTTATAAAAATGAAAATGGTTTTGGGTTTGAGTCCCCAGTGGAGTCGCCAGAAATGTTAGGAATCTGTAATCAGCAAGATTGGAAAAGTCTGATCACAGAAACAACATCGTTTCAACCAATTTTGGGATTCTAGGATCTAGCCCTCCTAAATCTGGAGAGGGATCTCTCCAATAAGTGCAAAGATGGATTTGTATTTGAAGTTTTGGGTAATGATATTAGGCTAGTTATGAAGACCAAGGGTTTGTTTTGTTTTTGGATGGTTGAGCATGAAAACTGTTTGAGGTGGAAAGTCCTAAGTGCAAAGAGTTTCAAAGGTGAGAAGTTGCAAGTGAATAGAACAACTAGGCTAAAAAGATAGAAATAACGCTAGTTTTTAGTCCATTGGGCTATGGATTCATAACAGGGCTTTAATTGAGCAACAACATCAAGAGTGATCCAAGGGGCAAGTCATCTACATCACAAGATTATTGAGATTGAAAGGATGGAATGGTAACAATAAAGTGTTGGAGAGGTGGAAACTGATAATAATTTCACAAATGATTTATAGTCAGTCCAAACAAGAAAAGCCTCTTAAGTAACTGTTTAAAACCAACCAAGTGCAGGGCTAACCATTGAATTCTTGGGAAAGTTTGTATTAAAGAAGCCTAATTGACAAACAATCCAGTAATCCACATAATTACCTTTAGAAAGTATGAAAACATATAAGAGAAGACAGAGTATAAACTTAAGATCAGATAAAGTACTTTTAAACCTAGTCTGATTTTAGTTAACACCAAGGGAAACTTTCAGAATATGCCTTTGGAGAATAGAAGCTAGAAATAGGGAAAACCATCACTTTTCTAGTCTAACTTTAATAAGTAAATAAGGAAAATAACTTTCAAGAATAAGGTTTAAAGCAAATAGTAGGACGAGGGAACTCCAGCATTCCTAACTGCTTAAACTGTATTAAATCATTCTAAAATAAACAATTGGAGGAAAAAATTGAGATAAAGCTTTTCAGTTAGAGAAGGTTACTGATGTACAGTAGGTCCTAACTCTATAAATGTTGTTCTTTATCAGAGAATAGTGAACAAATGTGACATACATAGAAGGAAAACAATAACAAAGAAAGGGGCACTTCACCAGTGATATAGACCAGGATCCCAAGAAACAACTTGTTTATTGATGTCAAACCAGTTACAGTACTCAGGTCCAATGTTTCAGTTCAACAATCATCTTCACTATCCAGCCTAAAAAAACTAACACAAATAGAGTTGCAAGGGCCAGTGAACACTATTTACAGATAGAAGTCTCAGCTCAAATGTATTTCAAAGTTCTGCAACCAAACGTTTCTCATCTTCTACAGAAATATTTATAGAAGGATGAGGAGGTGAGATCTGATAAAAGATCTTCAGGACAATTAATACAGAGTGATGACTTCTAGGCCTTTTGAGGGGCTCGATGGAGAAGTTTACAGGTGGATTGTTGTATTAACTGTTTTACAATTATGAATAAAACTCGGTGGGAGCTTTTATTTGACTTCGAGGCTCTGCGTAATGTTTGGATTAACTCTGCAGATATTTCTACATTTATTTCCTTGCAGAAGTAACTCTCTGGCTGTGCTGAGGCGAAATATCAGATTTCAAATAATAACTTTGGCCTCTTTCTTGAATGTTTTAAGGCACAGGTGGCACTTATGGTAGCTAAGGAATCAATTCGCCTCAAATGTGGTGGTGGAGGCCTTTCTGTCTGTTAAACACTTATGATGTTCCTTTAATTGTGTTTTAATTCAATGGATTAGGCTTTTGATAATCAATCTTAGCCGAAATCCATCAAACTGTGGAATTAATCTTCAATCTTCTATTCTGATGCGCTCTATGCTTCAACGCTGATACTCTTTAACTGTGTTTTTAATAAAAAAGTGTCTTGTCGATGTGCAGGGCCACGCTGGGCTTTTAAAGGCATCAATGCCCATGAAGTATTGATAAAACATCGAATCCAAATCTTGCGAATAGTCTCCATGATAAATCAAAGGCACGGAAAACGTTTTCTCCAGCCCTCAACATTTCTTTCGAATAAATGGAAAAACCATTTATCCCTGCAACATACACAAAATATTAGAAAATCCTGCATTTTAAGGTTTAATTTCTTTCAGAAGGTAGGGAAGGAGCATAGCCGTTGGATGAAAGCATCCAACGATGGAGATTTATTAAGAGGAGGTTAAAGAAGAGCGGGAAAAATGAACAAGTCGAAGTGATTTGGACTGTCCGATTTGGACACGTGGATGGTCCGGATTCAATCAGAAGATCGTAATCGGGGGATCGCAATTGGGGGTGGTGAGCAAGTGCACCAATTGAAACATGCGATGCGATGAAGCGCAGACTGTCGATCTAAAGATTAGATCAATGGTGGAGAATAAATCGGGTGAAAAGCCGATCGGGGAAGGAAACACAACTCAACAATGGAAAAATGTGATGCGAGTTTGCGCGGACTGTTGATCTGAGGATCAGATCAACGGTGGGAAAAAAATTAGGGTATGGCCGATCGGCGGGAGAAAATGAGTGTATGCGATGCGATTCAAAACTCTGATGCGATGGAGCGTTGGCCACTTGATCAGATTTCGATCAACGGCGAGGATTAGTTTTTGAAACGCACCGGCGAAAAAACCCTTATAATATATAAAACCCAAAGTTTAACTAAAACAAAGGTTTTTTATGGATCGGGGCGGGATATATATATAAAGTGGAGAGGTGCCCGACTGCGGGGCCTTTAGTTATATGGAACGTAATGGGCCTAGGGCATATATATTCAAAGGAGCCAATCACAATTGGAGCCTTGGGCTTGGTCTTTTAATCAACCCATTGAAATATTGCGATGCGATTGAGCACTTCGGGACTTTGACACTTGGTCCTGGGGGAATTCATATGAAAAAAAAATGCGGGGGGAAGTTTAACATATATAAGACCCAATCGCATCAGAACATTTGATGCGGGTATTTCAATCAACCCATTTGTGAATTCCTCCAATGCGATTGCGCAATCATTCTTTCAATCTAACCATTTTTATATTAAACACGTGACTTTGGTTTTTAGATCAAACTTTGGATAGATGGGATTTTGTATTTTACAAAGGAAAAATGGATCGGGCATGGATTTTTCAACGTTTTTTAGGCGCCGAAGGCGGGCCCATGGTTTATATGAAATGATAATGCGATCAGGGGTTTTTACAATACAAGGCTTAATCGCATCGGAGTTTATATGATGCAAAGGCTTAATCACATCGCAACTTTCGGAACATGGAAAATACTTGCGCGCTTAGATTTTTTGCGATGCGATAAGCGCCGAGAAGGTTTTAGTGCTTGGTTCCGGGGTGTTGGCATGTGGGGGAAGTGGTTTTGAAACTTAGCCCAAGGGGGCTCAAGCCTTTATGCAAAAACCTGTATTTTTCATGAAATTTTTCAAGGTTTTCAATGGATTTGGGGGTTTCGGCAAGGTTTAAAGAGTGATTCTTTAACCTTGTAAAAGTGATTTTCATAAATGGAAGAAGAGGAGTTATGAAAACAAGGGATTTTTTATGGAGAAAAAGGGAGAAAATGGAGGTTAGTTTTGAGTGGGAGAAGGGGGGAAATGATGATTTTGCAGCAGTTTCTTCTCATGATTTCAGTAGAACTTCAAAGTATAAAGTGGGAACAGAGATGAAGATTTTGGACAGAGGCATGAGGCCTTCAGGAGTCTTCAAGAGCCAATGCTTTTTAGTAATAAAATTTGTTCTTTGAAGGCTCAAAAATTCTTAGCCACCTTTTTCTATAACAAATATTATAGGTGGCTAATAGGATCGGTGTGGTACTTGGATAGTGGTGCATCCTTTCACATGAAGAGAGACAAATAACTTTTCAGTAGCTTGGAGGAGAAGGACCTCCATATTCATATTGAAATGGGTGATGATGGGTGGTACAGTGCTATCGAGATTGGTATAGTTACCTTCCAGAGATATTTAGGTAAACCATTTAAATTAAAACATGTAATGCATGTACCAGGCTTGAAGAAAAATTTAGTCTTAGTCGCAATGTTAGAGGATAGAGGCTATGATGTTGTTTTTAGTGAAGGAAAAACTTTCATGAGACACAAAACAACAAGAAAAGCCAAGAATATTTGGATTCATGTGAATAATCTCTATAAAATTGATGTAGATGGATGTGCAACATTGATGGGTAAGGCTAACAAAGTGGTGAGCTAGAATGAGGGTGAGCTATGGCACAGGAGATTGGGTCATCTACACTACAGAGCCTTGAAGGTCATGCAACACATTTCTATGAGTCTTCCCAAGGGTACTCTTGCACAGTTAGAAAAATGCAAGGGATGTACTATGAGGCAGTATGCAAAGGTCACTTTTCATGAGAAGGAGAACCGAGCCTTAGAAATCCTTGAGAATGTTCACTCAGATGTGTGTGGACCATTATCTACTACTTTGACAGCAAATCATAAGTACTATGTGAATTTTTTTAATGACTTTTCTAAAAAAGTATTGGATCTACTTCATGCAGAAGAAAGATCAGACGTTCTCAAAATTTCTTGAGTTCAAAGCACTGGTGGAGAAAGACATGGGGAAGCATGTGAAGTCTCTTAGGAGAGACAATGGTGGTGAGTAAATATCCAATGAAATGAAGAACTTCTACAACAAAGAATGAATTCAGAGAGATTTTATTGCGCCTCATAACCCACAGCAGAATGGGGTCACAGAAAGAAAGAATAAAACAATTGTGAGTACAACACGAGCGATGTTGCATGATCAGGGACTACAGTTGCATCTGTGGGCAGAGGCATGTAACACAACGGTATTTGTGCAAAACCGTTGTCCTCATCGGATACTTGGCATGAGTACACCAGAAGAGGATTTTAATGGTAAGAAACCTTATGTTTCATATTTTAAGATTTTTGGCTCATAGGTTTATGTGCATGTGAGAAAATATGACAAGAAGAAGCTTGAACCAACAACTAAGATTTGGATATTTGTGGGGTACACTGAATCTCCCCACAAATATTGGGTGTATTTTCAAACATCAGAATGACCATTGTGCGATGGGATATAAAATTTGATGGGGAAAATTCATGTGATTGTCCCTTGAGAGGGAGCTGGATTTGCATGCAAAGGAGGAGCTCTTGGTTCCAAGGAATGAACCTCAAGGTGTGGAGCAACCACATGCGGAGGATCATGGAGTGGCAGAAACCACTCATGCAGATCCATCCACTAGAAATGGTAGAAGGTGCACCATGGAAGCTGATAGATTGATGCTTGATGCAATAGAGAATGTAGGAAACCCCACTTAATTGCACAGACAAAGACAGTCTCCAGACAGGTTTACTGGATACATGGATCTTATGAGAAAGTGTATTGTGACAGAACCATATTCCTTTGAGGAAGTAGTGCAACAACCAATTTGGGTTGATGATATGGTAGAGAGTATGACTCCATCATCAATAACAGTGCATGGGTGGTTGTCCCAAGTCCGGTCAGAAAATCAGTGGTTGAATCTAGATGGATCTATAAGGTGAAGCAAGTAGTGGTTGGGAGTGTGGAGAAGTAGAAGGCCAGATTTGTGGCCTGAGGATTCTCACAAGTTGAGGGGATCGAATATGAAGAGAATTTCGCACCAATCGCGATGTACTCTTCCATTAGATCTATCCTTGCACTCTCAACGTAGATGGGGTGGTGAATTCATTAGATGGATGTGAAAACTTCATTTCTCAATGGAATTATTGAGGAAGAAGTGTACATAGAGTAGCCAGAAGGTTTCGAGATATTTGACAGTGAGTCACATGTGTTTCGACTCAAGAGAGCATTGTGTGGGCTAAAGCAAGCACCTCGTGCTTGGTACACTCATATTGACAGCTATTTCACTGGGTTGGGCTTCATCAAAAGTGAAGCGAAAGAAAAACTGTACCAGATTGTGGTTGATGGTAAGCTGTTGATTATCATACTTTATGTTGATGATCTAATTTTGACAGGTGATGAGCAGTTGATAACTTCATGCAAGGAGGATCTTGCAAGGGATTTTGAAATGAAGAACATGGGACTCCTTCACTATTTCCTTGGTTTGGAAATATGACAGTGGGATGGTGAAATTTTTGTTTCTCAAGGCAGGTACACCAAAGAGATATTGGGTAAGTTTCACATGGAGAGCTATAAACCCATGGAAAATCCTCTTCCAGGAAATTGGAGGAAAGAGGATGCTACTTTAGGAGAATTAATGGACGCTACTATCTACAGGTAGCTAGTGGGTTCACTAATGTACTTGGTGAACACCAGAACATACATTTTCTACGCAGTTAACCAATTGATTCAAGCTATGGTTAAGTCTACCAAGCTATTTTGGAAGGCAGGGAATCATGTCTTCAGATATCTCAGGGGCACTACAGAGTATGGATTATGGTACAGACGGAGAGAGGGAGTGAAGCTTCAAGGCTTCATGGATGCAGACTGGGCAGGCAGTCCATTAGACAGAAAGAGCAAATCAAGAGGGATATTCAACATAGGATCGACAAAATTTTATTGGTACACTAGGAAGTAGCGATCTATGTCACTTAGTTTAGTCAAGGCAGAGTACATGGCAGTAAGTCAAGTTGCATGTGAGGCCATCTGGATGAGAAAGATCTTGGTTGGTTCGTTTGGTTCTCATATGGATCCGACTGTGATACATTGTGATAACCATAGTTGCATTAAAATCTCTGTTAATCTGGTATTCCATGATAGGTCCAAGCACATATACATCTAGTACCACCATATCAGATATTGTGTTCATATGCATATTATGTTACTTTAGTACATTCCCACAGAAGACCAAGATGCAGGTATTCTGACGAAGGCGCTCGCCAAGAGAAAATTCGAATACCATAGAGGCAGGATCAAGGTGGCAGATAATCCATTTCTTGTTGAGAGGGAATGTTTAAGTCCAACAAGAAATTGCAGCACACACACTAGTGTGGGACCAACAAGTCCTAGCGACACATTAGTGTGAAGGCCAAATTAATTAATTAATTTGGTGCAATTTTTAATTTAATTTTCCCTTAATTAAATTGTATAATAAAATGTAATTTTATCTCATGATCACTTGTAATAGTTACCTAAGTGTGATAAAATCAGTTAGCTCATGTATTTTGAGTTGATGGTGATTGGTGAGGCATATAGATTAATTCTATTAGTTATGGAGTTCGAATTGTAGTTGGTGCATTAGTTTAATGCATGAGTAATCAATTAACTCAGTTAGGTGAGTTAGAGTCGGTTGAACTAGTTGTAACTGTTTGTTGCACTAGTGAGAGATCAAGTGAATTAAATATTATTTAATTCACAATTAGTGATCTGCCATGCAACTGATGATTTACTATAAATAGTTACATGCATGTCAGTTCTAGTGGAGACCCAATTGAGACAAAGGTTAAAGGGATGTTAACTATCAGTTGTGTGATTAGTAGGTTGTCTGCATGCAACCAAACATCCATCGGATTGCCCATGATCCTTGCATAGTTTAGGAAGGCCAAAATTCCTAAAGAATAGGGATTTTATTCATCAGGAATTGCGTAGGAAAGGAAAATTGTTTAGAGGCTGAGAATTTGCTAAGTGTTGGCCAATTTTGTCCAGGACAGTGTGAGACATTTGTGAGAGTGCAATAGACTCTTGTCAGAAGAGTGCATTGTAATTGTTTCATTATTCCATGGTTAATATAAAATAGAAGATAGAGGGGTTTTTAGCAGCAAGTTTTCCCTGAGAAATTATTTGTGTTGTGGTTTGATTTGATTCTTTCTTTGCTTCATGTGATTGGTGAGTGTCTAATTTCCGCAAATTATTGTAGAAGGATTCAGTATCTAACTTTAGTACATTGTTAGATTGGATTGAATCAATTGATATACACATGTTTATATAATTTCTACAGTCTTCATATGCTTATAATTGTATCTACTCGAAATTTTCACCATAGTCCTATTAACTACTTATGATTACCATCTATATATGGATGGAACACTGTAGATATCTTCAAGGTATATTCTCCCACAATGTAGTATTGAATTCATTGAGAAATATTTTATCTCTATTTGAAATGATGCTCCTTAGTTTCCCAAAGTGCACCCAGGCCTGTCCAAAGAACAAGTTTTATGCTTCTTTCCCATTGATGGTATTTTTACAAGGCATCAGAGAAAACATCTTGATGAACCTATCAACTACCACGAACAATTAATCATTTCCCTTCCTAATTTTCAGTAAACAACCCATAAATTCCATGTAAATGCTTTCCCAAGGATGAGTAGGTAAAGGTAAGGGATGATATAGACCTGGTTTCCTATTTTTAGGCTTGTTGGTACAACAAAGCATGCATCATCTTATTAACCTAGATACATTCTCTTGCATCTTGGACCATTACACATACCTTTGAAATTTAGCCACAGTCTTCCCTACACCAAAGTAGCCTGCAACCTTGGAGGTGTGAGCCTCTCTAATCAATTGAAGTCACTCACCTTTAGGAACACAAATTATTTACCCTGTAGAGTAACCCATCCTGGTGATGGTAGTCAACGGTGTTGTCACCATCATGCACATGAAACTGACTCTACATCTGTTGATGCACCTCCTTGAAGTCCTCATCCTCTGAAGATGCCTCTTTGTATGAATCATGTGTGAATGGATCCATGTGCATAAGAATCCCCAAAGCTGTAATATTCGATGTGGGTGGTGTTAGTGTCAGTTTTTTCATCCTTCCACCAGTGATCAAATAAACTCTTTTATGTCATGTTAAGGGTCCCATTTTAAATTTTTTGTCATTCCAATAGGTCATCATGCAAAAATTTGGTCACTTGGTGCAAATTTAGGTCAAATATCACTCCTTTCAAAATTTTATAACTTGTTGGCTCATTTCATCACTTTGCTGAGTGTACCATTAGTCTTGATTTGTCATCATTATCATCATGGTTTCATTTAGTCAGAGTCTCCATTATGTCTTAGGGTTTCCAAGGTCATAAAATCACCATTTTACTGCATAAAAGTCCCAACAAATAAAGGAGTGCCAATAAAAACACTTTCATTAGTAAGTTTGATTTGTACATTTGATTTTAGAGAAAAATGTAATTTTATCTTTTCCTAATTTGTAATAAATCCTAAAAGTTCCAAGTAGTTGCAAACTCAAAGTTCCATCAACAGATAATCCAAAGTTTCAAAAATTCAATCAGTGTTCCTAAGTCATAAAAAAATGAAGTTCAGTGATCTAATTCAGAAATTAAAGATAAAGAGCAATGTAAAGTCAATTTTAATAAAGGAAAGGGGGGTCCCAAGGTTGTTTAATGACATTTCTCCAAGTATAAAGGCTCCCAAAGACTAAGAAGAAATTCATTTTCATATTCAAAGCATCGAGCTCTCAATCTCTCAAGAAAAAAACTGAGTTTCCCTTCAAAAGATTGAATTCTAGGCCATTTCGCTGCACTTTTTCCACAGGCGTTGTGCTTTTCCTCCTGCACACTGCGCTTTTTCCATAGGCGTTGCACTTTTTCTAGATTTTCACTACATTTTTTCTCTACACGCTGCTCCTTTTGCAGGAGGGCGCCATGGTCCTTAAGCTTCATTATAGAGGTTTTCATCATCAATTCAGGGTTTCTACAGTTGTTGGCAAGTAAGTGGCACATATATATACCCTCCTTTCAGCTTGTGGTTTCAATTTCATGGTGTATACCCTCCATTACATGTTATACTATGTTTTAAACAATTGAAACCCTAGTTCCTAATTTAAAAACTCAATCACTCTCCCAAGGATCCATACACCTTCCCTACACCCTAATTTACTCCCCACTACTCACACACTTACTCATTTCCCATTCCCAAAGCCCTATTTCCTAAACCCTACCACTCTAGTTGTGCTTTCCTAGGAAGCTAGATACCCCTTTGTAATACAATTTCCTACCATGTTTCCTTAACTATTTCACCCTCCCATTACTTCCTTAAGTTCACTAGTCCCTTCCTATATTCCCTCAAATTTTCTCTTAAGGGACATGGGGACAAGGGTTAAGAAAATTTTGAGGTGATGGGGAGTGAAAATATGAAAAGGGATGAAAATGAAAATTTAATTGCAGGTCAAGCGTATGGGGAAATCTAGGCAACATAGTGAAAATCCTTGAAATTGGGGTTTTAATAGAAAAGGGTAAAGGGACTTAGGGATGGGTAGTTTTAGTGTTTTTTGGGAGTATGGGGTGAAGTATTAGGGTGTAGGGATAATAATTTTGGGATAAGGGGTCTTTGTGAAATTTTTTCATGGGGGTGGAGATTTTAGGAAAATTAGGATTTTTGTGATTTTCTTGCCAATATAAACTTACCCATAAGCATAAAATGTAGAAAGAAGGGATGAAAAATGATTTACTTAATTGATTTAGGGAAAGAGAGACAAATTTGAAGAATTTGGAAAATTTTTGGAGGTTTCTGGCCTATGTGCAGCACCCTTCTCCTATGCACAGCGCCGTTCAATTTTACACTTCCCGAACTGTCCTATGCGTATTGCCTTTGGCCTATGCACAACGTATTTTACCCCCAAATTGCAGGCTACTTTTGACTACCATCCCGATGTATAAATTGGGCTTAGGATAGATCATTGGAAATCCCTTCAAGTCTACTTTCCAAATATGCATTTTTTTTTCCTGTTTGGAGTTAATTTGCCTTGTCAAAACTTGATTTTCCCAAGGTTGGTCAAAAAGTGCAGAATGAGGGCGGAGAAATCCAGAGTGTTATTGCAGGCCACTTTTGAAGGCCTTCCTCAACTCCAAATTGAGCTCATGATAGCTCATTGGAAATTTATCTCTATCTAGTTATCATTTGACTCATCAACAAAGTAATTTGGACACTCCAACTAGGAGACAACTTGATGTTCCCAAGGTCACTCCAGAAATGCAACAAACCTCTTGTAGCACCTGTATTTTTTACATTTCTAAAACACTATGATACCTGTGTAAAAAATGAAGGAGGTTTTTCTTCCTTGGCCTATTATGGAAAACAACCTCTCTCACATTTGTCAAATTCTTCTTTGTTTGGTTGTAAACATAGCTTGAAGCAGAACTGGCCCTATGAGTGGAAAATGGCTTGACTCTTGGAATGATTTCCTAGAAAATGATGGAGACATGATGTTTATGAGTTTGGAATGACCTCATGCTTACTGATATGACCTACCTTATGCCTCCTCTACTCATATGTCTCTAATTCAATAGAAAATACTATCTTAGTGAGAGAGGAAATTAGGGTTTAGTGCTTGTGGAAAATTATGACTTAGGCACTGTTGGAAAAAGAAAACTGCCTTTGACATTTGATCAATTGCTGAAGTAGAAACTTTTTTTATTTGACACTTGATGTGTTGGCATGTGGAACTCTAAGTTGGCAGTGTTGGGAGACTGAGTACTTATTACATTTTACTTGACATAAAATTACATGAATAAAAATAAAATTACATCTTGGAATGAAACTCACTTGAAATCAAATTACAAATTTGGAAACCATCTTGGAGATCATCTTTACATGGTAAAGAGACATTATTAGGATAAATCTCACACCTTTTGATGTCCTTTATTGAAAATGAGACAATGCAATGCTTTGACATAATGAAATCCTAGTGACCTAATGAGAAATGAAAGAAACTGACTCAATGAGTGATTTTGACTAAAAGTGAAATGGAAGAAGACTTGTTTTCAGCATGATGAAGACATGGAAGAGGGTCAACAAGCATATATCTGTGAAGGAAAATGGGACATTTGACAAGGACAACCACCAGTGGAACAATTTTATATCATGACCTAATGGAATGATTGAAAATTCTTTAGAGTGGGACACCTAATATGCACATGAAATATGTTTTGATCCCTGGTGGAAGTATGCAAATACTAACACTAACACGTGCAACCATCTCTGAACCTGGGTCTAGACCCTTTCAAGCCAACACAAGCATTGCTTGCACTCGAATCAATTTACTTCAGGATGGATTGATGTTGTAGATGGCATGTGTTCATGGGGGCCATCTATTTTCTCTTGTTTAATTTAACCATCATTGTTGGCATTATGATCCTCTTGGAGGTGTTCATGGTGTGCCTCATGCTATTATTTTGATTATTGGGGTTTCTGGCATCATGTTATGAGTAGAGAGAATGATGATGTATTTAGATATGGTTGGTGTCTATTGTTATTGTTGCTATGTAGTTGTGGTGGAGATTGTGTGTGGTTTCATCATATCGATGTTGCTGCAGATTATATGTTGTTCATTGATGCTTGTATGGTTTCCTCGTGTTGGCATATTGTTGCCGCTGCTAGAGGTTGTTGGTTGGTATGTTGCTCTGGATGATTATTACTATATTTTCTTCTCACTTCCATTGATATGAGAAGCATGGATGTTAATTTATATGCAACACTTTTCATCCATGTAGATATCAGTTTCTCCAGTCTTTGTGCTTCATTTCTTGCTGCCTTATTAGATTGAGTTGACCCTTTTCCATTGATGTCCAAGGGGGAGTGATAGCGTATGATGGTTTGGAGAGTTTGTGTGGTTTCCATTGATGCCGAAGGGGGAGATTGTTGGCATTATGGTGTGCATGGTTCCAACTAGTTGATGTTGTCATTGATTCATGATGGAAGCTAGCTCATGTTGGCATTGATGTCAACCCTATGTAGCCTAGCTGATGTGTGGATGCCTTTCTTGTAGCATGGTTGCAACTAGTTGGTTTGAAACTGAGTTGGTTATGTTGGCATTGATTTCAACCCTTGATGTCAGTATTTGATGATGTAGCTTGATGGTAGGATAGTGTTAATGGAGGTGTTGCCTTGTGTTGTCTTTTGTTTGCTTAATGATGATGTTGCGAGAGTATTACAATGGTATAATTATTCTTAGTATTGGCGTTACCATGGTATTGGTATGTGTGTGTGAAGTAGGTTGGCACGTGATATTGCCTTGGTGGAGATAGTCTTTCTATTGTCATAACCATGGTATTTTCACATGGTATTGTTTTAGAGATTACCATGGTACAAGAGTCATCGGTATTGACATAACCATGGTATTTTATTATGGTATTGGCTGATATATTACCATGGTACATGGGTATGTGGTATTGGCATAACCATGGTAATTACCCATGGTATTGAATTGGATATTACCATGGTATAGGTGTCCATGGTATTGTAATAACCATGGTATTTACTCGTGGTATTGACTTGGAGATTACCATGGTATTTTACTCTGGTATTCACTTGGATAATTGTTGAGGATATTTTGGATTTTACTTATGTGAAAAAAAACAGTTTTGTTGATTGGTTTTGATGGTGAGTGTATGTGAGGATGAGAAGGATACAAAGTGTTAGTATGCTTCAGACCTAGTTGTGATAAGAATTGTTTCAGTGAGTGAGTGTAAATGACAGTGAATGGTGTATATTTCTGAGCAGGGATAATTTTAAGGATGGAAAATTATCTTGAAGTTTAAAATGTTGGTGAATTTCACTAGTCCCTAATATGTGAACTATAAAATTTTATTGATATGTTTGTAAAATTATACAAATTTATAATGATTTTATATATAGTCTCCATATAATGTTGGCTATTTTTAGGATAAAATACTTTTATATTGTAAAATTTGGACGAATGATGTTTACAAAAAAAAAGAAATTGGCGAATCTTTTTTTTGGAAAAATCATTGAAAATTAGCCCACCTACGAATATTAGCCCCTAAAATTTTCCATGTTTCTGAGGCAATGCATCAATATTCATATCATATTTGAGTCTACTATAGAAGAGATTGTGTGGAGAGTTTTTGCATGCTGCTAGAGTATATTTTGTTGGTGACTCTCACTTTTGTTTTTGTAGGAGTTGCTAATGCATTCAAAACATAGCCATAGTGTTTTATGTTGTCGATTGTATTATGTAGCATTCATATATTTGTATGAGAGTTTGATGTTTTGTTTCAGTATGATATTTGGTTTTTGTGCTGGTGATATTATTCAGTTTTTGTTGGATGGATTGTGGCCACTTTTTTGATAGAGTGGAGGGCATATGATTGTGGTGATTTAATTTGATTATATGATGATATATTGTTGTTAGATTTTTTATTGTAGAGTGGAATCAAGTTGAGCAAAAAGTCTTGAGATCCAGTGTGAAAATATATAAAATGAGGTCTGCATAGAGTAGAGGAGCAGTGACTTCATGGATGTGGAGCAGTGATCGTGAAGTTTCAGCAATATGAATAGTTTATAAATCCAATGGTAGTTGGATAGTAAAATCAAATTTGGCCAAGGATCAATTGATCGTGGTGGCTTTCAGCAGATGGTGGTCTGTATATCCATGTGAGAGCATAGTCGTCTAAGGTGATAACTAGAATCAAATATCCAAGTTGATGGGAGTCAACTGATTGTATATGAGTTTGAGTCTCCTAACTGATGGGAGTTAGAAATCTATGTAAAAATACTATATTTTCTTAATAAGATATTTTGAGCAACACAACAACATCAAGGGTGGTTTTTTTTTCCTGGTGAAGCATTTTCCACCAAATATCTTGTGTCTCATGCGTTGATTTTTTTTGTGTTCTTGTTCATGGTTATGTTTCCCATATGGTTTATTTTTTTCTTATGATTTATGCATAGATTTGAAAATGTTTAATGAGTTGCTGGTAACTAGTGTGTGTGATTCAATAAAGTAATTAAAAGGAAAAATTTGGTAATAGGACACACCACTGATTCACCCCCACCCCATCCGCTTAGTATTGCTTAAAG
The DNA here is from genome assembly GCA_034641835.2 of Pinus albicaulis. Lineage (NCBI taxonomy): Eukaryota > Viridiplantae > Streptophyta > Pinopsida > Pinales > Pinaceae > Pinus > Pinus albicaulis. The sequence continues at coordinate 1,102,448,151 of CM076572.1, read as the reverse complement.
GTTTAAAACATTAACTAGAGTTAAAATATAGACTCGTCTAGAGTCTTTTACATCACAAACACGTGGCTAGCCCAAATAATGGGGGATGACACGACATCCTCCTAAATTATAGGTGTGAAAATAGGAAGGTCAAATTATGAATGGCATAACATTTGCATACAGACTGTGATTGACATGCTTCTTGCATTGTTGGAAAGATATCTATGTCTAGGATAACATGAAATTCCCCGCGCTAAAGAAGAAAATTCTTACCCCCAAAAAACAGTGTTTGATGCCTCAAATTGCTCCCAAAAGGTTTCAGATCCCATCTTTCCAAATTGGGCCCTGTCGGTAAAAATGGTCACGTGAGCTGATTTCTCCACTTTTTCATTTCAAATGAATTAGGATGGATGAAAAATATTATAATTATCCAATCTAGATCACACCTCCCTATTTTTGGAGGCTTTTGGTCCCCAAATGGTTCTACAGAATAAGGTGAGGAAATTTTCCTTCCACCTTCTCTCTGGTCTACCATTTAGCTTTTCCTGGAAACTGTCTCTTGAACCCAATCTTCCAAAGGTCATGCTACCCCTATCTTGTAGTTTTGTACCTCTTTTGCAAAATTGTATATTCTATCAACTCTACCTGAGCATCTGGTGCCAAATCCTCCACAAAAGGTAGGACCTGTTCCTCTTCCTGATCTAGCATGGAAGGCTCACAAAGTTTCAAATTCTCTACGTTCAAAACTGAGTAAATGTAAATATATGGAGGTAAATTGAGTTGATAGTGGCACTATCACACACCTTTTCCAGTATCTCAAAGGGACCATGCCTAAAATCCTTGATTTTATTACCATGCCCTTGCAGCCTCTCCTTGTTCAACTATAGCCATATTGTGTCTCCCACCTTGAATCATTTATCCATTCTATGTTGATAATTCATGGCCTTATACTTCTAATATCACTTCTGCAGTGTTTATTGTACCTGTAAATAGATCTTCCTAATATTATCTATAAAATTTTCAACCCTGAAAGCATCTCCTATAAGATCATTCCTCACTCCTCCTTTCTTCCCATATGCAATATCCAAAGGTGAAGGTGGCAAATATCTAAAACAAGTTTCAAAGGGATACTTTCACGTATAAATGTGGACTAATCTATTGTAATAATGTTTTATATATACCATATTTTCATCTGAGGTCTTTGTTGAAGTCCAACAAGAAATTGCAGCACACACACTAGTGTGGGACCAACAGGTCCTAGTGATACATTAGTGTGAAGGCCAAATTAATTAATTAATTTGGTACAGTGTCTAATTTAATTTTCCCTTAATTAAAGTGGACAACAAAATGTAATCTTATCTCATTATCACTTGTAATATTTAACTGAGTGTGATAAACTTAGTTAGCTCATGTATTTCGAGTTGAGGGTGGTTGGTGAGGCATGCAGAGTAATTCTATTAGTTACGGAATTCGAATTTTAGTTGATGCATTAGTTTAATGCATGAGTAATCAGTTAACTTAGTTAGGTGAGTTAGAGTTAGTTGAAATAGTTGTAACTATTTGTTGCACTAGTGAGAGATCAACTGAATTAAATATTATTTAATTCACAATTAGTGATATGATATGCCATGTAATTGATGATTTACTATTAATAGTTGCATGCATTTCAGTTCCAGTGGAGATCCAATTGATACAAAGGTTAAAGGGATGTTAACTATTAGTAGTGTGATTAGTAGGTTTCCTCAATGCAACCAGACATCCATCAGATTGCCCATGATCCTTGTGCAGTTTAGGAAGGCCAAAATTCCTAAAGAATAGGGATTGAATTCACTAGGAATTGCACAAGCAAGGCGGGTTGTTTAGAGGTTGAGAATTGGCTAAGTGTTGGTGAGTTTTGTCCAGAACAATGTGAGATAGTTGTGAGAATGCTGGAGACTCTTGTGAGAAGAGTGCATTGTAATTGTTTGATGATTCCATGGTTCATATAAAATAAAATATAGAGGGGTTTTGAGCAGTAAGCTTTCCCCGGGAAATTATTTGTGTTGTGGTTTAATTTGATTCTTTCTTTGCTTCATGTGATTGGTGATTGTGTTTAATTTCCGCAATTGATTTGTAGAAGGATTCATTATCTAGTTTTAGTACATTGTTAGATCAGATTGAATCTATTGATATACACATGTTTGTATGATTTCTACATGGTATCGAAGCACAGGAAATCACTATAGTGGAGGAGAATTTTAGTTAGTGACTGAATAGAATTCGAATTTGCAAAAGTATTCTTGGTGCAACAGGCGAATTAGGATCGAAATGGCTTTCAATGGCTTGAGATTGGAGTATGCACTCGAGGGAATCTCTAACTATATTGCGTGCAAAGAAAGGATGGAGGCAGTACTAGAGGACAATGGGTTGAAATAATTCATTGATAATGATGTTCCCAAACCTATTGTAGTAGATGCTACGAATCTTGATGCTTGGAAAAGAAGGTTGCAAAGGTGAGGAGGATCTTATTGGAGTGAGTACGATACCACATTGTCTCAAGTCTCCATGGAAAATCGACACCATATGCAATGTGGAAATCTTTGACATATCTATTTTAGAGCAGCAGTGATCATAGAAAATTGGCATTGAAGGACAATCTCAGGAAAATAAAAATGGAGAAAGGTGACACTATGCCGAAAAATTTAACAAATTTTGTCCAATGTCTAGATAAGCTTGGGAGTGTCGGCATTACTATCATGGATGATGAATTGGTGAGCCTATATCTTCTAGGACTTCCCAAGAATTGGCATAGTTATCAAGACTATGTTAATGGAAGGGAAAAGCTGCTAGATTGGGGACGACTTTGGTCAGATTTGGTGCAAGAATAATTCAGGAGGAATTCCAAGGATAGATCTTCATCTAAGAATGATGATGAAGAAGATTGTGATTTGGCTACCAAGATGAAGAAGGGGAAAGGAAATAAATTCCATTCCAAATCTGAGTCTGGCAAATATGGCAAGGCGCATGACATGTCCAGAGTGAAGTGTTTTCATTGTCACGAGCATGGATATTATGCCACTAATTGTCCACAAAAGAAGAAGAACAAGAGGGCTTCAGGATCTGCAGCTGGTGTGGCTTTGGCCTCTCAATTCGAGCTTGACTTATCGCTCATTGCATGCATGGCGTCAAGTGCAATGGGATCAGTGTGGTACTTGGATAGTGGTGCATCCTTTCACATGACGAGAGACAAAGAACTTTTCAGTAGCTTGGAGGAGAAGGAACTCCATATTCATATCGAAATGGGTGATGATGGGTGGCACAATGCTACTAAGATTGGTATATTTACCTTCCAGAGACAGTCAGGTAAACCATTTCAATTAAAACATGTAATACGTGTACCAGGCTTGAAGAAAAATTTAGTCTCAGTCACAATGTTGGAGGATAGAGGCTATGATGTTTTTTATAGTGAAGGAAAAGCTTTTATGTGACACAAAACAACAGGAAAAGCCAAGAAGATTGGGATTTGTGTGAAGAAACTCTATAAAATTGATGTAGATGGCTGCGCAACATTGATGGGTAAGGCTGACAAAGTGGTGAGCCAGGATGAGGGTGAGCTATGGCACAAGAGATTTGGTCATCTACACTACATATCCTTAAAGGTCATGCAACAAATTTCTACGGGTCTTCCCAAGGGTACTCTTGCACAGTTAGACACATGCAAGGGATGTACTATGGGGTAGTATGAAAAGGTCACTTTTCACAAGAAGGAGAACCGAGCCTCGGAAATCCTTGAGAAATTTCACTCAGATGTGTGTGGACCATTCTCTACTGCTTCGACAGCAAAGCATAAGTACTATGTGAAATTTGTTAATGAATTTTCTAGAAAGTGTTGGATCTACTTCATGCAGAAGAAAGATCAGACGTTCTCAAAATTTCTTGAGTTCAAAGCACTGGTGGAGAAAGACATGGGGAAGCATGTGAAGACTCTTAGGAGAGACACTGGTGGTGAGTAAATATCCAATGAAATGAAGAACTTCTACAACAAAGAAGGAATTCAAAGAGAGTTGATTGCATCTCATAACCCACAGCAGAATGGGGTCACAAAAAGAAAGAATAAAACAATTTTGGGTGCAACACGAGTGATGTTGCAAGATCAGGGACTACAGTTGCACCTGTGGGCGAAGGCATGCAACACAACAGTATTTGTGCAAAACCATTGTCCTCATCAGATACTTGGCATGAGTACACGAGAAGAGGATTTTACTAGTAAGAAACCTTATGTTTCATATTCTAATATTTTGGCTCATAGGTTTATGTGCATGTGAGAAAAGATGACAAGAAGAAGCTTGAACCAACAACTAAGATTGGGATATTTGTGGGGTACACTGAAACTCCCCACAACTATCGAATGTTTTTTCCAAACAGCATAATGAATGTTGTGCGATGGGATATAAAATTTGATGAGGAGAAAGCCATGTGATTGTCCCTTGAGATGGAGCTGGATTTGCTTGCAGAGGAGGAACTTTTGGTTCCTAGGAATGAACCTCAAGGTGTGGGGCAGCCACATGTAGAGGATCATGGAGTGGCAGAAACCACTCATGTAGAGCCATCCACTAGAAATGGTAGAAGGCGCGCCATGAAAGCTGATAGATTGATACTTGATGCAGCAAAGAATGTAGGGAACCCTACTTCATTGCGTAGACAAAGACAATCTCCAGAAAGGTTTACTGGATACATGGCTCTTATGAGAAAGTGTATTGTGACAGAACCATCTTCCTTTGAGGAAGCAGTGCAGCAACCAATTTGGGTTGATTCTATGGTAGAAAGTATGACTCCATCGTCAATAACAGTGCATGGGTGGTTGTCCCAAGACCGGTCAGAAAATTAGTGGTTGGTTCTAGATGGATCTATAAGGTGAAGCAAGTAGTGGTTGGGAGTGTGGAGAAGTAGAAGGCCAGATTTATGGCCCAGGGATTCTCACAAGTTGAGGGGATCGACTATGAAGAGACTTTCGCACCAGTTGCGAGGTACTCTTCCATTAGATCTACCCTTGCACTCTCAACGTAGATGGGGTGGTGAATTTATTAGATGGATGTGAAAACTGCATTTCTCAATGGAGTTATTGAGGAAGAAGTGTACATAGAGCAGCCATAAGGTTTCGAGATATTTGACAGTGAGTCACATGTGTGTCGACTCAAGAGAGCATTGTATGGGCTGAAGCAAGCACCTCATGCTTGGTACACTTAGATTGACAGCTATTTCACCGGGTTGGGCTTCATCAAAAGTGAAGCGAAAGAAAAACTGTACCAGCTTGTGGTTGATGGTAAGTTGTTGATTATCGTACTTTATGTTGATGATCTAATTTTGACACATGATGAGCAGTTGATAACTTCATGTAAGGAGGATCTTGCAAGGGAGTTCGAAATAAAGAACATGGGACTCCTTTACTATTTCCTTGGTTTGGAAATATGGCAGCGGGATGGTGAAATTTTTGTTTCTCAGGGCAAGTATGCCAAAGAGATACTGGGTAAGTTTCACATGGAGAGCTATAAACCCATGGACACTCCTCTTCCGAGAAATTGGAGGAAAGAGGATGCCACTTTAGGAGAAGTAGTGGATGCTACTGTTAGCCCCCTAATTTTCTCTCTTTTTAACATTTTCCCCTTCCTAAATCATAACCATTTACCTCTGTTTCACCTCTTTTATGCACCCTCATCTTGCACCAGTCCAAGCATGGTGACATATTTTGTATAAACCTTTATTCTTCATGTTTTAATTCAATTTAGCATTAATTAAATATTTATTACATGATTTCTTACTTTTAAATCACTTTTGTAACTTATCGATATCTCCATGGTTATTTGGTAGTTAGAGTGCTTACCGTGACCGCTGATCTTAGCGCAGGATCGGATCTTGCACCATTTCCAACACAACAGATCTTCGCGGAAAATCCGAACCTCCTAGATCACCATCTTGTCTTGAGCCGCTTCAGCCACGACAGCAGAGTGATTCAAAGGCAGTCGAGACCAATCCGTGAAGGGTGAAAGTTGGTTAGCTACGGCTAGTTTTACAAAATTTTCTTATTTTGAAGGCCGAAACTAAATTCTGGATTTTGTCATGTAATCAATTAAAGGACCAATTTTGGCCTTTGGCCAAGGGCCTATATAATGTAAAATGTAAATAGGAATAGGGGGGAGAGTTTTTGAGCAGAGTATTTAGAGCAAAGTTTGATAGGCTGTAACAGGTTGATTTGTTATCACCTAAATCAAGGCTGAACATTGTATTAACGCATGTATTCGCCTCAATGAATTAATAAAAAGGGAGCTCTGCCTCATGTTTCAGAAATTGTGTTTCTGTCTTTAAGCTGATGAATTGACTAATTTACTGAGCAAATTTTTAACTTAAAAGGGAAATGCACTGGTTGGCTAGGGCCCAACCAACCCAACACGTTTACTCGTGTTTATATTGTCAAAGAGTGATTTAAATTTCAACACATGTATTCCTGTCTGAGTGAAAATGGATCCGTTTTGTGAAGTAGATACATTTTCTTTCCTTGCAATTTACTTTCCTGCACTTGATTTCAGATTGGTTTTCATCCACCCGGTACAAGCAGGAGAAACAAACCTGCACCAGTGCACGTTGGTGTGATATTTCCTTTTCCTGCAATTCTGTTTAATTGGTTTTTCCACCTGGTCCAAACAGGAGAAATGAACCTGCACCAGTGCATGTTGGTGTGATGCAGCAAGCTTTCTTATTCTACTTTCCACAATCTTCTTTCTTTATTTAAATGCTTATGACAAGATAAATGATTGTTTCTTTATTTCTGCAGTTTGTTAAGATCAGAAGCATTCACTTTTATATGTGCAATTTGATTCGATATTAAACTAGAACTTGCAATAATTGAACACTCATTTTAAGGATTAAATGCTAAGCGCAAAAAGCTCTGATCCGGTGCAAGAACTAGTTTCTTGCCACAAGATCTGAGTGCTCTGAACCTTGAAAAGTTCGAGCCCTTGCATGAAGTAAAAATCCTTCAGTAAAGACACTATTTATACCTTCTACATAAATCTCTGATCCTACACTAGTGAAAGTACTAGTGCAGGACAGATTAATGCAAGAAGGAAATCTCTAAAGAAGCGAGTTTAAGGGCTCATCTAACAAGATTGCTAAAGTGTCTCTGCTAAAGGAAAACACACACTCAGTAGATGAAACAACCATTAGTCAGAGTGATTTCCTTTTATCTTTAATTATCTCTTGCAAATGCATACTTCCTCGTTCCAGTCTTAGATTATTTTTTATGGTTCAAGTTGCCTTTTTCTCTTTTGATTTGATTATGTAATATTTCCTTTAAAGAAAGTAGGGATTTATATTAGGAAGATTCATACCATCTCTGGCATTTCCTGTGCTTCGTCTCTAATTTTACGAATCCCCCAGGTTGACAAATTAAGTGTTAAGGAGTTTTCTTAAGTGTAATTCCTGCACCCAACATTTTGGCGCCGTTGCGGGGGAGGCAATTTGATTTGGTAAGAATTTTCTGATTATACAATAGAGGTAATTTTTCTTTATTTTTGCAGTGTTGTTTCTTTGAAGGAATTTTACTGGTGTTAATTGATTTCTGACAACATTTTTAAAAAGTTGTTTGTTATTTTTCTTTTTTCTTTCCTTTTGAAATGAATGCCTAGGAAAGGTAAGGGTTCGAAGCCCACTAAGGGCCGAAAGAATTCTGAAAACAATTTTCATATTGGTTCTCCTACTGTAAGCAAGAAGCCCAATCCAATACAAACCCATCATGCAGGAACAATCCACCTAGATTCTGGTGATAACAACTCAGGTGTGGATCAACTTGTGGAGAGTGGTGCAAGTAAAAGGGGAACAATGGTGGACCAAGAAGATCATTTGGAAGGGACTGGTGACAACCAGGCAAGTGAAGAACAACCCACTTTTGTGTTTCCAATTGTGGATCCTGATACTATGGCACAAATGAAGAATATTCCACCATCAGCTCTCCCTCATTTCCATGGTAAAGTTCATGAAAATCCTGAATCTTTTCTATTCGAGTTTGATATTCTATGCAGAAGCTATGATTATGCAACTGATGCTCAGAAGTTAAGATTATTTCATGTTACCCTCAAAGACTCAGCTCTACGTTGGTTTATGGGGTTAGGAGGAAACACTATAACCTCTTTGGATCAGATGAAGAGAGTGTTTTTGTCTAAATATCAAGAATATTGCAAAACTGGGACATGCAAGATGAAATTTTTACAATCATACAAGATGATGATGAAATTATTGAAGATTATTTGGAAATATTTCTGTATATTTTACAAAGGTAAAAAATTAAGTTGGACCCCAGCACTATTAGAACCTTGTTCTTAAGAGGAGTTACTGATAATGCTAGAAATAATTTGAATTTGTTAGGACAAGGTGATATTTCTCAGCAAACTTTTGACCAAATTTGCGAATTATGCAAGAAATTTTCAAGAAACCAATATAGATCCGATAGAGGAACTTGAAATATAAATAGAAAAACTAAATCTACTGATGCTATGATTATTGGACTAGAAAATAAAATGGAAAACATGAAAATTGATATAATGAACATTGTTACCAAACAGTTAGACTCCTTAAAATTTCAGTAGAAACTCATGAAGGAACAAGATTCATTATGTATTTTTTGTCCTAAATGTAGAGACAAGCATCCTCCTAAAGAGTGTCTTAATTTGAAAGAAACTAATAAGTGTGCTATTTGTGCAGATGACCATATCACAGAAAAATGTCTCTCTATAGCAGGACTTAAAGCTGTATTTACATGGGGATAGCCTGAAGCTGAATACTTGAAGAAGGAATTGGCCTCAGGTAGGTACAGGTATGGCTTCTGAATTTTCTCCACAGTATTTTGGTTATAATTCACATGCATATTATTATCCTAAATCTCATCAGCAGTGGTAGTATGGGAATCAATATCAGCATGGGCAACCTTCTCAACCATGGCAACAAGGTTGGAGAGGGCCAAATCATTCTCCATATTCCTACAAACCACCTATGCAGTCATATCCATCTACACATGCACCTTATTCAATGCCTCAACTTCCAAGTCAGTCCACTCCACCATTTCCTTTACCTCCACCCTTTTGACCTCCTCATTTGCCTGCTCAACCTGTGCCCAATCCTAATAATAATAAAGTAGTGCAAATGATCTATGTAACAAACCCACCTTTATCATATTCCAGTTGGGGTTCATGATATTCAATTAAGATCGGGAAGGACTGTAACATCAGAAAATCAGAAGCAACCTATGGTGATCATTGAAGAGAAAGGAGAAGAGGAAACTCTTAACCATTCTTTGAAATCTGTCACTAAGAATCCCTTACCCTCTGAATCCTTGCCATCTTCTTCCAACCAGCCGCCCTTCCCAGAGAGGCTAGTAATGGAAAGGAGTGAACCTATTTCTGAGACTAGTTTGGCATCTGAGCTTCAAAATATTTTCATTAAGATACCCTTGCTTCAAGCCATCAAAGATATCCCCATTCGTACCAAGATTGTTAAGCAACTCTGTCTCAAGAAACCCAGGAGGAAGATATTGGAACCCCAAACCATTCAATTTGTTGGTAGGGCAGCAGAGTTGATGATGGGATGTGTGTCTGTGGAAAAATATATTGATCCCGGAAACCCTGTTATCTCAGTTCAGATTGGTAATGTCCTTGTCTCTAATGTTCTTATAGACTTGGGGGCAGCCATTAATTTCACGACGAAGCAAACCATGGATCAACTTCGGTTATCTCATCTTTGCCCTACTCCCATTGTGCTTGAATTAGCAGATAGATCTAAAATTAAGCTAGAAGGAGTATTGGACAATGCGATCATGTCATTAGATTCTTGGGAATATCCTGCTGATTTCATTGTGCTTCAGCTAAAGAACCCAGTAGGAGGACATCCCTTGATCTTGGGTCGACCATGGCTTGCTACGGCTGATGCATATATTGGATGTCATTCCGGTGATATGTATATTTCACATGGAGATTCTAGGAAGAAAGTTACCTTATACCCCCCTGCCAAATCCATTCAGGATCTTCAAGATACTTTATGTTTGGATCAAAGCAGTGATGACGAGAATCAGTCTATTTCCCTTATCCATCATTATACTGGGTCTTCACAAGAAGATGAGATTCAATATTTTCTGAATAATCTAGACACTATGCCTAATTTTGAGCCTTTGAGCTAGATTTTCAGCCTAGATTTTCAAGAAAATCATGATTCTCATTCTTCTATACCACTGCATTTGACTACTCCCTTGAATAATCCTGAGCCCGACACTACTCTTGTTGAGATTAGCCCTAGTAAATCCTTGCATATCAGTTCAGATTTGGACACATCTCAGCAGGAGCAGATTGTGAATTTGTTGCAAAACCATCTTAGTGCCTTTGCTTGGGGCTATGAAGATATGAAGGGTATCCCTCCTGAAACTTGTACACATCATATATATATTCAAGAAGGAACCCGACCTGTCTAACAAAACCAAAGGTTAATGAATCGAGCTCTAAGAGATATTGTGAAGGAAGAAGTACAAAAACTCTTAGATGCCAGTTTTATCTATCCTATTTCTGATAGTTAGTGGGTCTCTCCATTAGTACTTGTACCTAAGAAAGATGGAATATGGTGTATTTGTATTTATTATCAAGAATTTAATAAAGACACTCTTAAATATTACTTCCCTCTCCCTTTCATTGATCAGGTGCTTGATACCCTTGCAGGAAAGAAATATTTTTCCTTTTTGGATGGCTTCAGTGGTTATAACCAAATACAGATTGCACCCGAAGATCGGGATAAAACTACTTTTACATGTCCATGGGGGACATTTTCTTATAAAGTGCTTCCCTTTGGTTTATGTAATTCCCCGACTACCTTTCAAAGGGCAGTCCTAGCCATTTTTGCTGATCTAGAATTTGTAGAGATTTATATGGATGAATTTTCTGTGTTTGGTGATTCCTTTCAGGAAGCTCTCAAAAATTTGGAGAAATTCCTTCTTCGTTGTCAAGGAGCCCATCTCGCTTTGAGTGACATGAAATGTAGATTAATGTGCAAAGCGGGAGTGGTATTTTACCATTTGATTTCTGATAAAGGTATCCAGGTTGATCCAACAAAGATTGAAATCATTCTGCATCTTCCTGCACCCAAAACTCAAAGGGAAGTAAGAGGTTTTTTAGGACAAGTTGGTCACTATGGAAGATTAATTGAAATTTTTTTGAAGATAGCTGCTCCTCTTTTCCGACTTCTAGCTAAGGATAGTGAATTTTCTTGGTCCATAGCTTGCCAACAGTCTTTTGAAACATTGAAGGAAAAGTTGGTGCAGGCACCAGTTTTGCGAGGTCCTAACTGGTCCCTGCCTTTTCACATTTCCTCTTATGCTTCAGATTTTTCTATTGCGCAACTTTAGGACAAGAGGAAAAAAAGCAATCCTATGCTATTTATTATATTAATAAGAGTTTTTCTTCCGCTGAATTGAATTATATAGTTACAAAGAAAGAGTTTTTAGCTATGATTTTTTCAATTAATAAGTTCAGGCACTATACGACAGAATATGAAGTATTTGTACATACTGATCATTCCGTGATTAAATATTTGATGAACAAACCATTGAAAAGTGGTAGAGTGACTAGGTGGTTGCTATTGTTGCAGGAATTTAATGTTACTATTGTTGATAGACCAGGAAAATCTAATGTTGTAGCATATTTTCTTTCTAGATTAGATAATCCTGGTGAAGTAACTCCTGTTAATGATGATTTTCCAGATAAACATGTTTTTTCTATGTCAATAGATTCTTCATGGTTTACTGACATTCCTAATTATTTGGTCACTGAAAAAACACCACCTCACTTGTCCGCTCGTGAAGAGTTGAATATTATTCAGAAAAGTGTTGCATATTCTTGGATTCAAGGAGATCTCTTTTACACTGGTCTAGATCTAATTATCCGTAGATGTGTAAGGGAGGAGGAAGTTTTTGACATATTGAAATCTGCCCATGATAAACCTTTTGGAGGCCACTTCGCTGATAAGTGGATTGCGTATAAAGTATTGCGTGCTAGTCACTTTTGGCCTTCCTTGTTTAAGGATGCCAAACAATATGTCAGGCGATGTGATAGTTGTCAATGAATGGGCCAGCCTAATCAAACCAATGGAAATTCATTTATGCCCCCAAGTTATGATTGAGCCATTTGAAAAATGGGCTATTAATTTTATAGGGCCAATAAATCCAACATCCTTAAGTAAAAAGCATATTTTGGTTTGTACAGATTTAGTTACAAAATGGGTAGAAGCTAAAGTTGTTTCTTTTGCTACAGAAAAATTTGTTGTTGATTTTCTTTTTACTAAAATCTTTACTAGATTTGGTGTGCCTAGAGAAATTGTTTCTGACAATGGTCCGTAGTTTATTTCTAATCTGGTACAAGGTGTGATGGAGCAATACAAGATCTGGCATAGGAAATCCACGCTATATCACCCGTAAGAAAATGGCCAAGTGGAATCTACAAACAAAGTGATCGAGTCCATTCTTACAAAGACAGTCAATATGCATTGGAAAGATTGGGCTGAAATATTACCAGAAGCTTTGTGGGCATACAGAACCACTTGGAGAAATAGCACGGGACATACACCATATGAGTTGGTATATGGCAAGCAGGTTCTGTTACCAATTGAATTCTAGATCAAAACTTTCAGAACTGCAGTTCAGTTAGGACTAGATCTCTCTGAGGCACAACAACAATGTCTTCTCCAATTAAATGATTTAGATGAATTTCATAGAGATGTTGTTCAACAGAACATTCTAATTCAGCAACAACGAAAAAGGTGGCATGACAAGTCTATTTAGAAAAATTAGTTCCAACCAGGTGATTGGGTACTCCTTTATGATTCTAGATTTAAAATTTTTAAAGGGAAGTTCCATATACGTTGAATGGGACCTTATGAAGTGATCTGATTATTCAAGAATGGAGCAGTAGAAGTCAAAACTATTGATGGAAAAAATTCAGTATTCTGGTAAATGGACATAGATTAAAGAAGTATTTTCAGCCACTTGCCAAGAAAGATTTTACATAGAAGTCCAATAGAAATCAGGATAGTAGTGGTGAATGTTAATACCAACCTTTTGAAAACATGAATTTTTCTTCTTCTCAAAGAAAAAAAATAAATTTAATAAAAAAAATAAAGAAAAAATATTTTCCTGTAATTGTGAAAATCAGTTCGCTGACATGATTGCAGAAGGGTCAACCTGAAAACCAGCTTGCTGGTAGGAAGATTAAAAATTTCTAATAAAAAGAGAATGTTGCTTGATCTTTAGATATGCTAGCGACCACCGAGTAAAACCAGGTTCAACAGACCTTTATACATTGGGGTAATTAGCATGGATATTTTTATTCAAGTAACACTTAATTCTCGTTGCAGTTATTTTTCTTGCACCAGTGTAAGCAGACCTTCCAAAAAATTTCCTGCCTTTATTCATATCCCATTTTTTAATATTCCCTCAGTTTTCTTCTTTAAATCCCAAAATGATTAACCTTCCCACATTATTCTGAATTTACCCTACTCGCTTCGTAAAAATCCCACTTTACCCTTGAATTTTTTTTCCTATCCCACTTCTGATTATTCCCTCTTGTGGTACTATTCCTGGAATCCCTATAACAATAATTCCTTCCTATTCTGAAAATTTCCCCTTTCCCACTTCTTTGTTCCCTCAGGAATTCATTACAGGATCTCATACACAAAAAGAAAAAAGATGCTCTGAAGCATCAAGAAAGGGCGAAGCAAATTTCCAGTATCAGTTGAGGAAACCATGTTAGAAGTCCAGCCTATATTTTACTTAAATTCCCTGTTCTTTTTTTCGGACAATATGCTTGCACTAGTGCAAGCATATTGTCCTATATAATAATACAAGCAGAGTGGTACCAACAGAACATCATAGTAAGCGGTGTAAATAGATCGGTGCAAGCATGCACCTTGACAGAAGCAGAGTACAATTTGTTCTTTTCATAAGTATATGTCATAGGAAATTGTTCATCATGAAAGTTTACAAGAAGCCTTTTCACTTATTTAAGGAGTACTTGTGCTATCATATTAACTAGGAGAAAATTATTTAAAGTACAAGGTGTTTTTAGTTAAGAATCATGATCATTTTTTAATAAATGCTAAAGTTCTTTTTTGAATTATGAAGGAGTGCGAAAATTTTTAACCGTTGCTTGGATATAATTACCCTTTTTTCCATGATCCTAAATGTACTTCACTTATAATGATTTCCTCACTTAGTCGTTAAAAACGCCACCGCAAGTAACAATCTCGCACGATTTCAAACATGCTGCGCATCCACGGCTATTTTGGTGGTATGGATCGGTGATAAGATAGAAGGGATGGTGGACGGTTGGATCCTTATCTATAAAGAGCCAAATTTTCAGTATTGCATGCAATTTTTGAACTGTTCATAACTATTAAGCACCGATGTCGCATGTTCGATGTGAACCTTCATCTCTCAGTGAGGTAGATCAGACCGTTGAGCTTCGAAATAGTCTTGCACTATTGCAAGACTCGGGCTTTCTTTAGTTTTTGCAGAAATTGGATGGTCACAATAGTCAAGTGGCCCTACAGTTTGAAAAGAGTTTTAAAAATGGCTGTGTGAAAATTGGGCCCCTGAAATTTAAGGTCACAGAAGAATTGATAGCAGTAGCCATGGGCTTGCAAAACACTGGTGATTAGTACTTCAAAAATCAGAAACTCGAGAGGAAGTGCTGGCAGCGTTTCGTCGTTGATAAGAATATGAAGGTAAACTGGAAGAAACGATTTCCGTGCAGCACCCTGCCGGGACAGTGGTGGGACCTCCTTTTTATCCTCCAGAAATTTGTGACTTGCAAGGGAAGGTACTCCCTCACCTTTGTGTATCATTTTAGGATGTTGCAACACTTCAAAGCCAGCCGTCACATTCGATGGAGAATTGATTTCCCTTATTTTTTACTTAAGAGTTTGGAAAAGATGGCCAAGAGTGTGCAGGGCACACAGGAAGACCAGGCCAATAAGAAATTATATCACCACGGCCTGATCAAAATCTTGGTCTAGAAACAATTGGAAATTAAGGGAATCACCTGGACGACGTTGTTGAAGTAGCTGTTGGGTATGTGTTATATTATTTCCACGATTGGCCCCACGCACTGTATGTTGTGTCGGGCGTAGTTGGGGGGTCACGAGGGGCGAAGCAGTCCCCACCGTTGGGATCCGCCCATGGTTTTGTGCATGGTTTTGCACATGGTTTTGGGGTTCGATGGTTTTCGGCCCCTGGTATTTTGTAGATCCGGTCAAGGGAACTACGGTTATGTTCTAATCCAGGGTTAATGGATTGGGGTTTATGTATGCTTCGGCATGTATATATATGTGTTGTAACACTAAAAGGAATATAATGAAAAATCAAGCTGGTCGTCCTGATTTGGGATCCAGGGGAAAATCTCTGTGTTTATCTGTTTGTTGGGTATGTGTTATATTCTTTCCACGATTGGCCCACGCGCTATATGTTGCGTCGGGGCGTAGGCTGAAGTCACGAGGGCGAAGCAATCCCCACTTAGATTGGGAGTCGAGGCGGCGCCATCCGTGTTTTTGTGCGGACCCACTCATAGGCGGATCCGCCCATGGTTTTGTGCATGGTTTTGCACATGGTTTTGGGGTTCGATGGTTTTCGGCCCCTGGTATTATTGTAGATCCGGTCAAGGGAACTACGGTTATGTTCTAATCCAGGGTTAATGGATTGGGGTTTATGTATGCTCCGGCATGTATATATATGTGTTGTAACACTAAAAGGGATATAATGAAAAATCAAGCTGGTCGTCCCGATTTGGGATCCAGGGGAAAATCTCTGTGTTTATCTGTTTTATGTTTTATGCTCTTGCTATTGTTTATTTTATGTTATAAGAATCGTGTGTAGATATTTCTGTTCAGGGTTAAAACCTACATTTGGTATCAGAGCTGTTTCGGCTTCAAGGGGATGCCTTTGTTGTTGAGGGTTTTTTGCTCGGGCCTGTGGTAGACCCTGTGCAGTGGGAGATCTGCGGGATCGATTCTTGCGGTGAAAGAATATGGCGAGCAGCGGAAAGATAGAGATCAAGAAATTTAATGGTCAGAGTTTTGAGTTGTGGAAGCTCAAGATGGAGGATCTGCTGGTGGATAAAGATCAGTGGATCGCGGTAGATCCAGGTACTAAACCGACGGCAATGTCAGATGAAGACTGGAAGAAACTGGATCGGAAGGCCAAGAGCACAATACGGTTGTGTGTGTCAGATTCAGTATTGTTGAATGTATCTGGGGAAGCTAGGGCGAAGAATTTGTGGGAAAAACTTGGGACTTTGTACCAATCTAAGTCTCTGGTGAATAAGTTGTTCCTGTGGAAAAAGCTGTATAACCTGAGGATGAAGGATGGAGACTCGGTGACAGAGCATCTAAACGCCTTCAATACTGTGGTAAGTCAGCTGTCATTTGTTGATATTAAAATCTCAGATGAAGATAAGTGCATCAGTTTGTTGTGTTCTCTACCAGATTCGTGGGACAGTCTAGTTATTGTAATAGGTAGCAATACAACTACCTTGAATTTTGATGACATTGTCTCAGCCTTGCTATCGGAGGAAATGAGACGGAGAAATATGGAGGGTCAGAATGGAGATGCCTTATCTGTACGAGGAAGGTCCCAGAACAGAAACGAGAATAAGGTTTCGAGTGGGAGATCTAAATCTAGAGGGAGATCTAAATCTCCTGGAAAGTTTGTAAAGGTGTGCTGGAAATGCGGAAAGGAAGGACACTACAAAAAGGAATGCAGATCTAAAGCTCCTGAGAAAGGAAAGGGATCTGATGAAGCTCCTTCTGCAGAGGCAAAAACCACCTCGGATGAAGGTGGGGATGTGTATTTGGCTTCTTCTTCAAATACACATGTAGATCATGAGTCATGGTTGATTAGGGAGTGGTTCTGCGAGTATGAGAAATATGATGGTGGTGATGTCTTCCTAGGGGATGATAGGAAGGCCAGAATCATCAGACGTGGAAAGGTCAAGCTGAAGCTGCAAGGTGGGAGGATTAGAACACTTCCTGGTGTTCTACATATTCCTACATTAGCCAGAAATCTGATTTCTGTAAGCAAGATGGATGATGCAGGTGTAAAAACAGTGTTCGAGAAAGATGCCTGCAATATGGTTCGGGGAGCACTGGTATTAATGCGGGGAGTTCGGACTGGAACTCTGTACAAGCTACAAGGTAGTACTGTTATTGATGGGTGTAACAGTTCTGTGGTTCCTGAAAGTGGGACGGAAAGCCTAGTTGTCTCTGGAGAAAAGACCATGCTATGGCATCAAAGGCTTGGACATATTGGAGAGAAGGGCCTTCAGATACTGCACAGAAATGGTATGGTAGAAGGTATGTCTAATTGTTCTCTGGATTTCGATTTTTGTGAACATTGTGTATATGGGAAGCAGAATCGGGTGAGTTTTCCTTCTTGTGCTAAGAGGGCAAACAAGATATTAGAACTTGTGCACGGTGATGTGTTTGGACCTGTGTCAGTTCCATCACTAGGAAAATCTGTGTACTATGTTTCATTCATAGATGACTTCTCAAGGAACACATGGATATATTTCTTGAGGAAGAAATCTGAAGTCTTTGACAAATTTAAAGAATTTAAGGCTCTGGTGGAAAACCAGACAGAGAAGAAGATAAAGGCATTGAGGACGGATAATGGTGGGGAGTTCTGCAAGAAGGAATTTGAAGATTTCTGTAAGAAGTGTGGTATAGGACGGCAGAAGACTACTCCATACACACCTCAGCAAAATGGAGTTGCAGAAAGAATGAACAGAACACTGATGGAAAAGGCAAGAAGCATGCTCAGTGGTACCAGGTTAGGACAAGAATTCTGGGCAGAGGCAGTGGAGACTGCATGTTACTTAGTTAACGGATCACCTTCATCAGCGTTGGAGGATAAGACCCCACATGAGGTATGGACTGGTAAGAAACCCTCTCTTTCACATCTAAGGGTATTTGGATGTGATGCATATGTACATGTTCCAAAGGAGAAAAGGACTAAGTTGGATAATAAATCTGAAAGGTGCATCTTTATTGGGTATAAGGATGGTTTAAAGGGTTACAAGCTTTGGAACCCAGAAACAAGGAAGGTTGTGTACAGTCGAGATGTGGTGTTTAGAGAAGTGAAAGATGTTGTTAAACATGAAGTCCTACCAAAGGAACTTGAGAAGATAGAGTTTGAGCTAAAGGAGGATGAATCAGACTCTACAACAGAAGAAGACTTAGAAGATGATGAGCCACAAACTCCAGCTTTAAGAAGATCAGTTCGGGAAAGAAGGCAACCAAAAAGGTATAGTCCATCTGCTTTCTGTTCAGGTTTTGCCTTAACTATAACTGATGATGAACCCAGAACTTTCAGGGAGGCAGTAGATTCAGAGGATGGAAAACTCTGGAAGGAGGCCATGGGTGATGAAATGGCATCCTTGCACAAAAACGATGCATGGGATCTGGTGGAGTTGCCGGCTGGAAGGAAGCCCATTGGGAGCAAATGGGTGTTTAAGAAGAAGATGAATGTAGAAGGCAAGGTGGAGAAATACAAAGCTCGGTTGGTAGCGAAAGGTTATTCCCGGGTGCCGGGAATTGATTTTGGTGATATTTTTTCTCCTGTTGCCAAAGTTACTTCTATTAGATTACTTTTATCTGTTGCTACTGCATTTGATTTTGAGATAGAACAGATGGATGTGAAGATAGCATTTCTTCACGGGGATCTAGAAGAGGAGATCTACATGAAGCAACCTGAAGGCTTTATGGTGAAGGGTAAGAAAGAACTGGTATGCAGGTTGAAGAAGTCTCTGTATGGGTTAAAACGGTCACCAAGGATGTGGTATCAGAAATTTGATACCTATATACGGGGACTTGGCTTCACCAGAAGCAAGGAGGATCACTGTGTTTATTTTAAATTAATTGGTGACCGTGTTATTTATTTGGTCTTGTATGTGGATGATATTTTGTTGATTGGAAATGACAAAGAAATTATCCAAGATTTGAAGACCCAACTGTTCTCCAAATTCGACATGAAGGATCTGGGTGCTACAAATTATATTTTGGGCATGGAAATTAAGAGAGATCGGGAAAAGAGGAAGCTCTGGTTAAACCAGAGGAAGTATGTTGAGACTATATTGCAGAGGTTCAATATGCGGGATAGTAAACCAGTGAAGGTTCCTATTCCTGTAGGTGTAAAGCTGTCTGCTGAACAGTGTCCCAAGACACAAGAAGAAGAGGAGTATATGTCCCGTGTTCCATATGCAAGTGCAGTGGGTAGCCTGATGTATGCAATGGTCTGTACTAGACCAGACATTGCACATGCAGTGGGAGTATTGAGCAGGTTTATGTCAAACCCGGGGAAGGAGCATTGGACAACAGTGAAGCGGGTTTTCAGATATTTACGTGGCACTAGTGATTATGGCTTGTGCTACCAGGGAAGACCAGGATTGGAAAGAATGTTGGACATTCGTGGTTTTGTTGATGAAGACTGGGCTGGAGATCTGGACCAAAGAAGATCTACAAGTGGGTATGTGTTTAGCCTATTTGGAGGCGCAGTCAGTTGGATGAGTAAAAGACAGTCTGTAGTAGCTCTTTCAACTACAGAGGCAGAATACATAGCAGCCACTCATGTAAGCAAGGAAGCAGTTTGGTTGCAGAGATTGTGTTCAAGTATGGGGTTGGTACAGCAAGCTATAAGGATAGACTGTGATAGCCAAAGTGCAATTTTCTTGGCTAAGAACCCTGCTTATCATTCAAAGACAAAGCACATTGATGTTCGATATCACTTTGTTAGAGATATGGTTGAGGCTAAAAGGGTGTTGCTGGTAAAGGTGGACACTTTGAAGAATGTTGCAGATGCATTGACGAAGTCTGTGAGCACTCAGAAGTTCTCTTGGTGTAGAGAAACAATGGGTGTTGAAGAATTAGCCAAATGACTAAGCTCTCCTGTGGCCCCCCGTGGAAAGAAAACAACAAGTGGGAGAATGTTGGGTATGTGTTATATTCTTTCCACGATTAGCCCCACGCGTTGTATGTTGCGTCGGGCATAGCTGGGGGGTCACGAGGGGCGAAGCAGTCCCCACCGTTGGGGTCTGGGGCAGCGCCCCGGCCAAAATTTGTTTTTGTGCGGACCCGCCCAATGACTAAGCTCTCCTGTGGCCCCCTGTGGAAAGAAAACAACAAGTGGGAGAATGTTGGGTATGTGTTATATTCTTTCCACGATTGGCCCCACGCGTTGTATGTTGCGTCGGGCGTAGCTGGGGGGGTCACGAGGGCCGAAGCAGTCCCCACCGTTGGGGTCCGGGGCAGCGCCCCAACCAAAATTTGTTTTCTGTGCGGACCCACTCATAGGCGGATCCGCCCATGGTTTTGTGCATGGTTTTGCACATGGTTTTGGGGTTCGATGGTTTTCGGCCCCTGGTATTTTTGTAGATCCGGTCAAGGGAACTACGGTTATGTTCTAATCCAGGGTTAATGGATTGGGGTTTATGTATGCTCCGGCATGTATATATATGTGTTGTAACACTAAAAGGAATATAATGAAAAATCAAGCTGGTCGTCCCGATTTGGGATCCAGGGGAAAATCTCTGTGTTTATCTGTTTTATGTTTTATGCTCTTGCTATTGTTTATTTTCTGTTATAAGATTCGTGTGTAGATAATTTCTGTTCAGGCTTAAAACCTACAGTAGCTATATAAAAAGCCATTTGCAGAAAAGAAGACAGTTTCTGAAAATAAAATAGAAGACCTCGCTAGCACAAGCAAGGGTTCGAGTGTAAAGGGAAGTCCTTCTTGCACTAGTGCAAAAAGGAAATGACCCGGGAAGTCAACTGAAGAAAAGGGCCCATCTCCATAGAAAAAAGAAGACAACTAGTACACTTGTTGAAAAAAATCCTCCGACACCACCAGTACATGAACAAACCCCCGAAGAAGATGATTTGTTGTTATTCCTTGCAGACGCAACAAAATCTCTGGAAGTTGGAGATGACACTCTGTTGGCTGATTTTATTAAGGCCCGGAAAAAGAATGAGGAATATAGTGTAGGTGAGGAACCATAGTCCCCAAATAATGTTGAATCCCCTTCTGCACCATTGCAATAAGAACCAGTGCAAGAAGAAGAAGAACCAGAAGAAGTGCAAGAAGAAGAAGAACCGGAAGAGAAAGAAGAAGAAGAAGAACCGGAAGAGAAAGAAGAAGAAGAAGAACCGGAAGAGCAATAAGAAGAAGAAGAACTGGAAGAAGTGCAAGAAGAAGAAGAACTGGAAGAGAAAGAATAATAAGAAGCACCAGAAGAGCAAGAAGAAGAAGAAGAACCGGAAGAAGTGCAAGAAGAAGAAGAATCAGAAGAGCAAGAAGAAAAAGAAGAACTAGAAGAGCAAGAAGAAGAAGAAGAACTGGAAAAGGAAGAAGAGGAAGAAGTGTTTACTGAAACCTCGAGGGATACTAAGGTCCCTGAAGAAGATACAACCCCTATCAAGACAGAAGAGGAAGAAGATTCAGTAGCTCCCACTGCTCGGATAGTCGAGCTAGAGATTTAAGTGCAGAACTTAGAGCAGCTCATAGCTAAAGCGTAGGAGGAAAAAGAATAGAATAAAGAAGAATTCACGGTGGAGATCCAGAGAAAGAAAGGATAAGTCAGGGTGTGGAAGTACCGTGCTGCGCAATATTTCAGACGATTTTAAAATTTGACGAAGAAATTGAAGAACAAAAAGAAGAAGAAGTCTGAAACATTGCAGATTGATGATAGTATGCTAGAGCAGGAGTGAGCTGGAACACTAAAAGTTTTGAAGGGTTTTTTGCAGAGGTAAAGAGTTGTGTGAGGACACACAACAACTTAGGGATGGGAGGATGTTAGCCCCCTAATTTTCTCGCTTTTTACCATTTTCCCCTTCCTAGATCATAACCATTTACCTCTATTTCACCTCTTTTATGCACCCTCATCTTTCACCAGTCCAAGCACGGTGACATATTTCGTATAAAAATTTATTATTCTTATTTTAATTAAATTTAGCATTAATTGAATATTTATTACATGATTTCTTACTTTTAAATCACTTTTGTAACTTATCGATATCTCCAATGGTTATTTGATAGTTAGAGTGCTTACCGTGACCGCTGATCTTAGTGCAGGATCAGATCTTGCACCATTGCCAACACAACAAATCTTCGTGGCAGATCCGAACCTCCTAGATCATCGCCTTGTCTTGAGTTGCTTTAGCGACAACAACAGAGTGATTCAAAGGCAGCCGAGACCAATCCGTGAAGGGAAAAAGCTGGTTAGCTATGGCCAGTTTTGCAAAACCGTCTTATTTTGAAGGCCGAAACTAAATTATGCATTTTGTTATGTAATCAGTTAAAGGACCTATTTTGGCTTTTGGCCAAGGGCCTATATAATGTAAAATGTAAATAGGACTAGGGGGGGAGAGTTTTTGAGCAGATTATTTAGAGGGAAGTTTGATAGGCGGTAACATGTTGTTTTGTTATCGCCTAAATTTGGGCTGGACATTGTATTAACGCATGTATTCGCCTCAATGAATTAATAAAAAGGGAGCTCCGCCTCATGTTTCAGAAATTGTGTTTCTATTTTTAAGCTGATGAATTGACTAATTTACTGAGCAACATTTTAACTTAAAAGGGAAACGCGCTGGTTGGATAGGGCCTAGCCAACCCAACACGTTTACCCCATTTTCCGTTTCTTGTAATTTGTGTTTATATTGTCAAAGTGTGATTTAAATTTCAACACATGTATTCCTGTCTGAGTGAAAACAGATCCATTGTGTGAAGTAGATACATTTTCTTTCCTTGCAATTTACTTTCTTGCACTTGATTTCAGATTGGTTTTCATCTGCCTGGTACAAGCAGGAGAAACAAACCTGCACCAGTGCACGTTGGTGTGATATTTCCTTTTCCTGAAATTATGTTTAATTGGTTTTTCCGCCTGGTCCAAGCAGGAGAAATGAACCTGCACTAGTGCACGTTGGTGTGTTGCAGCAAGCTTTCTTAGTCTACTTTCCGCAATCTTCTTTCTTCCTTTAAATGCTTATGATAGGATAAATGATTGTTTCTTTATTTTTGCATTTTTTTAAGATTAGAAACATTCACTTTTATGTGTGCAATTTGATTCGATAGTAAACTAGCACTTACAATAATTGAACACTCATTTTAAGGATTAAACACTAAGTGCATGAAGCTCTGATCTGGTGCAAGAACCAGTTTCTTTCCACAAGATTTGAGTGCTCTAAACCTTGAAAAGTTCGAGCCCTTGCATGAAGTAAAAAGCCTTAAGTAAAGACACTATTTATACCTTCTACATAAATCTCTGATCCTACACTAGTGCAGGATAGATTAATGCAAGAAGGAAATCTCTAAAGAAGCAGGTTTAAGGGCCCATCTAACGAGACTGATAAAGTGTCTCTGCTAAAGGAAAACACACACTCAGTGGATTAAACAACCATTAGTGGGAGTGATTTCCATTTATCTTTAATTATCTCTTGAAAATTCATACTTCCTCGTTCCAGTCTTAGACTATTTTTGATGGTTCAAGTTTCCTTTTTCTCTTTTGATTTGATTCTATAATTTTTCCTTTAAAGAAAGTATGGCTTTATATTAGGAATATTCATACCATCTCTGGCATTTCCTGTGCTTCGTCTCTAAGTTTACGAATCCCCCGGGTTGACAAATTAAGTGTTGAGGATTTTTCTTAAGTGTAATTCTTGCACCCAACAACTACTATCTACAGGCATCTAGTGGGTTCACTGATGTACTTGGTGAACACAAGAACATACATTTTATATGTAGTTAACCACCTGATTCAAGCTATGGTTAAGTCCACCAAGCTATTTGGAAGGCGAGGAATCATGTCTTCAGATATCTCAGGGGCACTGCAGAGTATGGATTATGGTACAGACGGAGAGAGGGAGTGAAGCTTCAAGGCTTCATGGATGCATATTTGGCAGGCAATCCATCAAACAGAAAGAGCACATCAGGAGGGATCTTCAATATAGGATCGACAACAATTTATTGGTACACCAGGAAGCAACGATCTATGTCACTTAGTTCAATCGAGGTAGAGTACATGGTAGCAAGTCAAGTTGCATGTGAGGCCATATGGATGAGAAAGATCTTGGTTGGTTCGTTTGGTTCTCATATGGATCCGACTGTGATACATTGTGATAACCAGAGTTGCATTAAACTCTCAGTTAATCCAATATTCCATGATAGGTCCAAGAACATAGACATTTGGTACCACCATCTCAGATATTGTGTTCATAGGCGCATTATGTTACTTCAGTACATTCCCATGGAAGACTAGGATGCAGGTATTCTGATGAAGGCGCTCGCCAAGAGAAAATTCGAATACCATAGAGGCAGGATCAAGGTGGAAAATAATCCCTTTCTTATTGAGAGGGAGTGTTGAAGTCCAACTAGAAATTGTAGCACACACACTAGTGTGGGACCAACAAGTCCTAGCGATACATTAGTGTGAAGGCCTAATTAATTAATTAATTTGGTGCAATGTTTAATTTAATTTTCCCTTAATTAGATTGTATAATAAAATGCAATTTTATCTCATGATCACTTGTAATAGTTGCCTAGGTGTGATAAAATCAGTTAGCTCATGTATTTTGAGTTGACGATGGTTGGTGAGGCATGTAGATTAATTCTATTAGCTATGGAGTTCGAATTGCAGTTGGAGCATTAGTCTAATGCATGAGTAATCAGTTAACTCAGCTAGGTGAGTTAGAGTCAGTTGAACTAGTTGTAACTATTTGTTGCACTAGTGAGAGATCAATTGAATTAAATATTATTTAATTCACAATTAGTGATCTGCCATGCAACTGATGATTTACTATTAATAGCTGCATGCATGTTAGTTCTAGTGGAGACCCAGTTGAGACAAAGGTTAAAGGGATTTTAACTATCAATTGTGTGATTAGTAAGTTGTCTGCATGCACCCAAACATCCATTGGATTTCCCATGATCCTTGCGTAGTTTAGGAAGGCCACAATTCCTAAAGAATGTGGATTTCATTCATCAGGAATTGCGCATGCAAGGTAGGCTGTTTAGAGACTGAGAATTTGCTAAGTGTTGGCCAGTTTTGTCCAGGACAGTGTGAGACATTTGTGAGAGTGCAAGAGACTCTTGTGAGAAGTGTGCATTGTAATTGTTTCATTATTCCATGTTTAATATACAATAGAAGATAAAGGGGTTTTGAGCAACAAGTTTTCCCTGAGAAATTATTTGTGTTGTGGTTTGATTTGATTCTTTCTTTGCTTCATGTGATTGGTGAGTGTCTAATTTCCGAAATTTATTTGTAGAAGGATTCAATATCTAGCTTTAGTACATTGTTATATCGGATTGAATCCATTGATATACACATGTTTTTATAATTTCTACAGTCTTCATATGATTATATTTGTATCTTCTTGGAAGTTTCACCAAAGTCCTATTAACTACTTATGATTACCATCTATATATGGATGGAAAATTATAGATATATTCAAGGTATATTCTCCCACAATGTAGTATTGAATTCACTGAGAAATATTTTATCTGTATTTGAAATGATGCTCCTTAGTATCCCAAAGTGCACCCAGGCCTGTCCAAAGAACAAGTTTTATGCTTCTTTCCCATTGATGGTATTTTTACAGGGAATCAGAAAAAACATCTTGATGAACCTATCAACTACCACGAACAATTAATCATTTCCCTTCCTAATTGTCAGTAAACCACCCATAAATTCCATGGAAATGCTTTCCTGAGGATGAGTAGGTAAAGGTAAGGGATGATATAGACCCTGTTTCCTATTTTTAGGCTTGTTGGTACAACAAAGCATGCATCCTCTTATGAGCCTAGATACATTCTCTTGCATCTTGGACCAATACACATACCTCTGCAATTTAGCCATGGTCTTCCCTATACCAAAGTAGCCTACAACCTTGGAGGTGTGAGCCTCTCTAATCAGTTGAAATCACTCACCTTTAGGAACACAAATTATTTACCCTGTAGAGTAACCCATCCTGGTGATGTAGTCAATGGTGTTGTCGCCATCATGCACATGACACTGACTCTATATCTGTTGATACACCTCCTTGAAGTCCTCATCCTCTGAAGATGCCTCTTTGTATGAATCATGTGTGAATGGATCCATGTGCATAAGAATCCCCAAAGTTGTAATATTCGATGTGGGTGGTCTTAGTGTCATTTTTTGCATCCTTCCACCAGTGATCAAATAAAATCTTTCATGTCATGCTAAGGGTCCCATTCTGAATTTTTTGTCATTCCATTAGGTTATCATGCAAAGATTTGGTCACTTGGTGCAAATTTAGGTCAAATGTCACTCCTTTAAAAAAATTATAACTTGTTGGCTCATTTCATCACTTTGCTGAGCGTACCATTAGTCTTGACTTCTCATCATTATCATCATGGTTTCATTCAATCAGAGTCTCCATTAGGTCTTAGGGTTTCCAAGGTCATAAAATCACCATTTTATTGCATAAAAGTCCCAACAAATGAAGGAGGGCCAATAAAGACACTTTAATTAGTAAGTTTGATTTGTACATTTGATTTCAGAGAAAAATGTAATTTTATATTTTCCTAATTTGTAATTAATCCTCAAAGTTCCAAGTATTTGCAAACTCAAAGTTTCATCAACAGATAATCCAAAGTTTCAAAAATTCAATCAGTGTTCCTAAGTCATAAAAAAAATGAAGTTCGGTGATCTAATTCATAAATTAAAGATAAAGAGCAATGTAAAGTCAATTTTAAGAAAGGAAAGGTGGGTCCCAAGGTTGTTTAATGACATTGCTCCAAGTATAAAGGCTCCCAAAGACTAATAAGACATTCATTTTCATATTCAAAGCATCAATCTCTCAGTCTCTCAAGAAAAAAAACCGAGTTTCCCTTCAAAATATCGAATTCTGGGCCATTTCGTTGTGCTTTTTCCATGGGCGTTATGCTTTTTCCTCCTGCACACTACGCTTTTTCCAAATTTTCACTGCATTTTTTCTCTACATGCTACTCCTTTTGCAGGAGGGCGCCACGGTCCCTAAGCTTCTTTACAGAGGTTTTCATCATCAATTCAGGGTTTCTACAGTTTTTGGCAAGTAAGTGGCACCTCTATATACCCTCCTTTCAGCTTGTGGTGTCAATGTCATGGTGTATACCCTCCATTACATGTTATACTATGTTTTAAACAATTGAAACCCTAGTTCCTAATTTAAAAACTCAATCACTCTCCCAAGGATCCATACACCTTCCCTACACCCTAAATTACTCCCCACTACTCATACACTACTCATTTCCCATTCCCAAAGCCCTATTTCCTAAACCCTACCACTCTATTTGTGATTTCCTAGGAAGCTAGATACCCCCCTGTAATACAATTTCCTACCATGTTTCCTTAACTATTTCACCCTCCCATTACTTCCCTAAGTTCACTAATCCCTTACTATATTACCTCAAATTTTCCCTTATCCATCACAATCCCCTAACCCACTATCATACTCCCTTTCCCTTCTCTTTCTTCCCTGTGGTTTTCAAACTCAAACTAAGCATAATGGAGGAAGAAATAAACACAATGGAGGAGGAAATAAATGCCACATATGAAGACAAGAAAACATATAACAAAGGAGGGAGCATTTTAATATTAGAGCCAACAGGCACAAGAGAATTACTGGCATCACCTTTAGCTGTCAGATGTTTCTAGCATGTGGGTTGCATTGAATTCTGTGAGATGGCACAAAGAGTTCAAATTCACCCTACTTTGACCAAGATTTTCATCAGCAACCTCCAAAAAAACCAAGTGACTATAGCAGGGGTGACCTTCACTATCTCTATTGATATCATAGCAGCAAAAACAGGGATATCCAATGTGGGTGAAAAGTGATTTAAGACCAGGATTTGGATGCCAAGTTGTATGATACTCATCTCAAGGCACCTTACAAAAAAAAAATAAGAAACCAAAAATATCAAAACCTACTAGAGGGGACCTAGGCAAGTGTTTTCTCAATAGATTTTGGAAGGGGCCTTGCCTTATTCATCATCAAAGTAGGGAAAACAAAAGAAGGAAGAGACAATTTTCCATGAGGAGGAAGACCTTCATGAGGAAGAAAGAGATTTTGATTTGATGGACTTGGATGTCCAAGATGATCATGAGGCCTCAAAGCTGATAATCGAACAGAAGGATGCCATAATTAAATAATTGTAGGACAACATGGAAAGAGCCAAATTTGTCATATAATTCCTTGAACAAGAGAAAAAGTAGCTGAAAGACAAGCAGGTACTCATGAAGTTCATTAGGGGAATTTTGAGGTATAAAATGGGCCTCCTAAGAAAAATGTACAACAAAAATAAAATTTATAACAACCAATAGGATTCAAGATGATGATGTCAACCATGGGGGATGATTTACCATTTTTTAAATAAAAGGGTAAAAATATTAAAAAATAATAAAATAATAAAACTATTTTTTTAACTTGTATTTTCAACTTATCTCCCAAAATTTTTACTCAAATTTCGAGTGGGAGTACTCGTTGGATGCAAAATTTAATTCCTCATCCAAGGAGTACCCATGTTGCATACTTCGATGAACTCTACTACACGAAAAATGAGAAATACATAAAAAAACGTGATTGGATGCAAAATTTAATTCCTCATCCAAGGAGTACCCATGTTGCATACTTCGATGAACTCTACTACACGAAAAATGAGAAATACATAAAAAACGTGATTGTAATCACGTTTTTTTATGTATTTATCATTTTTCGTGTAGTAGGACCCATCGAAAGTATGCAACATGAAACATGGAAATACTCTTTGGGCAGAATTAAATTTCACGACAACAGTACTCACTGAAATTTGAGTAAAAAACTTTGGGAGATAAGTTGAAAATATGAGTTGAAAAAGTAGTTTTTTCATTTTTCCCTCTAAAATTTGATGATGTCATCAAATCTTATTTGATTTTTTCCACTATTATTTTATAATTTCCTTAGGAGGCCCATTTTAGACCTCAAAATTCCCCTAATGAGAGCTGCTAAAGGCAAAGAGACAAGACATCAAGGGTAAATCAATAATGACACTTGAGCAACTCATTTTTGAGGAAAGGATTGCAAAGGAAAATGAGGATCACAGAGAGGTGTAGCTTAACAGAGTTAACCTTCACCTTGAGAAGCTCCTCCAGAAGGAAAAAAATACAATTATATGCTCAAACACATGGCCAACAGATACATCACTAGAAACAAGGTATGCAACATCCAAATCAAGCAGTTGAAAGAAAAACACAAGAAAACCCTAATCAAGAATAAGGAGGAGGAAAAACTTGGGATTCTTGTTGATGCCTCCCTGGTTGCTTGAGACACCTCATTAGAAATTCATCTGACAATTTTGATGAATTCTGGGTAATTTTTCAAGTTTTTGGCATTTATGAGAATTTTGATGGAATTTTTGCACAGTAAGCCTCCAAAAAGCATAGTGTGGGCTACACTGCGCTTTTTTTGGAGGCCTCCAAATGAAAAATGGGTTAGATATTTGGATTTATAGTGATATATACATGCAATTTTGACTATTCACACTAAAAAAAAGGAGCTTTTGACAGGTGGAAAATTAAAAAAACCTTTGAAAAATAAACTTTCTGCCTCATTTTTTAGACCTTCATTGCACTTTTGGAGTAGTCTTGGGAGATTCAATTTTTGAGGATATTTCCTCAACCATTTTTTTAACTTTAATGATTTTTTGATAACTGTTATGGAGTATCTTTCCAATGATCCATCTTGGGCTCAATTTGGACCCCAGGAAGGTAGTCAAAACATCATTTCAAGGCTCACGCTGCGCTTTTTCCTAGCCACGCTATGCTTTTTGCAGTTTCCTGTTTTCTTCAAATTTTTCCAGTTTGATCATTTGATGGATGAATTCAGTTAATTTTTACTGATGTATTGATTAAATGTAAATTTAATTATGTCAAAAATAGTTACTAGGGCTAGATGCATGATGTAAATAGGTATCTTTGGTAAAAGTGAACCAGTTTCATGAATGATAGGGATGAGTTGGCTAACCTCCCTAATCACTAAGATTCCAGTAGAGATCTTTGTGGATTAGCTCCAAAATTCATGGATTTGACCCCTGAGCTAGGGAGAATAAAATTTGGTCTATATTATTCACTTATTTTCTCATGTCAATGGTTGGATGTTGTAGAATTTGACCATTGAACAATATTGTAATCAGACTTTTGGCCAGAAATAACAATTGAGTTGCAAATATTTTGATGGGATACCTTTGGTAATGTGATTTGAAATTGTTCCTTCTTATGTTTTGTAAATTTTTGAGTGTATTTTTATTTCATATTCATGCCACCTCTATATGTAATTGATTCCTAAGGAAGAAAGGCAAAATTCATTAGCTTCTGCTCTATTTTGGAGAATAGTTATAGTTTTGTTTCATCTTCTTCTAATTTAAAATAATTCATGTTTCCAATGCTCTTTTCTAAAACCCTAGCAGTCTAAACCACTCCATCAGATACCTTAATGTGTTAAGCTACTTACCTAGCTTGCCCCTTCATATCCCTGCAATTATGATCCTTGTTTTCCCTGACCTAGTTTCTTCTCTTACCTATTCACCATCCAGCACATCAATCAACCAAATCCTAGTGCTACTATACCTAGCCTAAAATCTCAGTTATCCATTCATATCAGTTGTGATTTCATGGATAGATCCCTCTCCTGCCTAGTAGGGCTAGATACTTTGCAAAATATTGGTCTGTGGTTACCTTTGCTGGTTTCTTCTCAGCCTCGAAGATCTAGTGGAGTGATAACATCTTGGCGACCATACTGGGGAAGCGAGGTGACAAATTTTTCTTGGGAAAGAATGACAAGGTTCATATCTGATTGTTGATGGTGAACAACAATCAGGCACAATAAGGTTGTGCATCATTCATCTAGAAACTCTAGTGTCGAAGAATCCAAAGGTTTATAATTTTCATGGCGACTCCATTTTTCAAGAACCAGTAGTCTGAATAACTTCTTGGTCACTTCATTATTGTCAAAATGGATTTGATTGCTCGAAGGTATGATCTTATAAATCGAGCTCATATTCCTGGTTTTTTAAATTGTATTCCTTGTATAGATTAGTAATCAAGACTATCAAATTTTAAGGGTGAGGACGGTGAATATGCTAGTTTTCATTTGGTCAAATTTCATTTTCATATTCACATACTAAAGATTGAGTTTCATGAAGATTGTCTGATGAAGATGTTTATAGCTAGCTTGGAGGGAAAATTGAGATCATGGTATGAGATTCTACCATCTACTAGTTTATATTCTCTAAAAGACATTCATTCAATTTTATTTCAACATTACAAAAACTCTAATTCTTCCTTGTCGATGATTGATAGTTATTGTGAGATCTCTGATAATTTCATTGAGTTTCTTGAAAATTTGTATGGGGATCAAGAGTGCCTAGATGATGAGATCATAGAAGCCCTATATGATTTTTCCTCCCAAAAAGAATCAGTAGCTTCCTCCTTGGTTGAAAAAAATCAAGACCAAGAAATAGAAATGCCTATTCCTGATCTTGAAAATGAAAATCATCAAGACAATGTTAACTGCTATAAAACTAAAGTTTCTCCTTTGTCTGAAGATGAGATAGATCAACTCCTGAAAAGTTATGTTACAGCCCAAGCTAATGTAGGTTTGTAGTGTTCACATAGTCAAGAATGTGTTAGTAAAACTTCTTCCATTATTGAAAATGAAAATTTGAGTTTAAATGATGGCATTCATGAGATTGATGAAACTATACAGGAAGTTGTAACTGTGAGTAATACAATTTGTGATGATGATTTCCTTTCATGAAGAGAATAAGGTTGTCATGTTTAACAATATTGAATAATGTTTTCTATTCAAGGATGATTTAGACTATGAATTTGAGGAGAATGAGTCTGAGAGAGACAGTATGCCAGAGATAGAATCAGATTTTCCTATGCTTGAGGAGTTTACAACCAACACTCAAATAGCAGAAAGTAATACTTCCCTATGCCCTCCTATGGATCAACAACCAAGTGTTCTTTTAGATCAGAATGAAGAGTGTGCTTGTGTTTTTTCTGGATCTCAAGACAAGGTAACATTTCATAATTTTGAAGATCCTTTTATTGATTTTCTATAGTTAGTAGGGAAGATGTATTTTCTTGTTTTCATGGACAAAAAGCACATGTTCAGTGGACACTTAGAGTGGCCTAGTTTTTTGTTTTTTATGCCTGTTCGAGGAAAGTGAGAGAAAAATTCAAGTAAATAACCATCTATTGGACTGGTTACACTGTAAGGATCACTTCATGTGATTGTACATATGTATTCGGCAGGAAAGTGGTTGTCACCAGAATTTGAAGCCCTCAAGTCTCGGTGATATGCCATCATCAATAAGTTAGTAAGTTTTTTATTTTAGTCAGTCTAGTTTTGAGTCAGTTTATCAAGTCAAGTTTTCAAAATTTAGTTTTGTTTTCATATTTTGACTCCATTCCCAATGGTTACGCTACTTGGTCTACAATGTTCTTGACACCTCCAAGGAGCTGTCATCCCCCAGCTAGAGCTAATGAAAGTGTCAATTTTTTCATCCTTACACCAGTGATCAAATAATCTCTTTCATGTCACGTTAAGGGTCCCATTTTAATTTTTTTTTCATTCCATTAGGCCATCATGCAAAAATCTAGTCACTTGGTGTAGACTTAGGTCAAATATAACTCCTTTCAAAATTTTATAACTCGTTGGCTCATTTCGCCACTTTGTTCAGTGTACCATCAGTATTGACTTCTCATCATTATTTCAGTCATTTTCATCATGGTCTCATTCAGTCAGAGTCTCCATTGGGTGTTTCGGGAAAAAACACCCTAGAGGTTTGTTAGGTCAAAACCTCCATAGATTAGGGCATGTTATTCAAGAAGGACTCACACAACCACACTTATGTGCTAAGAACTAGATAACATCGATAGTAGAACTCACCCGTAATCCTACGTTTGATGTAGATCCCGCAGGGTCCAAACCCCCAGCAACCCTTCTTCCTCCTTTACTTGAAAACCAAGAAGAAACGTGCACGGAAATCTAGTTGTACAACATATATTTACCCTAAATTTCAGTGAAATCCATGTGAAACATCATATAAACAATAATAAATGCTTAAATAATAATCTTTTCACATATACAAGTAGATATTTAACACCTGAATTCAGGAACAAGATGGTTCTTCTTCATTACGAAAAGCATGTACAATGATAAAAAGTGGAGATATCACCTGAATCCTTCCATGATCTTGGAACAGACCGTCGTCCAGATCCGTCCTGCCCTTGCCTCGCTAAGATATTTTCAAGACTTGTGCACTCAAGATGGCATATAAACTGATGAACATCTCCAGGAAACAAGGGTTTCCTGTAAAAAATCTGGGAAAGTGCAGGAGGCACGAGAAATCAGACTTGAATCGGGGCTCCAACAGAGTATAATATCTATAAAATTTCTCTCTCCCTTAGGCCATGCACATGAGGGGATTTACTACTCCCTCAAAGTAGTTTCAATCAGTTGGAAACAGTTGGCCACGTGCTGGGGTGGTTGAACTATTGGAGTAACCATCAACCCAGCCCGAAAATAGGGAATTTTTATATATATTTTTAATGATTTTAATGGCAAATGCAGAAAAGTACATGTGGACTCGCGTATACACGCGGAAAAGTCTGGGCATACCCGCGTATGGGATTTTTAACACTGTTTTTTATGAATTTTGTTCAATTATGTGGGAATGGGTGCCCAAGGCCATAGAGGCAATCATGAATCACATGAGGGTGAAAAATGATGCTATAACAGATGCCCCCTAATATAGGAGGTCAGAAGGGGTACATGATGGCCGAAATGTATTATGCACATAGAAAGAACTTTGCAAGGACAAGAGAGGACTTCACCAGATTTCAGCCTGCCAAAAACCAATGAAAGAAAATAGAGAGTCAACTCATGCTGATGCAGGCATACCCATGCTCAGTCAAAAATACATCATATAGAAAGTACAAAATAGATCCAAAATGTATACAAGTATAGCTGAACGGAAAGTACACAATGAATCATCTGAGCATGGCCCAAAAGTACAAGTCGGAATCAATGTCCAAGTATCACATATAGAAAGCTGATCAATGATGCTGAAACTGGATTTCTGATCATATAAGTAATTGAATCTCCAAGTACCAAATCATAAAAGGTGGAATAAATGGTACAAGCACGCAACTCGGGAGCCAACATATAGGATGCTGCTGTACTGACACTGCAACATATAAGGGTGAACGACATCACTGGCAGAAATTGAATGGACTGTCAAAAGTGAACCGAGAAATGCTGATGCAACCCGAGGTCTTCACTGATCACTATAGCACAATTCTACACAATGGGAATAAATGAGCTGAAGTCGACCATGTGAGAAATCGTTGGATGACCAGTCAATAATGTATACCGTTAACCAACGTGAGACAACCCACCAATAATGAAAATGAGTGTCAAGGTGCCCCAGTACAATCTAACAAGTGCGAATGAATGAGTTGAAGTCGAACACTTGAAAGAATCTACCGATCAGGAGGCAATGATGAGTCCCCACTGTTGATAGTGAAGAGTCTGCCACTGATGACTTAAAACCCTAAGGTACTAACAAAAAGACTCTAGAACTTATTCCCAGAGCAATGAGTCGGAGTCGATAGGAAAAGATCTGCTGGAAGAAAGGCATTAGGCATCCCACATCAGTCCAGCGCGAGTGTAACCCGCAGGCCAAGATTTGGAAGGAATCAGACGAAGTAGAGTGACGGAACCAAACCGAAGTACGTTTCTGACATGCACAAGATGAAGCTAGCGCATAGAAGAAACCCTCTGAACCAACCAATAATGAAAGCTGGCACAGAGGCGAGATATCCACCAATAGGGTCAAATGGAAATCAAGGTACTGCATGAATCCCAAGTGTGATAATGTATGCTGATGTCGAACACAGGGGAAACCACTCAGTCAAAGACCCATAATGATGATCAAATGCTGAGCACAAGGTCACCTATAAATGATGGAAATAGGGCCAGGGTGTGGCTCTAGGTTTACTCTCAGAGCAATGTGTCATAGTCGATAAAAGACAAACCCGCCAGCGAGAAGTTAATGAAGACCTTCTCAAACCAGCACGAGCAGAAGACCAAGACATTTGATGTGATAGAACAAGATACTGACAAAACTGGGAAGGCCGACTGAATAATGAGTCAAGAGACACCGTAGAATGGCCGACTCTGGTTATACTTCCCTTGAACAAAAGCACAACTCGTGATGACCATGGCAGTAAAAAGTGACATTGTATAAGTCTGCTATGCAGGAGGCAAAAACAAACTCTCCATATGATTGGAAGAGATAACCAATCGGGGGAGGACTGACCTGTGAAACAAGGCAAAGGCTGAACCTAGGTCAAAACTAAAACCATCCCAAATGAAGAAAATATATAAGTGTATGTGCTTTGTTCAAGGGCGACAAACTGACACTGTACTGCCATCAAATTACGAAATTATATCCTGTTCCCACTCTTTTTGTTATATTTGATTTTTTTGTCTTTTTCAAATAAGCCTGTAAAAGAATAAAAGAATGCTATAGTACAATGGATAGAACGAGTATCAAGAAACAGATGCACTAGTTCCTGGGATTGGAACGATCCTATGCTCAATGCAAGGTGGCGGAAACTGGTAAGCGATACTCAGAGGAATGTTCCATCCATGGGTAAAAGGGTGTTAAGTCGCGATAGCTAAGTGCATGCAATGGTTAACTTGTACAGATAGACAAGGTCAAAATTTGGCTTAAACATCGAGTCCAAATGAAGCCGGCTAAAGGCCAGGATAAACAAGTAGCCAATATGCAATGCAGTAATACAACTCAACAACACCAGGGAGCCTCTAGGGTAATAGCCAGAAAAATGATAGTGAGGAAGAAGAAGAATGAAGCTTCAACACATAAGTCATGGAGGGACTAAAGAGGACTCCCGAGCCTACATAAAATGTAGCATGGGCAACAAGTGATAGCGAGGAACTAACTAGGAAGCCCATGTAAAGGAAGGCTCTACCACCAAGTCATGATTAAATAATCGGCGAGTGAAATGGGTGTAATACTCATGACCTGATGGGATCGACTCTATGGCAAGTGATCAGAATGGAGGCTATTATGCAAAATGCAACGGAAAGTGGATTTCCTAACCTATATGCCAGTTTTAGTTTATAAAAAATAGATTTCAAGAAGACCAATTGAATTATCCGGTAACTAAGTCAAACAAAATGCTCAAAGCCAACCATGCCACTCTCACAGCGGGGCTTTATAAGAGCAAAAAGGAAGACAAGAAACTCAATAAATCAACTCAGTACAATAGTATAAACTTGCAATAAAAACTTCAAAGAATTAAAAAGAGACTCTTCGAAAATTGCAAGAAAACTAGTCTACTAAACATCAAGGAAACCAAACGCACCAAATAGGTAAAAAGTAAAAATGCGCAGCAACACGCAAGGAAAGAGTAGCAGAAGCTCTCTATCTTGATAAATTAGAACAACCAAGAATCCCAGAAAGAGATCTTGGTACTCAAACCAAAATTGTAAACATAACAACCAAAAATTTCACCAACCGAGAGAGTCTTCACACAAAGGAGAGAGAAATAGACATATAAACACTTTAAACACAGTCCAGAGATTAAAAAACACTGTATAAACAGGTCACCACAGGCAGACAAGACCAGAAAAGCTAAAAGCCAAAATTTCAAAATTTGTCCCCAGGCATACGCGCTTTAACATTTTTGAAACAAGCGTGCATACGCGACTGTGTCAAAGGAAACCCGCGTATACGTGACTTCCTTTGAAGAAAACTATGTGTATACGTGTCTGTGTATAGAAAAAATCGCGTATGAAAAGGTAAATAATGAAAAATAAAAAAGATCAAGCCTGGATAAAGAACCAGGTCTTCAGACTGACTGAGGAAAAGTTAACTGGACTGGTAATAATGATTCAAACTGTTGGAAACCTTTAAAACAGATGAAACCACCCAACTGGGGAATCAAAAAAATGTGATCCCCAGCAGAGTCGCCAGTTCTGTTTCGGGAAAAAACACCCTAGAGGTTTGTTGGGTCAAAACCTCCACAGATCAAGGCATGCTATTCAAGAAGGACTCACACAACCACACTTGTGTGCTAAAAACTAGATAACATCGATAGTAGAACTCACTCGTAATCCTACGTTTGATGTAGATCCCGCAGGGTCCAAACCCCCAGCAACCCTTCTTCCTCCTTTACCTGAAAACCAAGAAGAAACATGCACGGAAATCTAGTTGTACAACATATATTTACCCTAAATGTTAGTGAAATCCATGTGAAACATCATATAAACAATAATAAATGCTTAAATAATAATCTTTTCACATATACAAGCATATATTTAACACGTGAATTTGGGAACAAGATGGTTCTTCTTCATTACGAACAGCATGTACAATGATAAAAAGTGGAGAGATCACCTGAATCCTTCCACGATCTTCGAACAGATCGTCGTCCAGATCCGTCCCGCCCTTGCCTCGCTAAGATACTTTCAAGACTTGTGCACTCGAGATGGCATATAAACTGATGAACATCTCCAGGAAACAAGGGTTTCCTGTAAAGAATCTGGGAAAGTGCAGGAGGCACGGGAAATCAGACTTGAATCGGGGCTTCAACAGAGTATAATATCTATAAAATTTCTTTCTCCCTTAGGCCATGCACATGAGGGGCTTTAATACTCCCTCAAGGTAGTTTCAATGAGTTGGAAACAGTTGGCCACATGCTGGGGTGGTTGAACTACTGGAGTAACCATCAACCCAGCCCGAAAATAGGGAACTTTTATATATTTTTTAATGATTTTAATGGCATACGCGGAAAAGTACATGTGGACTCGCGTATACACGTGG
Source organism: Pinus albicaulis (assembly GCA_034641835.2). NCBI lineage: Eukaryota > Viridiplantae > Streptophyta > Pinopsida > Pinales > Pinaceae > Pinus > Pinus albicaulis. Next base: position 1,102,410,176 of record CM076572.1, on the reverse strand, counting down.
AAAAGTCTGGGCATACCCGCGTATGGGATTTTTAACACTGTTTTTTATGAATTTTGTTCAAGTCTATGGGAATGGGTGCCCAAGGCCATAGAGGCAATCATGAATCACATGAGGGTGAAAAATGATGCTATAACATTGGGTCTTAGGGTTTCCAAGTTCATAAAATCACCATTTCATTACATAAAAGCCCAGGAACTGTAGGAGTGCCAATAGAGAGATTTTCATAAGTAAGTTTGATTTGTAAATTTGATTTTAGAGAAAAATGTAATTTTATATTTTCCTAATTTGTAATAAATTCTCAAAGTTCTAAGTAGCTGCACACTCAAAGTTCCATCATCATATAAGCCAAAGTTTCAAAAAGTCAATCAGTGATCCAAAGTCATAAAAAAATGAAGTTCAATGATCTAATTCAGAAATTAAAGATAAAGAGAAATGTAAAGTCAATTTTAAGAAAGGAAATGTGGGTCCCAAGATTGTTTAATGACATTTCTCCAAGAACAAAGGCTCCCAAAGTCAAAGAATACATTCATTTTCATCTTTAAAGCATCTAGCTCTCAGTCTCTCAAGCAAACAAAACCGATTTTCCCTTCAAAAAATTGAATTCTGGTCCATTTCATTGCGCTTTTTCCAGATTTTCGCTGCATTTTTCTCTACACACTGTGCTTTTTGTAGGAGGCAGCCATAGTCCCTAAGATTCATTCCAAAGGTTTTCATCATCAATTCAATTTTTCTACAATTGTTGGCAAGTAATTGGCACCTCTATATACCCTCCTTTCAGCTTGTGGTGTCAATTTCATGGTGTCAATTACATTCTAGTCATCGATCTGCCCATCCGATCGGACGGCCCGGACTCGATCAACGCTTCCAAATATCCACCCCCGACTAATATCCTCCGACTACACTTCCGTTGTCGATCTGCCTAATGATCCGATGGCTCATAGCCCATCGCTCATCGGTATCGGTGTTCCCATATATGTTTCACTTCAACTCCCCTTTTCACCTCCCAATTCCGATTGGCCTTGGGTCCACCACTTAATACTTCCGCCTATTCATAACACAAAGTGCCTTTGCCTTTGTTAAAATTGAAATTTGTTTTATTTCATTTACCCAAAGGTTTTCCCCCATCGCTGATCTCCATCACATCGGAAGTATTGTATTGTGATATGTGATGTGCCCACCCCATTACCCGATTCCGATTGTGATAATAATACCCCAGTCCCACCATAAAAGCCCTATGCTCTTTCATATAAAAAGCCTTCCTCCCTTTGTAAATAATGAATAACCATTTTTTATTTATTTTCAAAGGGATTTCCTTGCTCCCTTTCACATTACTCATTGGGCCTTGCCAAATCGCATCGGAAGTTTTGGTTTTCGTTTCAAATAACATCCTCCCCATTCCTTGATCGTCGATTGGTGATGGAACTATTGCACAAAGCATATTACCATGTTTTATTATATATCGCCTCCCATCCGATCCCGATTGTGATTATTACGTGGACCCCACCTCCTTCCCTTCCCTTTTTCCCATTCAAAAATTAATTTTTCCCTTCACAAAGGCATAAATTCATTTTGAATTATTTCAAAACATTTTATAAAAGTCAATTTTCTTCAAACGGAATATAAAAAGCAATAGTCAAATGCCGAGAAAGCTTATTTAAAACAGAGATTTTTACAATAGCAGCAAAGTAGGAAATCGGTTTCCGGATTGCCTATTTTTCCTGCATTCAGTATAACAACGAATTTTCAAAGGGTCAAAATGTATTGTTGTTCCTTGTTTTCAAAGGCAAAACGTTGGTTCTCTTTTCCATATTCAGATTTTAGTTCTGATTTGTTAAACAATTCCCTCTTTTTGTGGATCTATGTTCCCACATTTCAACTTATTTATTGTAATTGTAAATCATTTGTAAAGCAGTCTGTAACTCAGTAGTAGGGGAATAGTGTGGAAAGAACGCTCTGCACTCCATTGTACGGTTTGACAAAGAATTAATAAGAGATGTAGCTATGATTTGTGGGATCCATGTGGTATGAGTTTTAGATATTTGTTCTCTCTTTGTGTTTATATGTAAATTTTTATGTTTCACCTCTCATCCATAAACATTTCCTTTTGAATGCTTTCAAGATAGAAAGGTAGAATCCATTTTATATGCTCTGCCTTGGGAAATCATTCATACTCTGTGCTTTTATTCTGTTTGAAAAGGATCCATTTATTGTGCCCTTTTCAGCTCCTCACCAATCTTTCCATCCCATCCTTATTTAACCTTATCTGCTAAAATTTCCTGCCTACCTTGCCCCATGAAATACCCTGTATCCTGATTTAATTCCCCAGTTTCAACTGTCCCATTTGTTCCACACATCCCTGAAAATTCATTCATTTTATTAAAATTCTTTCCCATCATTATACCTAGCCTACTATCAGATCATTATTTCACTTTATTGAATATATTTTCATGGAGAGAGCCCTCTCCTATCCTTGTAGGGCTAGCTACAAGGTTGAGCGTGGTTTAGTTGTAACCCTGTTTTTCCCTTTTCAGCCTGGGGTTCAGATCAGGTGCTAACATCTCTGTCGACCATACTGGGGAAGCCGATCTGACTATTTGTGAGCTTATATTCTCGGCGCTCATTGACTATGTTTATTCTATTTGAATAACAAATCATATTCAGGCTCTGTTAAATAAAAAATACCGAAACCTTTCCCTAAGGTTAAAACCTTGGTTATATTAAACGCGATGGTTCTTTCTCTGTTATCAAAGTGAAGAGTTTTATTCATTTCCAGTGGATTAATATCAGTGGGACCCAGCAGTGAGTCAGCAACTTGAGTCAAAGCTCGGTTGATTTACCACCAAGCAGGTTTTGGAAACCAAAACCGCCCATATCGCGTCGCTTTTGCCCTGGAGCAATACCACTTCAAAAAAATGTGATCCAGTAAGATAAGGGCACGTCATGTCCCCAATACCGCCCATATTGCACAAATTTTCTACGTTAAACTTATGCCATGGAAAGAACGTGATATTCACGACGATCATCCGATCTGTAGAGCCTTTGATCTGACATCAATCGCACGCCTAGGAGCACGGGCGATAAATCAAGGTACGACCCAATAGTTTTATGTTATTATATGTTTATTTCATTCATAAAAATCCAAAAAGTGAATGCATGGGCCCCTGTCGAATGAAATATATGTCGCGCTGGTAGCACGAATGTGTTTTATGGTATAAAGTTCAAAGGTTGGTGTTTTTTTTAAATAATTACACCATTGCTATAATTTGACATCGCGACTAGGGTAAGGTTTACTCAAGTGTTTTTTTAAATATATTCCCCTATATCATATGAAAGGTTTTCTTGGGAGATTTTAAATATTATTTCACGACAAATATTAGTAAAGAGATGTTGAAAAGGGAATATAACTACAGCCACTTATTCCACAATAGAAAATATATTTCTATTAGAGTATAAATTCAGATCACCCCAGTAAATGTTTTCTTGTAAATTCCTTGGTTCTGGAAAATGATTTTCAGAGTCTGATAGGTTGAAATAGAATTTTGTACAGTAGAAATTTACACACACTGGCTTCAAGAAGATACACAAGGGCTAATCCAAATCCAAATCCTCCCCCTGTGTTTGAAAATCCAAATCTAATTCCAAGAATTGTCAGAAGACAAGAAGGATCACTAAGTCCAAGACCTATCTTCAGATCCTATACTTGGTCCAGTGAGTGGTTTTTTGTAGAATATCTTTCCTTTGATGAAAGTTTTAAGCTTTCTTATTTTGGAAATAAGTCTGAAACTGACATTGATGATACAGTTTTAGATCCTAAGTTCCTTGTACATATTGAAGTTCAATGAGAAAATTCCTCCATTGATGACTACATTTTGAATTCTCTTCAGTCCATCACTGTAACTAATATTCCCGAGCCTTAAAAATCATTAGGAACAACATTCCTTCCTCCTAATTCATCATCATTCCCATCAGTCAATTCTCAGTTGTGATATTCTCCATCCACACCTCCCTTAAATCCTAGAAACACTGTCGTAAATCCACCTAGAACCGTGGCTGCTCGGTATGCACCCCTGGTTTTACCCCAGGTCCTCAATGATATGCCTGTTGACTATCAGAGTAAAATTCCCATATTTGATGCCACTCAGAGCATTATAGCCCAACAGTATGTTGACAAGATGAATGAATTTTTTGATCTACACGAGGTAGAAGCAGAGAATGTAACTACCAAGTTGTTTGTTCAAAGCTTTGGAGGTGAAGTTAGAATGTGGTTCAAAACCTTACCAGCAGGCTCAATTCGCACTTTGCAGGAGTTGCACACACATTTTTTAGACCGGTGGGAGGTAAAAAAGAACCCATTCCAAATTTTTTCTGAGTATGAAAATATTGAGAGAAATGTTGGTGAAATTGTATAGGACTATTGTTTAAGATTCAATGCTGTATATAATGCTATTCCAGCTAACCTGAAACCTCCTGTGGGATTAGCCTTGCTAAAATTTCCAGACGGTTTTGATGCTGATATGGTATATCAGCTGCGGGAAAGAGATCCTTCCTCACTTGAAGACATGAAGAAGATAGTGGTAAGCGTAGAAGCAAACCTGCTAGCTAAAAGAGCACGCACCAAAGCTGAAAAAAGAGTCACGGTGAAAGAGGAAGCCTCTCTTTCAGACAGCAAAATGGACACTCTGATTCAGATAGTGGAGAATATGGTTGATCGATTAACCATTACAGATAGACCTGAACCTCAGATAAGAAATCTGAATTTCAGAGGGTAGCAGCCACAGTTCAAAATTAAATAGAGAGAACAAAGAATGTAGGACTAAGCACCACCACAGTAGCAAATCAAAACTCCACTACAAAATAATTATGTGCAAGGAACAGACACAGATGAGGATGATGATCCTCTGATTGAGGCCAATCAATTTTTCACTGCTGATGGTGCCCCTATCTTCCTCAAGGAAGAAGAAGAATACATGGTGACTCCAAACACTTAAAAAGACGAAGATTTCATCTTGGCCAATGACACAGTACTAGAAGAAGAGTCTAATGACTACCAGAGAGGGTACATGAATGCTTTATCAGCCCAAAAAAAATATTATTTGAGGAATAGAGATGTTCCAATCAGTCCCATTCAAAAGAGAAAAGAGCTTCAAATGAAGAAAAATTCGCAGAAGAAAGGAAAGGAACCGGCCGACCCTTCCTCCAGCAAAGCACCTTCAGCAAATAATAGTCCAAATGAAAAGAATCAGTAGAGCACAGTAAAGGAGAAAACATAGAAGAAATATCCTCTAGTTAAAGAGGTAGATAAATCTCCTTCTTTTAATTTAGAAAATGAAATTTCCAAGCTGAAAGTTTCTATACCCCTCACTGAGTTGGTGAAAAATAGTGTGTATAAAAGTCAGGTGTCTAGAATCTTATAAATAGACTTTGTTTCTGATATGGTGAATGTTGAAGGTGACTATCCAGAACTCATCTTTGGCCGTACAACTAAAGATCAATCTGAAGAAAGTGAAGTCCCTCCCTTTTACCTGAGTCTTAGAGTACATGATTTCACCCTGCATAATGCTATGCTGGACTCTGGGGCCTCACATAATTTGATGCCCAAAGCCATCATGGAGAAGTTAGGCCTTGATATTACTCAAAAATATCATGATTTATATTCTTTTGACTCAGGTAGGGTCCATTTTATTGGTGTTATTAAAGATTTGGTAGTGTCTTTAGACCAAATCCCAGCCAAGAATGTCTTGATGGATGTAGTTGTTGCTGATGTCCCACCAAGGTTTGGGATGCTTCTATCTAGGTCTTGGGGTGAAAAACTTAAGGGAAGCATGTAGCTTGACTTCTCTTATGCCACTATCCCTATATTTGGCCAGTTTAGAAAGCTATATAGGGAAAATAAAATGAAATATATGATTACTAGCAAAGAGAAGCCAATAAACCATCCCATTAATGCAGTCCATACAGATCTAGAATCTTTTGTCTTATATTCAGATGGTGGTTTAAATGATGAAATGTTCAGTTGTTACAAGTAGATGAAATACCTGAGATTTCAGAGAATCTTAGAGAAGTCCTCAAACAAGAAAAAGATAAAGCAGCAAGCACTTATGAGTCTCCTACCTTCCAGCAACAAAAAGACAGTGAACAGCAAAAAATCAGCCAAGGTAAAGAAGAGAAAGAAACAAATTTCTAGCATCTACAAGAAGAAGAGGAAGGCCTGTGGAGCATGGATTTTTATGGAGTTGTTGGTAAGGATGGAGCTGGTATTGGAATATGGATTAGGAGCCCTATTTTCCAGCCTGAAAAGGTTCCCAGCAATGTTAGAGTATGTTCTTATAAGTTGGCTTTTGATTTCTCTAACAATGAAGTAGAATATGAGGCTTTGATTACAGGTCTCAAAATCTTGAAGAAGTTGAATGCAAAGAGGATTTCTGTGTATGATGACTCTGAGTTAATAATCAAACAGGTTAAAGGAGAGTACCAAGAAAAGCATCCGATATTGAGGGCATACAGAAATGCAGTCTTGGACATTTTGAAGACATTCCCAGAGTACACTTTAACAGCAGTGCCCAGGATGCAAAATATTATTGTTGGTTCTCTTGCCACTACTGCAAGCAACCTAAATATTCCGATGAAATCTAGCAATAAGTTTGAGATTTATGTCAAACATAGGCTCGCAGTTCCTGACAATTTAAGGTATTGGCAAGTATTTTGGGATGATAATGAGATTAATGCATTTTTTTAGGGTGATGGAAAATTTAAAGACACTCCAATAGAAGGTGAGTATGAGGTTGATGATCAGGAGTTGGAAGCAAACCAGATGGACATATTGCAGCTAAAGGATAATGTAATTCCTAGAGGTATTATACCTTTAGAGGAGCTTTTTGATCAAGATGATGTTGCAAAGAAGACAAGCTCAGTGCCCACCGAGAAAGGAGTTGAAGATTTGAATCTTGGAACACCTGACAAGCCCAAGTTTGTGAAATTGTCTAAGGCATTGTCCCCTGAGGTAAAGGAGAAGTATGTTAAATTTATTTCTAAATTTTCTGATGTGTTTGCATGGGATTATTCAGATTTGAAGGTGTATGATAAGAACATAATCCAGCATACTATTCCTATCATTACGGATCAGAATCCATTCAGACAAAAGCTGAGAAGAATAAATCTGAAGCTGCTTCCATCCATCGAAAAAGAGGTAAACAGGTTGTACAAAGCAGATATCATAGTTCCCATTAGATTTTCTGACTGGATTTCAAATTTTTTCCTGGTACGTAAGAAGACAGGAGAGATAAGATTGTGCATAGATTTTTGGAATTTGAACAAGGCATCCTTAAAGGATAATTATCCACTTCCGAAAATGGACCATATTCTTCAGAGAGTAGTTGGAGCATCTAGGATGTCACTACTTGATGGCTACTCATGCCACAACGAGATATTGGTGCATGATAAGGACCAAGACAAAACTGCCTTCATAACACCCTGGGGAACCTTCCAGTATGCTAAAATGCCATTCAGACTGAAGAACGCTGGAGCCACTTTCCAGCGAGCAATGGACATTTCTTTTGCCAATGAAAAATATGTTTTTCTTGTTGTTTATTTGGATGATTTGACAGTGTTTTTAGGTTCAGATGATGAGAATTTACACCATTTGAGAGTTGTTTTTCAGCAATGCAGAAAATTTGGGATTTCTCTCAATCCCAAGAAGAGTATTTTTTCCATGGATGAAGGTAATTTGTTGGGGCATATCATCTCTAAAGATGGTATCTACATCGATCCAGCTAGAGTGGAGGCAATTCATCCATGAAAAAAAAAGGAGATCCAAGCATTCAATGGTAAGATGAACTTTTTGCGCTGATTTATACCCAATCTGGCTGAACATCTAAGAGAAATGACTAACATGTTGAAGAAAGATAGCACTATCAAGTGGAGTGAAGAAGCTATCAAATTATTCAATTTGGTAAAGTTTGCTTTGTCCAATGCCCCAGTTTTGATTAGTCCCGACTATACTCAGGATTTTATCATATTTTCATTTGCATCGGAGCATACTATGGCTTTTGTTTTAATGCAAAAGAGAGATCAGGTAGAAAATCTAATTTCCTTTTTCAGTAGAAATATTACAGATGTTGCTTTAAGGTATAATATTATTGAAAAGCAAGCATTGTCTCTTATAAAGGCATTGAAAGATTTTATGGTCTATATTATGCATTCACATACTATAGTATATCTCCCTAACGTAATAGTGAAGGATGTCTTGATGAAAACTGATCCATAAGGTAGAAGAGGTAAATGGATAGCAGCTATGTTGGAGTATGACTTCAAGATCAAGCCCAAGAAGTTGATCAAAGGCCAAGGCTTGGAAAAATTGATGGCCCAATCAAATCTGCGTGCCATGGATATAAACCTCATTACAGAAATGTTAGAGGATGAAGATGAAGGTTTGCTTGTTCCAATTTCAGATATTTTTCTAGAGTCCCCTTGGTATTCAGATATTGTTTATGTCCTTCAGCATCTTTCACCTCCTCCAGGCATGTCTAAGCATAAAGGTAGATCTTTGAAACTTAAAACTGCTAAATATTGTATTTTAAATAATGCTCTATATTAGAAAGATCCAGGAGGTGTTATGCTCAATGGTTTGGTTGAAGAAGAAGCTCAGAAAGTGATGCATGATTTCCACAAAGGTGATTGTGGGGGTCATTTTTTTTGGAAGACTACAACTAATAGGATATTGAGAGCTAGGTATTATTGGTCCACATTATTTTCTGATTTATATAAAATAGTGATGAATTGTTATGAATGCAAAATTTTCCAAGGGAAGAAGAAATTGCTTCCTCTTCCTTTGAAACCAGTTTCAGTAAACGCTCCCTTCCAACAGTGGGGACTCAATTTCATAGGAAAAATCCATCCCGCTTCATCAATGCAACATCGATGGATCTTGACAGGTACAGACTACTTCACTAAATGGATCGAGGCCATCCTAGCGAGGAAAGAAACTGATACGGTAATTATTCAATTCCTTCAATCGAATATTTTATCTCATTTTGGCTGCACTTATAAAATTATAACAGACAACGCAACAACGTTTAGATCTAAGAAGATGGTCGATTTCTATGATTATAAGTATAATATCGTGCTGGGCCATTCAACAGTGTATTATCCACAAGGAAACGGCCTGGCGGAATCATCGAACAAATCACTCATAAATATAATCAAGAAAATGCTGGAGATAAACAAAGGAAATTGGCACCGCAAGCTTATCAACGCTCTATGGGCAGACAGAGTTAGCAGTAAGAAATCAATAGGCATGTCACCTTTTGAGCTAGTTTATGGTACTGATGTTGTTTTTCCTACATCTCTTACAGTTCCAGTTATGATATTATTGCAAGAAGTTAGCAGCGAAGATGATGACAATCAGCGAAGGATCAATTAGATGATCCACCTTCAACAAACAAGAGAAGAAGTGTCACATAATGCTATTCAGTTGCAGGAGAAAATTAAAAAGATCTATGATCGAAAGACCAAAGCAGAAAATTTTCAGCTGAATGATTTAGTGTTGAGATGGGATGCAAGGAATGAGGACAAAGGAAAGCACAGTAAGTTTGACAACTTGTGGAAATGACCATACAGGATTTCAGCATACAGAGGACAAAATGCCTTCTTGCTTTCAGAAATGGATGGCCAAGATTGCCCTGGAGGAGCAGTAAATGGTAGGATTTTGAAGCACTACCATTGTTAAGGACAATGGATCAGAATATATGTTATCATCATTGTAGATACCATGTTATTTTTTATCAGAGTTCAAGTACACAGTCATTCAAGTTTGGGGCCCGAGGTGAAGCCTATAAAACTTGGATGATATGTGTATTATTTGGTTTTATTTCAGTTTTTAGTCTTAGTCTTGAGTCATGAGTCATTCTGCATTGTGTCAATTTTTAGTGTTTTTGATTCCATGCCCAATGGATAAGGCTACTTGGTCTATGGTGTTCTTGGCACCTCCAAGGAGCTACCATCCCCATTGGAGCCAACATTAGTGTCAGTCTAGTCATACTTCCATCAATGATCAAAATTTCTCTTTTGCATTTGCATATTAGGAGTCCCATACCAATAAATTTCACCATTCCGCTAGGTCATGGATTCATTGATGGTAGTGATTTTTTCATCAGTTTTCCCTCACGAGAAATCTATTGATTCTCCTCTCTATGGTCTTTAGTCATGAGCTACTTTCACTTTGTGAGTCATGTCAATAGGTCATAGGATGGGTCTCATTAGGTCCTAGGAACTCACCATGGTCAAATTAATGAGTCAAATGTCAATAAAGATGGGTCTCATTAGGTCCTAGGAACTCACCATGGTCAAATTAATGAGTCAAATGTCAATAAATATCAGCAAGGTCATGAGGAAGTCAATAAACTCAAAGTCACAGCACCTGGAAGATCAAAGATATATTTTATTTGGTTTTGGTTGGATGTAATTTTCACCTAAAAACCATGTTTTGACGTGAAAACATGATGTTTTTCCTTTATTATCATTCATTATGTAATTTCATGTCATCATATGTAATAAGTCACACTTCAGAAACTACCATATCCACAAAGTTAGTTCCCTGCCTTTCATAGAAGATTTCCGTAGCATTTTCAGCATCAAATCATGTTCCAAGTAAATCCAATAGAAAGAGCCTGGAAAGAGCTTTCCAACGGTATACTACACTCTCAAAACTGACTTCTGGATTGAAATTTATGCCCAAATGAAGTAAAAAGTCCCCTATTCCCTAAACTTCCCCTATTTCCCATGTTTCCCTTAAATTTTATGTTTAAAATTTAATATTTTCCTTATAAAATCCCTTTTTCCCCTTCTGATTACCCAATCGAAATACAAATATCTGATGCGATCAACCACTTCCCCTCCATGTCCCTTTAAAACCTTATAATAACATTATAAAGTTGTTATTATAAATCCCATTCGATATAATAACCACTTCCCCACCATACTCATTTAAACCTTATAATAAACATTTTAAAGTTTATTATTATAAATTCCCCACCGTTCCCAAACCACCTCCCCTCCATGCTTTGAAAACTTATAATATAAACCAAATTTACATTATAAAACCCCACATAAACCAAGTCCCTTCCCCTTTCATCGTATCGGTACATTTTATAAACGTGCCCCGATTAGCCCATCACGAAACCTCTGATGTGATTGCCTTCATTGAATATCTCTGATGATAAACCCCAGATGAGACTCCACCTGATTACATTATGGCCGTTGATCTGCCCATTCGATCGGACGGCCTAGACTCGATTGGCGCTTCCAAATCTCCACCTCCGATTGACATCCTCCGATTACACTGCCGCCGTTGATCTGCCTGATGATCCGACAGCTCATAGCCCATCGCTCATCGGCATCGACGTTCCCATATATGTTTCACTTCCGCTCCCCTTTTCACCTCCCGATTCCGATTGGCCTCGAGCCCACCACTTAATACTTCCACCTATTCATAACACAAAGGGCCTTTGCCTTTGTTAAAATTGAAATTTGTTTTATTTCCTTTACCCAAAGGTTTTCCCCCATCGCTGATCTCCATCGCATCGAAAGTATTGTATTGTGTTATGTAATGTGCCTGCCCCATTTACCCGATTCCGATTGCGATAATAATACCTCGGTCCCACCATAAAAACCCTCCACTCTTTCATATAAAAAGCCTTCCTCCCTTTGTAAATAATGAATAACCATTTTTTATTTATTTTCAAAGGGATTTCCCTACTCCCTTTCACATTAACCATCGGGCCTTGCCAAATCGCATCGGAAGTTTTGGTTTTCGTTTCAAATAACATCCTCCCCATTCCCTGATCGCCAATTGGTGATGGCACTATTTCACAAAGCATATTACCATGTTTTATTACATATCGCCTCCCATCCGATCCCGATTACAATTATAACATGGACCCCGCCTCCTTCCCTTCCCTTTTTCCCATTCAAAAAATATTTTTTCCCTTCACAAAGGCATAAATTCATTTTGAATTATTTCAAAACATTTTATAAAAGTTGGTTTTCTTAAAACTGAATATGGAAAGCAATAGTCAAAGGCCGAGAAAGCTTATTTAAAACACAGATTGTTACAGCAGTAGTAAATTAGGAAATATGTTTTCGGATTGCCTATTTTTCCTTCATTCATTATAAAAATGAATTTTCAAAGGGTCAAAATGTATTGTTGTTCCTTGTTTTCAGAGGCAAAAAGTTGGTTCTCTTTGCCATATTCAGATTTTAGTTCTGAGTTGTTAAACAACTCCCTCTTTTTGTGGATCTATGTTCCCACATTTCAACTTATTTATTGTAATTGTAAATCATTTGTAAAGCAATCTGTAACTCAGCAGTAGGGGAATAGTGTGGAAAGAACGCTCTGCGCTCCATTGTACAGTTTGACAAGGAATTAATAAGAGATGCAGCTCTGTTTTTTGGGATCCATGTGGTATGAGTTTTAGCATTTGTTCTCTCTTTGTGTTCATATTTAAATTGTTATGTTTCACCTCTCATCCATAAACATTTCCTTTTGAATTCTTTCAATATAGAAAGGTAGAATCCATTTTATATGCTCTGCCTTGGGAAATCATTCATACTATGTGCTTTTCTTCTATTTGAAAAGGATCCATTTATTGTGCCCTTTTCAGCTCCTCACCAGTCTTTCCATCCCATCCTTATTTAACCTTAATTGCTAAAATTTCCTACCTACCTTGCCCCATCAAATACCCTGTATCCTGATTTAATTCCCCAGTTTCAACTGTCCCATTTTTTCCACACATCCCTGAAAATTCATTCATTTTATTAAAATTCTTTCCCATCATTATACCTAGCCTAATATCAGATCATTATTTTACTTTATTGAATATATTTTCACGGAGAGAGCCCTCTCTTGTCCTTGTAGGGCTAGCTACAAGGCTGAGCGTGGTTTAGTTGTTACCCTGTTTTTCCCTTTTCAGCCTGGGGTTCAGATCAGGTGCTAACACTTCCCTAGGGTTTTCAAACACAAACTAAGCATAATGGAGGAAGAAAGAAACACAATGTAGGAGGAAAGAAATGCCACAGATGAAGAAAATAAAACATATAACAAATGAGGGAGGATTTTAATATTAGAGCCAACAAACACAAGAGAACTAATGGCATCACCCTTAGCTTTCAAATGTTTCCAGCATGTGGGTTGCATTGAATTCTGTGAGATGGTACAAAGAGTTCAAAGCCACCCTAATTTGACTAGGGTTTTCATCGACAACCTCCAAAACATCCAAGTGACTATAGCAAGGGTGAACTTCACTATCTCCATTGATATCATAGCATCAACAATAGGGGTACCCAATGTGGGTGAAAAGTGGTTTAAGACCAAGGATTTGGATTCCCAGTTATATGAGCCTTATCTCAAGGCATCTTACAAACAAAACATCAAGAAACCAAAAAGATCAAAACCTACCAGAGGGGACCTAGGCAAGTGTTTTTTCCACAGATTCTGGAAGGGGCCTTGCCTTCTTCATCAGCAAAGCAAGGCAAAAAAAATCAAGAAGAGATAATTTTCCATTAGAGAGAAGACCTTCATGAGGAAGAAAGAGATTTTGAGTTTATGGAATTAGATGTCCAAGATTATCATGAGGCCTCAAAGCTGATCATCAAATAGAAGGATTCCATAATTAAAGAACTGCAGGACAATAAGGCAAGAGCCCAATTTGTCATATCATTCCTTGAACAAGAGAACAAGCAGTTTAAATACGAACCGGTACTCATCGAGTTAGAGCTGCTAAAGGAAAAGAGACAAGACATCAAGGGTAAAGCAGTAATGACACTTGATGACTCTGACCATGATGAGTCTCAAACTACTAAGACAAGACCAAAAACAAGAGGTCTTAAGAGAGCTTTAGAGCAGGAGAAACATGAGGAAGAGCAACTCATTTTTTAGAAAAGGATTGCAAAGGAAATTAAGGATTAGGAAGAGCAACTCATTTTTGAGAAAATGATTGCAAAGGAAATTGAGAAAAGGATTGCAAAGGAAATTGATTTTAGAGCAAAATGTAATTTTATCTTTTCCTGATTTGTGATAAATTATCAAAGTTCCAAGTAGCCTCACACATAAAGTTCCATCATTAGATAAGCCAAATTTTCAAAAAGTCAATTAGTGATCCTAAGTCATAAAAAAATGAAGTTCAGTGATCTAATTCAGAAATTAAAGAAAAAGGGAAATGTAAAGTCAATTTTAAGAAAGGAAATGTGGGTCCCAAGGTTGTTTAATGGCATTGCTCCAAGTATAAAGGCTCCCAAATTCAAATAATACATTCATTTTCATCTTTAAATCATCTATCTCTTAGTCTCTCAAGCAAAAAAAACTGAGTTTCCTTTCAAAAAATCGAATTCTGGGCCATTTCGTTGCGCTTTTTCCAGATTTTCGCTGCATTTTTTTCTACACACTGCGCTTTTGTAGGAGGGAGCCACAGTCCCTAAGCTTCATTATAGAGGTTTTCATCATCAAATCAAGTTTTCTACGAGTGTTAGCAAGTAATTGGCACCTCTATATACCCCCCTTTCAGCTTGTGGTGTCAATTTCATGGTGTACACCCTCCATTACATTTTATGTTATGTTTTAAACAATTGAAACCATAGTTCCTAATTTAAAAACTCAATCACTCTCCCAAGGACCCATACACCTTCCCTACACCCTAACTTACTCCCCACTACTCATACACTTACTCAATTCCCATTCCCAAAGCACTATTTCCTATACCCTACCACTCTATTTGTGTTTTCCTATGTAGCTAGATACCCCCCTATAATACAATTTCCTACCATGTTTCCTTAACTATTTCACCCTCCCATTACTTCCCTAAGTTCACTAATCCCTTCATATATTACCTCAAATTTTCCCTTATCCATCACAATCACCTAACCCGCTATCCTACTCCATTTCCCTTCCCTTTCTTCCCTAGGATTTTCAAACACAAACTAAGCATAATGGAGGAAGAAAGAAACAAAATGGAGGAGGAAAGAAATACCACAGATGAAGACAAGAAAACATATAACAAAGGAGGGAGGATTTTAATATTAGAGCCAATAGACACAAGAGAACTAATGGCATCACCCTTAGCTTTCAAGTGTTTCCAGCATTTGGGTTGCATTGAATTCTGTGAGATGGTATAAAGAATTCAAATCCACCCTACTTTGACTAGGGTTTTCATCGGCAACCTCCAAAACAAACAAGTGACTATAGCAGGGGTGAACTTCACTATCTCCACTGATATTATAGCATCAGCAACAGGGGTACCCAATGTGGGTGAAAAGTGGTTTAAGACCAAGGATTTGGATTCCCAGTTGTATGAACCTTATCTCAAGGCACCTTACAAACGAAACATCAAGAAACCAAAAAGATAAAAACCTACCAGAGGGGACCTAGGCAAGTGTTTGCTCCATAGATTGTGGAAGGGGCCTTGCCTTCTTCATCAAAAAAGCAAGGAAAACAAAAGAAAGAAGATACAATTTTCCATTAGAAAGAAAACCTTCACGAGGAAGAAAGAGATTTTGAGTTTATGGAATTGGATGTCCAAGATGATCATGAGGCCTCAAAGCTGATCATCAAATAGAAGGATTCCATAATTAAAGAACTGCAGGACAATAGGGAAAGAGCCCAATTTGTCATATCATTCCTTGAATAAGAGAACAAGCAATTTAAAGACGAGTAGGTACTCATGGAGTTAGAGTTGCTAAAGGAAAAGAGACAAGACATCAAGGGTAAAGCAGTAATGACACTTGATGACTCTGACCATGATGAGTCTCAAACTACTAAGACAAGACCAAAAACAAGATTTCTTAAGAGAGATTTAGAGCAAGAGAAACATGAGGAAGAGAAACTCATTTTTGATAAAAGGATTGCAAAGGAAATTGAGGATGAGGAAGAGCAACTCATTTTTGAGAAAAGTATTGCAAAGGAAATTGATTTTAGAGCAAAATGTAATTTTATCTTTTCCTAATTTGTAATAAATTCTCAAAGTTCTAGGTACCTGCACACTCAAAGTTCCATAATTAGATAATCTAAAGTTTCCAAGATTTAATCAATGATCCTAATTCATAAAAAAATGAAGTTCAATGATCTAATTCAGAAATTAAAGATAAAGAGCAATGTAAATTCAATTTTAAGAAAGGAGATGTGGGTCCCAAGGTTGTTTAATGACATTTCTCCAAGTATAAAGGCTCCCAAAGTCAAATAATACATTCATTTTCATCTTTAAGGCATCTAGCTCTTAGTCTCTTAAGAAAAAAAACCGAGTTTCCCTTCAAAAAATTGAATTCTAGGCCATTTCATTGCGCTTTTTCCAGATTTTCGCTGCATTTTTCTCTACACACTGTGCTTTTTGTAGGAGGGAGCCACAGTCCCTAAGCTTCATTACAGAAGTTTTAATCATCAATTCAAGTTTTCTACAAGTGTTGGCAAGTAATTGGCACCTCTATATACCCTCCTTTCAGCTTGTGGTGTCAATTTCATGGTGTATACCCTCCATTACATTTTATGTTGTGTTTTAAACAATTGAAACCCTAGTTCCTAATTTAAAAACTCAATCACTCTCCCAAGGACCCATACACCTTCCCTAAACCCTAAAATACTCCCCACTACTCATACACTTACTCATTTCCCATTCCCAAAGCCCTATTTCCTAAACCCTAGCACCCTATCCGTGTTTTCCTATGCAGCTAGATTCCCCCCTGTAATACAATTTCCTACCCTATTTCCTTAACTATTTCACCCTCCCATTACTTACCTAAGTTCACTAATCCCTTCCTATATTACCTCAATTTTTCCCTTATCCATCACAATCCCCTAACCCACTATCCTACTCCATTTCCATTCCCTTTCTTCCCTAGGGTTTTCAAACACAAACTAAGCATAATGGAGGAAGAAAGAAACAAAATGGAGGAGGAAAGAAATGCCACAGATGAAGATAAGAAAACATATAACAAAGGTGGGATAATTTTAAGATTAGATCCAACAAACACAAGAGAACTAATGGAATCACCCTTAGCTTTCATATTTTTCCAACATGTGGGTTGCATTGAATTATGTGAGATGGTACAAAGAGTTCAAAGCCATCCTAATTTGACTAGGGTTTTCATCGGAAACCTCCAAAAAAACCAAGTGACTATAACAGGTGTGAACTGACTAGGGTTTTCATCGGAAACCTCCAAAAAAACCAAGTGACTATAACAGGTGTGAACTGACTAGGGTTTTCATCGGAAACCTCCAAAAAAACCAAGTGACTATAACAGGTGTGAACTTCACTATCTCCACTGATATCATAGCATTAGAAACAGGGGTACCAAATGTGGGTGAAAATTGGTTTAAGACCAAGGATTTGGATTCCCAGTTGTATGAGCCTTATCTCAAGGCACCTTACAAAAAAAACATCAAGAAATCAAAAATATCGAAACCTACCAGAGGGGACCTAGGCAAGTGTTTGCTCCACAGATTGTGGAAGGGGCCTTGCCTTCTTCATCAACAAAGCAAGGAAAACAAAAGCAAGAAGAGACAATTGCCCATTAGAAAGAAGACCTTCATGATGAAGAAAGAGATTTTGATTTTATGGAATTGGATGTCCAAGATGATCATGAGGCCTCAAATCTGATCATAAAATAGAAGGATTCCATAATTAAAGAACTGCAGGACAATAGGGAAAGAGACCAATTTATCATATCATTCCTTGAACAAGAGAACAAGCAGTTGAAAGACGAGCAAGTACTCATGGAGTTAGAGCTGCTAAAGGAAAAGAGACAAGACATCAAGGGTAAAGCAGTAATGACACTTGATGACTCTGACCATGATGAGTCTCAAACTACTAAGACAAGACCAAAAACAAGAGGTCTTAAGAGAGCTTTAGAGAAGGAGAAACATGAGGAAGAGCAACTCATTTTTGAGAAAAGGATTGCAAAGGAAACTAAGGATGATAGAGAGGTGTGGCTTGATAGATATAACCTTCACCTTGAGAAGCTCATCCATAAGGAAAAATAATACAATGAGATGCTCAGACACATGGCCAACAAATACATCACTAGAAACAAGATTTGCACCATCAAAATCAAGCAGTTGAAAGAAAAACACAAGCAAACCCTAATCTAGCATAAGGATGAGGAAAAACTTGAGATTATTGTTGATGCCTCCTTGGTTGCTTGAGACACCTCATCAGAACTTCATCTAACAATGTTGATGAATTTTTGGAAAGTTTTCAAGTTTTTGGCATTTCTGAGAATTTTGATGGACTTTTTGCATAGTAAGCCTGCAAAAAGCGTAGCATGGGCCACGTTGCGCTTTTTTTGGAGGCCTCAAAATTAAAAATGGGTTGTATATTTGGATTTAGAGTGATGTATACATGTAATTTTGACTATTTACTCTTAAAAAATGGAGATTTTTACGGGTGGAAAATGCAAGAAACCTTCAAAATCAATTTTCTGCCTCATTTTTCAGATCTTCGATGCGCTTTTGGAGCGGTCATTAGAGATTCAATTTTTAAGGAGCTTCCCTGAACCATTTTTATAACTTGAAGGAATTTTTGATAACTATACTGGAATAGCTTTCCAATGAGCTATATTGGGCTCAATTTGGACCTCAGGAAGGTAGTCAAAACTTCATTTCAAGGCTCACACTACGCTTTTTGCAATTTCCTGTTTTATTCAATTGTTTCCAGTTTGATCAGTTGATGGATGAATTCAGTGAATTTTTACTGATGTATTGATGAAATGTAAATATAATTATGCAAAAATAGTTACTAGGGGTAGATGCATGATGTAAATAGGTAATTTTGGTCAAAGTCAATCAGTTTCATGAATGATAGGGATGAGTTGGCTAACCTCCCTAATCACTAGGATTCTAGTTGAGCACTCTGTGGATCATATCCAAAAGTCAGGGATTAGACCCTTGAGCTGGGGAGAATCAGTTTTGGTCTATATTATTCACTTATTTTCTCATGGCAATGGTTGGATGCTGTAGAATTTGATCATTAAGAAACTATAGTAATCAGACTTTTGGCAAGAAATAACAGACTGAGTTGCAACTATTTTGATGGGATACCTGTGGTAATGTGATTTGAAATTGTTCCTTCTGATGTTTTGCAAATGTGTGAATATAATGTGATTTCATATTCATGCCATCTCTGTATGTAATTGATTCCTAAGTCAGAAAGACAAAATTCATTAGCTTATGCTCTTTTTTGGAGGAATAGTTGTAGTTTTGTTTCATCTTCTTCAAATTGAAAAGAATTCATGTTTCCAATGCTCTTTTTTGAAATCCTAGCAGTCTAAACCACTCCATAAAATACCTTAATTTTTTAAGCTACTTACCTACCTTTCCGCATCAAATCCCTGCAATTTTGATCCTTGTTTTCCCTGGCCTAGTTTCTTCTCTGACCTATTCACCATCCAGCACATCAATGAACCAAACCATAGTGCTACTATACCTAGCCTAAAATCTCGTTTATCCAATCATCTTGGCTGTGATCTTGTGGAGAGAGCCCTATCCTGCCTAGTAGGGATAGCTACTTGGAAAAATATTGGTCTGTGGTTACCTTTGCTATTCTCTTCTCAGCCTCGGAGATCCAGTGGAGTGATAACAGGTGGCCTTGAAAGTATTTCGGCCAACTTGTTTGTGTTTACATTCTTATATTTGATCACCAAATGAAACTGTTGTAAAAACCCCATCCACTTGTAATTCCTAGTCTATTGTAGCTTACTCTAGGCCTGCAAGTATTGTAACGGCTGGTGACCTGTGTGGATTACTATCTCCTTTCCCATCAAATAGTGCTTATAATTATTCAAATCTTGTACCATGGCATATAGCTCCTTGTCGTAGGTAGGGTACTCAAGATCTAGCCCATGAAAAAATTCAGAATGGTAACAGACAAGCCTTCCTCCCTGGATAACGACATCTCCCATATCATACCCACTCGCATCTCTCTCCACTTTGAAAGGTCACTACAAGTTTGATAATGCTAGAACTGGTACTTGAACGATATTCTTGTTTAGCTCCTCGAAATCCCTTTTTTGACCTTTTCTCCACTATAAACTCTTTCCACTTGTTATGGCATGGAGTGGTGCTACTACCGCTGAAAAAAAGGCTATGAATCTCCTCAGGTAATCTGATGCCCCAGTGAAACTCATGACCTCAAAAAAATTAATAGGCACTAGAAATTTCATGATTGCCTCCATCTTGGAAGGATCTATCTATAGTTCTACTCCATTGATCACATATCCCAGAAACACCAAAAACTATTGTGCAAACTCGCACTTATTGAGATTTGCTAGCAGTTGGTGCTTCTTCAATGTTTCCAGCACTCACATCAAATGTGACATGTGCTCCTCCCAGGTAGCACTATATACTAGTATATCATCCAAATAGACAATAAAAAATGAACATATAAAAGGGCGCAGTACATCATCCATTATTCTCATAAATGTAGCTAGTGCATTACATAGGCCAAATGTCATGCCTAACCACTCATGCACACCTTTCCTGGTTTTGAAGGTGGTTTTCTAGGTATATTCTTATTTGAATCAAACCTGGTGATATCCAGACTTCAAGTCTAGCCTGGTGAAGTATTTTTATTACTGCAACTAATCCAACAAATAAACTATCCTGGGTGGGGGGTATATGCTATTGATCATTATTTTTTTCAATTCCTTGTAATCTATACACAGTTGCCAAGTCCCATCCTTATATGGCACAATTATGATGGGTGGCCCACATGGTGATGTACTCAGTCGAATAACACCATGTTCCAATAGATGTTGCAATTTTTTCTTCACCTCACTTGCTTTTATAACAGACTTCCTATATAGCCTAATATTTGGAAATGGGGAGTCTAGCAATTGATGGATCTTGTGCTCCACTTCTCTCTTAGTTGGCAACCCTTTAGGATCTCGTAACACATCCCTTTATTCATGTAAAAAATCCTCCAAATGTTGTTTTTGTTTCGTAGTACACCCATTCAAGGATTCCTTACCTCTTATTGACTCCTCTACGAATTAACTTTCTCTTAAAAAAAATAAATCAAAGTTCTTGCTAGAACTAATTAATTTCTTGCCTTGGTTGGCACTTACCAATGAAATTTTTGACTTGCCTTTGTGCACGTTGATGATGAATTATTTTCCATCCTTGACGGGCTGGTACTTTTTAGCTCTCCTCATGAATATTTCATCACACATGTACATGTATGGAATCCCAAACACGACTCCACATACATCAAGGGGAACCACATATATATCTACTTCATCAATAAAATCAACACTAGTAGAAAATATAATTTACATGGTTTTGTTACCTTTATCTATGAATCCTTATTTTCCATCCCAGTGGATATGGGTTTGGATGATCATGAACTTCCAACCCCAAATTCTTGACCAAATCAACTACAATGATATTCGCCTACGATCCAGATTCAAAAAGAGCATAAAAATTATCTTCTTGACCTGTATCTTTATATTGAAGATTTTGGTCATTTCTTTCTCTTCATGTTGTTGAAGGCTACTCAAATTCACCTCCTTCTGTACTGACATACAAATTATGTTATCATCCATGTCTGAGATGATTTCAACTTGGTTTCTTGAATCCGTGGCCATGAGACTCCTCTTCTTGTTCTTTGGGTTTAGCTCTGGATGCAACTTCCAACACTTCTCCTCTGTATGGTCATTAATGTTTCAGCGTTTGCATTGGTCGCTACGATATTTACACTTGTGCGTTGTGGATGTCAGACTTTTATCTTTTCCCCCTTTTTGCTTCTTCTTCCCCTCCTTAGAAGCATCTTGTTTCTCCTTATACTTCGATCCACTTGATTGTGCTCTCTTTAGGGCTATGTTTTCCAGGTATTGCGCCTGTACACAAGTCTCATCTATTGATTTGGGCTTGAAAAACATCACTTGCTTATGCATATGGAAGTGAAAACCCCCCAAATACTTAAGGAGTATATTTGGGTTCTTTGGAAAGATACCCAATATTATATCCATATTTTTGAATTTTGTGGTGTACTCCTACATTCTTTGGCTCGACTTTTGCCTGAAGTTATGCCACCGGATCCACTGGTCCTCCATGTACCCAATGGAATAAAACTATGACATAATGAGGGTTTTGAAATCCTCCCACTTATTCATTGGACATTATCCCTCCAACCTTAGAGTTTCCTTGTGGCTCTCCCACCAAGTTAGTGCATGTCCCTCTAATTTCATCCATGTGAATGATATTTTTTCCCCTTATCGATTTGATGGGAATTTAAATAAAATTCCAGTTACTACAGCCAATGGTTCAAATTTAGAGCATCAATCTCAACATGGTACGAATTCATATCAACTTTTTCTTCCATTTTAAACAGGAACTATGATTTTTTTATGACACTCGAATTGGGTTGATCTTTTTCGGGTACTTTCTTCAACTAGTTCTTTGTTTGTCCCCGATCTTCTGATCCCTGCTTTGATTTGTCCTCTCCATTTGAACC
The DNA here is from genome assembly GCA_034641835.2 of Pinus albicaulis. Classification (NCBI taxonomy): domain Eukaryota; kingdom Viridiplantae; phylum Streptophyta; class Pinopsida; order Pinales; family Pinaceae; genus Pinus; species Pinus albicaulis. Next base: position 1,102,387,689 of record CM076572.1, on the reverse strand, counting down.
CTTGTCTTCTCTAAATATCCCCAATTTTATATTCAAGGCTTCCATGAGGAGGCTTATATTTTTGATATTTGTGACTTGTTGTTCAAACCATGTAAACCTCACCTCTATAGGATCACGAGGTCCATTTACAGATTCATCAGCCATGATTAGGCTTTTATGATTTTTTATTAGGCTTTTATGATTTTCGGCCCTGGTGATCTAGAACCTTGAAATCTCCATAAAATAACCAAAGAAACATGCTATGATACCAAATGATTCGTAAACTTTCGTGGATATTCCCCTGGAAATTTTTTCACAACAGATCTGATAATATATATTAAAATACTAAAATTTTACACTATTACAGTTTTATTAAAATTCTAGATTTGTAGATCTAACTGTAATTAGTGCATGCATGCGAATGGAAACTATGCAGAAAAATATAGAATGAAAAAACAAGATCACACACACACATGAGACACAAAATATGCTCTAGGAAACCTTTTCGAGAGAAAACCCAACTAGAAGGTGAGGTTGCTTCGATCTCTTTCTCTGTCTGGAAAATATGGTTGAAGGTACAAATAAGAAATGTTTGTGGTCCATGGGCTACTACAGTTCAAAAAACCTCTTTGTGTGCTCTACCTCCTATCTATACTGCCTATCTTTGCTCAGCTATGGAACAAAATTCTCTCAAAATAATGGAACAGCTCTTCCTCCTAGTGGCCCAGTTATAACACAACCTAACTAATTTTTTACTACATCAACTATTAACTAGAGTTACAATATAGAATCTTCTAGAGTCTTTTACATCAAAAACACATTTCCAACCCATTTTCCATGAATAATTTGGATGGTGCGACATCCTCCTGAAATATAGGTGTGAAAACATGAAGGTCAACTTCTGAGTGGCATAAATTTTGCATAGAGACCTAGATTGATGCAATTATTGTGTTGTTGGAAAGATATATGTGTGTATAATAGCATCAAATGGTGCACTTTAAAGAAAAAAAATTTACTCCCAAAAAATTTCATTTGATTCCTAAAAATGCTCCAGGAAGGTTTCAGACCTCGTTTTTCCAAACTGGGTCCCACTGGTAAAAACGTTCCTATGAGATAATTCATCCACTTTTTCCTCTCCAAATGCATTGATATGGATGAAAAAAAATATAATGATCCAATATGTATCACCCATCCAATCCTTTAGAACATCTATTATATGATCAAGAAGATCCATAAGGGCCTTTTAAACTAGTGGATCTAGTTGTTGTTCTTGAAATTAGGAAGAGGCCAACTTGGCTTAGATATACCTTGCAGGAATCAAAAGGATATACAACACCATGTGGAACCTTCAGGGACAGTAAAGGATCAAAGAGGTATTATGGATATTCAACATTTATGACTAATCTAATTGATTTTTAACCTTCCACCTATGAATAATCAACTTTCCAACAAGTTTGGAAGGATGTGATGTTGGAATAATACCAATATATTATGAAGAATGATGTATGGGAAATTGTGTGTAGACCTCTGAGGGAAGTCATTATTGATGTCCAAATGGTTTTACAAGATTAATCATGCAATGGATGACAATATTGGAAAATACAAGACAAGATTTGTGGCTAGAGGAGTCTCCCCAAAAGAGGGAGAGGATTATGATGAGACTTTTTCTCTAGTTTCCATGTGAACTACTATTATACCTATGATTTGTATTTCTTCTTATGCGTGTTGGAAGTTAAAATCAAATGGATGTAAATACTTCTTTCCTCAATGGTGTGATTGAGGAATAAGTCCACATAGATAAACCTCAAGGTTTTGAGGTTCATGGGAATGAATATCACATTTTTAGATTGAATAAATCCTTATATGGACTCCAGGATACACCTAGAGCTTGGTATTCTCAAATTGAAAACCAATGAAAATACTCAATTTCTCCTAAAGTAATGTTGATCCAAACCTATATATCAAGGTTTCAAAGAATGAACCTATGGTTTTATTATTTTATGTTGATGACTTATTTATGAGAGGTATAGAGCATCTCATTATTCACTATAAGAGGGAGTTGTCCAATGTATTCAATATGAAGGATCTTGGGTTGATGCACTACTATTTAGGGATAGAGGTATGGAAAAATCCTGATGACATATTCCTTGGTCAAGGAAAGTATCCCATAGAAGTTTGGAACGAAGAATTGTAAATCTATGGAAACTCTTATGGTAACAAATCTGAGAAAGATGAGAGACTCTGAGTCAAATTTGGTAGATCCATCCATGTACACAAAGTTGAATGGATACTTGATGTATTTGTTTAATACTAGGATGTACATTTTCTTTGCAGTAAACACACCAAGTCAATTCCATGTGGAACTGAGACATGATCATTGGATCGCAGAAAAGAATGTATCGAGGTGTTTACAGGGTATAGTTGATTATGGTTTGAGATATGTCTCAAATGGTGACATATATATGTAGGGATATATCAATGTTTCAAAGAATGAACCTACCATTTTATTATTTTATGTTGATGAATTATTTATGAGAGGTATAGAGCATCTCATTATTCAATGTAAGAGGGAGTTTTCCTATGAATTTGATATGAAGGATCTTGGGTTGATGCACTACTATTTGGGGCTCTAGGTATGGAAAAATCCCAGTGAAATATTCCTTGGTTAAGGAAAGTATATTATCAAGATCTAGTAGAAGTTTGGAATGATAGAATATAAATATATGAAAACTTTTATGGTAATGACTCGAAGAAATATGAGAGACTCTGAGTCAAATTTGGTAGATCCATCCATGTAGACGAAGTTGATTGGCTACTTGATGTATTTGTTTAATACTAGGATGTACATTTTCTTTGCAATAAACACATTAAGTTAGTTCCAGGTGGAACTGAGACATGATCATTGGATTGCAACAAAGCATGTATCAAGGTATTTACATGGTATAGTTGATTATGGTTTGAGAAATGTATCAAATGGTGACATATAGTTGTAGGGATATACATATGCACACTATGAAGGAAGTTTGAAAGAAAGAAATAGTACATCTAGAGGATGCTTGATTTTTTTCTCCGCTATGAATTTTTGGATGAACATAAGCAATCATTTTTTGCACTCAGCACTATTGAGGCAGAGTGTATTATAGCTAGTTTAGAAAGTTGTGAAGTAGTATGGCTTTGGAATTTGACCACAAGACTATTTGATCAGGAGCTAATACTTACTATGATATATCATGACAATCAAAGTTGTGCGAATCTTGCAGAAAATGTATTTTTTTGGTGACAAGTCGAAGCACATTGAGATCAAGTACCACTTCATTCATAAAATGGTACAGAAGGGAGTAGTGAAGCTCTAGTACATCTCTTTTGATTGGAAAATAATTGATATTCTTACAAAGACTTTGTCTAGTGTGAAGTTTGTGTACTTTAGGTACAATATTGGACTTGATGAGAATGAATCCATCAGTGTGGGGGAGTGTTGATGAGATAGAACCAGGGACAAACATTCTCCCTGTGTAATACATGACCAAAATATGGATAATGGTGCAACAAAGGATAGTCATTATTTGGTGTCAAGTATATTGACCAAATTAGGAAGATTGGTCTTAGAGGCCTAGGATCACTCAGTTGACTAGGTTCCTTTCAACATAAGGCTCTGATTACTCTATAGATATACTGAGTGAGCTCCTTTAACACCATGTACTATATTGATGCCTCTCTATTTGGGACCATATTACTCAAATGAATTGAGAGTTTCCTTAGGGTTTTCACTATGAGTTAAAGAGATTAACCAAGATGACAGTGAACCAATAATTGTCAATATGCCATGGGTCAATGACACCAACCAAAATCATGGTGACTGGTGAGCCTTGGTATTGCACCAAGAGTGTTGCAACTCCCAGAGGCTACTCTACTTTACGTTATCAACCCAGGTTTCATACAAACTTGAAGGTGACAATTCTATATACATAGTAGATGCATTCTATTCATTTCATCCTCTTCTTCTTATACCTGCAAAATTGGATGGTGATGTGGCATGAAAGTCAAATTGTTTTTGTATTTTTCAATATTTTGGAACTAAATGTAAAAGAAAATAATAAAATAATGCTAAAACAGAATCAAATCATCTACTTAGACACCTCCCCGTCAAGGGTGCCGAAAAGTGGTGAGCCCCAGTATTACACCAAGAGTGTTGCAACTCCTAGAGGCTACTTGTTGTGAAACCAGCTCCAAAAATAGAAGAAAAGAGATATCAACGCCTTATAAATAAGCCACTTTGAGGGGGAAACCTCCAATAAATTACATGAATGAAAAATTCTTGGATCATACAAATTACAAAACCTCCTTTCTATATATAGGAGTCCATGGGGCCACAATGTAATCCTAGCCGACCTAATAATAATAATTTAGGGGCACAAAAATAACAATATGGGGGTTACAGGGGTACAATAATAACAATAATGGGGTTACACTAACAATAATAAGGGACTATACTAGTAATATAGGGACCTAAAATGCCCCTCCCCTTCAAAAAGTGTTGTCCTCAATGCTTGAGTAGCTCTAGGTGCTTATGTATAAAATTCTCATCCTCCCATCTAGAATCTTCAATGGGTAAGTTCTTCCACTTGATGAGATACTCTGAAATTGATTGATTTCATAGCTGTCGAGTTCTTTTTTCCGTGACTGCTTCAGGTTCCAATATGATTTTTCCTTCCTCATCAAGTTCGGGCAATATTGTTTGAACTGGAATATTTTCACCTATAACCTTCTTTAAGCATGAAACATGGAAAATTGGATGCACTCGTGAAGAAGCAGGAAGCTCCAATTTGTATGCCATAGTACCAACCTTTTGCAACACCTTGTAAGGACCATATTACTTTGGCGATAATTTATTATCCTTCTTAGCTTGCTTGAGGGACATTTGTTTGTATGGTTGTAGCCGTAAAAATACCCAATCTCCTACATCAAAACTTCTCTCGCTGCGATGTTGATATGCCCGTTGTTTCATTCGATTTTGTGCCAAATTCAGGTTATCCTTTAAGAGTTGGAGAACTTCTTGCTGATGCTCGATGTGATCTTCCAATGCTTGAACCTTCGAATTTTCCCTTAAAGATGATGTGATGGATGGTGGATGATATCCATAAAGTGCCATAAATGGGGTCATTTTTGCTGCAGTATGGAAGGAAGTGTTATACCACCATTCAGCGAGAGGTAACCAATCGACCCATTGTGTTTGTTTATCAGATACAAAACAACGAAGATATCCTTCCAAACATTTATTTACTATCTCAGTTTGACCATCAGATTGAGGATGATAAGATGAGCTATGAGCTAATTGAGTACCCAAGCAAGAAAATAACTCTGTCCAAAAATTTCCAATAAAAATGGGATCTCTGTCGCTCACAATAACCCTTGGGCTTCCATGTAGCTTTTGAATTCTGTCCATAAATGTAGTAGCAACTGTACTTGCTTTAAATGGATGAGATAATGCACAAAAGTGTGCACACTTGGTAAGTCTATCAACTACCACCATGATGACACTCTTTCCTTCGGACTTAGGTAAACCTGTGATAAAATCCATTGAAATCTCCTCCCAACGTTGACTTGGAATGGATAAAGGTTGTAGAAGTCCCGGGGTCTTAATTGTCTCAACTTTATTCTACTAGAAAACCAAACATTGCGCCCAAAATTTTGAATATCAGATTTAAAGCCATCCCAAAAAAAATCTTTCTTCACCCTGTGGTAAGTTTTTAAAAATCCTGAGTGTCCTCCTAAAGGAGAAGTGTGCAATTCCAAAAGAATATTTTGTTTTAGTTGGGAATTCTTACAAAGATATAAGCGATCTTTGTACCATAAGGAATCATTTTTCCAACTAAATGTATCATATGTACTAGGATCTTGTTGCAACTTTTGAATGAGTGTCCATACATCTTTGTCCTTCTTCCATTCATCTCTTGCTTCGGTTATCCAATCTGGTTGGATAATAGAAATGGCACAAAGCAATGCTTCCACCTCTTCATTCTTTCTTGAGAGTGCATCTGCAACAACATTAAGCTTTCCTTTTTTGTAGATTATTTCAAAGTCATAACCCAACAACTTTGTGACCCATTTTTGCTGCTCTTCTGATGATAGTCTTTGTTCCAAAAAGTGTTTAAGACTATCATGATCATTTTTTACCTTGAAGTGTCTTCCCATTAGGTAAGTTCGCCATTTCTTTAGTGCATGCAGTATTGCTAACATTTCCTTCTCATTAATAGGTTTCTGTAAATACTTTCCTTTGATTGTACGACTTTCAAAAGCAATGGGTCTTCCTTCCTACATTAAAACTGCACCAATTCCATTTCCTGAGGCATCACATTCCACAATAAAGGTTTTTGTGAAGTCTGGCGTAGCTAAGACCGGTGCTAGGCACATTGCCTCTTTAAGATGTTCAAAGGTCTTAGTTGCTTCAGGAGTCCATGAAAATGCATCTTTCTTCAATAATGTTGTTAGAGGTGCTGCTATTCTCCCATAATTCTTAACAAACTTGCGATAATACCCTGTTAACCCGAGAAATCCTCGCAACTTCTTTATGGTTGGGGGGACTTTCCATTCCTTAATGGCTTTAATTTTGTTAGGGTCTACTTTAACACCCTCGTGAGATACAATATGACCCAGATATTCCACCTCTTGTACTCCAAAGAAACATTTGGATTTTTTTGCATATAATTGTTTCTCCCGCAATATTTTGAGCACCCTGTCAACATGTTCAACATGATCCTTCCAAAACCTGCTGTAGATTAGTATATCATCAAAAAATACTAGCACAAATTTTCTAAGGAAGGGTTTGAAAATGGAATTCATCAACCCTTGAAATGTAGAAGGTGCATTGGTAAGGCCAAAAGGCATGACCAAAAATTCTTAATGACCCTCATGAGTTCGAAATGCTGTTTTAGGAATATCTTCAGTCTTCATTCTAATTTGACGATATCCTGAACGTAGATCCAACTTGGTAAAATAAATTGCTCCATGTAATTCATCCAATAATTCATCAATCACAGGAATGGGAAATTTATCTTTAATGGTGAGCTTATTGAGCTCCCTATAATCCGGACACATTCGCCATGATCCATCCTTCTCGTGTACCAATACTACAGGAGCAGAGAAAGAACTTTGACTAGGTTGAATTATACCCGCCTCTAACATTTCTGCAATCATACGTTCAATTTCGCTCTTTTGGAAGTAAGGATATCTATAAGGCTTGATGTTTGGAGGAACACTTCCCAGAATCAAATGAATAGCATGATCATGATCACGAATAGGTGGGAGTCGTTTGGGAGTTTCAAACACCTTGGAATGATTGTCCAAGACTTGTTGGAGATCTGCAGAAATAGATGATTTTGATGTCGAAACTTCTAGTGAGCATAATTGTGCAATTACGCCTCGTTGTTCTTTCTTTAGAAGTTTTGTCATGACATTAGAGCTTATTATCCTTCCTGGCTTCCCTTCAATACCTCGTAATTCGACTTCCTTTCCTTCTGAAAAAAATTTCAAGAAAAGTTCTTGAAAATTAAAAGCTACCGTCCCCAAAGATTGTAACCATTGCACTCCTAGTACAACATCAGCACCTCCCATAGGAATGGAAAGCATTGGACTAGTCAATACATATTCCCCCATGGTTAGCTTAATATTATGGCATTTTCCAGAGAAATTTGTAGTTCCTCCATTTGCAACCATCACTTGACATTCTGGTGCTGGGTATAGGAAACAATTTAATTCCTTGGCTACCTTACAATGAATAAAATTATGGGTGCTACCTGAATCAATCAACACTATTACCCTTTTATTCTTGATATTTCCTTCTATCTTGAGAGTTTGAGGAGTGGTAATTCCTGCCAGTGCATTACATGATATGGTCGGATTCATTTCTTCCTCTTCTAGGGCTGGTTCCTGGTGTATATCCTCTTCTTGTTCATTTTCTTCTTCCTCTTCACAATCTATGTAAAATAATTTCTTCTCAGCACACTTATGACCTTTAGTGTATTTGCTATCACAACCGTAGCAAAGCCCTTTTGCTCTTTTTTCTTCCAATTGTTGTGGTGTCAACCTTGTAGGTTGTTGAAATCTAGGAGTAGCAACACTTCCCTCTTTATAGAAGTGAGTGGTAGGCTTCCTTGTCGCCATAATTTTACATTCAATTTTTCTTGCCAACCCGAATGCCTTCTCCAATGAATCAGGTTCCAAAACGCGAACTTCATGTTGGATGTTATCCTTTAAAGTGCCTATGAAGAGATCAATCCTGTGTTCCTCTGGAATATCAGTTACCCTTATATTCAATTTTTGGAAGTCCTCAATGTGCTGCCCCACTAAACCCTTTGTTTGAGATTTATCAATTGGCTAAAGAAGGTGTTGCTCTTTGTATCCTCATAATGTGCTATCATTTCCTCCGTAAAAATTGACCAAGTGACAATTTTTTTACGGGAGCAAAGCCATCGATACCATACAAATGTATTTTTTTCTAAATGTAAAGTTGCAATGCATACCTTTTGTGTGTTTTGCACATTATGGAGATCAAAATATGGCTCCATCTGTAGTATCCATGTTACAGTATCCTTTCCATCAAAATTCCTCATATCCATTTTTGGAATATGGTGGTTCTTCCCGCCAACATTATATTTTATGAAATCATGATTAACATTTATTTTGTTCTCATCATGAGTTTCCTCTACTATCTTTTCACCATTAGGAAACATTTCTTGTATCAACTTTGTCAAACCTTCCATGTCTGCGTTTAGATCATTCTTCATGTTTTCCATTTTCTCATCGATCTTAGCTTCCATGTCATCCATCTTAGATTCCATGCCAGCTTCCATGCCATCTATCTTAGATTCCATGTCATTCTTCAAACCATCCATCTTAGATTCCATGCCTTTCTTCAAACCATCCATCTTAGTTTCCACGCCTTTCTTCAAAACTTCCATGTCATTTTTTGTTGCTCTTTGCGAGAGCGAAATTTGTTGCACTTGCTCTTGTAATTTTGATTTGTCATGTTGCCATTCTTCGTCTTCATGAGTTATAGTAGAGCTTTATAAAGGCTTAATGGGTGTTGAATTATTTTTAGGGGCCATTTTAGAATCCAATACTGATATCTATTCTACAATATGCCCTTGGAATCAATTCAACTTGATTCTTGAAACAAGACTTATGCAATTCGGAAAAAAAAATACACACCTTTTACTTGCTTTTGAGGAGCTCGATATTGAAATTAAATTATCTCTATAATTGCAGATCTTAAATATCTGAAATTAATCCTTGTAGTATCCCTCTGAAGCTTCTTTCAAATGCCATAGGTATGATTTGATTTGGATTCTTCAAGGAAAATTTATATCCAATCTCCCACAATGACCCAATTTTGGACTGGTTCAGTAGAGCGAACTTGTACGACTTGCTACGTGCCACTGTTTCCTCCTTTGGCTCTGAAATTGATCGACCAAAAACTAAATTCCATGTACTTGTGGCCACTTTTTACATAATCCCAATCTGATGCTTAGAGAGATAGCTATGAAGATTTTCCCACGATCACCTCTTTGAGATGAAATTTAGAAGCCTCAAAAAGCCCTAACTTCCACAAATGATATCTCCGAAAATATTGTGAACCAATATTTGAAATTTTGCGACGATGTTCCTCAAGATTACAACTTTGCACTCTAAAAATTTCAGCTTCTGAACCTTATAAAAAAATTTATTACGAAAATACCACGATGACCTGTTTAGGTTAAATTCAAGAGCCTACAAGGTGACCTAACTTGCACAAATCATATCTCCTAAAATTTTGTGAACCAAGCTCTCAAATTTTGTGACGGTGTTCCTCAGGATTTTGGCTTCACACTCTAAAAATTTCAGATTCTGAACCTTTGTAGAAAAAACTTTATAGTGAAAATTCCACGATGATCTGTTTGGAGCAGCGAAACCCTAGAATCTCAAAGCTCTGAAACCAAATGTTGTGAAAACAAATCCAAAAATAGAATAAAAGAGATATCAACGCCTTAGAAATAAGCCACTTTGAGGGGGAGACCTCTAATACATTACATGAATGAACAATTCTTGGATCATACAAATTACAAAACCTCCTTTCTATATATAGGAGTCCATAGGGCCACAATGTAATCCTAGTGGGCCACAATGTAATCCTAGCTGACCTAACAATAATAATTAAAGGGAAAAATAATAACAATATGGGGGTTACAAGGGTACAATAATAACAATAAGGGGGTTGCACTAACAATAATAAGGGACTATACTTGTAATATAGGGACCTAACACTACTCTACTTTAATTTATGAACCTGGGTTTCATAAAAACTTGGAGGTGAAAGTGTTATATACACAACATATGCATTCTACTCATGTCATCCTCTTCTGAGTCCTATGAAAGGGTGTTATTTCTAGGGTTTCTGAGTGAACTATGTCACACTTCATAATTAGACCTAAAACTACAAGAGGCTCAAAATCATTACTTTATCAAAAATCAAAGGACTATTCTAAAGTAGGAAGATACATCTAGCTATTTTGCAGAGAAATAAATCTACAATGTAAGCTATGGCAAGAAATAGAAGCAAAATAGGCATCTTCATGAAGTAAATTTCTGAATTTAAATTGCATAAAGAAGACTATTCTAATCGCACATTGTTGGGCCAAATGGCTAAACACATTCTGACTACTTCATGATTTAACTATCATGCTTTAAATCATGCATCTAATCATGAACTAATTAGGCTTGTAAATGAATTTTTTTTCATCAAGGAGGAGAAGGCACTAAGGTGACTTAGGAAGGTCTTAAACTCATGGATGTAGGGCTAAAGGTGTCTTTATGGTTATGGCAGGTCCATATGAGTTTGATGATGGTTTCTAGGCTGAAGGTGAGGCTAAATGGTGCTACTACAGGGTCTGCTACAGGTTTCCTATAGTGTTATAGGAAAGTCTTGAATTGCTACAGGAAATAAGTCGAGGGAAATCTGAGGCAAAAAATGATGGAGAAAATTGTAGGGGAGGTGGAATAAAGGTGTACTTGGATCGATGGAAGGTGGCCAACCACTTGGCCAAGCTCAAATCCTCTTGCAAAGCCCGTCTTTCACTTCTAGGGTTTCTCACGGTGTGAAGGTGAAAATCTCAAAACAAGACTGAAGGCGATTTGGTTGAAAGAAGGCTAATGAAAGGTGAGAAATGAAGCTAGTGATGATGGTGAAGTCCTCCTCTGTTGTGCTACTTGAACCTGCAAGAAAACTACATGTTCATGCAACCAGCATTGGAAAATCTATAATGAAGAAGATGGAAAAGATGAGTTGAATTTGATAAGAAAACCTACTTAAGCATTCAAATAGAAATATAACTCACTACTCTCAAAATTTTCATGAAACTACAACAACCTATATAATCTTTCGAAGAAATCATAAACTAGAGAGAGAAAATTTGGGCTTGTGGTGAAGATATGCCCTCCTCAAGCTCCAATGGAAGAGATGAGAGAGGTAGGCTTTGACACAAAACTTTTTGAGTTTCTATTCTATTGTACCAAGATCTATGCAAGCCTAACTACAAAATATATAAAATGAAGAAAAATAAAAACAATAAATTGAAATGTAAACAAACTAGCTAAAACTCATAAAGCAAACTAAAAACAGTAAATTGAAATGTAAACAAACTAGCTAAAACTCATAAAGCAAACTGGCTACAATGGCATAAAGATAAGTATGAATAAAAAAGAGAGAGACTAATGCCAATGAATTGGGCCCTAAACCACAAGCCTAGCCCTCTGAGACTAAATCAGTGAAGTACAATCTAAATACTCATCTTATTGCAAAAATAACTCTCATTACATAGTCATAAAAGCCTCAAAAGCATATTACAAGAGTTAAGAATCTACTAGCTTCCTCCAAAATTCGAATCCTAATGAGCTCTTGCTCTCCCTTATTTAACCTAAAGGGTAGCTACCAACATCTCCCTACAAATTAGGCGATGTGTCCCCTTTGAATGCAAGAGAAGTGGAGCTTTGGTGCACTTGATCTCCCACTTGCTTAGTTGCCTTTGATTTCGAGTTGTTGGAGGGAATATCTAGGATCCCTTGGTTTCCTTTGGGAGTTAAGGAGGTGGAAAACCCTCCTAGAATCTCTCCTTGTTGTCTACTTTGAGCTTTAATTGTAAAATCTTCAACAAAAGTGGAATATCTTCGCGATTATCCTGCATTTAAACCATATTAGGCATTTGAAGTATGACAAGCCTTAATCACCATCTACCCTAGCAACATATGACCATAATATAGTTAAATGTGAAAAAGAGAGACTAATAAGGCTAAAAAGGTGACAATTAACACCTCCAATTATACCTAATGATGGAGCTCATCAATGACTAGTTGATACTAAAGATGTACCATGTAGCATAGTTGTTGACCAGATTATGGTAACTTGTTGAAATTTTTGGTTTACCATGTGTCATATTTGTTGTCCAGATTATGGTAATTAGATTATGATGATATTGATGGTTTTTTATAACCTTTTATTATATAAATTTGTCAACATGAGAACATCTAGATAATCATTATGAATACCTCTCTCGCTAAGAGGGAGTGTTTAATTTTGTAGCTATGTTCAACCTTCATAATTAATATTTTAGCCCTTGATATATATAATAAAATTCAAGATATTTTATTCATGTCATTGTTATTGATTAGCCATTTAAAATATCAATGTAATACATGTTATTCATTTCAAGTTCAAAAGAGAAAATTTTGAGTTTTGAAATTTGAATTTGTTTCTCCAAACTTGTCAAATCAGCCCCGATGAAGAGACACCCATTTAGATAGATATAATAATATATATAGATCACTCAACCTCCTCCACAAGACACCATTTGACCTCACAAAATACAAGATATATTCTGGGAATCCTAGCAAAGAAGAAGAAGGATGAAGAAGGACAAAAAGGTTGAATTCATATCAAGTATATCTCTCTCTACTTCGCATGTGTGACTTTTTGAGCATGTTCTAGGCAAAGGTAAATTTTTTTGGAAAAAGGGTAGAAGTTATGGGAAAAATATTCTAGGAAGCAAGGTTGAGTTTCAAGGCAGATTCTAGGAGGCTGAATTTCATCCCAGGCAGCTCAGAGAGGGCCAATTTTCTTGGTTAGAAATTGACTTGAAAAGAGGGATGTTTGAATAGGTTTGACTAGGTTTGACCATATAATTATTGGAAAATTTGAAAATCATAGTTGACTGGCAGTATTAGGTGTATCTCTTGTTGAACTAAATAATTTATGTAAGGAAAATGTTGTTGGGTTTTTACCCCAAGTGGGATTTCCTAGGGAAAATCTTGCATTATCTTTGTGCATTATGATCTCTAATGTCCATATGAATTTATGGTTGAATTTTTAAAATGTAATTACTTAATGATAAACTAGAAGTGCTAAAATAATATCTACCATCATTAGAAGTAATTATCAGTGTTTTAGAAATTAGTGCTTGTATATACTGCACTTGAAAAAATAAAATTGGAGACCCTGCTTCAATATGAATATCCCATTATAGGCTTCTTAATATGATCCCCTACACACATGCACCACTAGACAAGATGATTTTTAACTCTATATAAGGTAGGTTACCATGCACAAGAAATCAGAAAATCACAATAATATCTAAAATAACATTAAATACAAGAGATAGTTCATGATTTCTTTCATTAACCAAAATGAGAAAGAATAATTAGTACCTTAATGCACCAATGGACTATTCTCTAATCCTTGGCACTGCTCGTACCTCGACTTACTAGGCTCAAATCATATGCAAGAGAAGTTTTGGCATAAGTCCACCAACATCATTGAGCTATTCTCTTTCTTCCCTTTTCACTTTTATAGGGTCTTGTTATATAGGATACTATCGGACTAAGAACGATGTATCTAGACACCTAGGGTCACGAGAAGTTAGTAAAATTCTCTAATAATTGACCCCCATCCAACTATGGAACAAGTGGGTCGTGATGATCTCCTATGGAGTGACCTATTATGTAAATTTGACCTCCATTTCTCCCATGCCAAATACATGTCAAATATTCAAGTGTCATACTATTCCACGATAATGGAGTGATGAGCGATAGGATGCCAAGCCTATGGGATCGATGGGCTAGTAAAAGAGAACAATCAAGGGGGAATAAGAATGAATTAAAACCAAAAAATTACATAGGATGATCTAGGGTTCCTCTATTTTACATAAGGTTGGAAACAATTTCTAGAATATATGCCGCCTAATGCATGAGGTCAATAGAGAAACTGATTGTCAAAATGAATTACTAAAACACGTGTAAAATGGAAAAGAATGAGTTGATACCAAGGAATTGAATCAAATCCATAGTGATAGACAAATATCAATCATAAGGTGATCATCCCCAAGGTGAGCATACTCATGTTTAGAATAAATAAAAACTTAACATGGCCACCAACCATACACCGTGGATCCATGGCATGAAATTCTATTACATGGCCATGAGACATAGATAGTGGATCCATGCGTCAAACCAAAAGATAATTTGCACTAAAAAATGGATCTACATCATATTATACATCAATAGGGATATGGAAATAGAGAATATGTGCCCCAAAGTAGCCATAAATGTAAATAAGATGTTAGATAACTGCAATGCAACTTGTTAAGGGTGTCATATAAGAGTAAGATGTTTGTAACAAAAGGTCTTACATTCAACCCCAATGGTATGCATATGCAACATGTGAATGCATGAGCTGATTTCGATCATGGTAGAAACCATATAATTACAAGTCATCGAGGTATACCATTAACAAACATGAGGAGAACCATTGATGATGAAAATTGACCCCGTGTTACCTAGCACAACCAAAAAAGAGTGAATAAATGTGCTAACATAAAAAACTCATGGATTCAATTGATCGGGATCCAACGAGGTAAACTCATTTTCCATTGTGAGGAATATTTCCATTGAGGTTTGTTAGCTCCAAGGCACTAATATTTCCTAAATCAAGCTCCTGGATAATGACTTGAATTTTATAGGAGAAGATATGTCGAAGGAGGGCCTTAATGTTCCCCCCCATAAATTTACACAAAATAGATCAAGAGATTATGCAACTGGATGAAGTCACGAAGTACATCTCCACAAGGATGGCCGACTAAAAATTTCAACAAGGACTGAAAATGGTTGACTAAAGTTTATACTTCCCTTGAACATGTAATTCCATGAAAAAAATTGACTTGGTATCATTGACTAATGAGAACCATGTGATATCACACAAAAACACAATATGCACTAAAGCATACTCCATAGTTACTAGAAGAGCAACCATCCAGAGGAGTAAAATGACTCATATGTATGGTTTAACTCGTAGGAAAGATAAAATTGAATTGTAAGGTATGAATGAAAATATGTGCCATGTTCAAGGGTGATGCAACTAACATTTCAATTTTGACTAATAGAATGGAAAAAAGAGATCCCCCTCCCACCCCCCCCCCATTTTTCTATTTTTATTTGTTGGTATCTCCTTCATGGTTTAGCAAGAATGGAAGAGAAGAGAAGTAAGCTAGGATAATGTCCTTTTCATTTAGTTTTAATTATATCAAAAAAGATATAATATTATACTCGATATGGTGTCATCTTTGTGGTTTAATGAGATCAAAGAAGAGAGTAGTATGCTCGATATATGGTGTTTTATTCATGATATTTTAGCAAGTATTAAAAAGGAGAAAAAATGATCCTCATTACCCTTCAATGTTTAAGGAGCATAAGAAGGACATGAAGGGAGCTCATCCTAGAGGAATGAGTGGTATTAGTGGTAGAAACTTGTTATGATCTGATAAAACCACCCTAAGGATGATGAATAAAAGAGATTAGTGAGGAAATCCACTAGTTGCAGTGGTCCCTCAGAGGAAGGATAAACACACCAAGAAAAGGCTAGTAAGAAGGTAAGGGAAATATGATTACAATGATAGAAACATGACTAAATCATATCAGCATGCATGGAAACTATTGCAAGGTAGAAACAATTATGGAATCCTCTCGGGGTATAGCCAAAATACTATAAACAAGAGGACATGAGGTTTAGATTCAGAGTCATGAGATTTCAAATGGATGGGTTCCAGAGTAATAAAAATACACAACATGGAAAACAACATGAAAAATATGTGCTAAAATAGGGAATCCATGTGAATGTAGTGTAACATCCTTTCTTGACCCTTGGAATGTAAATAACATGAATATACAAAACTAGGCTAGTGAATTGAAACATATCAAATAGGATAGAATCTGTAGGAATATGGAACATCTCTAGTTGACTAAGATAGGTACTGATGGGAGAAGTGAGCAAGTTGGTTAGAGGATGTTTAGTTTGGTATCTTGGTTGTATGGAGGCTTTAAATGGTACCTACAAGACTTGTGAGAACATTGAAACTCATGGAAGCCACAAGACTTTGGAACATATGTGGTTGCCTGATATAGGGGTTCATGGGAGAAGTGAGCCTCCTAGTCAAAGGTTTCCAAGTTGGCACCTTGGTTGTATGAAGGCATGTAAGACCCATGAGAGTAGCATATGTACTGGAAGTCACAAGAATTGGGAACATCCTTTCTTAGTCAAGATAGGGGTTGATGAGGGATGTGGGCCTGGTGGTTGGAGGCTACTAGTTTTGGTACCTTGGTTCGATGGAGATACTATGCATGTACCATTTTTTTGGAAAGTTGATTCCCATGGAATTAATGCCCTAGCTCAGGGGTGAGACACTTGTTATACACGAAAATACCTCATCATTAGCTTAGAGGAGAATACTATATTGTTGGTTGAAATACCTATTTCTCCTAGCCTCTATAAGAATATGATACAAATTATGTACCATGAGGGCCATGTTATCCTAGTCTATAACAAGTTTTCCCCTTCATATAACTCGTGTTACAAAAATTATCATTTAGTCACAAGGAAAAAATATTGAGTTAACCAGAATTTGAGACCCTTGTTCAATTTCGGAAACTCATAATGGTGGAATGTGATATATTTATCCTCATATTTAGCTTTTTCCTAAACAAGAAAAGCATTAAAAAGTGAAAAAGAGCCATAGAGCATTGGGAAGTTTTTCCTATACACAAAAGCATTTAAAAAGTGTATAAAAGCATTTTTATACGAGGAAACATTATTCACCCAAAAGATTTTGCCAAAATTGAACTAAGGAGGAATTTGGGAATCTTCATAGCCTTCACTTGCCTAGATATAGGAGGCTTGGCTATTGAGAAAATGCATGGGAATTCTTATATTGTCATGTCGCAGAGATCTAGATAGACAGGGATATTTTTGGAGCTAGGAACTAGAGGAGGTGTTGCTGCAACTACATCCAATGGTTGTAACTTTTGTTCAAATCCTTTACTAATACAGATCAGTTGTAATTCCTTCCATAAAAAGTTGTTCATTGTTCATTTCTTATGTATAAGTATGAATTCTTGTAATTTTGGCTTATGTTTATTGATTCAGTAATATTTAGATGTTTATTGTAGTTTTAATTATCAAGATATTTTTCTATGAAGGTTTCTTTGTTCTCTTTCTTATGTTCAAGACCAAGATTTGGAGCTAGCTAGGAGTTCTTCCCAGCTACATTGAAATCTCAAACAGACCTACATGCGAGGACTCAAATTCACTCCTTATATTCTTCTTAATCTCTAATTTACATCTTGATCTACTGAGAATTTTAAGCTTTAGAACAAACTTTCCCTTAATCAGTCTGCCCTAGGTTTCTGGGAGAACCTGAGAGGGTTAAATGTTCATCTGGCCAAGCATAAAATCCTATAGAAGAATTGGAGACTCCACTGGGGATAATTCTAATTCCCAATTTTGTTTTCACTTTCCTAAATTCCCTCTCTTTGATTTTACCTTTTATTGAATTCCCATCCATTGTTTGGATGCTTACTAATCCAAACTGATATGAGCACTTTTCTTGGACGCATACCCTCTTGTTTTGAGTTAAATCTATGTAACACTATCTGCAGTGGATAAAATATCATTATAACATTGTTTATCCCTTATCACAATGCATTAACCTTGCTTATACCACACTTTATTGGTCTATTAGCATGCGTTAGCACTTAAACCTCTCATTCATCACTTTTCTAGTGATCTCCAATGCCTGTGTTTTTCTTGTTTGTGTCTTAAGGTATTTTATTGCTTAGACTATGATTATCATGGCTACATTCATTTTTATTTTGGAATTTAGTTTAGCTTGCATTTGAGTGCATCTATAAAGAAAAAAGAGAAATATTTCATATCTTCTTAATCTCCTTGATATTTTGTACATTAGTGTTCATACATTCGGAGTATCATTGTCTACATTTTTTTAGGTGCATTGGAAATTGTATGTTGTTTGTTCATTTTGGAAAAGGCGTATAGTTACTCTCTCCTTGTAGAAAATATTATTCATCCAACTGAAATTGAAAAGAATATTTTCTACATGGTTTGAGTCAGAGTCTCATAACAATTCATACTTCAACACCCCTTCCAAAGACATTAATAAAGTACCTTTAAAATAAATCTCGTAATAAAATTAATCATCAACTCTTTTTGAAAATACATGCATGTTAGTTTAGGATAGAATCTTGGGATAAGATGTGTGAGTAAATTGTGTTAAAATTATGCAACTGCAATCAAATTCTACTTTGTACAACTCATATGATTAAAAGAGGATTTTAATTAGATTCCTCTTTTCGAGAGGACCAAAATCAACCTATTGAACGCCTCAATTGGTTAAGTAGAAGTTAAATTTTGAATTATTTTATTTATTAAAGTGAAATGAAATGGGTTGGCCTAAGCACATGTGGAATTGGTTAAGTCGACCTTAACCCCAAGTGGACCCACATAAAAGCCTATAAATAGAAGCGACCTCAATCTCATTCACACATTGCTAAATCGATCTTCTATTTGAATTCATCGTCTTGGTTCATCTATTTTTTTTGGCTCGAAAAGGTTCAATGGAAGGAATTCACGTAAGGTCCATAATCACAGGCAAGAGGCTCTCTCTGATATAGGCTTCTGGATCATAGTCGCAGGCTTGACACTAATTTTTTTAGGCTATAACCGTGGGCACGGGGTGTTCTTCCTGTGGCTAGGGTGCCATAGCCGTAAGCACGGTGTGTCAAGTTATCAGATAGGGATTTAGGGCCTAGTGAAGTTGATATGGGCCATAGCCACAGGCACATAGTGCCCTTCCTGCGTCCAGGGAGCTATAGCCGCTAACATAGAGTCTCATGGTTGTGGCTAAGGGATTTTTGAGAAGATTTAGGCTATATTTACATCAAATTGCTCGCACAATGTTTCTTGATATCACATGCATAGTCGCAGATGCCCGCAGTCAGTTTTTGATAGCATCATGGAATTAGATCTAGGATTTGACAATTGATTTCAATTGGCTTCAGTGATCTATTGGATCCGTGTTTATTATTTGTGTATATATGTAGATCTGTAGAACTACTTTGTATATTTCCACTGCATATTTGGCTCTTAAACATGCATATACAATTCTCTGAAGTTTCTGCTCAGTGACATCATTGTTCAATGGTATGCTACAGGTTGTGATAGTGCATTATAGTTCTTAGAATCACGATCCTTCAGTAGAAGTATGTTTAAGGTTATATTATGGATATGCTAGTTTTTTTATTGCATTATGAAGATATGGATTAATGGATCATTATACTCTTTTTTGTTGAATCATTTGATGATGATATAAGAAGAATAATTTGCAAGGTTTTTCCCCATAGTGAGTTTTTCCTTCATTTCTAACCAATCCTGGTGTCTATATGTGTGTATGTTTTTCTTCCTATGTTTATTTATATTTCTCTGCATAGATGATGATGATATTGTTATTTCTACATAGTCGCATATTTTGATGGTTAATAGTGTAAATATGAACAATGATATAATAATATGGGGTGAACTTAATGTGTTAATGAATAAATTAAACTATCAAAGAAAATATCAGTGTATTCCTATGAAAAATTAACATGGTATCAGAGTTGGGTTGAAGAGAATCCATGGATATCACCCCCATGGAGACACTTTTGATGGAAGCAAGAGGAGGATGGTGGAGACCTAAAATAATTCTAGGGTATGAAGAAAACCCTAGGTAGTTAGTGCATAAGGTTTTGATGGTGAGGGTTTGAGAGAAACCCTGGATTGTGGTAAAGTATTGAGATTTGATGTATGAAACCCTAGCATGGTCTATGTGAAGATGATCAAGCACTTTGAATGATTTGAGGAAGCCTTCAATGGGATAGTCTCTAGATGACCTAGTTGTTGATAAAGATGATTAAAGGAAACATTTTTATGTGGTATACAGATGGAACTTGAAGGTTGGTTCAAGAGGGAGAGGATGAACTCTCATTGAAGATAAGTACTCCTTGACTCTTGATATTTCTTTGTGTCTTTAATCTTGTTTAGACTTATGGATACAAAAATTATAATTATTTTTTTGGTCATTTCTTATACGTAATGCATGTATATTTGATTATATGTATGTATATAACCTCCTTGATGAGATATGATAAGTGGATACCTCTTGAGGATCCTTTGAGATGTAGGGAAGAAAATCTAGATCTAGAAAAGGTAAAGAGGCACCGATGAATAAGATGACAACACTACAAGATACCTATGTGAAGGCGCACAGGTATTTGAATACTACAAGGTATGCATGGTATATTTTTTTAATATTATGTTTCAGCTATAACATTGGATGGCTAGGTAATCCATATGGTATGTTGATAACGTCTCCTTTCTAAATGGCTCATGCATGCATATGAAAGTGATTTTGATTTATGTTTCCTATGATGAATTGGTGCACTTGGTATTGAATATTCTGATTGTGATAATCTCCTTGATTCTGTGAGACTACTTATTTTTTATCTTGGGTATAATATCATAAATTGATGTTTCACTATCATCTATTGTTTTTGAGATCCTGATTCTGTGAAGAAGGTTAGCACCTTGACTCTTGTAAATGATACTCTTGACACTTGATATGCATAATACATGGTGTATATCTTGTAGAAGGTTACCTCATTGATATGGTATTCATAATGCTTATGATAATCATGATGAAAGTTCATGGAAAGAGAGATTGACACTCTTTCGGTAAATATCTATCCTATTGATCATGATAAGCATGGTATTGGTAGCCATGATGATAGAGGTATAACTATGATATTGATATTCTAGATCTCCTACTACTTGTGGTTATGGCATATGGTGAAATTAAATGCCCTAAACTGATTGTGTTCATAAGATATGGTGTCACATAAGCCTGTTGCACTGATCTTTCAATTCTAACCCTTGATGAAATATTGATGACATGATGTTGATGATCGCGATAGATTGGTTTTTATGATCTAACCAATCTGTTGTTGCATGACTCTAGTAAAGGCATGTTGATGACATGAATGAAGATGAAATTATATGTTATATTATGATTTATGGGTATATGACATTGTTGATCTACAACAGAGGTCTGAACCTCACTCACAAAAAGAAAGGCCCATAGGTGTGACTATGTCTGATAGACACAAAATCAAATTTTTGTACACAAAAACATTTTGTACTCTAAATCAAGGGATCTTTCTCATGTCCTACCATTGTAAACTAATTTTTGAAGTTGTTGGGTTAAAAATTTTGATCATAGAAAATGAAGGATTGAACATGAAATCAGATGGACACCTGGAATATATCATTTCTACAGATGTGTTGCAGATATCATTAAAATCTATTAATAGGAGAAGTTTGTATGTTTGAATGGAGCTTGTGTTTGCAGGTGACCGATACATTCATATGAATATGTCATTATGTTTGAATTTTGTGCTACAAATGTTTGACATGATTTAGCTTATTGATAAAGATGAGTTTTGAGATGATGCTTTGAATTGATGATTGAGACATGTATTTGGATTATAGATCTCTCTATGATTAAAAAATTTTGAATTTACCTGGTGACTTATGATTTAATCTTATGATCGTTGATTTTCCTTGATGTCAATGCTATGTGGGCATAGTGATCTTCATTGTCTTATGTGAGTGTTAAGAATTTTGTATTGTCCCCCTTGTTCCTGACACAATGGTTGTTGTGATTCAATATGAATATGGAGCCTGCATGACTTAACTTTGATGTATGTATTTTCATCTAGTGAAAGAAATGGTTTGTAATGGCATGACAAAATTGTTGGCTTGACAAGGCTTGATATGAGGTCTACTTGTCACCTCGTTGAAAGAATTGATACTAATATATCAATGTCTTTGATAAGAGTTTTGGTCTGGCTTATAAAATTTGATGAGCTGACTTCGTTGACACAACATTGATTTATGTAAGGCTCATTATGTTGTCTTGGTAAGGCATTATGCTTGCAGGTAGCATTTCGTGATGAAAGATCCCCGATTCAGATTTTTCCATATTTGACAGTTAGCTGATGAAGTCAAGATGATGACTTCCAAGGTATGGTCTTGATTTCGATAATGGTTTTGGGTTTTACCTACTGATGGTATACTCTTGAAATGTGATGAGCCTCTGATGAACTAAGAAAGAGGGAGAAGGCTTTTGAAGGTCGAAATAATGTGGCATGCCATGATAAATCGATTTCTGGAATTTGGGAAAGAAATACTATATTGAAAAATTGTTGAAAAATGTCTTTGTGTAATGGAAATGTAAATCCTTGGAAAATCTGATTTAAAGTTCAATTTTTTTTTGAACTTGAAATGGCATCTGACAGTTGATTGAAGCATTGATTTTTTTTTTTTAACATCCATCTATATATGATGTGTATAGAACATGAATTGAGTTGCTTCATTCACATAGATTTTCCACCAAACATCCTTTGAAATATTTGCATGAAACATTCTACTTTTAAGGATGAGATATTTCTCCCATGATATGTGACTACATGGATGTATTGTTGATTATTGAGCGCATTTGGATGTTTCCTTAATATGAGATCTACCATGATATCTTGGTTGAAATTTCCATAGCATGACTGAGGTTGGAGACGATATTTCTAGCATGGCTAGTTGTGAGGTAGGATGTAGAAGCTCCTTAGAGAGTTATCTGAGCATGATCTGGATAAGACATGGATACATTGTGATGATGGAAAATCCTATATAGATATATATATATATATATATATATATATATATATATATATATATATATATATATATATATATATATATATATATATATATATATATTTGGGAATAATATTTCTCCATACATTGAGACAATGCAGTTATTCGAGACAAGATTAAGCTTGTGATTTACACCTCCTTGAGAGGGAGGATGATTATGCTATACATTTGTGATTTTTATATAATTATTTATGTTTTAACATAATATTTTATTTTATGTCTTGTATGAACATGAATCAGTTTCTATTGAGACAAGCAGATACCATATTTGAGTATGATGAGAACATCGTTGATCAAGGACACTGAGCCAACTCTTCCTCCCTGAATGAGCTCCTAGGGTGAAGAATTGAGATAGAGGGCTCTTGGGGTTGAGGGAACTCTAGACAATAGGGTGTGACCCTTATTTTTTACCCATAGGGTTGAATATGTTTCTCCCCTATATTCATAGGGTCAGAGAATGTTGCTCCCCTGATTGGTATTTGCAAAGTATACCCTTGTTGGCATCATACCCTCAAGCAAGGGTTGTTGAAAATAACGCTCCTTGTTTAGCCAACGAGTTAAGAGTGTACTTGTGGTATACAACCAAAATAGATTATGATTCAAATGTTCTACCACATGATTATTCAGGATCATTGATGGGAATATCAGTAGGAAATAATATGGGTTGAGATAACTCTATATGGGTCCGTGTTGAGATTTAGCTCCCCAATGAGATCCCAGGGTCTAGATGGGCTCCCTTGCATTATTGGATATCCTATTTCTTGATATGGGGTTGTATATGTATATATATCCCATGATATCCTCAGTTGAGATGTACTCCTTGATGTGGTTATAGGTCGAGATGTGCTTTTTGATGATATTCTCTCCGATGATGATTGATGATTATATTCTGGGTAGTATCCCACTAGCACAGATTCTGAATGGTATCCTGATGGATGAAGGGTGGTAGCCTAAGCTCCCTATGATGAAAAATTATTCTACTTCTAGATCTGGGAATGTTCAGCATATGATCAGAAACAATAAAAAATAAGCATGAGAAGTACATTGATGTTTTTTAATGCGAAAGGTTAAAAGCATGACGACTAGATGGCAGAAATGATCAGTGACAATACTTGATGATGTTTGAAGATACCAGAATGGCATATTGATTAATGAACATATATTGCCAGGTGGAATTCTCCCTGGTTGAGAGGGAGTGTTAAAATTATGCAAATGAGGTCAAATTACACTTTGGACATCTCATATAATGAAAATAATAATTACATTAGATTCCTATTTTCAAGAGGACCAAAATTGACCTATAGATTTCCCTGATCGCTTAAGCGGAAGTTAAATTTTGAATTATTTTATTTATTAAAGTGAAATGAAATGGGTAGGCCTAAGCACATGTGGAATTGGTTAAGTCAGCCTTAATCCGAAGTGGACCCACAAAAAAGCCTATAAATATAAGCGACCTTAAACTCATTAACACATTGCTAAAGCAATATTCTATTTGCATTCATTTTCTTGGTTTGTCTATTTTTTTTGGCTCGCACAGGTTCGACGAAAGGAGTTTGTGCAAGGTCCGAAATCACAGACGAGAGGCTCACTCTAATCTAGGGCTTCTAGATCATAACCATAGGCCTGACACTAAGTTTTCGGGACATATCTGCAGGAATAGGGTGTTATTCCTACATTAAGGGTGCCATAGCCGCAGGAACAGTGTGTCAAGGTAGCGACAAGGGATTTAGGGCCTGATCGGGCTGATCTTGTCCATAGCTGCAGACATAGAGTATCCTGCGTATGGCCAGGGAGCTATAGCCACTAGCACAAAGTCTCGTGGGTGCGAATAAGGGATTTTTGAGTAGATCTGGGCTAGATTGACATCAGATTGCTCACATAGTGTTTCTTAATATCTTCCACACAGTCATAGATGCTCGTAGTCAGTTTTTGATAGCATCATGGATTGAGATCTAGGATTTTATAGTTGATTTTGATTGGCTTCAGTGATCTATTGGATCCATGTTTCTTACTTGTGTAGATATGTAGATCTGCTCTGTATATTTCCACTGCAGCTCAAGCTTTCAAAGATGCATCTACAGTTCTCTGAAGTTTCCGCTCAGTGATAACAATGTTCAACAGTATGCTAGAGGTAGTGACAGTGCATTACAGTTCTCAAAATCAAGATCCTTCAGTAGAAGTATGTTTAAGGTTATATTATGGATATTCTAGTTGTTCTATTTCATTATGAAGATGTGGATCAATGGATCATTGTACACTTTTTTGTTTAATCATTTAATGATGATCTAAGAAGAAGAATTTGCAAGGGTTTTTCCCACAGTGGGTTTTTCCCTGGTCTCAAACCAATCCTAGTGTCTATATGTGTGTATGCTTTTCTTCCTATGTTTCTTTATGTTATGCTGCATATATTATGATGATATTGTTCTTTTTACATAGTTGCATATGCTAATGGTTAATAGTGTAAATATGAACAATGATATAATGCTATGGGGTGAACTTAATGTGTTAATGAAGAAATGAAACTATCAAAGTAAAGATCAATGTAGCCCTATGAAAATGTTGTTTGTTCATTTTTGAAAATGTGTATAGTTACTCTCTCCTTGTAGAAAATCGTATTCATCCAACTAAAATTGAAAAGAATATTTTTGCATGGTTTGAGTCAGAGACTCATAAAACTTCAAACATCAACACCCCTTCAAAAGACATCAATAAATTACCTATAAAATAAAACTCATAATAAAATTAATCAGCAAATATTTTTGAGAATACACACATATTATTTTAGGCTAGAGTCTTGGGATAGGTTGTGTCAGTAGATTTCCCAAGACTACAAAACTAAAACTAGTGTCATTAAAGAGAGAAAATATTGTTTCACTCACATCTTTCAGGACCGCTCCTATAAAAAGGGAGTTAAGTGTGAGATGACATCATAGTGTAAGAGAAGGTAGCCCTCCTTCGATGCATCTTGGTGGGTATTCTTTGTACTGAGGATCCCATTTGGGATGTCAGAGTTGAGTCAGAAAATTAAGCATCCTACCCACACAACGTATTATATATGACCGTGAACCCCCAGTGGTGTATGTGATTTGAGGTAACTTTAGCGGCCATAATTTTAGGGACGAACACAAGGTGATTGGGGCGTGCTGCCTTGGTACCTAAAAATACGAACCTACTCTATCTTTGGTTTGTTGAGAGGGTGCTCATCTTCACTAGAGTGCTTGTCCCCTTCTTACCAAGGTTCGAGCTAATATTAGGAGTAATCATAATTTTACATTTGGTCAACTCTCTCTTATATCCCTTTGATACTAGGTTTCATCACTAGCTAGTTGTGGATATCAAAAAGAGTTATGTTCTATGGTTTCTTGTTGATTTCCTTTAGAGTTTTTTATTTTTATTTTTAGGTGTGTGCTATTTTTCTACTGAGACTTATACAAATTACACTTGAGTTAAAATTTTGTAATATACTTTCACCGTGGTTACCCTAGGTTATCACTGTCCATCTTGATACCTACAATACCTTCCTCCACTTTCTGTGGAAGAATTCCTGAGTTAATCATATTCCATCACTTCTTAAGGGAGTCAGTATCTAGTTTCAAACCCTGAATCACACCCATACTAACCCAGAGTCTATTTTGTTTTAGGACCCTTCTACTGAATATCTAGTATCTCCTTGTAATCCTCCACTTGCATATCCTCTTGGGCCTATATTGATTTAGGAAGCACCCTTATCTTTAGTGTCTTCGTTGGTTTCCCCTTTGAACATCCCAATTATTGATGGTGACTCATGGTGTTTTTTGGACACCTATGATCCACCACCATTCATCTCGCCTATCTCAAGTTCCACAATTGTTGTGGGTTATTCTAATGTACAACCTATGGTTCATCCAGGAACCTTAACTACACCCATTTGGGTAGTGCTCAACATTTTTTTTCCTCCACTTCCCCTACTCCTTTCATGTTATCTCTTGGTGTTCCTAGTTTTACAAACTTCAACAATTTGTTTGGTTGTGATCTATTTCTTGGCTCATCTCCCCCACCACTACAGAGTGGGGGGAATATTTCTAGTGCTTATCCACCCACTGGGGGAATTCCTGCACGCAAATCTGTGGATCAACATGGTCCATCTCTAATTGGTTCCTTTTCTATTTGTGGCTACCCCATTGGCGGTGTTCTGGTACCTAATCCATCTTATGTGACCAGTGGTGTTTCGTTCACTGGACTCGATGCATCTCCTTGGGGCCTCCCAACTCAACCATCTACATTTATTAGGGGAAACCTCTATCCTGGGGGGAACTCGTTAGATGGTATCCTTCCATAGGCTAGGGGCATGCCTTATGTCCCATCACTCTACATGACCCCATCGCTACCTCATGAAAAATACCATCCATCAAAATCTATGTACCCTACTAGAAACTTGTTGATGGGAGGACCTACTAGTCCCTCTAGTCATCCTGCTCTTTCTTGTTCGGATTCAGCTGCACCTACTCCATTTCCTTTCTTGGCTACATTGGACATCATGAATCCCTATAAGTTGACAAATGATTCCATAAAAAATAACTTACTATGGCCTCCAACCTTGCACAAAATTTTTTAGACATTCCTAAGTTTAAAGGAAAGAAGGAAGCACAGGCATTATTTTTATGGTATTTTTCTTGCTCGTTAATCCAAAAAAACTTGAGTTTACTTCTTTGAGCTCATTAAAATTATACGAAGAATATCGAACATTGTTTTTAGGGACTTTTTGTCCCTCGAGAAATTGAAAAAACCCAGAGTTACCTTCTTCGGGCTAGTAAAACTCCTATGAAGAAGATATGAGAAAATATTTTTCTCTCCTTTTCTTGCTCATTAAACTAAAAAGGATATAATGATTTTATTCGGTTAACTTGATTAACAAAATTAATGAAGAATATTAAGTTCTCTTGGTTCCACTCATACTCGTAAAACAGTGGGGTGGGCGTCTATTCAGCACATGTTTCCCACTTTATCCGGATTCAATGGACTAACTTACAGAAAGGGAATTGTTTCAGGTATACTATTAACACTTTGTCACACCTGGTTATCAACCATGAAAAACAAAGTTGTTGGATTCATATTTAAGATCTTTTCAAACTCTAAATATTAAAATATTGTCGATTTAACCCTTTATGGACTCATTAAACCTAATAATATTGGGGGAAAATTGGAAGAAAGAACAACCATTACTATCTATACGAGTCAAATTTTTTATGGAAACAGTCTATTGTCCATCCCTTAAACATGGCACTTATCCAACATATTCCTCTTTGTCATTTTCTCTTTGAACCCTACAATATTATGAGTTTAGCCTTGATACCCTGATGTTCCTCCATCCTTGTATCATAACACTCTTTTGTGTTCTTGAGTCTAAGCTGCATGGTCTCTTTGGTGTCATGAATTATATTGTTCAAGGGATTGTCTACTATTTGTTGACCTTATCAAACACTATATCATGTTTCCATTTGACCTGAGTTAGTTCACCTTGTTATTCCATATCACTGCAAAATCAATCACTTTTTTACTATTTCATGTTGATTGATGTGGGATTCCTTATTTCCCACCTTCGACAAATACCTTCCTATCGAATTCAACAAATTATATGGGAAGTGAGTCTAGAAACACCACAGTACCCTGGAGCTTGCAGTCTTCAGTGGCAGGTTTACATGTGTTTGATTGGGGGTTTTTATTATTGGCTCACATTTGAACGATTCTATGAGTTTTCAACTTCAACTCATTTATTCACACTCGTTATATTGTACTAAACATCTTAGAGAGCATGATCATCCTTATCGGTGGCCATCCTCATGTCTTTTAACAGTTTTCATCATTGATCGGTAATCAGATGAATTCTCACATGTTCAACATCAAATCATTTATTCACATGTGCAAAATTATGTTATCCCATGATGGTGATGAATACCTTGGGAAGAGGCTTAAATTACTCAGCCTTGTTTCCTTTCCCAAGCTGTGTATTCTATTTCTAGAGATAACTTATCTCAGTCTAACTACACTGCAACAAATTTCCACATTGTACTTACTGGTGGATACAATATCACATATTCTACATGGATCCACAATGTATTGTTTTAGCTACTGAGAATGGGAATGCCTGGCTCAAGACATAGTTTATATGTGACATATCTTTGATGTTGTTTGCAGTCCTCCGTCTATTCTGATGCTCTGAAACTGCCTCTTTTCTGTTTTTTTATAACTTATTTCGGCCATCGCCTTCTTTTATCACCTCACACTTTAGGGGGCATATGTTATACATGACAATACCTCTTCACCATCTAAAAGGGGAATACTATGTTTTTGGTTGATATACCCCTTATCCTAGCCTATATAAGACTATAACACAAGTTATGTACCATGAGTACCACGTTATCCTATGGTGGAATGTGATCTCTTTATCCTCATATTTATCTTTTTCCTAAAAAATAAAAGCAAACAAAAGCGAGAAAGAGCCATAAAGCACGAGGGATATTTTTCATAAACATAAAAGAAAATAAAAAGTGAATAAAAGCATTTTTATATGAGGAAACATTATTCACCCAAAATATTTTGCCCAAATTTAATGAAGGAGGAATTTGGGAATCTTCATAGCCTTCACTTGCCTATATATTGGAGGCTTGGCCATTGACAAAGGGATGAGAATTCTTGTATTTCCACACTATTGAAATCTATAGATAGAGGGAGAATTTTGGAGCTAGGAGCTAGAGGAGATGTTTTTGCAACTACATTTGATGGTTGTAACTTTCCTTCACTCCTTTAATAATATAGATCAAATTTTCTTCCTTCCATACATTTTTGTTCATTGTTCATTTATTATGTCTAACTAATGAATGCTTGGAAGTTTGGCTTATGTTTATTGATTCAGTAATATTTAGATGTTTATTATAGTTTTTATTATAAATATATTATTTTGTGAAGGTTTTTTTTCTCTTTCTTATGTGCAAGACCAAGATTTGGAGCTAGATAGGAGCACTTCCTAGCTACATTGAAAAGTCCAACAAACCTGCATGTGAGGACTCAAAAACACTCCTTATCTTCTTCTTAATCTCTACTCAACATCTCGATAAATTGAGAATCTTAAGCTTTAGAACAACCCTTCCCTTACTCGGTTTGCCCTAGGTTTCTAGGAGAACCTAAGAGGGTTTTCTTATCATCTAACCGAGCATAAAGTCCTATAGCTCCACTACTGAAATAAAATGAATAATGTGGTTTATGGTTTGGTGGAACGTCAAAGGTCTACAACTAATTGGGCACAAATTGAAATATAAGTATTTTTATTTTGTATTTATTTCCATTGCAATGTTTAGATATATTAATGTAATGTAACTGAATTCTCAATTTTTGAATCATGCGATAATAATCTTGTGCATTTGTATTGCATTTTAAAATTTATTTAGAATATGCATTTCACTAGGTGGTAATTTCCCACAAAAGGGAATTTTTCAGTACATAGGTTACCGGGGGTATTTGGCATAGGATTGGCCTTCATGAGAGGAAAGAATGAGCCGATAGTGGGCATAGGGACATTATAGGTGGTATTAGAGCCATGATTGTAACATCAGGCTTGTATGGGAGAAGCACAGACTCGATGTATGAAGGTTGCATGAAAAGTGTTTGAAAAAATGTTGGTATGAGGATGTATGCCAAGTGTTTTTCAAAATTCCCCAAGTGGAATTGGGGAAATTTCTTAGAAATTTGAGGGGAATGGATACCAAAGGGTTAAAATTTTCCAATTTTAACCTAGGCTTGAATGACTTTAGCCTTGGAATTTGTAGAATTTATGAATTATAGAGCATCCATGGAATGCATTGGTTACAAGATATGTTCATAAATAATAAGCGTGCACAGGTAATGATTTTTTCTTATACAAAGAATGGGCATGCAATGGACATATTGTGGCTTCAACACTAGGTCTATAGGGACAAAATAAATGGGTTGAAGATGAAATTGTTACTATTCCTGCATATTTTTTGACAAAATGTGTAACAAATACCCAATTCCTTGGAAATTTATGGTCAATAGTGGAGAAAACCATTGATCCACAACGACGCATGATCTGATGATCGAGATTAACTTCAGCCCCCCATGTGGTTGAATTTTAATGGAGGGTTGAGGTGGGAATTTGTGCCCACCTAACCATTTAAAATCATTAGTAAACCATTGCAGATCAATGATCAAGTTTGAATGAAAGTCCCCACTCATAGTTAATGTTTAGTGGGAGGGGGAGGGGTGTGGTTTGGATTTGCACCCAAATAGCACATCCTTGACCAATGTCAGGGATTAATTGTAGGGCCCTCCTTCCTTGAATTCATAACCACTGTCGGGGTGGGATTTCATGTTGTTACCGATGGTTTCGGTTGAGACAGTTTCAAATATAACCATGCAGTGCATGATAGGGCATGTGACTTGGAAGATAGGTTGTT
Organism: Pinus albicaulis; assembly: GCA_034641835.2. Classification (NCBI taxonomy): domain Eukaryota; kingdom Viridiplantae; phylum Streptophyta; class Pinopsida; order Pinales; family Pinaceae; genus Pinus; species Pinus albicaulis. Next base: position 1,102,356,087 of record CM076572.1, on the reverse strand, counting down.
GACCATGGTGGAGCGCAAGATCCGTGGAAGTTGGATTAGGGGTCTTGGATTGCTTGAATACTTAACTCCTTAATGAAACTATATTCCCAGTGATATGGTTCCCTTGTATAAGGTTCCACTATGGAATCAACCATTTTCCATTTTCCTTTCTTACAATATTTTTGGCCCAATGGTTGGTCTTCTTGAGGCTAGATTCCAAGGGGCTGTGACCATAGCCATATCAACCATTATTTCTTTGGATTGAATGATTTGAATGTTTTTCAAACAATAAAAAAATTTAATAAAGAGAGAGGGGGATGAAACTAGTGGATGATGTGGACACCATGTGGCAATTGATGATGTGGAAAATTATGAGTGTGACAAATTGCAGGTGGATTCGACACTTTTGATGAGACGAATGTAGAATTGGTGGGTGACACATGGTAGGAACACGTGAATAGGATGAAAAGTGGAAAAATATTACTAGAAAAAACAATCGACATGTTATACATGATATTAGACGATGTGGAAATGTGGGTCCTATATCATACTGCATGGTTTTGGGGTGTTCTAAACATCAACAAACTTGGCCAGTAAGCAGTGAGCAGTAGACGAAGAAATTTTCCTTAGGTTAAACATGCAGAAAGAGAATTTTAAATGAAATATTCGTCCATTGGACAAGTTTGAATGTTTCACATACAATAGAAAGTGTGGGCGACAAGGGACGGATGGAGAAATTTTTGTCAGGTGCAACATTCAAAAATATAACATTAAGTGACATATCCATCCATTATACTGCTTGTTTTCAAGGTTTTGTGTACAATAACAAGTGTGGGTAATGAGAGGTTGGTGACATATGGATAAATGTTGTTAGGTGGAGCATGTGTAAATATAATGTTAAGTGAATTATCCATCCATCAAACCACTTGTTTTTAAGTCAATAGTTTTCTAGTGCATTTTTCTTCGTAATGGATGCTCTTCTAGCAACAAGGTTCCAAAGGGGATAGAAACATGACCAGATCATCCCTTCCTTCATCAGATCAACCACTCCCCTCCTTATGCACATGTGTTCTAAAGCAAGTATTAAGCCTTGGTATTGCAAAAAGAGTCTCGCAACTCCCAATGCTATCATCTTTAATTATCAACTTGGGATCCGTACAAACTTAAGAGGTGACAATGTTATATGCATAGTAGGCTAAGATCAATTCAAGTCACTTTGAAGCAATGGACCAAAACAAGGTATATAGATACCACTCTACCAACTGATTCTATATTTGCAAGGAAATAAATTGCATGAAAGGAAAGTTCTAATCTACTTTGTAGAAATGGAAATGTTACTCTATTTGAAAAAATGGAAATTCTACTTGCTGAAATGAAATGCTAACCTATTTGAAAAAATGTTAAAGCTACACTACTTATAGGAATGTAAAATCTACACTAATTTCAGGAATTTGAAGGATACACTACTTGTATAATGTAACATTAATCTATTTTCAGAATGTAAATGTTGCATTAAAAAGAAACCTAGTTTATGGAATGGAAATAGTAATGCTTGAAATAGACACCCTAGTTTAAGAAGCATTGAAAAAAGAAAACAAAAATAATTTACCTCGCATAAATAAAAGAGAATGTAATCAATATTTAATCACTTCATTCCAAATATATTAGATCCAGTGACAAATTTTATTAGATACATCATGAGGCAATCAAGAAAATCATTATTGTGTTATCCAATTCATAAATATGTCCACTAACCCTAATGTATTAAATGTGACGTTACAGTGGTAAAAATGAAAGTCGTAAGTGGTATTTAGTATCCCTCAATCATGGTTTCAGAGCCTAAGAAACATTACTCAATTCTAGGGGACAATAATCAAGCTTCAAGGTCAAATCGGGTCAAATTTAGATAGTGCTACAGGATGCTAAAAGATTGGTTCAAGATGCTACATGATTTCCCTATTTTGCTATAGGATTGGATCCGTGAGAATTATGAGGGTGGAAAAGGAGATATGAAGGTATTAAATGGTAATGGAGGGTAGATGAAGGTTATATGATTCCCTTTCCAAGATTATAACCCTTCAAGGGGCCATATTGCACAAGAACCAATGCACATTGTGGCCTTCAATGACCTAGAAATGTACTCTCGGTCAACAAAGATTCAGGGAGTTGTTGAGGTTGAGAAAGGGATATAGCAGTGGGATAAGGAGTGTGGATTAAAATGGAAACCATATAGGTCAATAGTAGTGCCTGCACACCAAAGAAATTTACACAATGTTTCCAAACACCTAAGGCATGTTAACAATGTAACTTGTAGAAAATTGAAATGGCAGAGAAAGGATGAGTTTAATTTTATTCCAAATCAAATTAATTCATTGAAAGAAAATATATATGTAAATATTCACAAGGACTACATCCACTAGATTTTATACTTCATGTGCTCAAATAAAACTACTAAACCAATAACTAATTTTTAGAAAACATAGATGCAAGAAAAATGACTAATTTGAGGTCTAACTACTGCAAAGGAAAGTAACTATATATATTATCTTGCCAATACATTACCCTCAACCATAATTCCCACAATATAGGTGATATATATACCTACACAAACAATTTTCATAAATAAATTCTACTAAGAAAGGAAGAAAATGTTGCTAGGAAAGAAAATGCATAAGTAAAATACATATGAGAGAGACTAGAGCCTCTGGGTTGGGCTAACCCAAGGTGACTCGGTGCTGTAGAACAACTTCAGATTAAATATAACAACTTATTCTCATTTATAGGAAATAGTGTTCAAGTACATTACGAAAAGAAATAAAAATTAGAAGCTCAAGCTCCTAGCTCTTAGTAGTCCCTAACGGCACCAAAAGTTGCAATCCTATTGAGCCTTGGGGATTCCTTAATTATAAAAAAATGGTTGAGGGCCATCCTACTTGGAAAGAGGGTTTCTTCCCTCCACAAATCCCTATAAAGGTGGATCTAGATCCATGAAATCCTCGCAATCCTTGAGTGCATCAGTTGTTTGTGGATCTTTAAACTATGGGTGAGTAAATTCAGGAAGCAAGTTGAAGTGTAGGTGAGTAAATGTAGGGCACAAGCCTCAAACATATTCTAAAACTGCCTCCAACATATATCTGTATAGTAAATGCACTCAAATTCACTATTGTCCTGCACATTAATCACATCAGACCACGATATATGAAAATCATCCTTTATTCTTCCTAATGAACACATAATAGTCAAAAATATGTCATTAAATGAAACGAAAGATGGAAATATAGGTTGAAGGAAGGCTAAAGGATGCTTATTATTTACCTATTAATGAGGCCCATCACCTTGACATTCTACATCAACATGGCACTATGATGACATCATCTATGACATCACCAATGAAAGGAATTGGAGGGGATTTTTGAAAATTATGCTAGAGAAAGACAAAATATCTTAATGAATGTAAAGTGAAAAAATGCATGCATTCCAAGTGTCAAGGGAAGTGAGAAGTGTCAATTTGATGCCAATGAGAACTTAAAACTCAAAGAGTACAGATAGTTATTTTTTAAAGGAAGCAAGAGGCACATAGAAATCAGTATGTGTGTCTGAAGGTAGTTACAGAATACACTCACTTCAAAGGGGGTAGATAAATAATCAGAGCTAATATTGAAGTGCCAAAGTAGTCAATTGAAATATAAGAGATTATAGAACCAACCATGTAACTAGATTTGAAAATATGAATGCATAATTTCTCAAGAAATTGGAAATAGTGCATTGTGACAGAACATGGGAAATTGGAATAAATAGGCCAAAGCATTCATAGGCCATAACTTCTATCTTGGGACTTGAATTTGGAATAATAGATAGTCTATAGAAATATATAGAGAAATATAATACACATATCAATGTTTTTGGATCAAGGTAGGAAATTTCCTAAAAATTTCAAAAGAAGACAACATATGGCCTATTAGGAAGGGCCAACACCAGGAGTATGGGAGATACCCAAGGGTTCTATAGACATGAGGAAGAGGCCAAAGCCATTAACATTGGCATGAGTAATGATATAACATAGTCAAATTGTCATGGAAGGGATAGGCTATAGGGTGGATGTTTGGAAGAGACCATGACGAGTATCCAAATGGAGGTGCTCAATTATAAAGTTGATAGTTATATATGGATAAGAGAAAAATAACAACTCAATACTCATATTTTATAGAGTTTGAATAAATTATTCATAAAAATATACAAGGGGTATAATTGTAAAAAATTGGAGGTACATGACTCATGGGTTGAGGGGAGATATGTTGGAGGTTTATGAAACTCTAGGAGTGCTAATGGGAAGCATAATCATGCATCAAGGAAATCCACTAAGAGATCCCATGTTTCCTTGGGATGAGTAAATAGTTCAAGCATGTCATCGGTAAGGGAGCCAAGAAGGAGGTCATACCTAGGTAGTTTACAAGGGGAACTTAAAAATATCAGGACACATACATTTAATGGTGAGCATAATAAGGGAGAACAGGTTGAATCTTGGCTATTTGAATTGAGAAATTTTCCTCAACTACATTATTTTTCCTTGAATTTAGAGGCACAAATTGCCACCTGTCACTTGAAGGGAAAAAAATCTATGGTGGAAGCAACTTAAAGAAGTAAAACAATTGGATGAAAATAAGATTTCATGGAGGAAATTTAAAAAGTATTTCCAAATTAAGTACCTATTTGAACATTATTACAAAAGTAGAATGTAAGAGTTCTTCAAACTCGAGTTGGGAAATATGAAAATGGAAGCATATGGCCAGAAATTCATTATGTTACTGAGGTAATGCATATTTTATCAGAGATGAAAATATGACGATATATATATATATATATATAAGTGAGTGTATTACCACCATTCTATGGTGACATAATTAAATTTGATGAGCCAAAGAATTTTTATGAAGCTATGAGGAAGAAGGAATACCTATATGAGCGGGATAAAAATAAGTCAGTTTTCCAAAGGACTTGGAATGGAAGGAAAAGAGGCAAGATGGAGAAAATGAATAAGGTGTTCAAACCATGTTCTTCAAAAATTAATCAAGAAAAATAGCAAATGGAACTAGCTAATAGTAAACCAAAGGGGGTTGATTCATTGATAAAGAAAACAATATTTTATCCCATCAGGTGTTGGGGTAGTGATGGAAAACATAAGTATAGAGACTACACACACAAAGAAGGAAAAATGAGGACTGCACATCACATTCAAGGACTTGACGTAGTGGAGGATATGGGTAGAAGCATGCCTAGGATATATGCAACATTAAATAACAGGCAAGTTGAGAATCAAGAACACATGACTGAAGTGGAAGGTAAATGAAATAATCAACCCATTTAAATTTTAATTCATTGTGGAGCTATTCATATAGTATCTTGATCCTAAGTTGGCTAAAAATTTTAACCTAAAGAAAACCAAGCATGGCATGGATTGGTTCGTTTAGTTATCTATTTGATATAAAAGAAGAATAATTTAATTAGTGAAGGAATTTTATATCAATATGAATGGACTAGATATACATGCATATTTAAAGATAATATCCTTGGGATAATATGATTTTTAATTAGCATGGACTAGTTGAAAAAACACCATGCAATACTAGATTATTACAATAAAACATTTACTTTATTGGATGAAGAAGGATAGAAAAGCCTAGGTGCAAGGAAAAAAAGGCCAATTTCTGTTAGGAAAATATAAACTATGCAATTGAAAAAAAATCTCAGAAAAGGGTGCCAAATTTATGCAACTCACATGGAGGATATGGCTGAGGATCAAACATCAAGTTTGGAGGAACACCCATTACTTAAGGGCTTTAAAGTTTTTTTTTCCAAAATTCTAGGGTTGCAGCCTAAAAGAGACATTGAATTATTTATACACTTTGTTCTTGGAGTTGCATCGATGTCCAAAACACCATGCAGGATGAGCACACTAGAACCAAAATAATTACAAATGCATCTAGAAGATCTCTTAAGGAAATGGTACATATGCCCAAGTGTATGACCGTGGGGTTCCTTGGTATTATTTTTTCAAAAGGATGGTACACTAATATTTTGCATTGATTTTCATTAGTTGAACAATTTCATAGTGAAGAATAACTACCCATTACCTATAATAGATGATTTTTTTGACCAACTCAAGGGAGCTAAGGTATCTTATGAAATTTATCATAGGTTAGGGTATCATCAAGTCAGTATTAAGGGAGAGGAAATCAATAATAAAGTGTTTTCAACTCGATATGGACATTATGTGTTGATAGTGGTGCCATTACGGTTATCTAATGCGGCAAGTATTTTCATGGGCCTCATGAATGGTATCTTCCATAATTATTTAAATAAGTTTGTTATTGCGTTTTTGGATGATATCCTCATATATTCCAAATTTAAGGAAGAGAATGAACAACAATTAAGGATTGTGATATAGGTTGTAAGAGGGAATTAGTTATATTCCAAGCTAAGTAAATTCTTATTCTATAAGAGAAAAAATCCTTATTTGGGACACATTATTACAAAGGAAATGATAACAACAGACCCAAAAAATATTAAAGCCTATCAAAGAGTGGCCAACACCAAAAAATGTGATAGAAGTAAGTTATTTCATTGGTTTAGTAGGATATTATAGAAGATTTATAGTAGGTTTCCTGAGGATATCCCATCATATTACTTATTTACAAAAGAAAGGCATGAAATTTGAATGGTCGCATCGATGTGAAGATGCATTCCAACATTTAAAGAATTTGTTAACAAATGCACCTAAATTGAATATAATTGATCCAAATTAATACTTCCTTGTGTGCACAAATGCATGTAAACAAGGACTTGGAGGAATCCTCATGCAAAATGGCTATGTGATATTCTATGAGTCCATGAAGCTAAAGGAGCATGAGAACTATGCCACTCATGATTTGGAGTTGGAAACCATTATACATTCCTTGAAGATGTGGATGAATTATTGTTGGGAGAATTAATTTTATTCTAATTAGAACTAATAAATTTCACATACATAAATTTTCAACCAGGGTGGGTCTTTTTTCTTCAAGGTTATTATGCAAACCAATTAAGAGTTAGTAACTACAACACATTAATAGGATTGTGTATTAGTGAAAAAAACTGTGAATAAGTCAAAACATACTAATACAATACCTTACTGATACAATGACCCATGCTAAAGAGGAGGGCCCATCCTCTTTAGTAGGGAGAAGGTAATTTACAACTCACAAGCTAATACAACATACCACAATTGAGCCACAAACCCATTAAATTTTTGTATTAAGCTCCCCCTTCCCGCCGCCACACACCCCCCCCCCCCACACGAGGTAGAGGGATTCTATATTTATATATTTACATTTTTTCTAATTACAGGATCAAAATTATCCATGAGAATATATTTTTTTCTCAATAGGCCTAAATTCAAGGTCTCATACAACAAATTACAACTAATTTTCTGATAATAAAGAAAGTGTTGTAATAATGTCTTCAACTAGTGGGAAGCCAACAATGGAAAATCATAATTGTCACATCCAAGTTGGATTTATTGTCAAAATATGGTCTAGCCCTTATTGGCATAATGAAATTAATTGACTATGACCAAGTAGCATCTCCTGTGTTAACTCTTGATCACATCATCAAGAAAATAGAGTATCAACATCACAACAATAACATCAACCAAACGTATTTCCGAATATCATCAGTACAAAACTTGGAGAAACATCATTGCATGTAAATATAAACACCCCAACAAGCTAAATCATCTTAAAAAATTATGCTTGTTAATTTTATTAATAAAGTTACCCAAAACAACTAACCTCTCATCAAAATACAAGCAAAACTATATGAATTAAGGTGACTTGAAAGAGTAGCATGCATTGGACTTTAGTCAAAATGGAAATTAGTGCAGTAAAAAAATGTAGTTATATGGGTGAAAATGGTTTAAAAGGTCGGGAAATGATGGTGAAAACGATGCTAATTCTGAGACCCAACATCTCCCCCCAACTGAAGCAACTCCACGTCCTCATGTAGACCCTTCTATCAGCCTTTAACACATGTTGTGAGCGTATATCAGAAAAATTGTAGGTTATTGTTGTGTCTTCTATAAAGTCCCTATAAACTTAAGAAATGATAGAACCCAACAACCACATCTCTGCATCTATTGGATTCAATTGAAAGTAGTGCTGACACTTCAATATCAGAAGCCAAATTAATGGAAATTTTAACTATAGCCCAAGACAATTGGGCCCACATTACCTGATATAGATATCATACTTGAGGATTATAGAAAGAACATGTATGAAATTTTGGAAGAAATAGGTATCTTCATTTTTCAACTTCTTGTCACAAATTTCCCACCATAGCTTACATCTAATATCATTATCTCAATATTCTTAGAACATATATATAAGAAATTATTTCTACTTCAATTACCTTAGCCATCCTTTCTGGATAATATAGGAAATTACCATACATTCTTATCACTTTTGCAGTAGAACCTAACTCTTCATGAATCCATAATAGTTTATTTTCTGGGTTTTTTGCTACAATCTTGTGAGCTAACTTCTAGATTATTTTACTTTGCATAAAATAAGTGAATTCCCTCAGCTATATTTCTCCCACATAGGGTGAGAGATTAAATTTATTTTCCTTGAAACAAATAAATTCATGTTGATGAGCCCCAATATTACAACAAGAATGTTGCAACTCCTAGGGTCAAAAACTTTAATTTATCAATCTGGAGTTTGCATAAACTTAAGAGGTGTCAGTGCTATATGCACATCAAGCGAAGTTCTACTCAAGATTATCTAAAGCAATGAATTTAATCAAGATGTACAGAGACAACTTTGGAAAATTCAATAAAGGAAAATTACTTAGATTATCTTCATAAGAAAAGAGATAACTGAAACATAACTTATTATACTACATGAAAGTAATCCTAATATATTTACATGAAAGTAGATGCTAGAAAGAGATCCTACTCTATCTTGTAGAAATTTAATGAGAGGAAAGTAATATTAATCTATTTGCATGGAAGTAAATGTGATCCAGGAGGATCTTGATCAGTACAAGATCAGCAGAGTTCCAAGTCAACTTTAGTAGTTCAATGTCCAGTTCAGTCTTCAGAATTGTCAAATCGCCAGTGAAAGCTCCTTCAGTATCTTTCATGGTTTGCAAAGGTTTAAGGTTGATGGCATGATCGTCATGTGAGTGACGAGAAGGTGAATGTTTGGGCTAAAATGATGATGTAATATCCTAAGTACTAAGGCCTAATCCTAAGGTCTAATCCTAGTTCTAAGGATCTAAGCATTATGTCAAACCCTAAGCATTATTCCTAATACCTAATCATAAACCTAAGTAATGGCCTAAGACATATCCTAAGTCTAAAATCCCTAGCGCAAATGCAAAACCATATTAAAAAACTATGTCATAAATTTCCTAATTCCTATACCATAAACCTTGTAGAAAACTAAGGTTCGGGATATTAAATCCTATGTTAAAAAAACATTAAAACTAAACCAAAAACATTTATTCTAAAGGTTCGGAAGTCTAGTTTTTAACATATATCAAAACCTTATGTAAGGGTTTCGAACTATGTATAAAGTTCGGATGTCAGGTTTAAAAAACCATATATTTAAAACCTTGGCATAAACATATGTAATAGGGTTCGGGTGTTAAAGTTTTAAAAAATTATAATAAAACAAATGTAAAAAAACCCACAACGTTAAGTCTAGAACGCATGGTATTAAACCACGTTGGAAATGTTACAATAGGTGAAAAGCAATATAAACCGTGGTGGAGAATGGCAAAAGGTTTTCAATTGTGGTTGACAGCTATCAAGATCGCAGATAAGACCGTCGCGCCCACCGCCTGATCACATGCCATTGGCTTCTCCTCCGCTCGGTTAGATAAATTTGTGGCTAAAAAATTAATATATGGTTCAAATATGGGTTTTTGAAATTATTGCAGTGCCTAAGGTTTGGGAACATATCCCTAAGGTTCATGAATGGAGAACAATTCAACCCTTATCACTTAATTTCCTCAACAAATTGCTAATTGAGGATTTTAGAGGTTTGAGGGCAGCCTATTTAAACCAGGGAATTGTCTTATGAATTCAGCTTGGATTTTTGGAAGACATAGTGCAGTTTTAGAAGTTGAGAGGCGATTTTGTTTGCAGCATTTCTCAGCCATTGGTGGTCAGAATTGAGCACGAAGATAGGCATCAGAAAGGCGAGGAAGATTAATTTCTGTTTACAGGGTTCAAAAGTGCCTATGAGCACAGTCATTCTATTCTATTTCAGTGTAAATATTTGTCACAATCAATCCTAATAAAAACGGACGCCCACTTAAAAGAGGACTCGAAGATGTAGTCCAGGAGGGACGAACTCCGTCATCAAATTGTTTGCCTCTTCTTCTCTCTGATTATTATTGTTATTTAATTCATTTATGCTGCTGGTTTATGTCATTTTTCATTAAAGCATACTTTAGTTAACAGTCAATCTAAAGGACAAACTAATCAAACTACCTCAACACTTCATTCGATCAATTTCCGCATTTTCAGAACACGGGTATTAACTTCTATTAATTCTAAAGATAGAGTCTATAAAGGGCTAGGTAGCCTCTGGACCTCATCCTTTTATCAAAGGTGACATATCCAGTAAATTCTCTTATAGTCAATCTTTGTAATAGATTTAAGAATTTAATCGTTCATTTTCAGATCATATTGGTATCAAAGCAAGTTGTGCTTTGTAGTTTGTTTGTCAATAGATGTTAACCAGGTTGGGATTGCAACGTGGAAAAGGCGAGCTTGAGGAATTCAATCCAAAGATTGGAAAGTGGAAATTCGTTCATCAATAAACGATGATAGGGACTGAGAATGTTGAGACTCCCGAAGCTACTGAAAATAAACCCATGGATGAGAATCAAATCCAGCAGATGTTTATGAACATGCAGCAAATGTTGGCATAATTATATGAAGACAAAAAGAATAGACATGAAGCCTCATCGTCGAAGGCATCAAAGAAGGGTAAAGGCAAGGAAGATAAATCTCCTCCTTCATCTCCGTCATCATCTTCCTCTTCTTCTACTTCTAGTTTTGAATCAGATAAAGAAAATAAAATTAAGAGTCCACTTTTGAAACTTGATGTTAAGTTCGAATTACCTGTGTATGACGGAGAAATGAACCCTAAGAAACTAGATAATTGGGTAAAACAATTAGAAGTCTATTGTCGTATTCAAAATATTACTGATGATAAGACAAAGATCTAATTAGCTACTCTTAGAATGGGAGGTACTGCTTTGATTTGGTGGGAGAGTAAGACACGGATAGATTTAAAGCGTAAAGGAAAATTTATCACCTCATGGACTAAGTTTATAAGGGCTCTAAAGAAACAATTCTATCCGTTGGGTCACACACAGCAAGATGTAATGGATTGGCAGCGCTTGCGACAAGGTAAGGGACAGAGTGTTCAAGAGTTCACACAGGAATTCAAAAAGAAGGCGTTAGCACTTGTTATTTCTTCGGACATAAGAGAAACTTTGTTGAAGTATATAGGAAGTTTGCATTCATATTTGCAGCATACATTATTAATGTTCAATCGTGATGATTTTGATGAAGTTTGTGTTCAAGATATTCATGTTGAGTCAAGTGGTAGACCTCTCAAGTTTACACCAAAGACATCCACACAGATGGAAACTGAAGATAGCAAAAAGAAGGGCAATTCAAAGGGAAAGAAGACTGCCACATCTCAGAAGGGAGATGATAGACCTACTTGTACACATTTCCAAAAGATCGGCCACGATGAAGCGTGGTGTTGGAAACTTCATCCGGAACTAAATCCAAAGAAGTTCCAAATAAGAAAGGGTGAAAAGAAGGTTGAAACAGAAATCCTGCAACGCTTGGATTTGGGATCCGATTTAGGTGATGAAGGTAAAATCACTGTTATGGCTACAACAGGTAAAATTTCTGAAGCTAGTACTTCTGCTTCTTCTAATATCACACAGTTGAATGAAGGAAAAAGAATCAAGTTATTTCATACAAGGGTAACTTCAAAGCATACTAAGATAGATACATTGTTCAATACGAGATCACAGGCAAATTTGATTTCTAAGTCATTGGTTAAATAATTGGGTTTGAAAACAAATAATCATCCAAAGCCATATTCTTTAGGGTGGTTAAAGGAAAAATCTCAAATTCATGTTACCAAACAGTGTCGGTTAAAATTTGCAATCACATCTAACTATATCGATGAAGTAGATCTGGATGTGATACCATTAGACATTTGTGGAATTGTCTTAGGTAGCCCTTGTCTCTATGACCGTGATGCAGTATTTTATAGAAAGGAACATATGTATCATATCATAAAATATGGGATTAAGTACATCGTTTGGGCACATAAAACTCAAAATCACTTGAATTTAATTAATGCTAATAAGATGAAGCGCTTAATTAGTTCAAGTAAGAGTTACATACTCATATCGATAAAAGAGAAACATAAGGATCTTAAGGATACTTGTTCAGGTTGTGAATTTTAGTATGAAGGTAATTTGGTTAAAAATTTAGACTCATTACAAGATCTAGATAAGGAACCAAAACATCTACTTCATAATAAGGAAATATCACATGAGATGCAGTTGATGCATGATGCCTCTAATAATGGAATGTGTCACAAGTCAGTTGTAGAGCATAAATAAATAAAGCAATTAAAAGATTTGTAATCATGTGTGTAAAGGAACAACATAAGAGTCGACCATATGTTAGTTCAAGTTATGATTCCCAATTTAAATATAGTTTGATGAAAGGAAACAAACATCTTACTCATAAGCAGGGAATACAACATGCATTAAAGATGATGCCTAGATCTCTTCTTCCTAATGTTAGAATGAATCAAATCGGTTTAAGTTTGAAACTTAACAAATGCAGGGATACAGGTAAGTATTGGGGAAAGTCAGTGTTTTATTTCTCTTGTATTGTGTCGCTATTAGAAGCCTCTTTTAAAGTGGAGAGGGAGCATTTTTATTTTCATATCAAAGCCTTTCTAAAATCAGTGTCAAAGTATTCAGCTTATGCATCAGGGGAAAGTGCTAATCAATGGAAACATCAAATAGTGATGTAAAAAATGTCCTTAATAGTCTCTGTCATTCCGCAAAATAGACTATTAATACAAGTCAATGGTACTGAAAAATATCCTATAGAGTCTGTTTTCAAAGATTGTGAATCACTAACTCATGGTATCTTGTGGAAATAAGTCAATTTCCATGTTTATAACAGGTTGTTTCACCATCATCACAAGTTGTACATACTGCAGAAATGTGGAACAGGTCACTAGTTCAAAAAGTGCCATGGTCAACATCAGGGTCATCACTTGCAGTTGATTGATCGAATGTATTGGTACATCATCAAAGTCAAGATGAAAGTGAGAGAGTTGTATTCTCACTTATTGTCAGTTTAAAATCAAGCTTTTTTGGTCCAAAATCTTTTTAAGTGGAGAGGATTGATCCAGGAGGATCTTGATCAGTACAAGATCGGAAAATTTCCGATCGGAAAATTTCCAAGTCAAATTCAATAGTTCGATGTCTAGTTCATTCTTCAGAATTGTCAAATCGCCAGTGAAAGCTCCTTCAGTATCATTCATGGTTTGTAAAGGTTTAAGGTTGATGGCATGATCGTCATGTGAGTGACGAGAAGGTGAATGTTTGGGCTAAAATGATGATGTAATATCCTAAGTACTAAGACCTAATCCTAAGGTCTAATCCTAGTTCTAAGGATCTAAGCATTATTTCAAACCCTAATCATTATTCCTAAGACCTAATCATAAACCTAAGTAATGGCCTAAGACATATCCTAAGTCTAAAATCCCTAGTGCAAATGCAAAACCATATTAAAAAACTATGTCATAAATTTCCTAAGTCCTATACCATAAACCTTGTATAAAACTAAGGTTCGAGATATTAAATCCTATGTTAAAAAAAAAAAAAAACTAAACCAAAAAATTTTATTCTAAAGGTTCGGAAGTCAGGTTTTTAACATATATCAAAACCTTATGTAAGGGTTTCAGACTATGTATAAATTTCGGATGTCGGATTTAAAAAACCATATATTTAAAACCTTGGCATAAACATATGTAATAGGGTTCGGGTGTTAAATTTTTAAAACATTATAATAAAAAAAATGTAAAAAAACCCACAGTGTTAAGTCCAGACCGCGTGGTATTAAACCACATCGGAAATGTTACAAAAGGTGAATATCAATATAACCATGGCGGAGAATGGTAAAAGGTTTTCAATTGTGGTTGACAGCTATCAAGACCGTGGATAAGACCATCACGCCCGCTACTTGATCACATGCCACAGGATTCTCCTTCGCCCAGTTAGATAAATCTGTGGCTAAAAATTTAATATATGGTTCAAATATGGGTTTTCGAAATTATTGCAGTGCCTAAGGTTTGGGAACATATCCCTAAGGTTCATGAATGGAGAACAATTCGACCTTATCACTTAATTTCCTCAACAAATTGCTAATTGAGGATTTCAAAGGTTCGAGGGTAGCCTATTTAATCCAGGGAAGTGGCTTATGAATTCAGCTTGGATTTTTGGAAGACATAGTGTAGTTTCAGAAGCTGAGAGGCGATTTTGTTTGCATCATTGCTCAGCTGTCGGTGGTCAGAATTGAGCACGAAGACAGGCGTCGAAAAGGCGAGGAAGAGTAATTTTTGTTTACAGGGTTCAGAAGTGCCTGCGAATACAGTCATTCTGTTCTATTTCAGTGTAAATATTCCTCACAATCAATCCTAATAAAAACGGACGCCCACTTAAAAGCGGACCCGGAGATGTAGTCCAGGAGGGATGAACTCTGTCATCAAATTGTTTGCCTCTTCTTCTCTCTGATTATTGTTGTTATTTAATTCATTTATGCTACTGGTTTATGTCATTTTTCATTAAATCATACTTCAATTAATAGTCAATCTAAAGGACAAACTAATCAAACTACCTCAGCACTTCATTCGATCAATTTCCACATTTTCATAACATGGGTATTAACTTCTATTAATTCCAAAGATAGAGTCTGTAAAGGGCCAGGTAGCCTCTGGACCTCATCCTTTTACCAAAGGTGATATATCCAGTAAATGCCCCTACAGTCAATCTTTGTAATAGATTTAAGAAGTTAATCGTTCATTTTCAGATCAAAATTCCCGAAAGTAACTTTGATATAATTTGCAGGAAACAAACCTATTTTATTGTAGATAAACTACGTTCCATTCTACTTGCAAAAATACAATCAAATGCTCAAGAGTGATAAAGGTAAATTACTTTCTATTTAACACATCACAAAAATAATATACCCTAGTTGCAAGATTTGAATCTATAATGAGGAAAGTAAAGTATATAGAGGGTCTTTGGTATTCTATATTTCATCTTCAAGGCTTAGAGGACATTGTGGAGTGATGAGAAATGAAAGAAAATATTTGGAGGAAATTTTGGACACATTTTGAAGAACTCTTTGTACTGCTACAATATTGCTACAAGATGCCCTATTTTTCTACAAGAAAGCATCCAAGAGAAATATTATGGATCTAGGAGTGGTTTGATGATCCGTACTTATGCAGGAACGCAATAAAATATAGAAATAAATATAAGCGCAAAGATGCAGTAGAAGTAAAAATTCATTTCATTAATATCAAATAACTCAAATATGCTTACAAACAGAATGGAAATAAACTAGCTCAAGCGATGGTAGCTTATCTCTAAGAAGAGATGTGGTGACTAAATGCATCTGATCTCTATTACAATGAGGCTCAAGGGAATTTTTATTATTGAACAACGTGGGAAAACCCTTAACCCCAGGAGATGGAACACCAAGATTTTGTGGGCCCCGTTGGGGTTAGTTGGGCAGCCAACTTCCTAGGGTTGTAACTTGGTCATATTATCTTTGTTTGGTGCATACGAGATATCATCGGAAATATCTCTCTCAGTACTATAGGATTTTTTGTTGCTAAAAATTATGTTATAATCAAGGAAAATGATGAAACTAAATGGAGATCTAGGTGGAATAGGTGGGTGGTCACCAATATCCACCTGAATAATTCCTCGCCCCTTCATTAGGGGAATTTTGAGGTCTAAAATGGGCCTCCTAAGAAAATTAAAAAATAATATTGGAAATAACAAAATAAGATTTGAATACATCATCAAATTTTAGAGGGAAAAAAGAAAAAAATATTTTTTCAACTCGTATTTTGAACTTATCTCCCTAGGGTTTTACTCAAATTTCGAGCAGGAATACTCATTGGATGAAAAATTTAATTCCCCATCCAGGGAGTACCCATGTTTCATACTTTTGATGCACTCTGCTACATGAAAAATGAGAAATACATGAAAATCGTTATTGCAATAACATTTTTTCATGTATTTCTCATTTTTCATATAGTAGGGTCCATCAAAAGTATGCAACATGGGTACTCCTTAGATGAGGAATTAAATTTTACATCCAATGAGTAATCCCACTCAAAATTTGAGTAAACTCTTAGGGAGATAAGTTGAAAATACGAGTTGAAAAAGTAGTTTTATTATTTTATTGTTTTTTAATCTTTTTATTTTTTTACTTCAAAAATGGTGAATCATCCAACATGGTTGAAATCATCATCTTGAATCCTATTGGTTCTCATAAAGTTTATTTTGGTTGTACACTTTTCTTAGGAGGCCCATTTTAGACCTCAAAATTCCCCTAATGAGGAAGAAATGATCCTCATTGCAATCAAAGCCTCCATGAGGTGAGGAAAATTATGTTGAACCTTGTCCCTAGTGAAGGAGTTGGCCTGCTTTGATCCTCTTGTAGCGGGTGTTCTTGATTTGTGTGTCCATGATTCGATCAATGGTGGTTTGTTCCATCCAGTGTAGGTTTAAATCTGTTGGTATGAGTTGCTTTGCAATGTTGGATGTGTATAGTAATGGTGGAAAGTAGGGTCGAAGGTGGTCCACATTTAACACTAGTTGTAGACCAAATAATGGTCGAATAATTAGCTCAAAGGAATTTTCTGCAACAACCTTGATGATGGTGTATGGAAAAACTTTGTCGTCCACCTGGAACTTGTGTGACACCCGATGTTGATCATGTCACTACTTGTACTTAGCATTGGCTCTGTCCAATATGTCATGGACCTATTGGTGGATGTACTAAATGCACTCAATGAAGTTGTTCACCTTGTTAGCTTCAGATTGGACATGAGCCAAATATGCTTGAGTAGCTGCAAATTTTATGACCACATCAATGGGATATAGTGGTTGGAATAACAAGCCCACCTAAAAGGGGTTATGACAAGTTGAGCTGTGGAGAGTATGGTTATAGATGTTTTGGAAATAGGGGAGGCTTTCATCCCATGTGCATGGATTCTTTGAGTTGTACATGCACATAATGTGTATGATCATCCCGTTGACGACCTCTATTTGGCCATCAGTTTGGGGGTGGAAAGTTGTGGACTTAGTGAGCTTGGTGTCCAACATCGACCAGATACTTGACCAAAATCTACTGAGGAACTTGTTGTCTCGATATGAGATAATGGACTGTGGGATCCCAAATTTTACCCACACTCGTTCAAAGAAGAGTTTAGTAGTGGCTTTTGTTGTGACATTCTTTTTACAAGCTGCCATAATGGTCATCTTAGAGAATTTGTCGAAAACCAAAAAAATGTAGTCTTAATGGCCTCTGAACTATGTTACAATGGGTTTCAAGGGCCTTTTTATTATTTAAAAACATGGGAAAACCCTAAACAACCAAAACCCTAACCCTATGATATGGAACTTAAAGGGTTTGTGGGCCCCATTGGGGTTAGTTGGGAAACCAACTTCTTGGGGTCATAACTTGGTCATATTATATTTGTTTGGTGCATACGATATATCATTGGAAATATCCATCTCTGTACTAAATGATTTTCCATAGGCCCCTACCCATGGCTATGGTCCTGCTACGAACCTAAAAAAAACGCCATTTAGGGGGTCAAAAATGCTCTTGAAGTTTAACCCAAAAAACTACTAAAACTAGTAAATGCGACTATAAACAAGGAAACTGACTTGAGGTCTAGGTGGAATAGGTGGGTGGCCACCAATATCCACATAAATCATTCCTCCCCCCTTAGGAATCAATGGTCCCCATTGCGTGTAGAGCCTCCATGAGGTGAGTAAATTTTTGTTTAACCTGGTCCCTGGTAAACCGCTTGCCCTAGTGAAGGAGTTGGCCCAATTTGACAACTCGATATAGTTGGATCCTCTGCTATAAGGTATTCTTGATCTGTGTGTCCAATTTTCTATCATTGGTGGATTTTTAAATGTATTTTGGGTTTAAATCTATTTCTATGATTTGTTCTACAATGTCAGATGTGTCCAATAATGGAAGAAAGTAGGGCCAAAGGCAGTCCACATTGAACACTAGGTGCAGACCATGGAATGGTGGAATATTGAGCTCGAAGGAATTGTCCCTGATAGCCTTGGTGATGGTCTATGGCCCATATCAGAGTAGGAGAAGCTTGTGGTGGGGTCTAATGAGCCACTCCTTTTACAAATGTAGCCAAACTTAGACACCCACGTGGAACTTGTGTGGAACCCAATGTTGATCATGTCGATGCTTGTACTTAGCATTTCCTTTGTCCAATATGTCATGGAACTTTGGGTAGATGTGATGAGAGGGATCAATGAATTTATTTGCCTTGTCAACTTTAGACTGGACATAAGTCGAATCTGCCTGAGTAGCTACAAATGGTATGGCCACACTAATGGGACATAGTGGTTGGAATTTCAAGCCCACCTAAAAGGGGTTGTGGCCAGCTGAGCAATGGAGAGCCAGGTTGTAGATGAGTTAGACATAGGGGAGGCTTTTATCCCATATGCATGTATTCTTCGAGCTGTACATGTGAAAAATGTGTACGATCATCCTATTGATGACCTTTATTTGGCCATCAGTTTAGGGGTGGAAAGTTGTGGACTTAGTGAGCTTGGTGTCTAGCATCGACCAGAGACTTGACCAAAATGTACTACGGAAATTGTTGTCCCAATTTGCGATAATGGACTGTGGGATCCCAAAGTGTACCCACACTCGTTCAAAGAAGAGTTTAGTAGTGGCTTCTGCTGTGATATTCTTCTTGTAGGCCACCATACTGGCCATCTTAGAGAATATGTCGATGAACGAAAAAATGCAGTCGTTGCCATGCCTGGTAGAAGGAAGGCCTGACATGTAATCCATCAAGATGGATTCCCAAGGTCGACTAGGGTTAGGCAAAGAATTATATAGGCCTTGCTTCTTGATGGTTATTTTCTAAATATCGTAGGCAGTGCGAGATCTAATGTTCATTCCGACATCCTGTCAAAGGTTCAACCAATGGAAATCCTTATGTAGTACTGCCACTGTCTTCTCAACCCAAAAATGTCCAGTGACCCGACTATAGTTCACTTCCCAAATGATATTGGCACGATCATTTGAAGGAACACATAGGTTTCCTAAGTGGCATAACAATGCATCTTGGAGGTGAAAATATGGAACTTTCTTACCTTCCAAGAGCGTCTGATATGTGTTGTCAAATTCTGGATCACTTTTGTAAATATGCGGCCAACCCGAAGTCTCATGCCCATAAGAGTTGAGCGAAGTGGTTAGTGCCATGATCTGTGGTTGGTTGAGGCACTCTACAACATTATTGGTGCTTCCCTTCTTGTAATTGATGTTCAAATTAAACTATTGCAGGTATGTGGACCATTTTTTATGGCGGTTGTTCTACAACTTCCCTTGTGTTTGTATGAACTGCAGGGTTCAGTGATCTATCTGGATGATCGTTTCCCTCCCCAAAATGTAATGTTTCCATTGTCAGAAAGCCTGCACAATGGAATACATCTCTTTGTAATAGGTGGGATACTTCTGGATTGTGTCTGAAAGTGTCTCACTATGATATGCCATTAGATGTCTCTGCTGAGTAAAAATTGCCCCAACAACATATTTAGATGCATCTGTCTCGATCTCAAATGGTTGTTGCAAGTCTCGTAATATGAGCACTGGGGCGGAGCATACGTGATGCTTCAACTCTGCAAATTCCTTTTGTTGCGATTCAGACCAAATTTTTTTTCCTTTCACTCCTCCCTTGGTGACTTGATTCAAATGCCATGTGATATGAGATATCCCCAACACGAACCTGTGGGAGAGATTGGAAAGACCCAAAAATCTATGGAGCTTTGTTAGAGTGGTTGGGGCTGGCCAATCCCGAATGTGCAGGATCTTGGTTGGGTCCACATGAACCCCCTACTCATCAATGATGTATCCCAGATATTGAACCTCGATCATGCCAAAAGTGAATTTCTCCAAATTCACACACAACTTGTGTTGTCACAGTTTTTGGAGGACCTGTCGAATGTGGTGGAGGTTCTCTTCCCAGCTTTCGTTGAAGATCAGGATGTCATCCAAATACACCACCATGAATGAGTTAATGAATGGTCACAAGATGTCATCCATCATCCTTATGCAGTTTTTGGGAGCATTCATCAATCCGAAGGGCATGACCAACCATTCAAAGATGTCCTCCTTGGCTTGGAAGGCAATCTTCCACACATCATAGGGTTCGATGGGCACCTGGTGATACCCGAACTTCAAGTCAATCTTGCTGAAATATTTGGCCCCCTTGATCTAGTCCAAAACATCATCAATCTGTGTGATCAGATACTTATTCCAGATAATGATCTTGTTTAGCACCCGATAGTCAATAAAAAGTCTCCAAGTCGCATCCTTCTTCTACACCAATACTATCACGCTCCCACAGGGCGATGAAATCGGATGAATGTGACCTTTCTATAGTAGCTCCTAAATATACCTCTTGATTACATCGTTCTCCAGAAAATAGCATCGATAGATTGGTCCATTGGGTAGTGGTGCGCCTAGGTTTAGATCGATGGAGTGCTTGACCTGAAAGTGAAAAGGCACCCCTGCAGGCGAGTTGAATATGTCCTCGTACTCATCCATGAACTTTTCCATCTGTTTTTGTTGTGCAAAGGATCCCTATATGGAGGTTGTTTCCATGGTATTCATCTTTCCCTGAGGGTGGATCCTAAGGAAAACAAATTTCCTGGCTTAGGAAATGGGATTACTACATTTCTTTTCAGTGATCAAAGAGATCGCAGTAGGCGGTACTACCTCCAGTATCCTGTACAAATTATTACCCAAAGTAACAATACTTGTGTGAGGCCTAGATTCATACACAATATGCCGCTTCCACAAGTATGGTAGTCCTAATAATACATCACAAACTTCAAGAGGAGAAACATCACATAATACCTCATCCGTGAAGGGCTTGATGTTGTAGGGAAGGCAACACTACTAGCTGACGTGGAGATCTTGACCTTGGTGAAGCCACCTGATGGTGTAAAATTGTGGGTGTGTTGTGGTTGGCAGGCCCAGCCACTTCATGACCTCAAATCAAATGAGTTTATTTTGGCTCCCGCTGTCGATAATGAACTACAGTAGGGAACTCTTCACTCAAATATGAGAAAGGAAGAGGCACTCCCCCTCCTCTGGGTCTTCAAGTTCCTCCTTTTGGATCTTGGTGATGGAAACGGTGGCACTAGGATCTGCATTGATAATATGTATCCCTTTTTCAAGTTCTAACTCAAAGTCATAACATGCATCTGATTTGGAAGCCTTTAGCTTGGCCACTAGTGACTACTTGGCTCGACACTCACTTATGTTGTGAGTAGATATCTTATTGAACTCAAACCACTTTATCATTTATTTATTTGGCTTCATGGTATATTCCCTCATGTATGGCTTCAACAGGTTATCTTGGGCTGCCCCACCTTGGCTTTGTCCTTTTTTCTATAGTTTGGGGGCACCTTTTCCTTGCTTTTGATTCACAGATCCAAAGTCTCGCTTCTTTTTTTTGAATTTCTGCTCAATATTGGAATCATACAGGTATGTTGCACCAATAAAGAATATGTCAAGAAACTCCATTTCCTCTTGGATGTATCTGTGCAGAAAACTGTGGTTCTAAAGCACCAAATGTTTCTCTAAATATTTGATACCAAAATTTGTGCACAGGGTATGGAAAATATTCATCAGATCATGCACATCTTAATCTCTTTGTTGTCGCAGCATAGTCCATTGTATGTACTTGTCCTCATAGCTACCCAAAGGGTAATATTTTTTTTTAATGGCATCTCTGAAATAATCCCAAGCAGGTACGATTGAGAACAGGGAGGATTCCCTCTCGTCCTTTTTCTCATAGTAGGTTTTCCACCAGTGCTTGACATGGGGGGCAGCTTTGAGTAGTGAAAAAGTAATCTTTTCCCAATTGGAAAAGTCATGAACTAAAACATATCCTTCTAATAGGTTCAACCATCAATATATGGCATCTACATCTATTTGGCCCTAAAATATGGGAATGTTGAAGTTAACTTGTACCTTAAAAGGAGTGGCACCTCCTGAGTGGCTGTCGGATGAAGATGCATCATCAGTGTATAGACACCAAAGGATCTGGGAAAAGTTATCCATCATTGCTTTCCTTTGTTTCTCCATTGACTGCTTGGCCTTGTTAGGGTTTCAATGTTTTGGCCAGATTGGCAAGACCAAAAGACTAGAAAACATCATAACCACTTTGGGATCCTAGGATCTAGCCCTCCTAGATCCAGAGAGGGATCTCTCCATAAAAGCAAAGAATGATATATCTTTGAAAGCTCAAGATGAGATATTAGGCTAGGTATGAAGAACAAGGGGGTTTAAATGATTTGGTTGGTTTTTGGGTTGGTCGGAGATCATTAACTGAGAAGGTTGAATGGAATGGAAAGGAACAAAGAAGTAGGATGTTTCGGTAAAAGAGGATAGGTTAATAATGTGCCATCCATTGGGCTATGGAGTCATAAAAGGGGATTACTTGCATAAAAAATATCCAAGGCTTTCCATAGGGAAAGTGATCTATACCAAAGGATCTTTTAGATAGATGGTGGAATGGAACATTAAGGAGTGAAGGTGAAAGAAGGAAAGAAACCCATTTTCAGTCTGGAGATTAGGTCAGATATCATTTAAATCCATACCTGCTTTTACATACTCAAAGGAAACTCTCAATGAAGATACAGAGGGCAGCTTAAGATCAGGTCAAAGGTCATTTAACTCCAGGCCTGCTTCAACATATTCCAAGAGAAAAACTGAGATAAGATTTAACACAGAACTAGGCCTAAGATCATAGAAGGGCTTTTAACATTCAATGCTTTGACACCAACTCAAGGGATCTTAGAAAGGCCAACCTATTGGAAAAGGACCCCAGTGGACATGGCTTACAATAAATCCCTGGTATCCCAATTCTTCCAGCTTAAACCCAACCAGAATATCTAAGCAACAAACCCTGAATTCACACATCAGTAAGCATGGGCTGGACCAACATCTTTAACTGGTTAAATTGCATGAATTTTCTCTTAGATTCACTATCAGTAGAAAAAATCAAGGATAAGAAGAGTAGTGGGCATTAAGGTACCATGCAGGGGTGTATCTTAAGCCTGATTTACTAATTCTTATCAAATAAATATGAACAACATGATTAAAATGAAAAAGGACAGGAAACATCACCCATAATATAGACCAAGACCCTGTGAAATTTCTTGATTAATTGATGTGAAAAACCAATCACATACACTAAGCTCAATAGCTGATACAGTCCAAACTTTCTCCTTCCAGCCTACTAAATTACAAACTACTCAGCTACTCTCCCTCCAGTAACTGTTCTAACGGTCAAATGAATCCCTCTAACTACAACAACAACAAAAGCCTTTACAATATGTTCTTCAGGGGTTCTTATAGGAGAATGAGTAACTATGGAAGTAGATGTAAATTAAATTGACTCATTAAGACAGAGTGGAGGTAGAAGATCGAGCCCACTCTGCTTAATGACTCTGCATTGCTGTATGTACTCTATAGTATGGTCCAGGAGTCTTTGTCAGGTCGATATTTGACCTCAGATGTGTTCTATGAAGTCATTTTGGCTGTATGGTACTCTATGGTAGCCTTCTGAAAATAATTAACTGGGATAGAAAGGTCTGCGGGTCTCCATACTCCATAACTGCAGTCCTGACAGTATTTAGGAAGATTCTATCAGTGTACTAACTATTAAGGGCTCGAGGAGGCATGGAGACTTCTGTCGGAAGGTGTCCTTTCTGAGAAAATGTACTACTGATGATGAAGCACAAATATGGCTTGTTTCATGTGCTCTTTGGTCTTCAAATTGTGTCTTCTTCCTTTGAACACGGGATTAAGGCATTAAATCTTCAAGATCAGGCTCAAAAAACTTTAATCCTCTTTTTTGAAATACATTTCTGCTACTGAAATGGTTATCTCTGCGCTTTGAGTCACATTAATTGTGACTTTGGAGACATAGTAAAATTACCACTCTGTAAACCCTGCATAATGCAAAAATCATTATAAAATCCAGGGGAGGTGGTGGAGAAATGCCGTGGAGGCCTATGAAATGGTTGCGGAATGGTGAATGTAGGCGAAACGGGTAAAAAACATTGTAAAATGGTGGAAGGGATGGTCTGCTAGAGGTTTGGTGTAGAGAGAGTCGTGAACCGTCCGATCAGGTATGGGAATGGTGATCAACGGCCAAGATTTATGAATGGAGGTGTTAATGTTAAGTCAGGCGAAGGAAAGAGGCCTTTAGTGTAAAACACAAAGGTTTAAGGTTTGGCTGTATTACAAAGAAAATGGGCCAAAATGAATGAAAATGGGGACCTTTAATGGTGGGACACAGCGGGCGGAGGGCGATTAGCTTTGGACCGTTGGATCAGCAGGAGGCAATCAATGGCGGAGGTTAAGTGATGAAGTTAATAGAGGCCCCGATGAAGAAATATGGTGGAGGGCATGATGCCATGTAGGCCGTTGATCTTGGATTGAATGGACGGTCATGATCGAATTGGAATATCGCAATCGGGGGAGACAGAGGGTAAAATTTTAAGGACTTCCGATTGGAGATGGTGTGATTGAGCGCCAGCCGTCCGATCTGGAACAAGATTGACAGCATAGATTAAATCAGTAGGGAGAAAGACAGGTGCAATGAGCAGGGAACGATGATGTCTAGACTGTTGGATCCGAACGGATGAATGGCTAGGATTCAATCGAGCCTCGGCAATCAGGAGGATCAACAACATGGGATTGGGCGCTTTTCAATTTGCGATTACATGCCAACCGTCGAATCTGGAAACAGATCGACGGTCCACATGTAATCGGAGGGGTGAATGCATAGAAGCGATGGGGTGTGCTGCGGAATAAGTGTTGGCCGTCAGATTTTAAAGATCAATGGTTGAGATCGCGGCACGGGTCTACAGACCAAAACCCAATCGCATCGGAACTTTTTCGTTTAACAAAGAAATGTGCTCCCCACAAAACCTCCGATTGCGATAAGCGCCTATGGGCTTAGCACTTGGTCTCGGCGCCCGGTTGTATGGTGGGGAAGTGGTTAGGGGCTGGCCAAAAGGATATTAAGCCTACTATAAAGTAAAAAGTGGGTTTTTGGCTTAAATTTAGTGTATCTTAAGGCCAAAAGAGGGGTTCGGTAGAGAGAAAAAGGGATTTTTAAGCCAGACAAAGGATATTTGCAAGGTTTAAAAGGGATTTAGGGTGATTTAGAGGGTTAATGAGGGATTTTGGAGGAATTTGTAAAGGGGAAAAAGGTGATGAAAACAGGGGCTTTGAGGGGACAAAATGGGCGAATGGAGGCCTTCTTGAAGCATTCTTCTTCTCAAAATAGCGGGCTTTTTAAATGGAAACAACAGTGAAGATTGTTCAAAGGGAAAAGACACATAGAGGCTTCAAGAATGATATGTTTTCAGCGGAAATGTATTTCTTGAAGGCTTAAAAAAATTTTAGCCACCTGTTTGCTTGTCAAAAATTTCATAGGTGGCTAACAGTGGCTCCACATGGGGATGGCATCTTCTTGAAGGTGTCAAGAATTCAGATCATGATCTTTGGAGTAGGCCAGATGCCTGGTACTTGACACATCCATTTTCTTTCTTGGGTCAGCTGCCACAAACCATGAAGACATCATATCAGCAGTAATACTCTCCCAAACAACTACCTACCCATACTACTGTCCTAACATTTTTTCTTCTGGGTGCATTTGGATTTGCAGACCCTTTACATCATCAATTTTTACAAATAGGAAAATAAACCTATTCTACTGCTACCCTTATTGCTCCATGAGGCCAGATTAAATTGTTGGCCTCATAGCTTCTCTACCTAAACTAATATATGCTAGGATTAAACTGTCTAGCAGACTTCTTCTCTACATTCTAAGACAGAAATTGAAAAACAGTCAAGCCAGGATTAGACTATCAGGCTTGTTGGAATTTGCAGAAATTAAAAAACCACTAACTAAATGCTCACAGGTTGAGCTTTATTGAGCTTTCCTACCTACCCTACTCTAACTTGAAATACTTACAAGTCTAGCTTATAAAACTTCTCTTCCAATACATCCAGTCCATAAAATGATCCCAGGACTAGTCTCCTCTGCTCAATTCTTTGAGCATGCTGGATAGGCAGGGCCACTCCCATTCTCTTTGTTCCTTAACAACAAGTTTTAAAAATTTTCTTGTTGTCTGCAACACGCTGCTCAAAAATACCTTTGATCCTTCTTCAAATGTTTGCAGGAACTGAACATAAGGATCATGAAATGATACCTGGTTGTGAATATTTGGCAGGTAGGCTTCAACCAGGATTTCTCCGTCTTCCACTGGACCTAGAACAAGACTCTCTTGAGAAAGGGAAACTCCTTCATCTTCTTCATTTCCTGAACTGGAGGACTCATCATATATTGCAGCTGTGTCCTCTTGGAGCTCTGATATATTCTGCTCTGGTGGGCTGAGCTCTGTGAAAATATCCATGTATTCTTGAGCAAGGGTATGTTCCTTTGCTTCCTCTTTTTCAAGAGAAGGCCCCTTAATTTTGACCTGCTCAAAAATCTCTTCTTTGCTTTCTTCTTCATCCTCTGAGATGGAAGGCTGTTGATTTCCAATCACATGCAAATTGTTACTGATGCCTTGTAATGAAGTGAAGGAAAGGTCTAGAGATCCTTCACCCTCTTCTGCACTTTTAAAGCTTTCTTCATCAGTATCGTAAATGGTCTGGCTTTGCTCATTACTCTCTTGGATTTTATGGAACTGATATTCCTCCCACAAATCTACTAATGATGACCCTGCAAGATTATCTTCTGTTTGGATAACATCATCATCAGATAGATCAAAAATAGGAAAATCATGAATGTAAGTAATGCTACCAATCAGACAAACTGGATTATCAGCTGATCTTTCTTCACTCTGATTTACATGTGAGATTTCCAACTCTGTAAAACCAAGCTCATCAAATGAATGGGCAAGAACTTCTGTTGTGCAGAAAATTTCAAAGGCTGGCTGTCCATTGATGATCTGATCTATTTCTTCTTCTGTCAAAGGGCAAGATGGTCTTGTGTTTCCTTGAGCAGAAGTGCAGCAGCTCTCTGTTTCTTTTGAAGACTGGATTTGAGGTAGAATGTCATCTGAAGCCTCAACTGCAAGGGATGATGGATCAGCATATGAGCTTTCAGGAATATCTTGAGGAATGTCTACTATCTCTTGACTTTTTTCTTCCTCAGTTGATTCATCCATGTTCTTGTGATAGCTAGGATGCATATGAAATTCTTGAATGGATGTTAACAGATCTTCAAGATGCATATTAACCAAATCCTCATCAATATCTAACAGGTACTTTATGATATTATGAGATTTATCACAACAATCCCATGATAAGGATGGAGAGTTTCCTTTATAATTCTTGTAAAATACTTGGTGCATGTCCTTTAAAGAAAAAAAACTTTTGGGTTCTAACAATTCATATCAATTCCTAGCTTTTCCTTCTAATGTTGCCATGAACATTTTCATTAGACAGTCTTCATGTCATTCAACTTTAAACTTCCACACATGTATATGAAACTTGATGAGATGTAGCAAGGGGTCATCAACATTTCACCCTGAATGGTAGGCAGGTTTTCTAACCAATCTACTTCAGGAATTTTGTCTGGGAATCTAGGGATATGCTCCCTACTCATTGGGGCATATCTTATCTGTATGCATGGAATAATTTTTTTAAATCAGAAAGAGGTCACTGTATCTTCTCAACCAGTTCAGAGTCTTCTACCAGTGGAGTCATTTGGTATGTTAGGAGTTATGGAGTGTGGAGTCGCCAGGTGGATGAATGTGAATGTTTGAAGCACGATTTTGTACACCATCAACAATGATATACCAATCTAAAGGCATTGGTCTGAGTTTTTCCCCAGTGGAGTTGCCATTATGTTGGGGTTCTAGTGTTTTGGCTAGATTAGCAAGACCAAAAGACTAGACAACATCATAACCACTTTGGGATCCTAGGATCTAGCCCTCCTGGATCCGGAGAGGGATCTCTCCATAAAAGAAAAGAATTATATATCTTTGAAAGCTCAAGATGAGATATTAGGCTAGGTATGAAGCACAAGGGGGTTTAAATGATTTGGTTGGTTGGAGATCATTAACTGAGAAGGTTGAATGGAATGGAAAGGAACAAGTAGTAGGATGTTTCGGTAAAAGAGGATAGGTTAATAATGTGCCATCCATTGGGCTATGGAGTCATAAAATGGGATTACTTGCATAAAAAATATCCAAGGCTTTCCATAGGGCAAGTCATCTATACCAAAGGATCTTTTAGATAGATGGTGGAACAAAACGATAAGGAGTGAAGGTGAAAGAAGGAAAGAAACCCAATTTCAGTCTGGAGATCAAGTCAGATATCATTTAAATCTAGACCTACTTTGACATACTCGAAGGCAACTATCAATGAAGATACAGAGGGCAACTTAAGATCAGGTCAAAGGTCATTTAACTCTAGTCCTGCTTCAGCATATTCCAAAAGAAAAACAGAGATAATATTTAACATAGAACTAGGCCTAAGATCGGAGAAGGGCTTTTAACCTTCAATGCTTTGACACCAGCTCAAGGGATCTTAGAAAGGCCAACCTGTTGGAAAATGACCCCAGTGGACAGGACTTACACTAAATCCCTGGTATCCCAATTCTTCTAGCTTAAACCCAACCAGAACATATAAGCAAAAAACCCCATAAGCATGGGTTGGACCAGCATCTTTAATTGGTTAAATTGCATGAATTTTCTCTTAGATTCACTATCAACAGAAAACATCAAGGATAAGAAGAGCAGTGGGCATTAAGGTACCATGCAGGGGTATATCTTAAGCCTGATTTACTGATTCTTATCAAATAAATATGAACAGCATGATTAAAATGAAAAAGGACAGGAAACATCACCCGTAATATAGACCAGGATCCTGTGAAATTTCTTGATTAATTGATGTGAAAAACCAGTCACATACACTAAGCTCAATAGCTGATACAGTCCAAACTTTCTCCTCCCAGCCTACTAAATTACAAACTACTCAGCTACTCTCCCTCCAATAATTGTTCTAATAGTCAAATGAATCCCTATAACTACAACAACAACAACAACCTTTACAATATGTTCTTCAGGGGTTCTTATAGGAGAATGAGTAACTGTGGAAGTAGATGTAAATTAAATTTAATAATTAAGACAGAGTGGAGGTAGAAGATCGAGCCCACTCTGCTTAATGACTCTGCATCGCTGTATGTACTCTGAATTATGGGATGGGAGTCTTTGTCAGGTCTATATTTGACCTAAAATGTGTTCTATGAAGTCCTTTTGGCTATATGGTGCTCTATGGTAGCCTTCTGAAAATAAGTAACTGGGATAGAAAGGTCTACAGGTCTCCATACTCCATAACTGTGGTCTTGGTAGTCTTTAGGAAGCTTCTATCAATATACTAACTATTAAGGGATCGAGGAGGCATGGAGACTTTTTTCAGAAGGTGTCCTTTCTGAGAAAATGTACTGTTGA
Organism: Pinus albicaulis; assembly: GCA_034641835.2. Classification (NCBI taxonomy): domain Eukaryota; kingdom Viridiplantae; phylum Streptophyta; class Pinopsida; order Pinales; family Pinaceae; genus Pinus; species Pinus albicaulis. The sequence goes on along the minus strand of CM076572.1, from coordinate 1,102,326,168 downwards.
TGCTGAAGCACAGATATGGCTTGTTTCATGTGCTCTTTGGTCTTCAAACTACGCCTTCTTCCTTTGAACATGGGATTAAGGCGTTAAATCTTCAAGATCAGGCTCGAAAAACTTTAATCCTCTTTTCTGATACACATTTCCGCTGCTAAAATGGTTATCTCTGTGCTTTGAGTCACAGTAATTGTGACTGTGGAGACAGAGTAAAATTACCACTCTGTAAACCCTGCACAATGAAAAAAATCATTATAAAATCCAGGGGAGGTGGCAGAGAAATGTTGTGGAGACCTGTGAAATGGTGGTGGAATGGTGAATGCAAGCGAAATCGGTAAAAAACAATGCAAAATGGTGGAAGGGATGGTCTCCTGGAGGTTTGGTGTAGAGAGAGTCATGAATCGTCCAATCAGGTATGGGAATGGTGATCAACAACCAAGATTTATGAATGGAGGTGTTAATATTAAGTCAGGCGGAGGAAAGGGGCCTTTAATGTAAAACACAAAGGTTTAAGGTTTGGCTGTATTACAAAGAAAATGGGCCAAAATGAATGAAAATGGGGACCTTTAATGGTGGGACCTAGCGGGCGGAGGGTGATTAGCTTTGGACCATTGGATCAGCAGGAGGAAGTTAATGGTAGAGGTTAAGTGATGAAGTTAATAGAGGCCCTGATGAAGAAATATGGTGGAGGGCGCGATGCCATGTAGGTCGTCGATCTTGGATTGAACGGACAATCACGATCAAATCAGAATATCGCAATCAGGGGAGACAGGGGGTAACACTTTAAGTAATTCCGATTGGCAATGGTACGATTGAGCACCAGTTGTCCGATCTAGAACAAGATCGACGACGGAGATTAAATCGGTGGGGAGAAAGACGGGTGCAATGAGCGGGGAGTGATGAAATCTAGACCGTTGGATCCGAACGGATGAATGGCTAGGATTCAATCGGGGCTTGCTAATCAGGAGGATCAACAACACGGGATTAGGCGCTTTGTGATCTACGATTACACACCAGCCGTCAGATCTGGAGACAAATCGACGGTCCACATGTAATTGGAGGGGTGAATGCATAGAAGCGATGGGGCGAGATGCGGAATAAGCGATGGCCATCAGATCTTAAAAGATCAACTGTAGAGATCGCGGCGCTGGTCTACAAACCAAAACCCAATTGCATCAGAACTTTTTCATTTAACAAAGAAATGCGCTCCCCACGAAACCTCCGATTGCGATAAGCGCCTATGGGCTTAGCGCCTAGTCTTGATGCTTGGTTGTATGGTGGGGAAGTGGTTAGGGGCTGGCCGAAAGGAGCTTAAGCCTATTATAAAGTAAAAAGTGGGTTTTTGGCTTAAATTTAGTGTATCTTAAGGCCAAAAGAGGGGTTCGGTAGAGAGAAAAAGGGATTTTTAAGCCAGACAAAGGATATTTGCAAGGTTTAAAAGGGATTTAGGGTGATTTAGAGGGTTAATGAGGGATTTTGGAGGAATTTGTAAAGGGGAAAAAGGTGATGAAAACAGAGGCTTTGAGGGGACAAAATGGGCGAATGGAGGCATTCTTGAAGCATTCTTCTTCTCAAAACAACAGGGCTTTTTAAAATGGAAACAATAGTGAAGATTGTTCAAAGGGCAAAGACACATAGAGGCTTCAAGAATGATATTTTTTTAGGGGAAATGTATTTCTTGAAGGCTCAAAAACATTTTAGCCACCTTTTTGCTTGTCAAAAATTTCATAGGTGGCTAACAGGCTCGACACTCACTTATGTTGTGAGTGGAGCTCTTATGGAACTCACACCAATTTCCCATTTCCTTCTTTGGATTCATGGTGTTTTCTTCGTTTGTGGCTTCGACGGGTTGTCCTAGGCCGCCCCACCTTGGATTTGTCTTTGTTCTATAGTTTGGGGGCGCCTTTCCCTTCTTATGTTTGAATTTCTACTCAATATTGAAAGCATTCATTATGTTGCACCAAGTGAGGAGATGTCGAGGAACTCCATTTCCCCTTGGATGTGTCTATGCAGAAAACTATGGTACTTAAGGACCAAATGTTTCTCTGAATATTTGATACCCAAATTTATGCACAAGGTATGGAACTAATTTGTCAGCTCATGCACATCATGGTCCTTTTGTTGTCACAGCATAGTCTATTGTATGTACTTGTCCTCATAGCTCACCATACGATAATATTACTCCTTGATGGCATTTTAGAAAGAATTCCAAGTGGGTGCGACCAAGAACAGGGAGGATTCCCTCTCGTACTTTTGCTCATAATAGGTTTTCCACCAGTCCTTGACATAGGGGGTGGCTTTGAGGAGTGAAAAAGTAATATTTTCTCGTTGTAAAATTCATGAAATGAATACTATCCTTCTAATAGATTCAACCATCTATTTATTGTTCCTGCATCTATTTGGCCCTCGAATATGGGAATGTTGAAGTAAACTTATAACTTAAAAGGAGTGGCACCTCCAGAGTGGATTTTGGATGAATATGTGTCGTCAATGCATAACCATTGAAGGATCTGGGCAAATTTATCCACAATCACATTTGTTAGCTTGAGGGGTCCTGACCTAGGTTCAGAGTTATGGATAAACTAACAAACCCTCCCACTACTGGCCCTTTCGGCAATGATCTTCTTGCACAGACCAAGGTCTCAACCAAAGCAGTATGGGCGGGTGTTGGAACCAGGTTTCTATACCCTGAGAGAGAATTTAATGAATTGGACCTCAGCAAAACCTAAAGTGAATTTATACGGAGTGCCACGGTTATAACATAATCATAGATAATGCACAATTATCAACAGAATAACACAGAAATATTGTTCACTTTAGCACATATACAAATCAGAACTAGATCTAGATCTTAATAAATGTAAACACTTCACAGATCTATCATCAATAATCATGCAGAATTAGTCAAATATCCTTGTGCAATCATTAACTAGTAAACAGACAATGTGATTCTAACAGAGCATAAATAGTAACTAATATAGATGCAAAACATAGAGAGCTTCGCCAAAATTTTTCTTCCTATTATCTTTCATATCTTTCAATACATCAATTGTCTTTCCAAAACCCTTACAAAACCCTTACAAACCCTTCCGCACACATAGCTAGCGGATTCTGCACATAGCCAGGACTAGGTCTCCATGCACACAGCAAACAGGAGCCTTTCAACCCAACCCAAAAACCCTTGCAGACGCATAAACTATCATAACATTAATGTCATGAACTTGTACTTAACTAATTATCTTATACATACTCTATCTATTTATAATACGCCTAGCGCGGAGATACTATGGTCTCAAACCATGGTTTGAGGTCCACAGCTTACATTTAAGCCCATTTACAACCAAACTTGGGGACTAAAATCCCCTTGACTTCATTTGTGCAGCACGCTCATACAAAAATACAAAAAGTTTCTTTAGAACTTATACCTTAAGGGACCCCGCTCCAATAGGACCCCAACATGAACTTGTGACTCGTCCCGAGTCACTGAGGCATTGTCTCCTTAGTCTTAGCCTAAAGTGCCTTGACAGAAGTCTGGAGAGGGAGCACTAACTCGAGGCTCTATGCTGCTACACTGTGTGCTTGCTGAACCATATTTTTCTTTAGCAGATAAAAACTCTTTTGGCAGTCCTCATCCCAGCATAACGTTGCATCCTTTTTTAGCAGCTTTTCCATGGGTGCAATTATCAGCGCATATCCCTTAATGAACTTTCTATAGTACCCAGTATGCCCAATATTGAGTGTAACTGCTAAATATTCTTAGGTACTTATAAATTAACTATGAAAACAACCTTGGCAGGATCCACCATCAATCCTTGCTAGCAGAGAATGTGTCCAAGTAGTATTCCAAAAGGTACACAAAAAATACACTTCTTTAGATTCAGTGAGATCTGATACTTCCTACAAGTATCCAGGATTAAGTGCAGATTGGACACATGTTTCGTTAACAACCCAAAGACATTCCAATCATCATAATATACCTCCAAAAATTTATGTATAAATTATTTAAAATCATCAACTATCACGCGCAAGAAAATGGCAGGACAATTATTCAATCCAAATGGCATAACTATATATGGGAAGTATCCCCATTCAATAGCAAAATTTATCTTGCTCTTATCTTCTGGCGCAATATGTATCTGATGATAGCCTGAAAACCCATCTGTAAAAGAATATTCTTCTTGTCCTCCAACATTATCCAATATTTCATCTGAAAATGGGGTTGGGAATGGATCATGCACACAAGCATCATTTAGTTTGCATAGATCAACACAGATTCTAATATCTCCCTTGATCTTATTATATTGCACATTCATTGGACTTACCCAATCATATTATTCCACAGGCTCAATGATTCATGTTGCCACCATTTTATCCAATTCTTCTTTCACTTTCTGCTTATATCTTGGGTTCAGCCTTTATGGATGTTGTTTTACTGGGCGTGCATCAGGCTTCAATGTGATTTTCATCACTTCCAAGTCCCAAATGATTCGTTTCAATTCTGAAAACTTTAGAGGGAAATTATCTTGATATTCTATCAAAAACTCAACAACCTTGTATATTGTATCATCATCCCAGTAGTCTCCAATATTTGCTAACTTAGGTTGTTCTTCGGTTCCAATATTCACATGTCTTAACATTAATGAATTTGTCACATCCAACGAGTTGATTGAGGGCCCATCCACTGCGCACTGCCATTCATATTCAAGAATCATGATATTCCTTGGATCCTCATCATTTTTTTCTACTGTCAAGTTTCTACAATTCACAATAGCATTCATCTACGTGTCCCAAGCTGGTGGCACGCACTCAATCACAGGCTGAGTGGAATCAAATATTACTTCTTGAATATTATGCAGAGCATGAACAATTGTTTCAAACCCACTTTCAAAGCTAAAGGTAAGAATAAAATTGTCTATCAGCGCAGGCCATTCACTAGTGCCTCTGCGCAACTTGGTTTCCAGGTACCATTCAGGTGGCACCTTCCCCAGTGAGTGAATAAACATATGACCCATTCAAGCTTGCTTTTGCACCCCATACCTGATTCCACTTGGAAAAATGGTTGCGGGGATCTTCTTTTCCATAGTATACATCCTCCATTTTAATAATTGGACATTCAAACTGTAGCCTCATCATGCGCACACATTCCTCCCATCTTCCCATATTATCCTTATGTGTTTCCCACCATCTTGTTAGAGTAGCACGCAAGCCAAGATCCAAAGTATGGAATATATATCCTTCAGGCACAGTCCTTTCCATCTCTCCTATAAACATGTTAACATTAGTTGAGCCATCATAGTGTGGAAAATCAAGTACCTCAGAATTTATACAACGCAGAGCTTGGGTCCCATGGTTACAACACAGCGTAGACACCTCATGCAGTCGGTTCTACCAATTCTCTAGTTCTTCTTCAGATTCTAAAAAGCAAGATATAACCTTCTCCCATTTAATATTCCTATCAACTGTTGGATTAATCTAGTCTTCCTTATACAAAGTTAGCTTATATATTTGATCAATCTCATCCTCAACGCACACTGGTTCAATATACCTTTTTCCTTCTGCAAGATCGACAAGAATGATTACCCTAACTCCGTTTCTCTCAAATTCCATTTTCCTTATCTTCAGATTGATCACCCCATCCATTTCAATGGCCCAATCCAATCCTAGTAGTGTGGGATAGGGATCAATATCATCTACAATATGCATGACTTCAAAGTATGCCAACACCTTAACACCTTCTATATTGACTACAACTCTTGACAACCTTCCCAAAGGAATGATCTTGTGTTGATTGACCATGCACAGTTGGATAGTAGACCATTCTAGCTTCGGCTCTCCCATGTGCCACCAAGTTTTTTTAGATAGAACATTATCATCTGATCCCAAATCTAAATTTACTTCGTTCATTTCATAAGCACCAATTTACGCAGTCTTACGCATCTCTCTACCTGTTCTCTTCTTGTTCTTATATATTTTGTTGACTACTCATTGTTCTACCATGGGCTATTATTTTTCTATGAAATTATCTATCAATACCTGTAAATTTTGAACATCCTTATTGTTGCGCAACAAATTTATGCATGCTTTTAAAAATGGCTTAATCTCCTCTCCTCCTCCTGCTTCCTTTAGTGTTCTACCACTTGTTGAAGTACCTCCTTCTGCAAATTATTTCCTTGCTTCAGTAAAGGTTTCTTTTGTGTGTCAAATATTAAAGCTTAAAGCCTTCTTTGTTTTCAGGTGCTTTTCGGATCCATACATCAGTAACAGGTTGCTTTCCCTTATCTTCATTGGTGGCTACGCCACTCCTGGTAACTACGTTCACACAGGGATCTTATTCACGAGTTGTTGCGTGAACCATTTGAATATTCTGCATTGGAGTATTCTTTTCATGCATTTAAGCAATCAAGACAAGACAATATTCTATAACATGATCAAATTGTCTATAGTACCTGCAGGACTATCACGCTGGATTCAGACAGTTGTGCGCATAATGACCAGCATCACCACAGTTATAGAAAATTACTTTTCCTCTTCCTTGACCAGTTGATCCTCCTCCATGAACTCTTCCTCTATCTTGGAATACTCTGCACCTAGAAGGGGATGTTGGTGATGTAGGCTAAACTTGCATTCTATATATCTCTGCTTTACCCAACATCATTTCATAGGTACGGAAATTCTTCTCATCATTCCCCAATGACGAACAAAACTTGAAAAAATAATTTCTTTAAGTAAAGCTGATATTTTCTGATCCTTGGGAAAGAATCAGTGTTATGTAGTCCAACAATTTGACATATAGTGCACCATATAAGGTTCTTCAATAGACTAGGACCTCCAGCTTTTAGATAGTTGTTGAAAATAGGACATTGGTCTTTATGGTGCCTAAAAGATTTGCTTTTGTTGCACCACACATCAGCGCATACCTCCTTGCCTTTTTCTTTGCACATAATTTAAATTTCTAGATGCATGGCTTCTAGCTGACTCTGAATTTGTTGAGTTCCCAGTGCAACAGGTGTTGGGGTAGCCTCGAGTTTCATTGTAACCTCTACAACCTCATCTTGTGTGGAAATATTTTGTTGACCTAATGGTTGGCACAGATGACAGAACAACGTAGAAATGAACCATTATTTATGTTGAGTATCATCAATCATGAATCCACCATCTCTGATGGTGTGCTTTAACCTTTGATCAGCCTCCCATATGGATTCAGTAGGTTCCTGACTTAGGTTTCTTAAACTACTCTTTCAGGGCTGCTTTAATTTCTTCCAAAGTAGCATTAGGGTTTTCTTGCACATACCTAATGTACCAGTCTAGTGCACGATCTTGAAATGTAGTAGCCAGTTGAGATTTTCTAATATCAATGTTATTAACCTATTGAGCCTGCCATATGGCCTCAGTTACAAACCATAAGTGATCAGTGTCCTCATTTCCAATACCCCTAAAATTAGGTAACTTCATGGGTGCATCCATATCTACTTTAGGGGGAGGTGGAGGTAGAGGTGGAGTGGGTAATCTGTGATGTGAGCTTAGAAGTGGAGTGGATGGAGTGGGAAACAGATTCAAGGGTTTCTGATATGACAAGCTTTCTTCTTCAGAGTCACTTGAGCTAGCAATTTTTAGTTCATGTTCACTATTAGATCTAGGCTTCAGAGGTTTGTAAATGACTTTTTCAGAGTCTTCGCGGTAAATTATTCCACTACGCGTAATTGAACCTCTTCGATGCATTCAAGTAGTATGTTCGCATAGAAAACCCCATTCGCACAATATAATTTTTTGTAATAATTTCAATGAGCACAGGAACTTACCTCTAGGGCTTTTGAAAAACCTTCTTTCAGCTTCAGAGTATGAAACAAGTTGGTCAACAAATAATTTAGTAAAAAATCCTCCTAAGAGGTGATCTATCCAATGATCTACCGCACGAGTGATCTTATTATCAAACTTCTCCACTTGGTAGATCAATTAGGGAGTCCACTCTATGACTACATCGTCCTTTATACAGTGATGGAATTCTGCTAAGCGCGAAAATCACTCCTATATTTTGTGTGCAAAGGAAAAAAAGAAAATTTCATGCACTTCTGTATAAATATACTTCTGTACCCACTGTTTGTCAGACATCTTAGTGCTTCTATTCAATTGCATCGCAAATTCAAGGATCTTCCTATCCAACCAATCTTGTAATTCGTTGTGTGACAGATACCACAACATCAAATCTCCCTCAAAATGATGATCCTAGCCTCGGAAACGAAACCATTTGTTGGATTTAGGGGTCTTGACCCAGGTTCAGATATATTGATAAACCAACAAACCCTCCAACTATTGGCCCTTTCAGCAATGATCAGCTTGTGCAGACCAAGGTCTCACCCGAAGTAGTATGGAGGGGTGTTGGAACTAGGTTTCCACACCCTGAGAGAGAATTTAATGAAGTGGTCCTCAGAAAAACCCAAAGTGAACTTATACAGATGTGTGCAATAATTATAACAGAATTAGAGAGAATGTGCAATTATCAACAAAATAACACAAAAATATTGTTTTTTTTAGTGCAGACATAGATTAGAACTAGATCTAGGTCTTAATCAATGTGAACACTTAACAGATCTATCATCAACAATCATGCACAATTAGTCATATATCCTTGCTCAACCATTAACGAGTAAACAAAAAATGTGATCCTAACATAGCATAAACAGTAAGTAATATAGATGCATAACACAGAGAGCTTCGCAAAACTATTCTTTCTATTATCTTTTAGATCTATCAATACATTAACGGTCTTTCCAAAACCCTTACAAAACCTTAGAAACCCTTCCACACACACAACAAGGACTAGGTCTTTGTGCACACAGCTAACAGGATCCTTTCAACCCAACCCAAAAACCCTTACATATGCATAAACTATCAGAACATTAATTTCATGAACTTGGAGTTAAATACTTAGCTTAGACATACTCTATCTATTTATAATACAAGTAGCACGTAGATAATATGGTCTCAAACCATGGGTTGAGGTCCATAGTTTAAATTTAAGCCCATTTACATCCAAAATTGGGGACTAAAAGCCCCTTGACTTCATTAACACAGCACGCTCATACAAAAATACAAAAAGTGTCTTTGGAACTTGTGCCTCAGGGGACCCCGCTCCAACAACATTCCTTTGTTTCTCAAGGGCCTCCTCAAGCAATATTTTCATACGATCTCCTGCTCCCTCGTGTTTCTTTTCTTCCGCCATGGGAGGTTGTCGAGGTTTTTGAGGATGATCTTGCAAAGGTTCGAGCAAATCTAGCCCTAACTCCTTATACACTGATCTCATTGGGGACATGCAAAGAAAGATCTAGAAATAACAGGCCCAACTCTGAAACCACTGATCCAGACTTATGCAGGAAGGAAATAAAATACAGAAATCAATATAAGCACATAGATACAATAGAAATAAAACTTCATTTCATTAATATCAAATAACTGAAATATGCTTATAGACATAATGGAAATAAACTAGCTTGGGTGATGGTAGCTTATCTCTGAGATGAGATGTGGAAGCTACATGCCTCTAAACTATGTTATAATGAGGCTCAAGGGCCTTTTTATTATTGAAAAACATGGGCTTAGGGTCCTAACTTGGTTATATTATCTCTGTTTGGGGCATAAATATATCGTCATAAATATCTCTTCGAGTAATAAAATATTTTCCACATCCCCTACTTATGGTTATGGAATTACTGCGGGCCTCAAAAAAATGTTGTTTAGGGCGTCAGAACTGCTCTGAAAGTTCAAAACCCAAAAAACATCTAAAAATAGTAAATGTTGTTATAAACAAGGAAACTGATGAAACTGACTGGAAGTCTAGGCGGAATAGGTGGGTTTCCACCAATATCCACCTGGATCATTCCTCCCCCCTTATGCATTAATGGTCCCCATTACATGCAGAGCCTCCATGAGGAGAGTAAATTTCTATTGAACATGGTCCGTGGTGAACCACTTTCCCTAGTGAAGGAGTTGGCATGCTTTGACAACTAGATACAGTTGGATCCTTTGTTGACGGGTGTTCTTGATCTGTGTTTCCATGATCTGGTCAGTGGTGGCTTGTTCCATGCAGTCTAGTTTTAACTTTTTTGGTATGATTTGTTATTCAATGTTGGATGTGTCCAGTAATGTTGGAAAGTAGGGCCGAAGTTAGTCCACATTAAAAATTGGGTGCAGACATAGGAATTGTGGAATACTGAGCTCAAAGGCATTTTCCCTGAAAACCTTGGTGATGGCATATGTCCCATATTGGAGCAAACGAAGCTTGCAGTGGGGTCCAGCGAGGTGCTCCTTCTGCAAATGTAGCCAAAATTTTTCACCCACTGGAACTTTTATAGCACGAGATGTTGATCATGTCAATGCTTGTACTTAGCATTGGCTTTATCCAATATGTCATGGACTTGTTGGTGGATGTGATGAATGTGCTCAATGAAGTTGTTCACCATGACAACTTCATACTGGACATGAGTTGAATCTGCCTGAATAGTTACAAATGGTATGGCCACATCAATGGGACATAGTGGCTGGAATCTGAAGCCCACCTAAAAGGGTTTGTCAATAGTTAAGTTGTGGAGAGTCTGGTTATAGTTCTGTTGTACATAAGGGAGGGTTTCATACCATGTGTGTAGATGCTTTGATTTTTAGATGCGCATAATGTGTACGATCGTATTGTTGATGACCTCTATTTGACCATTAGTATGAATGTTGAAAGTTGTGGACTTAGTGAGCTTGATGTCTAGCATCGACCAAAGACTTGACCAAAATGTACTGTGTTGGGGTTCCTATGTTTTGGCAGATCTGGCAATACCAAAAGATAATACAACATCAAACCACTTTGGGGCCCTAGGATCTAGCCCTCCTAGACCCAAGGAGGGATATCTCCTGATAGAGCAAAGAATGATGTATCTTTGAAGCTCAAATTGAGATGTTAGGCTAGTTATGAAGCACAAAGGGGGGTTTTAAATGATTTAGTTGGTGGGTTGCTAGGTTTGTCATGAGACCATACACTGAGAAAGTAATGGAAGGAAATGAACAAAACATCAGGATGTTTCAGCTAAGAGGATAGGTCAAGAGAGTGCCATCCATTGGGCTATGGAGTCATGAAAGGTAATTACATGCAACAACTAGCCAAAGCCTCCAAAGGGAAAGTCATCTAATACTAAAGGATCTTTTTAGATTAGATGGTGGGATGGAACATTAAGGAAAGAAAGTGAAAGAAGGAAAGCAACCCAATTTCTGTCTATAGATCAGGTCAGAGGTCATTTAACTCCAGACCTGCTTGGACATACTCAAAGGCAGCTTTCAAAGGAGGGAAAAAGGGGCAGCTTATAGATCGGACCAGAGGTCATTTAACTCCAGGTCAGCTTTAGCATGCTCCAAGGAAAAAAAACAGAGATAAGTTTAATAGAGGGATATCAGAAAGGCCAGCTGGTTGCACAAGGATCCTAGTGGACAGGGTTAACTCTTATCCCCAGTGTTCCCAAATCTTCCAACTTAAACCCAACAATAACATCTAAAGACTGATTCATTTAATTCATACATCAGCTTGCAGCATAAGGAACTACTACATTGGTTAAATTAACTGAGACCAACCCTTAGGTAGTCACATTTAGCAGAAAACATTAAGGCAAGGAGAGCAGAAGCATAGGGTGCCTAACAAGGGAAAGTCCTATACCAGATTTCTGATGCAAGCCGGAAGAGCAATGAACAGCATGAAAATGAAATAAACAGAGTTAGGAAAACATCACCAATAGTAATAGACCAGGATCCTATGAAATATGCTTTGATTAATTGATAAAAAACCAGTCACATACACTGAGCTCAATGGCTGTTACAATCCAAACTTCTCCTCCCAGCCTACTACACACAACTACTCTGCTAATCCCTCCCAAACTGCTCTAACAGTCATAATGAATCCTTCTAACAGCAACGGCAGCAGCCGAACAACAACCTCTACAATTAGTTCTTGGGAATTCTTATAGGAGAATGAGAATAACAAGGGTAGATACAAATTAAATGTGTTCATTAAGATAGAGTGGTGGAAGAGCCCGAGCCCACTCTGCTTAATTAGCACCTGCATCGCTGTATGTACTCTGTAGACCGGTTTGGAGATCTCTGTCAGGTCGATTTTGACCTCTGGTGTTCCTTGTAGTCCTCTCGTCTGTCTGGGACTCAACGCTGCCCTCTGAAATTGATTAACCAGATGAAAGTCCGCAGGCCTTTTCATACCTCCATTACTTCAGCTTTCACAGTCTCAAGAAACCTCTGTCAGTAAAATATATTTAATAGCTCGAAGAGGCATGAAGACTTCTTCATGAGGTGTTCCTTTGGAGAAAAGTACTCTGCTGCTGTTGTGTTTTGCTTCCCATTTGTCGTTTTGCAGAGAACTTACCTTTCTTTTATAAATGCCGTTGAAATACAACTGAACTGAAATTGTGCCTTTGTGAAGGGAAGAATTTATTTGCATGGGAAAAAGGAAAAGGGGGAGAAGGCAGAACCCATATGAATCGCAATCGCAATGGGGTGGGAGCGGAGAGACACTGTTGAAACAAACCCACAAATTTCTGATGTGATTAGCCTGGGTCCAATGGGGAAATACACAGTGGAGCGGGGAATCCTTTTAAAATAAACGAGAAATGATTTTTTCACTTTATACAAAGGAACGAATGATATTTGTTAACAGGCGGAGGGCTAAAGTGGGACTGGGGTATGGATCATAATCGCAAATCGGAATCGGGAGGTGGAGCATGGCGGAGTGATGCAGCACAAAATTTCCGATGCGATTGGGGAAAACCCTTTGTAAACCGAAAATAATACAAATTTTCGATTTACAAAGGGATAACCCCTTTATTATATGAACGAGGTGGAAGAGTGGTATGGTGGGCCCGGCAGGTCTAATCACAATCGAAGGATCGGAACAATCAGGGATCAGACTTGCGATCATGCGATCGGGCGGAATGGAGCAATCGCAATCGGAGATCGGGAGCGGGCGGCAATCACAATCGGGAGAAAGAACATTGCGATGTGATCAATCAGAGGGGTTTGCGATCGGGCGGAATGGAGCGATCGCAATCGGAGATTGGGAGCGGGCGGAAATCACAATCGGGAGAAATAACGTTGTGATGCGATCAATCAGAGGGGATATATAATATATAAACTTTATAATAAGTTTATTACAGTGTATGGCGAGCATGGAAAGGGGAAGTGTTATAAAGGGCAGGACTTAATAATAAACGTTAACATTGTTTATTATAAGGTTCTAAGGGGTATGGTCGGGGGAGTGGTTGTATAAATCGTGTATTTTTGTTTTAACGTGATTTACAAAGTGATTTATAATCAGAAAGGGGGAAAAGGGGTATAAGACTTAAATAAAGCAAAGAGTAAGGGGAAAAGTGGGGAGATAGGGGGTATAAGGGCTTTTACTTCACTCAGGCACAGAATTCAATCCAGAAGTCAGTTTTGAGAGTGTAGCATACCGTTGGAAAGATTTTTTCAGACAATTTCTGATGGGTCCACTTGGAGATTGATCTGGTGTCGAACATGCTGCAGAAAAATTCTCTGAAGGCAGGGACATCAATTCATGGAGATAACAGCTTCAGAATAGTTACTAGAGGCAATGACTGGACTGACACTAACAGAAGGCACAAGGATGCTTCAAGGATGATGTGTTTTTGGAGGAAATGCATTCCTTGAAGGCTCAGAAACATTTTAGCCCCCCGTTTTCTTATCAAAAAATTTATGGGGTCTAACAGTGGCTCTACATGGGGATGGCTTCTTCTTGAAGGAGTCAAGAATTCAAAAAGTAAATCTTTGGTGTAGGCCAGATGCCTGGTGCTTGACTCATTCATTTCTTTCTTTGATTAGCTGCCACAAATTATGAAGACATCATATCAGCAGTCAAATTTCTCCCAAACAACTATCTACCCACACTATAGTCCTAACATTTTTCTTCTGGGTGCATTTGGACTTGCAGACCCTTTACATCATCAATTTTTACAAACAGGAAAATAAACCTATTCTAATTCTACCCTTATTACTCCATGAGGCCAGATTAGACTGTTGGCCTCATAGCTTCTCTACCTAATCTAATATCTGCTAGGATTAAATTGTCTAGCATATTTCTTCTCTACATTCTAAGACAGAAATTGAAAAACAGTCAAGCCAGGATTAGAATGTCTGACTTGCTGGAATTTGCATAAATTAAAACAACTAACTACATGTTCACACACTGAGCTTTATTTCAGACTCCCTACCTACCCTACTCTACTTGGAAATTTCTAATGTTCTAGGTGATACAATAATGCCAGTGCATCCATTCAAGCAGTAACAAAAAAAGATATGAACACTGACTGCCTATCAGAGATAACCACAGGCTACTCTACATGTGGTCCTTCCAAACTGAGGTCACCATTAGTAGTGACCACTCCTGATAAATCTGGCCCATGCTAAGGATCAACGCTGGAGTAATTGAGCTAATCAGGGCCTCCATGTACTCTGCCATAGGATCAACGAATGCATGATGTACACTCTCTTCTTTCTGGCATGCCATGATTGGTAGGCCGTTTGCGTCCTGGGAAGCTTCGATTATTGCATCTTCCACTGCATCTTCAGTGTGGCTCATGAAAGCTGGATCCTCTTCTTCTTGTATTTCGAAGAGCAGCGGAATCTCTTCTCTTTTGGGGGTAGGTAGACTTTCCAAAAATGCTCTGGGGTCTCTGAACTGATATGATCTTTCCTATGAGTTCAAAAGTTCAATCTCAGCTTCATACCTTTCAATCACTAGCTCTAGAAAAATTTTCTTGATCACGGGTCCGCCTTTTGAGCTAAGAGGAATAACCCCTGGAAGGTCCTCCACCTTATATTCTACCAAGTCACTAGAAATCGTATCACGACATACTTCCATGAAATCTGGAAACATTTCTGCAAACCGTTCAGGATCTTCCATTAGTGAAGTGACTTGGTCTTTGGCATGGATGATGTTGTACTGCGACATGGTCTCCCAGTGGAGTCTTGTGAACACACAGATAACCAGCGGCCTACTGATCACTAGTGGAGTCTTTTAATCATTCAGGAATTGTGGAGTCGCCAGGTGGATGATTTACAATTTTACTGTCCACCATAGTGATTTACCAAATCAAGATTTTGGTCTTAATTCCCCAGCGAAGTCGCCATTATGTTGGGGTTCCTATGTTTTGGCAGATTTGGCAATACCAAAAGATAAGACAACATCAAACCACTTTGGGGCCCTAGGATCTAGCCTTCCTGGACCCAGAGAGGGATCTCTACTGATAGAGCAAAGAATGATGTATCTTTGAAGCTCAAATTGAGATGTTAGGCTAGTTATGAAGCACAAAGGGGGGTTTTAAATGATTTGGTTGGTGGGTTGGTCATGAGACCATAGACTGAGAAAGTAATGGAAGGAAAGGAACAAAATAGCAGGATGTTTCAGCTAAGAGGATAGGTCAAGAGAGTGCCATCCATTGGGCTATGGAGTCATGAAAGGTAATTACATGCAACAACTAGCCAAAGCCTCCAAAGGGAAAGTCATCTAATACTAAAGGATCTTTTTAGATTAGATGGTGGGATGGAACATTAAGGACAGAAAGTGAAAGAAGGAAAGCAACCCAATTTCTGTCTATAGATCGGGTCAGAGGTCATTTAACTCCAGACCTGCTTGGACATACTCAAAGGCAGCTTTCAAAGGAGGGACAAAGGGGCAGCTTATAGATCAGACCATAGGTCATTTAACTCCAGGTCAGCTTTAGCATGCTCCAAGGAAAAAAAACAGAGATAAGTTTAATAGAGGGATCTTAGAAAGGCCAACTAGTTGCACAAGGATCCTAGTGGACAGGGCTAACTCTTATCCCCAGTGTTCCCAAATATTCCAACTTAAACCCAACAAGAACATCTAAAGACTGGTTCATTTAATTCATACATCAGCTAGCAGCATAAGGAACTACTACACTGGTCAAATTAACTGAGACCAACCCTTAGATAGTCACATTTAGCAGAAAACATTAAGGCAAGGAGAGCAGAAGCATAGGGTGCCTAACAAGGGCAAGTCCTATACCATATTTCTGATGCAAGCCGGAAGAGCAATGAACAACATGAAAATGAAATAAATAGAGTTAGGAAAACATCACCAATTGTAATAGACCAGGATCCTGTGAAATATGCTTTGATTAATTGATACAAAACCAGTCACATACACTGAGCTCAATGACTGTTACAATCCAAACTTCTCCTCCCAGCCTACTACACACAACTACTCTGCTAATCCCTCCCAAACTGCTCTAACAGTCATAATGAATCCTTTTAATAGCAACGGAAATAGCCGAACAACAACCTCTACAATTCGTTCTTGGGAATTCTTATAGGAGAATGAGAATAAGAGGGGTAGATACAAATTAAATGTGTTCATTAAGACAGAGTGGTGGAAGAGCCCGAGCACACTCTGCTTAATTATCACCTGCATCGCTGTAAGTACTCTATAGACCAGTTTGGAGATCTTTGTCAGGTTGATTTTGACCTCTGGTGTTCCTTGTAGTCCTCTCGGCTATCTGGGACTCAGTGCTGCCCTCTGAAATTGATTAACCAGATTAAAGTTCGTAGGCCTCTTCATACCTCCATTAATTCAGCTCTGACAGTCTTAAGAAACCTCTGTTAGTAAAATATATTTAATATCTCGAAGAGGCATGAAGACTTATACATGAGGTGTTCCTTTGGAGAAAAGTACTCTGCTGCTGCTGCGTTTTGCTTTCCATTTTTCGTTTTGCAGAGAACTGACCTTTCTTTTATAAATGCCGTTGAAATATAACTGAACTAAAATTACGCCTTTGTGAAGGGAAGAATTTATTTTCATGGGAAAAGGGAAAAGGGGGAGAAGTCAGAACCCATATGAATCACAATTGTAATGGGGTGGGAGCGAAGAGACACTATTGAAACAAACCCACAAAGTTCCAATGCGATTAGCCTAGGTCCAATGGGTCAATACATAGTGGAGCGAGGAATCCCTTTAAAATAAATGAGAAATGATTTTTTCACTTTATACAAAGGAACGAATGGTATTTTTTAACAGGCGGAGGGCTAAAGTAGGACCAGGGTACGGATCGCAATTGCAAATCGGAATCGGGAGGTGGAGCATGGCAGAGTGATGCAACACAAAATTTCCGATGCGATTGGGGAAAACCCTTTGTAAACCGAAAATAATACGAATTTCCAATTTACAAAGGGATAACCCCTTTATTATATGAACGAGGCGGAAGAGTGGTATGGTGGGCCCGACAGGTCTAATCGAAATCGGAGGATCGAAACAATCGGGGATCGGACTTGCGATCATGTGATCGGGCGGAATGGAGCGATCGCAATTGGAGATCAGGAGTGGGAGGAAATCACAATCGGGAGAAAGAACATTGCGATGTGATCAATCAGAGGGGTTTGCGATAGGGCGGAATCGAGCAATCACAATCGAAGATCGAGAGTGGGCGGCAATCACAATCGGGAGAAATAAAGGTGCGATGCGATCAATCAGAGGGGTTATATAATATATAAACTTTATAAAGGGCGGGACTTAATAATAAAAGTTAACATTGTTTATTATAAAGGGCGGGACTTAATAATAAAAGTTAACATTGTTTATTATAAGGTTCTAAGGGGTATGGTTGGGGTAGTGGTTGTATAAATCACGTATTTTCGTTTTAACGTGATTTACAAAGCGATTTATAATCAGAAAAGGGGAAAAGGGGTATAAGACTTAAATAAAACAAATATTAAGGGGAAAAGTGGGGAGATAAGGGGGTATAAGGGATTTTACTTGACTCAGGCATATAATTCAATCTAGAAGTCAGTTTTGAGAGTGTAGCATACTGTTGGAAAGCTCTTTTCAGGCACTTTATGATGGGTCTTCTTGGAGATTGATCTGGCATCGAACATGCTGCAGAAAACTTCTCTGAAGGCAGGGACGTCACTTTGTGGAGATAACAACTTCTGAATAGTGACTGGAGGCAATGACTGGACTGACACTAATAGAAGGCACAAGGAGGCTTCAAGGATGATGTGTTTTTGGAGGAAATGCATTCCTTGAAGGCTCAGAAACATTTTAGCCCCCTGTTTGCTTGTCAAAAAATTAATGGGGGGCTAACATACTAAAGAACCTGTTGTCCTGATCTACGATAATGGACAGTGGGATCACAAAGTGTACTCACACTCATTCAAAGAAGAGTTTAGCAGTGACTTCTGTTGTGATATTCTTCTTGAATTCTACCTTAATATCCATCTTAGAGAATCAATTGATGACCATAAAAATTTAGTTGTTTCCATGCTTGTTATAAGGAAGGCCCGACATGTAATCCATCGAGATGGATTCCCAAGGTTGAATATGGTAGGAATCATAGTATATATGCCTTACTTCTGGATGGTAGGATCAGCAATGGCACAGGTAGTGCAGGATCTGATGCACTTCCCGACATCCTATCAAAGGTTTGGCCAATTGAAATACTTCTTCATTATTGCAACTATCTTCTCGACCCCCAAATTGCTAGCAAACCGACTATAGTGTGCTTCCCAGATCATCTTGGCACACTCACTTGAAGGAACACAGAGGTGTCCTAGGGGGGATAATAATGCATCCTGGAGGTGAAAATATGGAACTTTCTTACCTTCCAGGAATGTTGGGTATGTCTTGCTGAATTCTGGATCTCTTTTGCAGAGATGCAACCAACCCAAATTCTGGTGCCCACAAGAGTTGAGCATGGTAGTTAGCACCATTATCGGCAGTAAGCTGAGGGAGTCTACAACATTATTGGTGCTTCCATTCTTGTACTTGATGTTCAAATGGAAATTTTGCAGGTATGTGGACCATTTATGATGGAAATCATTTGGCAACTTCCCTTGTGTATGTATGAGCTGCAGGGGTCGGTGATATGTGTGGATAACCGTTTCCTTCACCAAAATGTAATTCTTACATTTTCAACAGGCCTGCAAAATGGAATACATCTCTTTGTCATAGGTGGGACACTTCTGGATTGTTTCTAAAAGTGTCTCACTATGATATGCCACTGGATTCCCTTGCTGAGTAAAAATTTCCCCAATGGCATAGTCAGAGGAATCTGTCTTGATCTCAAATATTTATTGCAAGTATGGTAATGTGAGAAATGGTGCAGAGCAGAGGCGGAGCTTCAAGTTTTCGAATGACTTTTGTTGTGATTTTTTTGTGTAGGTAAATCTTCTCTGCAAACAGAGACAATCCCTCTAGCCCTAGATTAGGTCTAGCAACAAGGAAAAAATCTAATGTGTAGGTGTTGAGCCTCAAAATTGTGCTTTCCTTCACCTCATTTTACCTCATTTTCCCTTGTCCATTGCTATCTTAGACCCAATTGATCAATGAATATAGTTAAAATTACTTCTAGAATGATTTACATGACTGACTTGTTAAATTTTGTGATTTTTGCCATTATAAAGCATTTTGACCGGAACTAGCTGCGGAATGCAGACATTCCGTAGCTAACCGGCGATTCTGCAGCTGCCTTCATGTTTTAGTATGTTCCAGGTGGCCTCTTGAGAAAAACCACATATGGGCATGATCCACGTCATGTCTACATGGTTCGTTGCTCATCATGGAGAAAGAAACGAATTCTGGGTATGGTTTTGAACGTGGGGAACACATTTAGGAAGGAAGACTTCTATTAGGACTGTCTCAGTCCAGATGTCTTTTCCTCTTCACGCAGCCACTTCAAAGAGTCCTAACGTGATTCCGATAAGGAAAGACAGTGTTCCTGAATTGTTGCAATTATTGTTATGTGCATTTGCTTTATAAACACTTGGGAGACCGAGAGCTATGTTGGATATTTTATGTTAGATTTGATGCTAGATTTTGTTTAGACTCTGTGCTACATTTCTGAAGACGCAGAGTGTTATGTTCAAACTATTTCATCTTTAATGGAGAAAACCGTGTTGTTTTGAAAGTGTGATTTAATTTGGAGTTGAATTCCGTCAGGTGGTAGAGGGCCCCTGCCTCTTGCACGGATTTATTTTGCGTAAATTAGATAATTCTTCTAGTTGCCTTTACGCTTTGCATTTGAATTAATAGTTGTTTTAATTAGCTACTGTAGTTGTACTCATTCGAACTCTTCCACAAGAAGAAGCTCTTCCAAAAGACTATAATGATGAATGGGAAATGACTATAGTATTGTAGGATTAGGAGTTGAATTCATAGTTTTTTTTAATTAGCTACTGTAGTTATATTCATTCTAACTCTTCCACAAGAAGAAATTCTTCCAAAAGATTATAATGATGAATGATGAATGGCTATAGTACTGTAGAATTTAGTTGTAGTTTTTGTTGTTCACTATCACAGTTACACTTGTTCTAATCACTCTTCCACAAGAAGAAACTCTTCCAAGAAATTTTTAAGAAGTTCAAGACATGACCGTGATAATGAATGATTTAGTTGTGTGTTTGCACTAAGTATCATCTCTGTTCTTGCTCTTAAACGCTTGTCCAAAACATCATAATGACGAGTAGGATATGGATATGATATCTTAGTTTTTTATTGCTTTCAGTCTTTTGCTTGCATTTGCATTCAATTACACAGTCAGAACTGTTCTAATACCTCTTCCAAAAGAAGGAACTCTTCCAAAATATCACTAATGATGGACAAACAGATTGTGTAACTTCATAGAATAATGCATGATAGCATAGTTAGGATACTCCGGAGTTTAATTGCACTTAACTCATGTTCAGTTACCTTGTTTTGAGTTTGATGATGACTTATAGTTCAGCATTGTTTTAGATTAGTGGCATCTTAAGTTCATTTTTAGATTAACTCATTGCACTTGCACTTCATATTCAAATTGTCATCCATTGCACAATAGATTACTTCATTTGTTAGGATTAACAAGACAACCTTCATTATTCACAAACATCTTCTTGTTCTAAAATCTACAAATGATCCATAGCCATATGAACAGAAGACAACATCACTATAAGGCCTGAAGTATCTCTACAATTTCCTCATCATTTCATAAACAGAGTCCTCCCTCAAAAGCCTACTTTGAAAAGAAATCAATAACTTTTGAGTAAAGGTTTTGTGACATTCAATTGAATTGCAGAATAGAGATAGGAACTAGTTCTAGAATAGAAGATCTTATGATGATAACAATGTTTTCCTCTAAATATGTTTCAAATCTCTAATCAAGGACAAAATGTTGCATCATTGTAAGTTAGTTGTTTAATTGATTAGTTAGAGGATTTGCATACTTAGTGATCATTTCTCAAGTTTAATTTGTGTTTTGAATCATTTGCTTAAAAGTCATTATCAAGCTTTTCTTTTACTTTGTCATAGTTTAGATTTGATTATGCTTCAATGTTTCCAATTGCATTTGCCATTTGTCATTCCATCAATTAGGCTTAACTCTGTTTTGATCGCCAGTTCCTTTCCATTAGCTTTCTAGGCATTTCCCCTTGTAAACATAAAACCACCAAAAAGACCAAAAACATCATAAATCATTACAAAAGACCAAAAACATCACAAAACACTACACACAACGCTTTAGGAAGCAAGTACCTAGGTACATACAGTACACTTCACTTCAGCAGTTTACAAATCCTGGTTGACAATTAAATGAACTCAATTTAGGAGACTAGATTGAGACCAAACATTTTGGCGCCGTTGCCGGGGAAGGGAAAACTAGGTAACCTTTGTTTCTTAGCATCCAAAAACAATTTTATGTGTAGGGAGAGAGATTCAAGGGGAAGATTTATAAGCAGCAGAGGCAGAATTTTGATTTCTAGAACACCACTTGTTTCATCTAGATCCAGAGCTAGTACACCTTCAACTCAAACCCATATTCCATCCTCTTCTGATCCTGGACTTCTAGAAAATCTAAGGTCACCTATTCCATTAGAGAAACCTTCCACTTCATCCACTGAACCTGCCATAGAAGAAGATCTAAAAACTCCTGTTAGGAACACAAATATTTCCACTTCCACAGGAGAGTCAACCATGGCAGAAGAAGGAGGAGGAGGAGTTTTTAATGGAGAACACACATTATTTGGAGGTAGAGGTAGAGGTAGAGGAGAAGGAGGAATAGGAGAAGGAGGTAGAGGTGCAAATGGAGGAAGAGGTAGAATAGGAAGATCTTTTGGGTTCCCTATACTTGATGAAGAAACCAATACAACCATGAAAAACATTTCACCCTCTGTCCTTCCAAACTTCTATGGACTTAAAACTGAAGATCCTGAAACTTTCTTATTCGAATTTGAAGTGCTGTGTAGGACTTATGACTACTTGCAAGATGCTCAAAAACTGAAATTATTTCCTTCAACTTTGAAGGGAGCAGCATTGAAGTGGTTTATGAGTCTAATCAGTAGCTCTATTAGAACATGGGAAGACATGAAACAAGCATTTCTAGAGAGATACTTGGATTATTGTATGTCGGTTAATCATAAGGAAGAAGTGTTCAAGATGTTACAAAAAGAATATGAAAACTTAGAAGATTTGTTGGAAAGAATTAATTACAACATCAAAAGGGCAAAAATGGAAAATCTAGATCAAGACACCTTAAAAGCTCTCTTGTTGAAAACAATTAGGGATGAATGGTTGGATATCCTAAATATGATGGGAAAAGGGGATATATCACAACTCACATTACCTGAAATATCTGAGTTATGTATCAACCTTTCAAGAGGGAAATCCAAAACTGTCAAAGGTCCAAGAGATCCTGCTCTTACGAGGGCAAGTAAATCTGCTTCTGGGACAGTAAGTAGATCAGAAATAGGACACATGCTTGATGATTTTAAGTCTGACATCTTAGGGAGTCTTAGTGAACAAATAGACATCCTCAAGATACAAAACAAGCAAAAGGCTGAATCTAATGCCTTGGCAATCTTTTGTCCCAAATGTAGAAAGAAACATGCCCTAAGAGTGTGTCCTTTGGATGTAAAAGTTGTAGAAACCTGTGTCATTTGTTCTGAGAAGCATGAGACCAAGAATTGTCCTTCTCTTCCTGGTCTCAAGGCTGTTTTTCAAGAAGAAACTCCTACAGATTCCACAGAGTCTCTTAACTTTGTATCTAGAAGACCTTGGCAGGGACCCCAAACACAAGGATTCCATGATCAAATGTATAATCAACCTCCACCTTGGAATTCTTGGCAGCAACCTTGGCCCCAATTTCAAAATCAATCTCAAGCTTGGGCACAAGGATCACAAGGTCCCTATGGAAGATACTCTCCATATTATCAGTATCCACCATCCTATCCACCATATTCACATTTTTATCCTCAAAATCCTCAACAAAATTTTCCTCAAAATCTTCAACAAAACTTTCAACAAAATTCTCAACAACATCATCTGAACCAACCTCATCAAAATCAACCACTTCCATTACCATTCCCTCAAAAATCCAATCAATTACCAGCTCAGCCCATACCAAACCCCAATAATAAGAATCCTCAGAATACATACATGATAGAAGGACAACAATTTCCAACTTATTTAATTAATCCTCTAGACCTTAGTGATGTTCAACTTAGGTCTGGAAGGATACTTGAGAAGAGGAAACCTTCTGTGATCATACAAGAACAAGATAATTCTGAGGAAGACTCCCTACGGGTTAATAAAAGTCTTGAGGAAGATACATCCTTTCAAGATCAAAACATTGAAAAACTAAAACAAAAAGATCCAATAAATCCAACTCCAGTATTAGAGCAACCATCCACATCTACTTCTATACCTCCCTTCCCGGAAAGACTACAAATTGATAAAGGTGTAGAAAAACAAATAATGGTGCCTAATTATGATTTCTTGGATGAATTGAGAAATGTTTGCATTAAAATTCCATTATTGCAAGCCATCGAGGAAATCCCAATTTTAGCCAAAACAATAAAGGAGTTGAGTATGAAGACAACAAGAAAAAGAATAAGAGAAACCAAGAAAATTCAACTGGTAGGACAAATAGCAGACATTATGATGGGCAAGATTGCTATTCCAAAGTATCTTGACCCAGGAAATCTAGTTGTCAAAATTCACATCAACGGAATTGAAATTCAAAACACACTCATTGATTTAGGAGCAGCAATAAACATCATGAGTAGACAAATCATGGACAAAATGAAACTTCCTAATCTTCTCTTTACACCCACACTGTTACAATTAGCAGATAGATCGGTGATCAAACCAGATGGGGTAATAGAAGACATTCCAGTGTCCCTAGACTCTTGGGAATACCCTGTGAATTTCATGATCCTAACGCCCAAGAATAATCTAGGAGGCCATCTTGTTATATTAGGAAGACCTTGGTTGGCTACAGCTGATGCTTTTATTAGTTGTAGGTCCGGTGATATGTATATTTCTGATGGTAGTTCAATAAAGAAATTTACTTTATATCCTCCAGCTAGGACAATTACAGATCTAGATGACACTCAATGGATAGAGGATGAAGAATATTTACAACCACTCTTCACAATTTCAGAAATTAGTGAAGATAATCGAATTCTGAATACTCTGGAAAAATTTGAATCTTTTCCAGAACACAAACATGAATCATTTCAGGAGGGATCCAATATTGAATTTTTGTCATCTAGGCAAATGTCTCTTCATTCTATGGACAAATTTGGCAGCTCTACAAGTGAAATTTTTCTAGGAAAAACTTTGAACATAAACAAGAACCTAGAAAAATCTCAACAAGAGGAGTTAGTCAAAGTATTACAGAGACATTCTTCTGCATATGCATGGGAATACACTGACATGAAAGGGATAAGTCCCAAGACTTGTACTCATCACATCTATATAGAGGCAAATTGCAAACCAATCAGACAGCCTCAAAGACGAATGAATCCAAATCTTAGGGAAATTGTCAAGGAAGAATTGCAAAAATTGTTAAATGTTAATTTCATCTATCCTATTTCAGATAGTCAGTGGGTTTCTCCTTTCGTAATTGTGCCAAAGAAAAATGGAAAATGGAGGGTGTGTGTTGACTACCGAGAACTGAATAAAGCTACTCTTAAAGACCATTTTCCCTTACCTTTCATAGATCAAGTATTAGATACATTAGCCGGCAAAAAGTACTTTTCATTCCTAGATGGGTTTAGTGGTTACAATCAAATCCAAGTAGCACTTGAAGACCAAGACAAAACCACATTCACCTGTCCTTGGGGTACCTATGCTTACCAAGTATTGCCATTTGGATTATGCAATGCACCTGCAACATTCCAAAGGGCAGTATTAGGAATTTTTTCAGATCTAATACATGACTGTGTAGAGGTGTACATGGATGATTTCACAGTTTATGGGGATACATTTGAAGAGGCTTTAGAAAACTTAGAAAAAGTCTTAAAAAGATGACAAGAAGCAAACCTTTCACTTAGTCATGAAAAATGTTTTATGATGTTTACTGAAGGTATTGTTTTAGGGCACCACATTTCAGGGGATGGGATTAGAGTTGATGAGGCAAAAGTTGAAGTCATTTCTAACCTATCCATTCCAAGTTGCCAAAGAGATGTTAGAAGTTTTCTAGGATTTACAGGGTATTATCGAAGATTTATAGAAAACTTCACCAAAATAGCATCTCCACTCTTCAAATTACTCACCAAAGATTGTGAATTTAAGTGGACTTCTGATTGCCAGTTAGCTTTTGAAACCCTGAAAACCAAAATTTCTGAAGCACCTATATTAAGGGGACCTAACTGGAAGTTACCTTTTCATATCTCGACAGACGCTTCCGATACAGCTCTAGGAGCAGTATTGGGACAGAAAGATTTAATTCCCTATGCCATCTATTATATCAGTAAAAATTTGACTCCTGCAGAGTTAAACTATACTGTAACTGAAAAAGAGTTTTTAGCCGTTGTTCATGCCATAAACAAATTTAGACACTATATAAGAGGCTATGAAACTTTTATTCACACTGATCATTCTGCCATTAGATACTTAATGAATAAATCAATCACTAATGGCAGAGTTATAAGATGGTTGTTACTATTGCAAGAATTCAACATTACTATTCTAGATAGGCCTGGAAAACAAAACACTGTGGCTGATTTACTGTCTAGAATCCAAAATATCAAAGATGACACTCCGGTTGAAGATCAATTTCCTGATGAATATCTTTTTGCAATCTCTACTCAAACTCCATGGTTTGCCGATATTGCTAATTATTTAGTTTCAGGAAAATTTCCTTCAATTATGAATGCAAGGGATAAAAGAAAAATCATTAATGATAGTGCAAGATATTCATGGGTCGCTAATGAGTTGTACAAGACAGGTTCAGATTTGCTCATTAGAAGGTGTGTTCGTGAAGATGAGATGCCTGAAATTCTCAAGGCATGTCATGATGAACCTTGTGGCGGACACTTTGCAGATAAGAGGACAGCCTATAAGATCCTTAATTTAGGATATTATTGGCCATATTTGTTTAAAGATGCAAAGGAGTATGTCAAAAGGTGTGACAGTTGCCAAAGGGTAGGGAAACCTTCTCCTTCAGGTGAGATGCCATTACAACCTCAGGTACACATTGAACCTTTTGAAAAATGGGCTTTGGATTTTGTAGGACCTATTAGTCCTCCATCAAGACAAAAGAAATACATATTATTTTGCACTGATTATGTTACTAAATGGGTAGAAGCTAAACCATTACTTGTTGCTAATGAATCATCTGTAGTTACTTTTCTTTTTGAGGATATTTTTACTCGTTTTGGTGTCCCAAGAGAAATTGTTACAGATCAAGGAGCTCAATTTACATCAAGGCTAGTGGAGCAAATTATGGAGAAGTACAAAATCAGACATAGAACATCTACTCCTTATCATCCACAAACAAATGGTCAAGTGGAATCTACTAATAATGTCATTGAAGGAATCCTAACAAAGACTGTTCATTTACATAGAAGAGATTGGGTAGATAGGCTTCCTGAAGCCTTGTGGGCCTATAGAACTACATGGAGAAACACAACAGGCCATACTCCTTATGAGCTTGTTTATGGAGAAAACGAAGTTTTTCCCATAAGGTTCAAAATTCAGAGCAACATCGGACAAGCAGGTTCTTTAGGACTTGGGCTCTGTGAGCTTTGGCCATCGACAAATTAAATTAATAAATTGGATAGAGATACGGACAAGATGTAGTTCAGAAAACAAGTCTGGTCCAACAGAAAAGGGCTAGATGGCATGACAAGTACATCAAGGAGAAGAAATTTAAAGAGGGTGACTGGGCTCTCTTGTTTGATTCAAAATTCAAGGATTTTCAAGGGAAATTTCAGACACATTGGCTTGGGCCATATGAAATTGTTTGAATTTTTGATAATGGGGCAGTAAAAATCAGAACTATAGATGAAGAAGAGGTCACTTTTCTTGTGAATGGCCATAGACTGAAGCTATACCACAAGCCACTCTCAAAAGAAGAGTTTGTTAAGAAGTTCCAAGAAGACAATGATGTGAAGTTAATGAAGAAGAGTCTCTCTTCTTCATCAACTTGATTAAATTTTCTGAAGCATTTCTCTTCTGAAAAAAAATAAAAAAAATAAAGGTATAAACATGAAAACCAATCATTGATTGGCATGTTTATATAGAAAAGATAGGGTGAAAATCAGAGTCTCTCTGACACACTAACTTTTCCCATATTTGTTTTTACAAAAAGTTGTTACAAAAAAAAAATCATAAGTTCAGTTCCATAGTGCTTATGATCCATTTCATTTCATTTCACTCCATCCACTTATTCATCCATACTCCATCTCATCCATCATTCATATTTCACTCCATTCCACATTTCATTCATCTCATTCCATCTTCCATCCATCTCATTTTCATGTCAAAATACAAAATTTGATGTCTTGTTGTAAGTGAATAAAACATGTCATGAATTGCAGTACAGTTCTTATGTTCTTTCACTCCATTTCATAAACTGAATCCATTCCATTTCATCATCCACTTCATACATATCATAATCCATCATCCATCTTCATTCATAACATATAACATTTCACTCATATTCCAAAAACACTCCATTTTCATGATTAAAGTGCTCTACAGGAACATTCTGCAGCTCAGTAGACATTCTGTAGCTGATCAGCCTTTCTGCAGCCAGAAAGTCTTTCTGCAGCTACAAACCCTGAAGGCATCAATCAACAGACATTATAATTTCAACAAAGTGACCCAGTGTATCCATGAATCAAAAGCATCAAGAAAATTATGAAGACTCTTCCAAAGATGAGCAGAGAAGACAAAGACTACAAAAATCAAATGAAGGGCAGAGGTAACAAGTTTAAATTATAATGGCATTTCATTAAAGTTTAGCATAGTTTTAGTTATTGGTTGTTTGAAAAGGTTGTTTTAATTATTTTTATTGATCAATACCAATAAACCCTCCACAGACTTTGGATTAAAATTCCTCATTTCAAATTTCATATCCGATATCATTCAAGCGGTTAAAATGGCCAAGGTATTTGAATTCTCCACGTCTCTTAACCAAATCATTCAATGATGATTCCCTCTGCGGTCGTAAAATCCTCCGCCGTCTCTTCAATCATTAATACATTCCCTCCACCTCACTCCACTACTTCATTCCGTGACCACTGCCATCACACCATTCTGTAGCCAGCATTTCATTCCGAAGAAAGAGATATTATTATCACCGAGAGCAGAGCCAAAGGATATCAGTTTGAATAGCGTTGAGCATTGTAAACTCAGAGCAGAGCAAAAGGGTAAATTTGGAAGCATAGCAGCGTGAGAATTTGAAGCCATTTGATTCCGTGGGCAGACAAAATATCACTGTGGGAAGAGTTTGAGCATTTTCACTATAAACACAGAAGTGTAGCAGTGTGGAGTTTGAAGTCTTTTGTCACTAGGAGACAGAGGTGTTGCAGTGTTGAATTCGAAACCATTTGCTACCAAGAGCCAGAGGTATTGTAGTGAAGAAATTGAAGTCGGTTGTCACTGTCAAACAGAGACATATCAGTCCAAAGTTCAATTGTCAACAGAGGCATATCAGCCCGAGGTTTTGAAGCTGTTGCCACTATTAATCAGAGGTATGTCATTCCAAGTTTGAAGCCATTTCCATTCAGAACTTAAAGCCATTTCAATCCGAAAGTGAAAGTCATTGTTTTTGTGGGTAGAAGAGTGTTAATTTGAACATTGAAGAAGCAATCATGGGTTTCATTATAAGGACTGAACCAGTGGGTTCAAAATATTTAGAAGGCTACCCTCAATGCAAAGAAATGTTACAACAAATAGGATGGCTTCAATTTTTGGAGAAATTTAATGGCTTCCACAAGGAAATCACTAAAACATTTGCAAGATCATTTCAAGGAACCGAAGTTGAAGTGGGAGATGTCAAATTTACTATCACTGAAGTTTTCATTGCAGAGGCTACAGGGTTGCTCAGAACTGGAGAGAGATGGTTCAAAAATAGAGAATTCCACAATGACTCCTGGAAACAAATTTTAAAATCACCAGGTATGGATGTCAGTGTATTTAAGAAAGGAATTCCCAGTTCTGCACTGAAAAATAGATGGAGAAACATACTACTTCTTCTACAAAAATTCATTACATGTGAGGGTAGATATGGGACATTTTATGTCTACCACATTAGACTAATGATGCATTTTCTGGGGGAAGACTTAAACCTACCATATTTCTTGCTTCAAAGTCTGAAGAAGATGGCTTCCTGTGTTCAGAGAAGAGTTCAATTTTTAGAGACAACCCTATATCATCATGGTTTAGTCAAAATTTTGATTGAACATCACCTAGCTAAAACAAATGATACATGGGACAATTTATTGATAAGAAATCATTTTGAAGAGCCAAAAGAACCCTCACCAGAACCACAGCCTACAAAGAGAAGTAGGAAATGGAGGGCTTCAAAAGTTGAAATTGACAAAACAATCCAAGAGAGCAGTGAGGAAATCATTTTAGAGAAGTTGACTCAAATCAAGAGGCAACTTAAGGAAGAAAAGGTAATCAATAAATCTGCCACAGAGAAAGGAGAGGGATCCTCTCAGCCTAGGAGGAGCCACAGATTAAAGGGAAAACTGAAGAAAACACTAATCAAACAAACAGGGGTAATCAATATAGAAGATGAAGAAACATCCATTGAAGAGGATGTTGAAGAGGATTTTTATGAAGGAACCCCTGAAATTGACCCTGCTCAACAGGAAATTTATGACTATGTGGAAACTTTGGAGAGGAGAGCTTCAGAAAGCAGAGAGAGAACCCCCAGTCCTCCACTATCTGAAATAGATATATTAAGCAGGGATAGATATGAGTTGGAATTGCTGAATAGACACATCAAAAACGAAAATGAAATTCTCAAGGATCAAATCAAGCTCAAAACTGATATGAACTCAACCTTATCCCTGCATATAGACAAAGTGGAGAAGACCAATGAGAAGTTGAAGACAAGGAACAAAAAGTTAATCAGGGCACTCACCAACCTAAGGTTCAAACTTGTTATCAGGAAACCCAGAAGACCTCTAGCTTCCAGACAAAGGAGAAGAAGGGGATTAGATGTCCTTGTAGAAGCCTTTGAGTTCATAGGATAATTTGCATGAGGACATGCAAAGAGACAATAGTGGGGGTATGTTGAGCCTCAAAATTGTGCTTTCCTTCACCTCATTTTACCTCATTTTCCCTTGTCCATTGCTATCTTAGACCCAATTGATCAATGAATATAGTTAAAATTACTTCTAGAATGATTTACATGACTGACTTGATAAGTTTTGTGATTTTTGCCATTGTAAAGCATTTTGACCGAAACTAGCTGCAGAATGTAGACATTCCGTAGCTAACCGGCGATTCTGCAGCTGCCTTCATGTTTGAGTATGTTCCAGGTGGCCTCTTGAGAAAAACCGCATATGGGCATGATCCACATCATGTCTACATGGTTCGTTGCTCATCATGGAGGAAGAAATGAATTCTGGGTATGGTTTTGAACGTGGGAACACATTTAGGAAGGAAGACTTCTATTAGGATTGTCTCAGTCCAGATGTCTTTTCCTCTTCACGCAGCCACTTCAAAGAGTCCTAACGTGATTCCGATAAGGAAAGACAGTGTTCCTGAATTGTTGCAAGTATTGTTATGTGCATTTGCTTTATAAACACTCGGGAGACCGAGAGCTATGTTAGAGATTTTATGTTAGATTTGATGCTAGATTTTGTTTAGACTCTATGCTACATTCCTGAAGACGCAGAGTGTTATGTTCAAACTATTTCATCTTTAATGGAGCAGACCGTGTCGTTTTGAAAGCGTGATTTAATTTGGAGTTGAATTCCGTCAGGTGGTAGAGGGCCCCTGCCTCTTGCACGGATTTATTTTGCGTAAATTAGATAAGTCTTCTAGCTGCCTTTACGCTTTGCAATTGAATTAATAGTTGTTTTAATTAGCTACTGTAGTTGTACTCATTCAAACTCTTCCACAAGAATAAGCTCTTCCAAAAGACTATAATGATGAATGGGAAATGACTATAGTATTGTAGGATTAGGAGTTGAATTCATAGTTGTTTTAATTAGCTACTGTAGTTATATTCATTCTAACTCTTCCACAAGAATAAATTCTTCCAAAAGATTATAATGATGAATGATGAATGGCTATAGTACTGTAGAATTTAGTTGTAGTTTTTGTTGTTCACTATCACCGTTACACTTGTTCTAATCACTCTTCCACAAGAAGAAACTCTTCCAAGAAATTTTTAAGAAGTTCAAGACATGACCGTGATAATGAATGATTTAGTTGTGTGTTTTCACTAAGTATCATCTCTATTCTTGCTCTTAAACGCTTGTCCAAAACATCATAATGACGAGTAGGATATGGATATGATATCTTAGTTTTTCATTGCTTTCAGTCTTTTTCTTGCATTTGCATTCAATTACACAGTCAGAATTGTTCTAATACCTCTTCCAAAAGAAGGAACTCTTCCAAAATATCACTAATGATGGACAAACAAATTGTGTAACTTCATAGAATAATGCATGATAGCATAGTTAGGATACTCCGGAGTTTAATTGCACTTAACTCATGTTCAGTTACCTTGTTTTGAGTTTGATGATGACTTATAGTTCAGCATTGTTTTAGATTAGTGGCATCTTAAGTTCATTTTTAGATTAACTCATTGCACTTGCACTTCATATTCAAATTGTCATCCATTGCACAATAGATTACTTCATTTGTTAGGATTAACAAGACAACCTTCATTATTCACAAACATCTTCTTGTTCTAAAATCTACAAATGATCCATAGCCATATGAACAGAAGACAACATCACTATAAGGCCTGAAGTATCTCTACAATTTCCTCATCATTTCATAAACAGATTCCTCCCTCAAAAGCCTACTTTGAAAAGAAATCAATAAATTTTGAGTAAAGGTTTTGTGACATTCAATTGAATTGCAGAATAGAGATAGGAACTAGTTCTAGAATAGAAGATCTTATGATGATAACAATGTTTTCCTCTAAATATGTTTCAAATCTCTAATCAAGGACAAAATGTTGCATCATTGTAAGTTAGTTTTTTAATTGATTAGTTAGAGGATTTTCATACTTAGTGATCATTTCTCAAGCTTAATTTGTGTTTTGAATCATTTGCTTAAAAGTCATTATCAAGCTTTGCTTTTACTTTGTCATAGTTTAGATTTGATTCTGCTTCAGTGTTTCCAATTGCCTTTGCCATTTGTCATTCCATCAATTAGGCTTAACTCTGTTTTGATCGCCAGCTCCTTTACATTAGCTTTCTAGGCATTTCCCCTTGTAAACATAAAACCACCAAAAAGACCAAAAACATCATAAATCATTACAAAAGACCAAAAACATCACAAAACACTACACACAACGCATTAGGAAACAAGTACCTAGGTACATACAGTACACTTCACTTCAGCAGTTTACAAATCCTGGTTTACAATTAAATGAACTCAGTTTAGGAGACTAGATTGAGACCAAATAGTAGGTTCCTAGTTAACAAATGGAATAGGTTGGGGTAGATTGTACTACCTGGAGTCCAACGCGATTTTCGTAGTTGTAGCAGTGGCAGCCTCTTGATCTCTACCTCGACAGGTCGTGGTACCTCAGTAATGGTACTCGGATACCTGCACAAATATCAAAAGAAAAACACGACATACAAGAAAATAATTGCACTCCTAACTAGCTAATAATTCAAGGAAGATTAAACAAATTGCATAAAATAAACCTTTTTAACACAAGATGGGAGCCAGATATTAGTCATGTATATATAAATAGAAGAAAGATATTACAACTGGAGCCTTAATGTTGTAGCCTTTTTCAGTGGGTTAAGTTGAAGCACGTCTCGAAGGATCATTGGGGAATTGGGACGAGGCGAGGACACAATTATAAGCTCTCTCTCGACAAAGGTCTCTTTATCTGCTTTATCTCACCCAAAAGATGTTCAGCAATTCTCTTCAGCTATTCAGCTATCATTGTTCAGCTAGTGTATCAATGGGAGATAGATTTATTTATAGAGGGAGAGGAGGAGGTTGGGATCCCTACAATGGTGGAAGGGAGGCCTTATCCTTTGGGAGGTTTCCCAAAAAGGTGGAAACAAGAGGTCAAAGGAGGGTGGTCATGGTTATTCAGTCGAACCACCCAGGCTGACTCGCCCACAAAGTTGATAACATGGAAAATTCGCATCTATTTTTAAAAAACATTCCAAAAACAGCTTGGCATGGATAACTCACTGGGACAGAGCACCAATGGGCACTGGGCCCAGTATTAATCTTCCTCATTGGTGCAAGAGCATAATGGTCTACCAGCGCCAACCCAAAAACATGTGTTTCTGATGGTCTTCTCAAGGAATTGTCAACAGAAGGAATGTTTTCCTCGTGGAAAGGGATGCGATGATGGTATTTGCAAGGCATGACACTTCATACAAATGGTCCTCCAATGTGTGGGATGGGGATTGCAGGTATGGTGACAAAATTCTATGTAATAGATGCCCCCTAAAGCATGAGGTTCGAGAGAGAGGGAGGGTTGAAATGCTTTACGAGAAAGTGTTCAAACCAAACACCACTATCGGAATACCTACAAGTACAAATACAACTAATATCTCTAATACATAGCCCCAAGGGATAGCTCAAATGGTCGAGTTCTCATTGCTAAAGTACCTTGCCATATGGAAGGTCACGGGGTCAAATCTCCTCGACGCTCTTGGGGTTAGGCCCCGAAATTAAAGCCGAGAGCTGATCCCTTCGGGTGGATCTACCGGATTATTACTCATGGATGTAGTGGCCACTCAGTGACCATGAACTACAGCTAAAAAAAAAAGAAAAAAAAAACTAATATCTCTGATACATGAACATGTGGCATGGGCGTAGCCATCCATAATAGAGTACATAGAAAACTGAGATCTGAGGTATGGACGCAGCCATCCATCATTAAGGATCAAAAAATAGACTTAGGTATGGTCGCAACCATGCAATCAAAAGAACCATGCAATAAATCATGATAAACCATAATATCCCATAGGCTGGATCTTATTATACAAGACCCAGGGTCTTGTGCTCCATCTCGAACCAAACAAGTACAAATTCAAGCATTCGAATTTGTGAGATGAAGTCGAACATGCAAGAAAGTCACTTGATTACCAGCCAATGATGAAAACTGTTAACAGGCACGAGATAAATCACCAATAATGACAATGGCTCTCAAGGTACAATAGGTACAATCCACAGAATCTGAACAGTTATCTGGCATCAAACACCTGCAGATCCTTCAATCGAATTCCAATGCTATGGACCTATCAGTGAATGCGAAGAACTTTCCATTGAGGCATGCAAGCTTCAAGGTACAAGAAGGGAGTCTCCAAGTCAACTGCCTGGATAATGAGTTGAAGTCGAAAGGAAGTGACCTGGTCGAAGGAGGGCCATAATGTTTCCCACATCATCGACATGAGATAGAGGAACATGATGATAGTGAATCAAGACCAAATAGAGGATCGGAGGAAGGTTGAAAACTGAAATCGGAGACTTCTCTTGAACATATGGGCGACACGACTCTGGATTTGGTAGTATTTGACATCAAGGGATATAAGGTCATGATGACGTGGCAAAGAGAAAATGAGAGGTCAAAAGAGATTACCCAAACACATGGAGGAAAAAATGACGAAATGAGATGTCCCCATGATGCAACAAAACTGCATATTTTCATAATTCGTGGATCTGTGGGTTATGGGCCCATGATCTGAACCAAATAGTTCATTACATAGCAATAAAACTTCTGAGAAATTATCGATTGTGCCTATGTATCATTTCAAATCCCTTTGTCGAAACTGGTTTAGGAATAGAAACCTAGAACATGAACTATACATTTGCTCCAGCACAAGGCTACACAGGATTACTGCCTCCAAACAAAACCTCCACAATGATTTAAAACTCAGAATGGATGTAAGCCATCCATATCACCTCTATACAATACACATTGGAATCAGTTTCAATGGTCACGCTTCTTTTAATGGAACTCATATTTCTTTATGAATGCACTCCGCTTCCTGCAACAAAGGTGCATGCCACGAAGCTGAATTTTAAAATTTTGGAGATCTAATCACACGATTCAAAATCTTCACATCGGTTTCACTGCTCAATGAGTTGAATAAACATACGCAGGCAGAGCCATTTTTCTAGGTGAGTATTAGATCTATCTAAAGACACACAGTCTCATGCTTACATGAAATAATATAACTCGCATGCATAATGACATAATTGATGCTAACAAACACAAGATTTATATTAGTCTCGAATTCAAATTACAACACACATATATGAGCTAGATCGGCCTCTCATGTTTGATGTTACATCTTGTCTGGCCTCCTCGACAAATGCATGAAGAGTATAGTTTATATCGAATGGAGAAAAGAGGATTGGATCATTCCAGATCCGATCTTTCCTCATAAAATCTCTAAAATCACTCAACAAACTCTATCGATAATACAGATTTAACGAAAATGTTGTATTTAAGGCCGCATCAACTTCTAGAAGGTTCGAAAAATTAAATTTGATTTTCCCAGGTTGATGCTCCTGCATCAGACTCCAAAGGTACAAAAATTCTTATGAGCTCCTAGTCATATGTCTTCTTCATATATTAGCAATTCTACCCACATCCTCTGTGGAATTTCCCTTTGTGAGCTGCAACAAAAACCTCTGCAATAGAAAGTCCTCCCTGCTACCAGATACCTCACCAAACTTCTCTCTTCTGAGCTTAGTATTTCGGCATCTCTCTGGATCTCTCCTCTGGAACCATTTGAGCACTCCTGGCTCTAGGCTGTTGCAATCGTCTCACTTACACAATAATATAAATACCACAAGCTTACAAATCCTCAATAGAACTGTACCTCTTCTACCTCGTATGCAATTTCTTTCTCGCAGGAGATCCTTTCCCTACTCTGATACCACTTTGATGCAGCAAAACTGCATATTTTCACAATTCATGGATCTGTGGGTTATGGGCCCACGATCTGAACCAAATATTTCATTAC
This sequence comes from Pinus albicaulis, assembly GCA_034641835.2. Classification (NCBI taxonomy): domain Eukaryota; kingdom Viridiplantae; phylum Streptophyta; class Pinopsida; order Pinales; family Pinaceae; genus Pinus; species Pinus albicaulis. The sequence continues at coordinate 1,102,289,706 of CM076572.1, read as the reverse complement.
ACAACAATAAAACTTCTGATATATTATCAATTGCGCCTATGTATCATTTCAAATACCTTTGCCAAAATAGGTTCAAGAATAGAAACCTAGAACATGAACTATACATTTGCTCCAACACAAGGCTACGTAGGATTACTGCCTCCAAAAAAACCTCCACAATGATTTAAAAATCAGAATGGATGTGAGCCATCCATCTCACCTCTATACAGTAAACACTGGAATCAGTTTCAATGGTCACACTTCTTTTAATGGAACTCGGATTTATTAATGAATGCACTCTGCTTCTTGCAACAAAGGTGCATGCCACAACACTGAATTTTAAAATTCTGCAAATCTAATCACACGATTCAAATTCTTCACATCAGTTTCACCACTCAATGAGCTGAATAAACATACGCATGTAGAGTTGTTTTTATAGGTGAGTATTTGATCTATCTAAAGACACACAGTCTCATGCTTACATAAAATAATATAACTCACATGCATAATGACATAATTCACGCTAACAAAAACTAGATTTATATTAGTCTCGAATTCGAATTACAAAACACATATACGAGCCAGATCACCCTCTCACATTTGATGTCACATCGTGTCTATCCTTCTCTACAAATACACGAAGAGTATAGTTTATATTGAATGGAGAAAAGAGGATTGGATCATTCCAAATCTGATCTTTCCTCATAATATCTCTAAAACCACTCAACAAACTCTATCGATAATACAGATTTAACAAAAATATTTTCTTTTATGCCACGTCGACTTCTGGAAGGTTCAAAAAATTATATTTGATTTTCCCAGGTTGATGCTCCTACATCACCCCAACCTGACACGAATGCAGATGAGTGTCATGTTCAAGAGCGACATACTGTCGACAGAACTAAAAACTGGTTCCATTTTCTTCCACCATTGCTAGGAAGTACCCCAATTATTTCTGAAAAACAAGCTTGAAGGGGATAGCATATGCTTGTGATGTAAGTTTTTCCTTCGGAAAAATCCATCCTAGTACATTTTACGAACCCTAGGAAGGAGGAACTCGATTAAGGTCATGGTGAAGATTTCCGATGTCATTTAGTTTTAACGAGTCTGACAAAGGAAGAACTCGACATATTTTCATGTTTAGAGAGTTTGAAAAGAAGCAAAAAAGAAAACTCCAGCAGGTCCCTTTTCGTAAGTAGTCCCTCATATCCGAAAAGGTAGAAACTGATATCCAAGAGAACCTCTTAGTCGCGATAGGCTAAGATATTCATTTTTCATAAATAATCTATCCCAGCTCGAAAATGGGGTAAACGTATAATAGGTAGATATCATTTCACATCCATTTAACGAGTTCAAAATGATAAGAGTCTCGAAAATATTTTCAGTTTTAGAGAGTTATAAAAGAGCTAAAAGATGACTCCAACAGTAACTTTTTCGTGTTTTTACCGAGTTCGAAAAAGTGTAAAATACAACTCTTTACTTCATCGTCGTTACATCAAAAACCTGTCACTACACAAGAGATGCACATAAAACCCATTTCTCGAAATAACATAGTGAAATAATAAAAAAATATGTCTTAAAACTTAATTAGGGTTTCGAAAAGTTATAAAATGCCAAAAATTGTAAAAAATAATTGCTTTCCACTTTTATCTCTTGTGGAGCAATAGTTACCCTTTTTACAGTGTGATTTTGTGGCGGCGATAGCGGTCAATCCGACAGACCAATCTCGAATCCGTCAGTTCCAGAGAGCTAGCATCCTTTCCTACATTGTGATTATCCTTTCATTACCTGCAACCCCAAATTTGGAAATTTATGGGGGAAATCGTAAAAAATATTGCACGACAGTTAGCGTGAGTATTGGCATAGACTCGCGCTAATCGCCCAAAATTTTGAACTGGGTCGCGCCAACCACGACAAACATTTTTGCTTAAAAATGCAAGAAAATGAGCCCATTTTCAATGATTAGAAGCTTTGAATTTGGCTAGTAACATTCTTATGAATCTGTTTTTAGGTGTGAAGCGGAAAAATGGTGATCGAGTGGAAAGAACGAGAACACAGTGAAGAATACAAACTTGCCATGGAAAACGAAAGATGCATGGAAGCTCTTAGAGATTGTGGACTCAAGAAATTCTTTATGACACAATGCCTCAGAGCTCAACTAGATCTGTTGCAATACTTGATCAGCATCTCGGATGTTGATCAAGAAAATTTCATCAATCATGATCAAGAACTTGAGATTGAAGTTTCTGATGTTTATTTCATCATAGGGCTATCGCGGAAGGGGGCAGCACCAATCCTAACCAGCAACCGGCCAACAGTGGAGAACATGAGAATGGTGATCAACAGGGTGTGTCCGGGGGCAAGGAAAGAATCGAGAAGTGGAAAATTTGATATTCAAACTATTTTTAACTTGGAACTAAAGGTAGTGTTGCACACCATCACACGAGCTGCAGGATCGCAAGCACTGCACGAAGTGACAAAGACACAACTACTTCTTACTGTAGACTGCCTGACACCGATCCTCTACAACTGGGCAGAGGCAGTGAAAATCAACATGAAACGTCAACTAACAAAGTGCAAGAAAAAAAAGCTTAAGAAGTTCGGTTACGGGTCCATTCTGATATCATTTATCCTGGAACGACTACTAATATTTCAGCGTCAAGAGGTTATAGTCCCGACACCACCAGCTTAGGAGCCACAGATGGCCCATTGGGCAACTCTGATGCCAAGGTCAAGGGGTGGTCAACAGATTTCCTAGAGACCAGAGTTCTTTGAGTGGCTTCGCCAACAGCTGATCATCGTGGAGGATTGGACCTACTCTGGCACATATTTCACTGGTGATGCAAATCTCCCACTCCTAGAAGGAGAGGATTGGGATGAAGTACTTGGTAAGACTCATTTTTTATTTTCATGATTATTATGATTTTTTTTGTTTATGCATGTCCTGACATTGAATCCATGTATGCAGATGTGGGCCCAAAGAGACCTACAGGTATGTTCCCAATAGCAAGGCAGATTCCTCGCGACTTTTATGTTTCCCCTCATGGTGACGGAGGCGAGGAGGAGGAAATCATTTTAAATTTGGAGGGAATCTCCTGTGGGATCCCGGAGTATGCACGATTTGATGATGTTCCTCGTGCATACTGGATACACACTACAGGGGTGTCAAACCGAGTTCACCGCTTGCTGAGGTGGCTTGTACGAGCAGTGACATGCTATCATGAGCATCATGCCGAGTAGACACCTAGGTTTTATTTCTGCATATTTTTGAGAGACATGATGTCTCAGGATGTAACTGAAACACACATATTTTTTGAACTTTATGATGCACACCGATGCAAAAATTTGATATATATATATATACACACATCTATTTTCCTATTATGGATACTTTCATTTGACGATTATTTTTACAAATTACACAAATGTCTATCTAATACAATGTTAGCCATTATATCAGTTAATGCATTCATTCGCCTAGGAATATGTTGATATGTAATGTAATCAAAATGTATTTCCAGCAAAAGAACACGTAAATACAACCTTAAGATGTGAGGGTTTCTAAATGAATAATGTCCATTAAGTTGAAGAACGAAAAGCTATGAGTCTAGATTTAAAACCAATGCATGAATGTTGAGGGTAATTGCCTCAGTTAATAGTTCAATGACAACAATATATTTAGCGAGATTGTTCATAGTTCATCCTAGACATATACCTTGAAGATCTATCAACTCACCAGCAGGATCATAAATCACCCAGGCTGCTAAAGACAGGTTCCGACTACTGCGTGAAGCACCATCCGCAAAACCGACATAAGGGGTAATAGACATCTGCACAATAAGAAATGACTCAATAAGCAGGAAAACGTTAACAAAGCACGCCAAGAAAAAAATGTACAAAAATGAAAAGAACACCTATGTACACAAAAAATTCACAAATGACTCATGCATAATATTTTTTAAGGTACAACCCATTTCTAGGATGATCCAAAGGATGACCTTCGTAATCAATAAGCTCATCGGCCCCATTCTGTAAAACACACTTAACAATGTAGGGCCCATGCCACATGGGTTGAAATTTTCCTACCCCCAGCTTATCATGAGCTTGGTCGTATAGGAGGACGAGGTCTCCTTCTACGAAGGAGCGAGGGGAAACCAACTGGTCAAAATGAGATTTGACTCGCCTTTTTTGTGCTTCAATGACCAGAGTAGCAAAGCAGCGAGTTTCATCTAGCCTTTCTAAGTAGAGAAGACGCTCTTCTTCAGGTGAAGTTTTTGGCATCAATTCAACAACCAAATTGAGTGAAGGTATCTCACACTCAATCGAAAGGGTAGCTTCCATATCGTAAATAAGCTGAAATGGAGTGAATCTGGTCGCATCCTTAACTGAGGTTCAGTACGCCTAAGATGCCAGTTTTATTTGTGCATCCTAATCGTATATTGAAGCATGGTGACAAGAAATTTATTCATAGCTTCAACCTGGCCATTGGCCTGAGGATAGTATGGCATTGAGTTATCGTGACGCAGGCCCAACTTGGAAGTCAACTCTTCCACCATATACTGTCGAAAATGGGAACCATGGTTGATAACGATGGCTTAAGGGACACCAAACCTAGAAATTATGTGATTGAATATAAACTGAGCTACTGTCTTACCATCAGCTATAAGTGTAGGCATTGCTTTGGCCCATTTGGTGAAGTCCTTCATGGCTACGATGATATAAGCATGCCCCTCACCCGAGTGTGGGTTACACGTCATAAAATCGATGCCCCACTTCACAAAGGGACCAATGGTAATGACATAGTGGAGATGGGAAGGTGGTGCGCACATCTTGCACTGGTAGATCTGGAAGTCATGGCATTTACGAACAGTGACAATGCAGTCCTTGAAGATGGTGGGCCAGATATACCCAGCATGAAGAATTTTCTGTGCATTAGAATAACCAGTCATGTGACCACCACAAGCACGACTGTGACAGTCATTTGGGGCTTTCTCAACCTCCTTGAGAGTCATACACTGGCGAAGAATGGAATCAACTTCGATGCGGTAGAGTGTATCTTTGACTATACGATAGGGTTGCAATTGATGACGAATGTGTCGGCGAGCATCCTTCGTCAACTCAAATCTGAAGTTATAAGTTTGAAAATATATGATGATATCACCGTACCAAGGATTGAGGGTGCTAATAAAAAAAAGTGTATCGTCCGAAATGCGTTCCTCAAAACCTGACGGAGCTGTGTCAGAAGGGAGAGAGTAGATTAGATTGAAAAAGACTAATGATTTCTTCAACTGGGCAGTGGTGAACTCCAAATCAAAATCTTGGAGGATGAAAATCCACTTCGAGTACTTGCCCCCCAGCAATTGACAAGTCAATATATAGGTCATAGGTTTGCAGTCAGAAAACAGAGTCACTATATGCAACAAAATGTAGCAATGAAAATGTTGAATAGCTTGAACAGTAGCCAATGCCAACTTCTCGACATGTGCATAGTGTGTTTCAGTATCGAGAAGGTTACAAGAAAGATAATAAATGACATGTTCGTCACCAGGATCATCATCTTGTACCAAAAGCATGGCAATCATGCTGAAATCGGTGGCCAAATAGAGGGAATAATCACGATGATAATTCGGAGGACACAATAAAGGAGTGTTGACAAGCAACATGTTCAAGGCATCGAAAGGCTTCTGGGTGATCTCATCCCAAAGGAATGGGACGCCCTGCTTATTGTGTGAATCCTTTAGCCACTTTGGCATAGTTAGGTATAAAATGGCATAAAAATTTAGCCTTCCCTTGTAGACTCTACAGCTGAAGTAATGAGGATGGAGAGGGGAGATTAATGATAGCCTCAAATTTGATCAGATCGAGGCAAATTTTTCCTTTGGAAACGATAAACCCTAAGATTATACCGAAATGAATAAAGAAGACGCACTTATGTGGATTGAGCCGGATGTTATAGCATCGACAACAAAGAAAAATCTGATGGAGATGGTCAAGATGGTCTTTACACTTAGTTGAATGAGCTGGAAGGTCATCCAGATAAGGCTGAGTGATGTGTTTAATATCGTGAAAAGCATATGACATCGCTCATCGAAACGTAGCCCCAACATTTTTTAAACTGAAAAGGAGCTTTTTGTACGCGAAATTACCCTAGGGACAGATAAAGGTAGTCTTATGTTGATCGGTCGGGATAATGTTAATCTGGTTGTAGCCAGAAAATCCATCCATAAGGAAAAAATCTCACTACCCGTGCAGTCATCAATGATTTGATCAATAAAGGGAGTAGGATAATTTTCCTTAGGGCAGGCCTGATTAATGTCACGATAATCAACACAGACCCGAATGGTGCCCTATTTCTTATCTATAAGGACAATATTGGACACCCATTCTATCAAGGGACTCAGATAGATAAAACCAGCTTTGAGAAGTTTTTCAACTTCACCCTTAATAGTGGCAGCACTTCTAGGGTGCACAGGACGAAGAAGCTGACGAACAGGCTTCACACCAGGATATGTCGGAATCTCATGCACCACTATACTAGGATCGATGTCTAGCATCTCTTCATAAGACCATGCAAAGACACTGTGGAACTCATGGAAAAGGCTAGTGTAAACCTGGACTTCATCTGAAGAACAGGTGACCCCAATATGGATGTTCTCGACAATTCCTAGTTTCATGGAAATGTCAATAGGCATATTTTGTGTGATATTACTCAAGTTACCCTCTATAAAAGATTCATGTGTCAGAATAGGCATTTGAAGCGGAGGAGAAGGAACATGAGAAGCGAACCTCTCAAGACACGTAGACATGGCCTCGAGGCCAGGCATGAACGAGGACGATGATGAATATCGTCCCATGGAAGATCCTCAAGAGACATATTTTCCACGATGGCTTCATTGGAGGGAAGTATCTCTTTCAAGGGATCGAGTGAATATGAATCACTGAGCCAAGGGGATTGATAATAAGTGTCAAGAGACATGCCCAAAGGAGCATGATCAGGAGGTGGAGGCTCCGAAGCCAAAATAAGTTCACAATAGTCAATCTTGATCAGACTTAATGGCATCGAATCTCCAAAATAATCGATTTGCTCAGGCGAAGGGATGATCCATGGATGGTCAGACCAAGAGATCATATTAATCTGAACAGTGTTGGGTGGAGGAAGAGGGAAAATACCCATGAGGACAGGACCTTTGGAAAGACCCGGCCCGATGTTCTCGTAAGGCGTAGGAATTTGATCCACATATGGAACGTTATTCTTAGAAGAAGAAGTGAAGAACGACAACTGATCAACAATTATGATCTTTCCTTCGTGCGAAAATTTCAAAACACGAAAGAGAGTGGATAGAATGCATAGCATGGTGTGAGTCCAACGGTGACAGAGCAGAAGATTGTAATTGACCTTAGTGTCAACTACTTCAATCTCGACATTGACCATTTTCCCTTCTAGAGTAATCGATAAACTAGTGAGAACATCAAGACGTTTAGACTCCCTTCCATCAAACGCTTCTAAAGTATTTGGAGATGAATTCAAAGTTGGAGAACCAATGGCTTTCTAGCAGGAAGATGACATGACACATGTAGATGCACCCTCGTCCACAACCGCTCGATGGATATTCAGTCCATTAATGCCAACTTGAATGATGAGCGCAAGCTAGTGCGGGAGACATGGGAGGACATTCTCCAAGTTGAAAGTGATAAGGCTTGAATCAGCAAGATCAACCCTACCGATCACAGATAGCAAAGCGTTCCGTTGATATGGAAAACTCTAAAGTACTTCTAATGCAGACATTGCAGATGGTGCCTGAGCCAAATCCTCAACAATACTGTAATGTTGAGTAGCACAGGCATTGGGATTGTAAGAAGACTTACGGAGTACACCTTTGGAAGGTGGCCATACAACGGGCTCAGTACTGGGCCTTTCAATCTGAAGGGACCAGAAGCAGGTGGAGGAGGAGGACCATTAGCGATCTCCTTCCTGGCTACCTGATGCGGTTTGGTATAATATTTCGACCAGGTAGCGATGGAAATGGATGCAGGATGGTTCATCATGAAAACCTGAGAGCCAAATGGGGCAGAGGACTGAGGTTTCTCTACCATATGAATCTGCTATGATGGAAAAGTTTCTTTGAGAATGGTCAAAGTTCCTTGGGTGCCTTTGAGAAATCTGCTCACTTTGGCCCATCGAGGACAGTCCTTGGTGTAGTGCTATTCATCACAAATCAAACAAGGGTACTTCAGTTTTCATTGTGAACCATCATCAACACGAGATTTCTGAGAATCTTGTTCCGGGGTATCGGCTTTGGCCTTACCTTTACCCTTATTTTTTCTTTTGGAATTTTTATCTGCTGGATTGGCCTGAATGGCATTGACTTCTGCAGTTTTACCAGAATTTTGGGTAGACTAAGAAGCAGTATCATTGGAAGTATTATATTTTTGCTTCCCAGGGTTTGAAGGAGAAGACTTCCGAGAAGTCTGAGATACGGAACTAGTGATACTGTCGATGGATGGCATCGCCGATGCTTACAAGTTCCAGGTCGAGAAGCATCAGGAAATATATCATACAACGTTCCAAACTGGGAGTACACAAGATCAAGGTACTAGGCACAAGCAATGGCCTATTCTTCGGTTACACATGCCCCCATAACTATGTCTTTAGAAATTTGATTGACAAATGAGGTAGTGAACCAATCAATTAGAAGTTGATCGGGAATATCAAACTTGATCAAGCGACGACGATGCCTCCATTCATGAATATGATTCGAGATATGAGTAGCTCGATCTTGTTTCAAGGATGTGAGGAGGTGTGTCCCGGTTTCATACTGACCCGGTAACTGAAAATGTGTGAGAAATGCCATGGCTAAAGAGTTGAAATCTTGGAAGATACCTCGAGACAGTTCAATGTACCACTTTGCAGTGGCACCAGTAAGAGTTCGTTGGAAAAGACGGAGTCAGATGGAATCATCAAACCAAGAGTTAGATGAACACCAAAGATGTTATGTCATAACGTGTGCTTGGGGGTCTTCTCTGGAGTTGCCCTCAAATTTAGGACAATCGCTAGGAATTTTGGTTGGAACTGGAGGCTAATAAAGATTATGAAGGATTGGATTGTTTGTTAGTTTTGACACATCAGGAAGTTCCAACGACATGAGAAATGGAAATTGAGGATTAAAAGGCATTGGCGGTCGTTGATAAGGACCTATGTTAGCATTCCACCCAAGCTGAGAGAAATTATGCCCCATATGTTTTGTCCTGGAGGATTATGTCCATAGGGGTTATAAGTTGGATAGTTTTTCCCATACTGGGGTTGAGGACCGAGATACTCATTTTGAGCATACCATTGAGGTCCTTATTAAGCAACATATGGATTCTACTGTGGAATGTAAGCATTTCCTTGAGGTGGATTATACACCATCTGAGATTGATTTTGAGGGTAATAAGTGAAACCTTAGGGCGCACTATACACAGCCTGAAATTGACCTTGAGGAGGGTAAGTAGCACCTTGGGGTTAAGCAGGTGGTACCTGCTAAGTAGTTTGAGCGAGCTGATGAGCTGGTTGAACATGTTGAACCGGCTGCTGAGCAGGTTGAACAGGTTGAACCGACCATTGAGCGGGTTGAGCAGGTTGAATCAGCTGCTGAGGCTGGGCAAGTTGTCCCTGTGGAGTAGGTTGGCCTGGATACTAAGGGCCACTGGTTTTCCCTTGTGGAAGAGGTTGGCCTAATGATTGCGATGGACCAAGTTGCCCCTGATAACCAGGTTGACCCGGAGTAGGACTGTAGGGTTATCATTACAGTACAAAAGCTTGGCCTTGCGGAACGTAAGGTTTCTACTGTTGCACAAAAGGTTGTCCCTGTGGTGGATACATTTTCCCCCCAAGAACATAAGACGCTCCTGGTTGAAACTAAGTTTGACTGGAAGGACCGTAGGGTTGTCCTTGTTGGACCGAATATTGACCCTGTAAGGGTTGGCCTTGTGGACCATAAGGTTTTCCCTGAGGACCAAAGGTTTTCCCTTGCTGGACCAAAGGTTGTCCCTGTAAGGGTTGTACTTGTAGGCCCGAGGGTTGCTCTTGTATTAATGGCCCTTGATGAGGAATGGTCTGATAAGGATCAGCCGGAGGCAGATAAAAAACTCGATGAGGATCAATGGGAGGCATATATACGAGATTACCATAGACATCATAGTGATGGAAAGGATTGACAAGAGCTTGGGGCTGCTAAGGACCCTGAGAGTTTTGTTACTGAAAAAATAACAAATACTCATCGAAAGTAAGGCCGCCAGGGATAGAAGTAGAAACCGGAGCCGTACTAGAATAAGGTGTGGTTTCCACAGCGCGAGCTTGTGATCTATTCACAGTGGGTCTAACAGGCCATGTGGGATTAAGAAAAATAGACCTACAAGTGGGAAAATATCCTAACAACTGAGTCGTAACAATTAGTGCAAATGAACCCACACAAACGGTAAGTTGTACCAGGAAAGATGTAACAATTACCGATGAGCTAGGTGTTGAAGGAAAAATTACTAATGAAGGAAGGACTGAACTCCTTGGAGGAGTCGATGTACTATACTGTGCTATGGACGCAACACCAGAAATAATATGACTCAAAGTACGATAACCGGGTGGAAGTGACACCAATTGAGGAGAAGGTTGACTAGAAGAACATGGGAGATCTTCTGGGAAAAGTTGATATTCCCCTATAGAAACAGGAAGTTCTTCACTGCTGACAAGACTTGAAGAATCCATTTATAATGAAGCTGTAAGATCGTTGAAAATATGACGAGGAATAGGAGGTAAAGTAGCGGCTAAAAATGGTGATCTCGAGGTAAGAGGAGGGAATTCTTCCTCGCTTCCAAAACCAGACCAAGCACCCTGAGGTGGCCAATTGAACTCAACTAACTCTTCAGGAGGAGACTGGGTGGTGAGAGGTTGAACACTCGGGAGAATAGGCTGTGCAAACTCGACAGACCTAGTGGACTAAGGGGTTTCGAAAGAAACTTCAGGAAAAGAACTACCACTAGGAGGTAGTGAAGAAGACGACGAAAATGATGGTTCCACCACTATGACAATATTTCAATACAGGAAGAAAAATGATAGCTAATTCAAGGCTTCAAGATCAAACTCTAAGGAAATACGAAAACAAGCCAAGCATAAAAATTTTAACGGGTATGTGATCGTAGGCAATTAATTTTACGGCATTGGAACGGAACTTTGTTGTTTCATGTTTTAAGAGTCAAGAAATAGAAAAAATATGACTCTAATCACTTTCAATAGTAAACAAGTGTGAAAGGACAAGTGCTCGATGATCTCTTCACTTTTTAAGGAGTCACAAAAATATTGAAATTACTACCTAGGAAATCTAAGCAAGAGGGTGTACCAAGTTTCTGTGAATTTCCATATACACCTTGGTGATCAAATGAAAGAGAAATGACCAAGGACTTAATGTACATGCAGGTAGTCTCCCCGAATGATGTGTTCGGTGTATCACGGTTACAGCAGCAGACTTGACTTCCTATGGATAAAGGATTTGAACCTATGGGGGTCTCCCTTTATATACGTGAAGGTACAAGGAGCACAAGTTCGTAATAGTGTTTTCTAAAGCCAAGTGGTGAAAGGCATATATTAGGTTTAACAACGCTGAAACACGTCACTAGCCTAGACCTCTAAAAATGTTTGTGTTTGATTCAAATGCTTCCTTATATTGATTGAATTAATTTTAAAGTTGATCTTGAATTACTGTTTCAGTTTCAAGGCCCTACCGAATGGGATCTCAAATTCCTAATTGCATGCTATATGCAAAAGAACACCATTTTCTGTTTGATGAATGCTAATTAAGAGAAGGATAGAGATCTTTCAAAAAGTAGAAAACAATGAAATCATAAGAAGAAATCCACTAATGCGTCTAATAAAACCACACGAGAAATGAAAAAATATTTCCTAGTTCACTAAGAGCTAGTTATGCAAAAGAACTTTTAATTTTTGATGCAAATGAAAGAATGCGATGTTTTTGTTTTTGAATGAATTAAGAAAACGATGAACTATTACATTAAAAAACAAAGAGAACACTAGTTTAGATCACTGCGAATGTAGAGATCTTAAAATGAATAATTCAAAAGCAATACAGACATAAAAACGTACTCAAACCAACGATGCACTCTTTCAAACAAACAAAAATCTTTCAAAATGACCCAAATGAGCAATGTGCTCTATGCTCGAAGTAACAAGATGGAGAGTTAAACAAAAATGAAGGTAATCATTCAACAAACCAAAACACAAAGGATCAAGAAAGACCAACACAATCGATCGGGGAATTGAACTGACAAAAATAAAAAGACTCAAACTTCAATCAGAAGGCTTAGTGAGAAATAGACACCTAGAAATCCTAGGGCTGTGAATTGCACCGATGAGACAATGGACAAACAACTGAGAAGTACAAGCTTACAGTAGCCATAACAAGCCCAAAAGACTAATTTCAAATCAAAGAAACAACCCAGACTCAAGAAAAACTGGCCAAAACCTTAGAAAGAAGGTCAGACCAAATCCTACAGGATTTGACGCGACTGTCAGGAGGTAATACATGCTAAACAGGGGTTGGCACTACTACAACAAAAGCAACACGTGCCAATTGCCATGACTGTTCAAAGAAAACCTGCGCCAAGCTGGAAAAATATGGGAAAGGGGAAAAACTAGTGAGCAGAGGTCAATATTGACACTCTGGAGCTGAACAAGAGGATTCCAAACAGTCAAGCAAGCCAAAAAATACATACAAGAAATCAAACAACCAAATTCGACTCGACAAGGAAAATTCCCAATGAGAAACAAGATGACAAACTCACACTAATCTCCATCGGAGTCGCCAACTTGTTGTGTAGGTAAATCCTCTCTACGGAAATAGACGATCCCTCTAGCCCTATAGTGGGTCTAGCAACAAAGAAACAAGCTAATGTGTAGGTTCTTAGTTAACAAATGGAATAGGTTGGCGTAAATTTTCCTACCTGGAGTCCAATGCGATTGTTGCAGCTGTAGCAGTGGCAGCCTCTTGATCCCTGACTCGACAGGTTGTGGTCCTTCAGCAATGGTACTCAAATACCTATGCAAAGATCAAAATAAAAATGCAACATACAAGACAATAATTGCACTTCTAACTAGCTAATCATTCAAGGAAGATTAAACACATTGCATAAAATAAACCATATTAACACAAGATGGGAACCAGACATTAGTCATGTATATATAAATAGAAGAAAGAGATTACAACTGGAGCCTTGATGTCGCAGCCTCCTTCAGCTGGTTCAATAGAAGTGTGTCTTGAAGGATCGTCAGGGAATTAGGACAAGGCAAGGACACAAGCCTAAGCTCTCTCTCGACAAAGGTCTCTTTCTCTACTCTATCTCACCCACAAGATGTTCAACAATTCTCTTCAGCTATTTAGCTATCATTGTTCAGCTAGTGTATCAATGGGAGATAACTTTATTTATAGAGGGAGAGGAGGTTGGGATCCCTACAATGGTGGAAGGAAGGCCTTATCCTTTGGGAGGTTTCCCCAAAAGGTGGAAACAAGAGGTCAAAGTAGGGTGGTCGTGGTTATTCATTCGAACCACCCAGGCTGACTCATCCACGAAGTTATTAACATGGAAACTTTGCCTCTATTTTTAAAAAACATTCCAAAAACATCTTGGCGTGAGTAGCTCACTGGGAATCTTCCTCATTAGCGCAAGGGCATAATGATCTACCAGTGCCAACCCAAAAATATGTGTTTCTGATGGTCTGCTCAAGGAATTTTCAACAGAAGGAAAGGTTTCCTCATGGCAAGGGATGCAATGATGGTCTTTGCAAGGCATGACACTTATTATTAGTCACACAAATGGTCCTCGAATGTGTGGGATGGGGATTGCAGGGACTGTGACAAAATGATGTGTAACAGATTCGAACCAAAATATTTTTTCTTTCACTCCTCCCTTGGTGACTTGACTCAAAGGCCATGTGATATGAGATAACCCCAACACGAACATGTGGTATAAATTGGCAAGACCCAAAAATTTGTGGAGCTCTGTTAGAGTGGTTGGGTCTAGCCAATCCGGAATGACATGGATCTTGGTTGGGTCCACATGCAATCCCCTCTCATCAATGATGTATCCCATATATTTAACCTGGGCCTTGCCAAAAGTGAATTTCTCAAAATTGGCACACAACTTGTGTTGTAGTAGTGTTTGGAGGACCTCTCAAATGTGGTGGAGGTGCTCCTCCCAAGTTTGGTTGAAGATCAAGATGTCATCTAAATACACCATCACGAATGAGTTAGTGAATGGTTGCAAGATGTCTCCCATCAACCTCATGAATGTTATAGGAGCATTCATCAAGCCAAAAGGCATGACCAACCATTCAAAGAGTCCCTCCTTGTCTTTGAAGGCAATCCTCCACACATCGGAGGGTTCGATTGGTACCTGGTGATACTTGGACTTCCAGTCAATATTGCTGAAATATTTGGCCCACTTGAGCTGGTCTAGGAGGTCATTAATCCATGGGATTGGATACTTATTCTAGAAAGTGATCTTATTTAGCGCCCGATATTTAATACAGAGTCTCCAAGTCCCATCCTTCTCCCACACCAACATGATCGGGCTCCCATAGGGCAATGCACTCGGCCCGATGTGACCTTTCTGCAGCAACTCCTAAATCTACCTCTTGATTTCGTTGTTATCCAAAAAATAATGCCAATATATTGGTCCATTTGGTTGTGGCATGCTTGGGGTCAGATAAATGGAGTGCTTGACCTGACAGTGTTTAGGCACCCCTACAGGTGAGGTGAAGATGTCCCCGTACTCCTCCATGACCTTGTCCATCTGTTATTTCCATGTGGAGGAGCCCTATATAGAGGTTGTGGCCATAATATTCTTCTTGCCTTAAGGGTGGATCATAAGGAAAAAAAATTTCCTGGTTTGGGAAATGATCTTACTGCATTTCTTTTTAGTGATCAAAGAGATGGCGGTAGGCGGTGCTACATCTGGTATCATGTACAACTTATTACCCAAAGTAATAATAAAAGTGAGAGTCCTAGAATCATACACAACATTTTGCTTCCACAAGTATGGTTTTCCTAATAATACATCAAAAACTTCAAGAGTATAAACATCACATAATACCTCATCTGTGAAGGGCTTAATGTTGTAGGGAAGGCGACACTGCTAGCCGACTTGGAGATCCCGATCTTTGAGAAGCCACCCAATGGTGTAAGGTAGTGGGTTATCTATTGTCAGCATGCCCACATACTTCATGAACTCTACTGAAATGAGGTTCTTTTGGCTCCTTATTTCGACAATGAACTGCAATGGTGAACCCTTCACTGAAATCTAGGAATGGAAGAGGCTCTCCCCCTCCTCTGGGTTTTCGGGTTCCTCCTTCTAGATCTAGGTGGTGTAAATGGTGGAACTAGGCTTTGCATCAATAATTTGCTTCCCTTTATCATTCCCCTTGTCATTTTTTGACTCAGAGTTGGAACATGCATCTAATTCATAAGCCTTTAACTCAGCCACCAATGACTGCTTGGCCCGACACTCACTTGTGTTGTGAGTGGAGCTCTTATGGAACTCACACCACTTTCCCATGTCCTTCTTTGGCTTCATGGTGTTGTTCTTCATTTGCAGCTTTTGGTGGGGTTTGCTAGGTTGCCTCACCTTGTCTTTGTCCTTTTTTTTGCGGTTTGGTGTTGCCTTTCCCTTGCTTCTAATTCACAGATCCAAAGTCTTTCTTCTTATGTTTGAATTTCTGCTCAAATTTGGTAGCATACTGGTATGTTTCACCAAGAAAAGAGATGTCAAGGAATTCCATTTCCTCATGAACATATCTATGCATAAAAATCTAGTACTTAAGCACCAAATTTTTCTCCAAAACTTTGATACCCAACTTTCTGCATGGGGTATGGAACAGATTCATCAGCTCATGCACATCTTGATCCCTTTGTTTCTGAAATTAGTCACTATATGAACTTGTCCTCATAGCTCCCCACGGGGTAATATTATTCCTTGATAGTGTCTTGGAAATAATTCCAAGTGGGTGTGGCCGAGAATAAGGAGGATTCCCTCTCATTCTTTTTCTCACAGTAGGTTTCCCACCAATCCTTGACATGGGGGGTAGCTTTGAGGAGTGTAAAAGTAATTTTTTCCCAATCGGAAAATTCATGAACCAAAAAAATATCCTTCTAATAGATTCATTCATATATATACATTGTCTACATCTATTTGGCCATCAAATATGGGAATGTCGAAGTTAAATTCTACCTTAAAAGGAGTGAAACCCCCAGAGTGGCTTCCAGATGAAGATGTATTGTCGGTGGGTAGTCGTCGAAGGATCTGGAAAAGTTATCCATCATCGCATTCCTTTGTTTCTCGAGGGCCTCCTCGAGCATTATTTTGATAGGATCTCCTGCTCCCTCATCCTTATTTATTCCGACATGGGAGGTCGTCGGGGTTTGCGAGGCTGATCTTTCAAAGGTTCAACGAGATCGAGCCCTAATTCCTTATACCCTGATCTCGTTGGGGACATGCAAAGAAATATAGAGAAAGAGTAGAACCGCTTTGATACCATTAATCCAAACTTATGTAGGAACACAATAAAATACATAAATAAACATAAGTGCATAGTTACAACATAAATAAAACTTCATTTCATTAATATCAAATAACTGAAATATGCTTACGGTCATAATGAAAATAAACTAGCTTGGGCGATGGTAACATATCTCTAAGAAGAGATGTGGTGGCTATATGCATTTGAAATATTTTATAGTGAGGCTTAAGGGCATTTTTATTATTTAACAACATGGA
Organism: Pinus albicaulis; assembly: GCA_034641835.2. NCBI lineage: Eukaryota > Viridiplantae > Streptophyta > Pinopsida > Pinales > Pinaceae > Pinus > Pinus albicaulis. Next base: position 1,102,272,909 of record CM076572.1, on the reverse strand, counting down.
AAAACCCTAAACAACCAAAAACCTAACCCAGAAGATGGAACGCTAAGATTTTTTCGGCCCTGTTGGGCTTAGTTGGGAAGCCAACTTCCTGGCATCATGACTTGGTCATATTATCTTCGTTTGGCGCATATGATATATCTTTGGAAATATTTATCCAAGTACTATAGGATTTGACACATGCCCTTGTTTATGACTACAACCTTGTTGTTGACCTCAAAAAACATTGCTTAGGGGGTAAAAACCCAAAAAATGATAAAAATAGTAAATGCTTCTATAAACAATGAAACTGACTAAACTAACTGGTGGTCTAGGTGGAATAGGTGGGTTGCCACCAATGTCCACCTTATCATTCCTCCCCCATTAGGAAGTAATGGTCCCCATTGCATGCAAATCCTCCATGAGATGAGGAAATTTCTATTAAACTTGGTCCCTAGTGATCCACTTGCTCTGGTGAAGGAGTTGGCCTACTTTGACATCTTAATATAAATAGATCCTCTATTGGTGGGTGTTTTTGATCTGTGTTTCCATGATCTGATCAGTGGTGGCTTGTTCCGTGCAGTTTGGGTTTAACTCTATTGGTGTGAGTTGTTTTGCAATGTTGGATGTATCCAGTAATGATGGAAAACAGGGTTGAAGGCGGTCCACATTGAACACTAGGTGCAGACCAAGGAATGGTGGAATACTGAGCTCTAAGGTATTGTCCCCCACATCCTCGGTGATGGTGTATGGCCCATATCAAAGTGGGAAAATCTTGAAATAGGGTCCAAGAAGGTGCTCCTTCTACAAATGTATCCAAACTTTGGCGTCGACCTGGAACTTGTCTAGCACACAATGCTAATCATGTCGTTGCTTGTACATAACATTGTCTCTATCAAATATGTCATGGACATGTTGGAAAATGTGTGAAATGCACTCAATGAAGTTTTTTTCCTTGCCAGCTTTAGACTAGACATTATCCGAGTCTGACTAAGTAGCTGGAAATGGTATGGTCACATCAATGGGATATAGTGGTTGGAATCCCAAGCCCACCTGAAAGGGGTTATGGCCAATTGAGTTGTGCAGAGCTCGGTTATAGCTATGTTGGACATAGGGGAGAATTTCATCCCATGTGTGTGATTTATTCAACTTGTGCATATGCAGAATGTGTACAATCATCTTGTTGATGACCTCTGTTTGGCCATTAGATTGGGGGTGGAAATTTGTGGACTTAGTGATATTGGTGTCCAGCATCGACCAAAGACTTGACCACAATTTATTGAGGAACTGATGTCCCAATCTGAGATAATGGAATGTGGAATCCCAAAGTGTACACATACTCGTTCAAATAAGATTTTAGCAGTGACTTCAGTTGTGATATTCTTCTTGCATGCTACCATAATGGAAATCTTAGAGAATTTGTCGATGACCACAAAAATGTAGTCATTTCCATGCTTGTTAGAAGGAGGGCCTGACATGTAATCCATCAAGATGGATTCCCAAGGTCAACTAGGGGTAGGCAACGAAGTATGTAGGCATTGCTTCTTGATGGTCGGTTTGGAAATGGCATAGGCGGTACAGGACCTGATGTACTTCCCGACATCTTGTTGAAGGTTCAACCAATAGAAATACTTCTGCAGTACTACCACTGTCTTCTCAACCCTGAAATGTCCAGTGACCTGACTATAGTGCGCTTCATAAATCAACTTGGAATGCTCGCTTGAAGGAACACATATGTGTCCCAGGTGGCATAACAATGCATCCTAGAGGTGGAAATATGGAACTTTCTTACCTTCCAAGAGTCTATGGTATGTGTTGCCAAATTCTGGATCACTTTTGTAGAGATGCGGCTAGCTCGAAGTCTCATGCTCACAAGAGTTGAGCACAATGGTTAGCACCATGATAGGTGGTCAGCTGAGGCAGTCTGCAACATTATTGGTGCTTCCCTTCTTGTACTTGATGTTATTTAATTATTGTAGGTATGTCGATGTTGAGGAGGTAAATCCCCTTTGCGGACAGAGGCGATCCCTACTAGCCCAGCAGGGGTCTAGCAACAATCAGAAATGTTACGACGCAAGTTCCTAGTTACGAATGAAAAGACTAGGGACAGAAGCCTACCTGGATTCCAATGCTATGATCTGAAGAAGAGAGCGTTCCAGTTCCTCAGCCTCGGCAGATCACGATCCTCCAACGATCTTCATGGGTGGACACCTGCACATGCAAGAAACAAACAGATACAAGCATAAAATCCAGCATACGTAACTCAATATCAGTAAGAAAGGATACTACTCATATTAACATCATTGAAAACAGAGTGGAACCATAATCGTAATCATTCATTAAATAACGATCGAAAGAGATTACAACCAAAGTTCTAATGTCGTGGTCTCCTTCAGATGGGTCTCCAGTCGTTCACGTCTCGCAAAGCTCGCCAGGGAAAGGGAAAACCTCTCCAGAGTCTCTCGATGATAGTCTCCTTACTTGAGTCGGCCTTAAGGGAAAAAGAGGGCTCTTTACAGCACAAAGGCTCTTGGGAATTTGGAGATTCAAAGCTTAGGCACTTCAAGACTAGCTTGCCATGGAATTGAGCATGCTTTTATAGATGGGGAAGGAGGGAGTTGGGATCCCTATTATTGTGGGATTGGCCCTATCAACAAGGAAGGTTCCATGGGAGGTGGCAAAACCACTTCCCTTCCATAGAACTTCCGCAGCCAAACCTCCCAAATCAAGATAGGCAATGGTTTCTGAGTTTGTTGAAACTCAACTTCCGCCATCTTTATTTAAAAAAAATTCCTCAAATTGGGTGGCGCGATTACTGCTCTGGGACAGAGCGCCAGTTGGCGCGACCTCTTTGCAGGATTTTCCCCATTGGCGCGAGTGATGAACTGTCTGCCCGCGCCAATGCAAAAAGGGATGTTTTTCATGATTTTTGCAAGGAGATGTCTTTAGGGAAAATGAAGCTCATGCTTAGAGGAATGCATTGATGATGTTTTCAAGGCATGACAATGTTCACAGGTCACAAAATGGGTCCTCCATTGTGCGGGACGGGGAATGGTAGGGACGGTGACAAATTACCGTGTAACAGATGCCCCCTAAAGTATGAGGCCCGAGAGAGAGAGGGGTGAAATGCTTTACGAGAACATGTTCAACTGAAGGCCCGCCGTCGGAAAACCTGCGCAGAAAAATACAACTGATATCTCAAGTACATGATGTATATGTGGTATGGGTGCAGCCATCCGAAACAGAGTACACTATAATCCGGATCCAGGGTATGGGCGCAGCCATCCAGCGAGGATCAAATAAATAGACTCAGGTATGGTCGCAGCCATCCAAGCAATGAGTCATATACATAATGATAATAATCCACAATCGCAGCCTGGATTACAACAGACACAATCCAGGGTCTTGCGCTCCATCTCGACCCAAACAAAGTACAAGTTCGAGCATGTGAATATGTGAGCTGAAGTCGAACATGCAGGAACATCGTCTGATTACCAGCCAATGATGAAAGCTGTTAACAGACGCGAGAGGAACCACCAATGATGACAATGGCCCTCAAGGTACTACAGGTACAATCTACGGCGTGTGAATCAATGGGTTGGCGTCGAACACCCGCAGAATCACTCGATCGGAGGTCAATGATGAAAACCTCACGTCGAATGCGACGAACCTGCCATTGAGGCATGCAGGCTCCAAGGTACCATAAAGGAGTCTCTAGATCAGCTTCCTGGATAATGAGCTCATGTCGACAGGAAGTGACCTTGATCAAAGGTGGGCCATAATGATTCCCACATCATCGACGCGAGACAGAGGAACATGATGTTTTGTTGTGAATCAGGATCGTATGAGAATCAGAGGAAGGTTGATACTAGCAGAGGCCAACTTCTCTTGAACATATAAACGGCACGACAGTGGATTTGGCAGTATTTGACATCAGTAGATCAGAGGTCATGGTGACAAGGCAATGAGCAGAGGAGAGGTCAAAAGGGATTATCCAAACCCACGGAGGCAAAGTGAAAAAATGAGATGAGATGTCCCCAACCCGACACGAATGCAGACAAGTGCCATGTTCAAGAGTGACATACTGCCGACGACAACGACGATAGTTCCATTTTTCCCCCACCATTTCTGGCGAGTACCCCAATTATTTTTGATAAAAAAATTGAAGGGGATAGCATATGCTTGCAATATAAGTCCGCCCTTCGGGCGAATCCATCCTAGTGCATTTAACGAGTCCTAGGAAGGAGGAACTCGAAGAACGTCATTTCGACTGAGTCCGATGTCATCAGGGTTTAACGAGTCTGACAAAGGAAGAACTCGGCGTCTTTTCACGTTTAGAGAGTTTGAAAAGACAATGGAAAAGTAAACTCCATGGGTCCCTTTTCATGAATAGTTCCTCAGATCCGAAAAGGTAGAAAACAATATCCGAGAAAACCTCCTAGTCACGATAGGCTAGGGTATTCCCTTTTCGTAATCAATCCGTCCCAGCCCGAAAAAGGGTTAAACGTATACTAGGTAGATGTCGATTCGTGTCCAATTTAACGAGATCGAAATGACAAGGGCCTCGGCAATATTTTCATGTTTAGAGAGTCAGAAAAGAGCTGAAAGATGACTCCAAAGTGACTTTTTCGTGTATTTACCGAGTCCGAAAAAGTATAAAATACAACTCATTTCCATCGTTAAAGTCGCAAAAACCTGCTGCTGCACATACCAAGCAAGCGTAAAATCCATTTTCAACATAACATATAAAAATATTCGATAAAAATGACTTTTTACAACTCATTTCATGTCAAAAAGTTATAAATATGTCAAATTGGTAAAAATAAAATTACATTTACTATTTACCTTGGTAAAAAGCAACAGTGGGCCATTTGGAGCAGAAACTTCTGACGGTGATTGCGACAAATCCAGTTGGCCATTCAGCTTCTCGTCTGTCACAGGTAAGAGGCGCTCCCTTGCTCTTCATTTTCATCCAAATTTTAATAGTTTTACCCTATAAATTAGTTTTCTAGAGCCATTTTTGAAAATTTAGGGTTGGGCTCATTGGCGCGGGTATTGGGCACGGACCCGCGCCAATGAGCTCTTTTATACAAAGGGCCCGCGCCATGTGGCGCAACTGTTCAGGAAACAGCCGCGCTAGCGGCCGAACCTAAAAATACGCCTAAAATTTCGACATTTAGACCAAATTGTATGGAATTTGAGACTCATCAGAGACCTAACTAAGTTTTAATGACCATATGAATGCAGGTAGTCAATCAAAATGGCAATTGAATGGAAAGAACGAGAACATGGAGAAGAGGATGAACAAGCCATGCAAAGTCAAGCTTGCATGAATGCACTTAGAAACTGTGGACTGAAAAAGTTCTTCCTCACACTATGTTTACGAGCTCAGCCCGAGCTTCTCCAGTATTTGATTAGTATCTGGGATGAACATGAACAGGTGTTCAGGCTACGAGATCAGGTATTAGAACTGGAGGTTTCCGATGTTTATTTTATCACTGGATTGTCCCACAAAGGTCCGATCCCGGTGTTGACTGGAAGCAGACCATCTGGGGAAAAGATGGAAGAAGTGATGGCACGAGTGTGCCAAGGAGCTCAAACGGGATCAGGTAGCAAGAAAGTGGATATCCACACTATCCCTGATCTGGCATTGAGAGTGGTTCTCCATACCATCAGGTGGGCTGCTGGGTCGCAGGCACCGCACGAGGCCACAAAGGCCCAACTCCTGCTAGCTTCAGAATGCATGAGTCCCCTGCTGTACGACTGGGCAACAACAGTAACAATTAATATGAAAAGGCAGCTCACGAAATGCAAACAGGGTAAACTGAAACAGTTCGGTTATGGTTCCATCTTGGTATCATTCATTCTGGAATGTTTACCAATCTTCCAGGGCCAAGGGGCCGTAGTAGCAGACCCAATACCATGAGAGCCAAGAATGGCTCGTTGGGCAGTATTGATGCCCAGATCTGGAGGCGGCCAACAGATGTCCTGGAGGCCGGAGTTCTTTAGGTGGTTACGGCGCCAGCTGATTGTCGTGGAAGACTGGCCCTATGCAGAAAATGACTTTACCGGGGACCCAGATCTCCCATTACCAGAAGGAGACAACTGGGACGAGGAGTTGGGTAAGACCTCATGTTTTTTGATTTTATGTTTATATGTTTTTTTTGTTAATACACATTCGTCTTAACACATTTTACATATGCATGCAGATGTGGGACCTGAGAGACCAGCTGGGATGTCTCCAATCTCACGGAGGACACAACTCACCCCTGATCCTCAGGGAGAGGGCACCGGAGGAGAGGAGCTGATCCAGAATCTCGAGGGCATTGCCCACGGGATCCCAGACTATGCTCGGCTGGCAGACGTACCGATGGCATACCAGCGCCACACGGTGGGAGTTCCAAGTCGGATCCACCGAATCCTGAGGCGCTTAGTGCATGCAGTCACATGCTATCATGAGTATTATGCGGATTAGTCCTTAGGATTTATACCACACCTATTTTTTGAGAGACATATCGTCTCCGGATGTACTTAAGACGACTATGTATATTTTGACTTTTGTGATGCACACTGTGCAAACATTTCGACACACACACACACACATATATATATATATATATACATATGACTATTTTGGATGGATCTTTTACATGTGATGATGTTTTTATATGTCATGCGAATGTCTAATACAAATGTAATCTAATGTATCAGTTACATAACAAATGACCCAATGCGAAATGTATTCACACAATGTATTTACTCACACATTTCATTTTTACGCAAGCTTAAAAACACACATGAACACACACATATGCAAACTATGCTTGAAAACAGGGAAAACGGGCATGCCCCCCAGCATGATGTCTCAATTCGCGGTGCATGCCCCCTAAGCTTCAGTCCATTAAAAATGGAGTGAAGGTTCAAAACAAAAAGTCGAATTGAACATGCTTGTGTTTCATTATTTTAACGAGGTTTACACACGTAAAAGAACTATCCTCAAACAGCTTGTTTCATTTCTTTTAGGAGCTCGAAACAAGTGAAGGAACTACGCTCCGAGAACCTGGTTTCATTTTTGAAGGAGCTTGACACAGGAAGACGAACTATGCTCCGAGAAATTTGTTTCATTTTTTAAGGAGCTTGACATAGGAAAAGAACCATGCTCTGACCGACTTACATCAAAATGAACAAGAAGGCGGTGCTTCCAAGAGTTCCACTCCCAGTGGAAGGAAAACATCCTGGAAGTCAGGACCCAATGCCCCCAGCACACTATGCACGATGGCATCGTCACTGAGTACAGGCACGGGGTAGGTGGCCACATAGTTGACCTGCGGTGGGGCAGATACAACAGGTGGATAAAAACCAGGAGGGGGTGATGGCGGACCAGTTGCCACAGTAGGACCAAAGAACGACAGCTGATCAATGGTCACGATCCGTCCTTCATGTGGAAAGCACATCACACGAAAGAGGGAGGAGACAAGTGCTCCCATGGCATAAGTGTAATCGCGCCCCAACAACAAATTGAAATCCAAGGGGCCTGGAACGACCATCACATCCATATGGACGGTTTTGCCTCCCAAAGTAATCGGTAACCTTGGAAGGATCCCCAACGGTTGACTCGTCCTTCTGTTAAAAGTCAATAGATTCTGCGTAACAGGCGCAAGCGGTGGCGAACTAAAGGCTTGCCAGGTAGTCGAGGATAGAATACTAACAGAGGCACCTTCGTCTATAATGGTGCTGGGTACAACCAGACCAAGAGCCTGTACCGTGATCTCGAAAGGCACATAAGACGGAAGGCGAAATCCTGCAAATCGACCCCAATCAAAGGAGGCGGCCAGACTACTCGGAGGGGATACCATCGAACCAAGAAGGTCTTCCCCTGATGTTACGGAAGAAAGAGGATCCTCCATAACCTCCATCTCAAAGGTGGGAGGGATATCCTCCGGAGCCTCCACCACTGGAGGCGGAGGAGCAACTTCTGAAGGTGAAGAGATAGGAGAATCTTTCTCCAAGTCTGAAGAATCTGAAGAAACCAGAAGCACATGAGGATTATGAGATCCACTCTCCACGAAAAAGACCTGGTGCACCATAGACGGGGCCAGCTCCACCGATCCCACGACCAATGGTTGGTCGGGAATGGATTCCTTAATTTGAATTTCCGGAGGAGTGGGATTGACCAAGGATGACTCTTGACCAATCGTGTCATCAGTAGGTGGAAGACTCAAAGAGAGCTGTTTATAACCAGCTGGGAGGCATGGTGCAGAAACAGCCGGGTTGTCCAACACTCGCTTGGCTTTATCCATATAAGGACAAAGGTGAATGGCATGGTGCCCTTCACACAACTTACAGGGATTGGTAATCTTACCCTGCTTCTTAGGAGCCTTATCAGTACCAGTTGAAGACGTGCCCCCAACTTGACTCCCAGAAGCCAAAGGAAACGGTGGACGACCGTTGGACCATACTTCGAGCACCTTGGAGATGCCAGGGCAGTCTCGAAGAAGATGGTCTCCCGTGCACAACATGCAAGGGAACTTGACTTTCCGTGGAGGGTTGGAGAGCCTATCAAGAGGAGATTCCTCAGAGACAGTAGCTGTACATTTAGCCTCTCGCTTATCAGACTTCTTCTTCTTTGTCCTTTTATTCTTCTTCTTAGCCACCTGGTTACTTGAATCCAGACTTTCACCAGGCGAAGTAGAAGATGAGGACGCAGAAATAGGCGAAGAAGGGGAGAGGTCCTCCTTGGAATCAACATGATGTTGTTCCAGCGGAGGAACTGATTGAATAGTAGCGGAGTTATTTGGGACAACAGAGGTTGAAAACAACCAAACAGGCAACCCAACAGTTAACCCAGGAAGGGACAACGTCGCCATGTAAGGAGCACCAACATTCCCGAAAGGAGGAAAATGACCAGGATTCCCTTCAGAGGGGATTCCTTGGTTGGTGAACTCTGAAAAAGTTTCCATCAAAACTCAAAACCACACATGGGCCGAAAAAGAGTCAAGACACATGATCAAACGGTCAACAAGCAATATCTAACAGGATGTATAATCGTGGGTGATTAATTTTTACCACATTGAAAAGTAAGAAACTCTATCGTTTCATATTTTAAGAGTCGAGAAACAATAGAAAGATGACTCTATCTCTTTCAGATTTGATACAAGCGTGAAAGGACAAGCGCTTGACGGTCTTTTCAAGTTTAGGGAGTCAGAAAAGACCAAATGACTGCTCAGGAAAAACTAGGCACAAAGGGTGTACCAAATACCCGTGAACTGCAATATACACCTTGGTTTCAATAATGAAATAGAAATCGACCAAGGACTTTCCGTACGTGCAGGTAGTCTCCCCGAATGCTGTGTTCGGTGTATCACGGGTATAGGGCAGCAGACTCGACTTCTTGTGGATAAAGGATTGAAAACCTAGAGGGGTCTCCCTTTATATACGCGATGGTACGGGGAGCACAAGTCCGTACTAGCGCTTTCTAAAGCCAAAAGGCGAGCGACAGCTGCTAGGTTTAAAGACGCCGGAACACGTCTCTAGCCTAGACCTCTAAAAATGTTTCGTTAAGTTCCAATGCTGCCTTAGGTTAATTGAATAGATTTTAAAGTTGATCTTCGATTAAGTTTCAATTTTCAGGCCCTATCGTATGTAGTGTCTTAAAAGACTCCTAAATGCAAAGCTACATGCCACAATCCAACATTTCGTTCGATGAAAACTAATTAGAGAAGAGTTGAGAGATTTTACACAAACGAAATGAATGGAAGACAACAATGAGATCTCTAATGCAACTAATGAAATTGAAAACTTTTCATTCAGATCACTAATCACTAGCAAAATAAAAAAGATCACAATTTGTACTAATTCAACCAAAAGCAGAAGAGATTTTTTTTTTGCAATTTTCAATGTTTGATAGCTAATATGCACTAAACAAGCTTGAAAACAAACGAAACAACTTGAGAAACGATATTCGATAGAGCAAAACAAACAAATTTCACTCAACAATGCAAGCAATCAAATCCCAAATCGACCAAAGTCTCTCAAAACCAAGAAAAGACTCAAAAGGCTCCAATGGGCTGTGTGATCTAGGCCCAATGCAAGACCAAACGAAATTCGAATGAAGGAATGAACAATCACCCAAAAATCGCAACAAAACAATGAACAACTACTAAGCGGATGTGGAGAATCAATCAGAAAGTTGACCGGACAAACCAAACACCAAAACTCCCAAGGAGGGCTCGATACACTAAGCCACTAGATGCCCTAGGGCTCAAAACGTGAAATCGATAGATAAAATAAAACAACCAAAGGACAGAGGTGAATTCCCAGTCAAACCAGACTCCAACACACTCAGGCAGTCGGAAAATCAAGAAGAAAAACACTGACCAAACTCAGAGAGCTCAAAAATGAAGAAACTCAAAAACCTTACAGGAGTGGCGCGACTGTAAGGGTGAAACTGGTGCCAGAAAGAAATTGGCACGGGCTAAACAAAAGCAACATGCGCCAATTAGCGCTACTGTCAAGCTAAAAAGCGCGCTAGTCGAGTTTCTCAGTCAAAATTAAAAAATAACTACTCCAGAAGCAGATCAATGTAAACTAAGCAAACCAAGAAACAAAAAACAGCAAAAGAACCCAACCGAGAAGGCTAATCAAGCAAGGAAAATCACAAAACAATCAAACGAGACAGTGAAATCTAGACGATCCCCAGCGGAGTCGCCAAATTGTTGAGGAGGTAAATCCCCTCTGCGAACAGAGGCGATCCCTACTAGCCCAGCAGGGGTCTAGCAACAATCAGAAATGTTACGACGCAAGTTCCTAGTTACGAATGAAAAGACTAGGGACAGAAGCCTACCTAGATTCCAATGCTATGATCTGAAGAAGAGAGCATTCCAGTTCCTCAGCCTCGGCAGATCACGATCCTCCAACGATCTCTGTGGGTGGACACCTGCACATGCAAGAAACAAACAGATACAAGCATAAATCCAGCATACGTAACTCAATATCAGTCAGAAAGGATACTACTCATATTAGCATCATTGAAAATAGAGTGGAACCATAATCGTAATCATTCATTAAATAACGATCGAAAGAGATTACAACCAAAGTTCTGACATCGTGGTCTCCTTCGGATGGGTCTCCAGTCGTTCACGTCTCGCAAAGCTCGCCAGGGAAAGGGCAAACCTCTCCAGAGTCTCTCGACGATAGTCTCCTTACTTGAGTCGGCCTTAAGGGAAGAAAGAGGGCTCTTACGGCACAAAGGCTCTTGGGAATTTGGAGATTCAAAGCTTAGGCACTTCAAGACTAGCTTGCCATGGAATTGAGCAGGCTTTTATAGATGGGGAAGGAGGGAGTTGGGATCCCTATTATGGTGGGATTGGCCCTATCAACAAGGAAGGTTCCATGGGAGGTGCCAAAACCACTTCCCTTCCATAGAACTTCCGCAGCCAAACCTCCCAACTCAAGATAGGCAATGGTTTTTGAGTTTGTTGAAACTCAACTTCCGCCATATTTATTTAAAAAACATTCCTCAAATTGGGTAGCGCGATTACTGCTCTGGGACAGAGCGCCAGTTGGCGCGACCTCTTTGCAGGATTTTCCCCATTGGCGCGAGTGATGAACTGTTTGCCCGCGCCAATGCAAAAAGGGATGTTTTTCATGATTTTTGCAAGGAGATGTCTTTAGGGCAAATGAAGCTCATGCTTAGAGGAATGCATTGATGATGTTTTCAAGGCATGAAAATGTTCACAGGTCACAAAATGGGTCCTCCATTGTGCGGGACGGGGAATGGTAGGGACGGTGAAAAATTACTGTGTAACAGAGGTGTAGGGATATATGGTTGTTGTCCATAGGGCGTATTGTATTGTGGGGTGAACGGTTGGCTTCCCCCAGCATAAAAGGGCCCCCCCTATCCAGACAGATGTTGGGGTGGATTGGTCCATATGGACGCGATAGAGCCAGTTGTAGGCATGCTACTATGTGCATAATTAAGCAACGGCGTGGACCCTACACCGAGATTTAGACCACTTAATGGAATAGTGTTAACAATGGGTTGTCCGGTTTGTCCTAACGATTTCAGGGGCAGCGAAATGCTCCCTATTATTTGCGTGCTAGTGACACTGCCCCCTGGTATGGAGACCAAGGGGTTTGAACTCAGCAAAGGGTTCCAATTGAAAGGGTTGCTAAAAGGAATCAAAGTAGCCCCACTCGTGGGAGGGGAAACCGTAGGTCCCGACGTGGTCATGGTAGGAGTAGATCCTGAAGGACTCGGCGAGTTACTCACAGTTGTGATGACTGTAGGGTCGGGACTAGGCATAAGTTGACTACTGAGGTTACCAAGTAATGGCATAGAACTGAAAACTGACAGGGAGGATGGTGGCGAACTTGGGATGGTTGCCATTGGTACCGACCCTGTGGATGCTGGTTGTGAAATGGATGTTTGTGCAGTCGAAGACATATCTTGGTGTAGTGGAATCTGAATTATCACTGTTTCCGACGAATCAGTGAGTGGAAGATTGTAATGAAGTACAACACCTTCCAAAAAAGGGTCCTCCAAAAATTCTGTATGATATGAGGTTATGTGAAAATCAGGGTTTGTCAATGGAGACTGGTCTTTCGCAGAAGGCACGGGTTCACCAAGGTTCAATTCTTCCTCAAGAGTTAGAGGAGGTAGACCTTGCTATCGTCGAGACAGATGGCATGGGTCAGATGACGCCACGATGACCTGTTTATTTTTAACAAATTTTAATAAATTGTGATGTATTATAAAGTCTCAGTGACAGTAACCACACACCTAAAAAAGGAAAAAAGAAAAAAGGACTTCCTAAAATCAATCAGCAAGCAGCCAGAATAGGGTGCCCTGTCTGAGTACTACCATTTGTTGGAGATGAAACCCATTATCACAATAGTATCCAGAGAGGGTTATTCATAAGTACAGTTATGGGTACTCTAGAGCTTTGCCTGAACCTCAAATGATAGGTGTAAGCACTCTCGTGAAGACGATTACCCTCCTAAACACCAAAGACAGAGTAGGTCCGTCTATTTCAGGTACCAGGACAGCCTATCCTAGTCACCTTGTGTAAGTCCCTAAAAATTATGGCCACTAAAGATACCTCAAATCAAAGACATCATCAGGGGGGTCACATTCTAGGACAACATGCTATAAGGGTAGAATACCTAGATCCCCGATCTAGTTTTGACATCCCCGAAGGGAACCCCAATATATTGAATTCCCACCAGATGCAGTCGAAGGTGAGCTACCTTCTTGTGCACCCAAGTGTTGTCTCGTGCTTAGCTCCAGTTAAGGAGTGGTCCCGATAATATGAGTGCAGTAGGATTTCGCTCATTAATGACTCTAGTTTCAAGTTTGGAGATCTTGGGTGATTTTCTCACTTTTCCTACCCCAAGATCCTAGCCTGAACTACTATTGGTGTGAGCTCAGAAAATGTTATATTATTGATTTTATTATCACTTGATTCTTAGTGTACTTGATTATTAGTCTTGCAGAGGGCGAGTGGACGTATGAAATGTAATGAGACTCTGACTCAGAAAACCATGCAAAAATATGCTCTAAATGTTCAATTTGATGAAGAGTATTTCTACAAGGAGAGGTTTATTTTCAATATCTGTGCACCAAATATTAAAATAGCACAATTCAACTTTAAAGATTCAGACATCTATTTATCTCGTCTTAACAGTCTTTTAACTGAAATTTTCAGAATTAATCCAGCTAGATGCAGAAAAACGAAAAAAAAAAAAATCTTCTAAAAAGAAAATGTATTTGACACTAAATTTTCAAACAAGAACAAACAAATAGCACTGCCAGCTGGTAGACAAGCACAGGGATTCACTGATGGCCAAAAAAATCTTCAACCAAAAAGGAACACAACACAGGGGTGAATAGCAATTTTTTGGTTGAGTAACGCACTGGTTCTGAGCAAAGACTGCATTAATGTAGATACTAACGCAATGTAATCAAATTTGGGCCGCGTTATAATGCTTTGGAATACTAAAAAACATAGCATTAGCCAGGGTAAAGTTCTTCAGATGGCCAAAAAAGATCAGCACTGAAGTCTATGAGATTTTGAAATGTCTACTGGGTATAAAAGCTGGTCAGAAGGATGTGTGAACAGAGGAAAGAAGGAGGAATGAAAGAAATAGCCTGGAAACTTGGGGTTAAAATCCCTAGTGGAGTCACCAATTCTACTATAGGATAAAATGCTTGGGTTGTTGATTATCAAATATCCATCTCAGGGCTTTTCAGTGCCCGAGGCAAACAGTAAGATTATTTGTATAGTTCACAAAGAAGATGCATATATGTTCATGTTAACTTAGAAAACTTGATAAAATGAGATGGAAGATTACCTATTTTTAGATCCCGAAGTATTTGGAGAGCACTAAGCAGTGAAGCAGGGATCCTTCTTCACTAGCTCCAAATCCCAACCCTGTGATCAATCAAAGCACCCATGTAATCTCTACCACAATATATTTCCTATCAATTAAGTTAACATATGATAAACATTAAGCAATGCACATCTAAGCCATTCATCTCATGCTATTTAAGTAATTGAGAAATAATTAACAATATTGATGCATTGAATGGACAAAACAGATACATTTCTATTGATTTATAAAAAATGAGGATTACAACTGTCGGTTGTACCAAGCCCTCCTCAGTCTTCCAATCTCTCTCTCTCTTTTTCTGAATGTGGTGATGTCTTTAGTGAACAAGTTATCAATGAAATTCTTTGACCTTTGACCTTCACACTACAACAATAAACACTCTGCTTCACATGTATTCAAAAAACCTTCAACCTTGGACCAAGAGCCTACAACTCCATTTTATAGGAAACGAAGAGGGAAAACCTTGCCTTTCTCCTTCCACTAGTTCTAAATAGAAAAAAACAAGATGTTTCCTCAACTTTCCATGCTTTTGTCTTTCTTGAGAGTCTAGTTTTTTTTTACAAGACCCAATAAGAGGTTAGTGCCTTGCAGTTTCCATTTTGCACCGACTCTCTATGAGAAAAATTTGGAGTTTCTAATCATTCTCCGTGGGTTTTTACTGTTTCAAACTCAAAACATGGGTGACGTTGCCCTCTAGGCTAAACAGAGTGTTGCCTTAGCCACTAATGTGACCTTTTCATGGATTAGGGGTGTTATAACGCACTTTGGCTGTTATAGGGGTGCGTTACCTTGGCAGAAGCAGATTTAGTTTAGGTCTCTTTCTTCCTCCATATTTATCTTCTCCCATGAGCTGATGAGGAGGTCATTTGACCTGTAACACTTCTTTTGGTTGCCAAGAAATTTATTGCATCAGAATTAAGGATCTCCCTGATATATTCAAGGGAAAATAACCTCATTGGGAGGTATTTGGGCAGCTTATATGGAAGAATATTAGATCCATATACCCTAATCTATGTGTGGTTTTGATACAAGTACCAATCTCCTGTCCTACTGTGTTCAGATAACTGCAGGACCTTTTTATTTCCTCACTAACTCTTGGTTGAATGCTGCTGTTCAACATGTTAACCATTGGATGGATGAAAGAGTCAATGAAATCTGTGTATGTGAATTGTGTTGAATCCTTCCTGAGTAAGGAAGTCCAAAATATTACTGACTGTGGATTACCTTCAACATCAATTTTCTGAAGGTTGATAGCAAATCTATCAAGTTGAAAGTACAGAAACATGTGGAATAAAATTGAGGAATATTTGAAGACACCTTCTTTAGACATTTTGACAAGTTGTTCATGAATTGAGTCAGCAAGACACTGAGCAAAATTGAAAATGGTGGCAGGAGGCTGACTAGGTGTGAAAATATACAAGAAACCTAATACTGAAGCATCAACATGCTCATCTGTGAAATAACCTAGAATAAACGACAACATGCTAATGATATGTCTAGTTCTTTGAGAAAATATTGCATATGGGTAAGGAGGTTTGGTCTTGGGAGTCTCGACAGATGAAGGAATGAATGTCTTAAATATCTGGAACCTCTTGGGGAAGTCCAGATTCAGGTATAACTATGTAAGGGCCTCAATAGACAGAGGAATTTCGTCTGGTCTAGGTTGGATCTGCAACATTTGGTTAATTGAATCAGTTGTGATAGTGAATGGAATTTATTTTCCAGGGGTTATAATGGCTCTTTGGTCAGGGAAATAACAATTTTGACAGGTTCTAATCAGTTCTGGGCACTAGAAAGTCTGTGGGACAACATACTTTGGCAAATTAGATTCCCAATTGAAAACTTCATCAACTTGGTCAAAGGATTTGTCATGGCTCTAGTAGTGGAGCTCAAGAAGGTTAAATTCAGTGACAGGGTCACTAATTTTAAAGTCTCTATCTGCCAAGGGAGTGTGTTCTACATCTACAATAGGAGGTTGCAGGGGATTGACAATTACTATTCGTTGAGAAGCCATTATTTGTTTGATTTATCAATTTACTCTTTTGACTTAGGAAAACAAGTTCAGGCCTTTAGGAGCACCTCTGAAAAAATATTATAGTCTGCAGAAGGATTTAGGATGAAATGGGGGCTTATCCTCTGGTGAAAATGTTTTAATTGATAAAATTGTACTCTTTGTGATAAAAAACAGTCTTAGGGCCTCAGAAATTCTGTGAAAAGAGGATTAGAGTCCGCAGGAAGAGGATTGGAAGGCAACAAGGGCTTTCTTTTGGTCTACAGAGGCTCCTAAATGATTCAATTACTTATTACTCTCTTGCTGTAAGTAAAGGCCTTGGTATTTCAGGAATACCTGGAAAAAACGAAGTTTTGCTGATTGCAGAAGGGGTTCTGAGGTAGCAGAGGTTTTCTGAAGCTCTATTGATCTTTATACTGTTTCAATTCGGTTCTACAGCGGATGTAGTAGCAAATGGTGTTGATTTATGGTAAAAAGGGCTTGAAATAAGGTCGACAACAATTTGTTTGCTCTAAAACAGGTTGGAAATGCTCTTTTCGTGCACAATGTAACCGAAAAATGGTGAAAAGGCTTGCAAAGGGCGGCTATATGAGTTTTTTAACCATAATTAATTAAACATAAATGCGTGAGTTAAATTAAAAGTGCAGGATGGTATTGATAACGGTCAGGAGAAACTGCTTAGTGGTTTTCACATCGGCTAAAGTGGTTGGGCGGTAAATTTTCTGAGGATGCGATGCAATCGAAAGTCGACACATTGCAGGGAGTGGGGCTCCAAACACTGCTCATTTCGCAAGGTCAGAGGGATGCTAACGATTGAGAAATTGGATGTTCAAAAGAGGCTATTGGTCATTGGATTCGATCAATCAAGATCTAATGGTTGGGCGAATGTGATGGATCCGTCTGGATTTGATAGGCGTGGAGCCCAGGTTTAAAGTCAAGGCGGGTTTATGCGATATATGCAAAGGGTTTATATTGCATGGGATCAAGACTTTATAGTAGGTGGGGTTTAATACATAGTGGGCCTAGAAATATATATTAGCGGGGCAATGAACCTATGCATTAAATTAATCATAAGGGTTGGGAAACATATATAAAGGGGAATTAATACAATACAAGATCAATGAATATATAAGGGATTTAATACATATGGGTTAGATTTAAACTAGTGTTAAAATGAAATATGATGCAGGAGATAAAATACACTAAGATTTTAATGTAAAAAGTGATATAGGGAAGAAGTTTTCAATGTGCGCTCAACAATATCATTTTAACTATTAAAACTTAGGATAAGCGGGTTTTAGTGGGCTTTTTGAATAAAGGGAAATTAGTAAAGGGATTTTACTTTTCCAAAGGAAAATATTGCATTTAAACTAAGGAAGAGGGGTTTTTTGTAGAGAAAATGAGTGAAGTAAGGGAAAAGGGTATTTTTACAAGGGAAATGATTTTGAAATGAAGTTAGTAATATGAAATGACCAATTTTCTGCTATCCATGCCTTGTGAAAACTGTTTTTTCCTACCCATCAGCTACCCTAACATTTTTTCTTCATTTATTTGGGTGCATTTGAGCTTGCAAACCCTTATTCATTTTTCTTTTAACAACAAATTATCTAATTCTAACCTTATTACTTCCAAGGGCTCAGATTAAACTATTGAGCTCCTTATTATTCTCTACCTAACTATTGATCTGCCAAGATTAAACAGTTTGGCTAGATCTTTATTCTCTATCTATCAACATTGAAATTTAAAATATGAAAGATCAAGATTAAGCAGTTTGACCTTCTTGGTTTGTGGCATTTTTGACAAGCTGCACACAATCTTATTTTGCAAAGAAAAGTAAAAAGTAAAAAGCAGTGGCATTTGAATTTGCATCACTTTCATTATCTATTTTATCTCTTTTTTTGTCAGTGTTCATTTCTTATATTCTTTTTTGATATTTTTCTTTCAGTCCTTTGATTTTTATTTTAGGACTTTTACCCTCTTTACATTTTCTATTTTTAATATGGGAAAACAATTTTGCAGAAAGAAAAGTATGTACATATTACAAAGCTAATCATACAAGACTGATCATAGTCAATTCAAAATTATGAATCCTATTATTATAGGACCTTAATATTTGCTCCACATGGGGATGGAATTTCGTGGTGAAATGTCAAGGAATTTAAGATTAGTAGCCTTTGACCTTTGACTGTGCTTGTCTTGAAACTATTTTTCTAAGCTCTGCATTATTCATACTTATGATATTTTGTCTTTCAAAGCTTAGAGCCTTCTCTTCGGGCTTCAACTTTGCAGGAAAAAACATCCAATCCAATCTAAAATCTGCAATGTTATGTACAACGAGTAAAGTAAACAAAGTGAGTTAATGTTAATCAGGGGAATAGTAATGCTTCATCATTTTACTATTGATAGGTCCACTTGTCAGATCTGATCCATCCAACTCCTTCAAAAAGAATGCATTGTTACCTTTATAACCATAAATAACATAGGGACCTTTCCATAGGAAATCAAATTTACCATGTTTACCTTTTTCTTCTCTTCTAGAATCCCACTTAAGAACTTTGTCACCTATGTAAAAATCATCTTCCTTTGTCTTCTTGTCAAATATCTTTTTAAACTTAACTTTGACAACTTGTGACTTGACATAGACTTCTTCCTTGGTTTGCTGCAAGTGTATAGTCTGATTTATCCTTCTCTGGATATCATTGGTTTCTACCTGCAGTTCTTGGATCATCTTCATCACTGGTACTCCTAAAGAGGATGGAAAAATAACATCCATCCCATATACAATATGATAAGGGGATGTACCAATGGATTTCTTTGTGGCGAGTCTATCTGCCCATAAGGCATTAACTAACCTTTTGTTCCACGTCTTTTTATTGTCTTCTAGTAGTTTCTTGATGATATTAAAAGGGCTTTTATTGGACGATTAAGAAATTCCATTACCTTAAGTGTAATAGGAAATGGAATGGCCAAGGCTAATGTGGTATTTGTTACAAAAATCAATCATTTTCTTAGACTTGAAAGCAGCTGCATTATCAGTAATGATTTTTTTGGGGCATCCAAATCTAGACAGTATATTGTTTTCTAGGAATGAGATTATGATGGAATGAGTGGCTTGCCTAGAAGGAATGGCTTCTATCCACTTGGTGAAATAGTCTGTGGCCGTCAAAATCCATTTGTGTTGGGTTGAGGAGGGTGGGTGAATTTCACCAATGAATTCTAGACCCCATTGCTGAAATGGCATTTCTATGGAGATGGGTTTAAGGGGTAAAGGTAGTATATTTTTCTTCCCTTCAAAGATCTAGCATTTGTGACAGGAGGTCACATACTTTCTTACATTTGTAAAAAGTGTAGGCCAGTAAAAATCAACCCTCAAGATTTTATCTGCAGTTGACTTCCATTAAAGGTGTCCTCCACAGTCACCTGCATGAAACTCCTCCATAACTTTATCAGCTTCGTCTTTAAGTAAAAAATTCAATAAAATTTCACCATGATCTTTCCAAAACATAGCATTATCTATGATACAAAATTACATTGCTTTTAACTTTAAAAATCTAGCTTTAGTTCTTGACAATCCAGGAGGAGCTTGTAAATTTAGTAATACAAATATGATATCTGCATACCATGGTGAATCTAAAAAGCTTCACTAATATGTGTAGTCGCCATATTTCTTGATCATCGAATTGGGAAATAAAAATTTATATCTAAAGCATGACAGCTTGATTCAACCATGAGTTTGGCTAAACCTTGGCCTTTAATGAGTTTGGTGGGCTTAATTTCCATGTCATATTCCAAAATGGTGGCAATCCATTTGCCTCTCTTGCCATCAGGCCCATTCTGAGTCAGAATGTCCTTCACCACTGAATTTGGAACATATGCAATGATGTGTGAATACAAGATGTACACTCTCAAGTCTTTGATAGCCTTCACTAAAGCTAGTGCCTGCTTTTCCATTATGTTATACTTTAGTGTGGCATCTCTTAGTGATTTGCTGAAAAAAGCAATGGGTTGTTCATAGCCCTGATCATTCTTCTACAATAAGACTGCAGCAATTGTATGTTCTGAAGCAAAAGAAAAAATAATAAAATATTTTTTGAAATCGGGACTTATTAGGACTGGTGTTCTTGTAAGGGCTTGTTTGATTGATTCAAGGGATTGTTTGGCCTCTCTGTCCATTTAAGTGCTAAGTCTTTCTTTAACATGTTATGCAGTTCTCTAATTATTTCTGCTAAATTTGAAATGGATCTTCTGAGAAAATTGATTTTACCTAAGAAAGCCTGCAATTCCTTAATATTCCTAGGATGGCTTATATTCAAAATGGCTTCTATTCTAGTTGGGTCTATCCTAATTCCCTCTTTTAATATTATATGTCCTAATAGTTTACCTTCTTCAAGTCCAAAGAGAGTCTTTTTGGGATTCAAAGAAATATTAAATTTTCGGCATTTGATAAACACTTGTCTCAGATGATCTAGATGTTCATTGTCAGTTTTTGAAAATACAGTTATATCATCTAGATAAATTACAAGAAAATCATGAATTTCTTTGGCAAAAGCTATATCCATAGCTCTCTGGAAAGTGGCTCCTTCATTCATTAATCCAAAATTCATTTTCAAATACATGAAAGTACCCCATGGAGTAGTAAATGTTGTCTTTGGTTGGTCTTCTGGCTGAACTAAGATCTGATTATACCCAGAGAATCCATCAAGTAATGAAATCCTGGATGAACCAACCACCCTCTGTAAAATATGATCCATCTTGGGGAGACAGTAGTTATCTTTTAAGGACACCTTGTTTAAGTTCCGGAAATCAACGAAAAGTCTTATTTCCCCTGTTTTCTTCCTACTGGGAACTAAGTTTGAAACCCAATCAGAA
The DNA here is from genome assembly GCA_034641835.2 of Pinus albicaulis. Lineage (NCBI taxonomy): Eukaryota > Viridiplantae > Streptophyta > Pinopsida > Pinales > Pinaceae > Pinus > Pinus albicaulis. The sequence continues at coordinate 1,102,251,662 of CM076572.1, read as the reverse complement.
TATCTGATAGGTGCAATAATTTGGGCTTCATACATCCTCTTTACCTCTTTTTCAATTAAAGGCATAAGAACAGGATTGATCATTATAAGCTTCTATTTAAAAGGTTTTTGATCTTCTTTTATAGGTATTTTGTGTTGTATTATGCTAGTGTCATAAGATTTTAAGTCTTCATAAATCCATGCAAATACATCCTGAAATTCCATAAACAAAGATATGTATTTCAGTTTTTCTTCTTGAGGTAATGCTTTGGAAAGTTTTATGAGTTTAGGCCTTTGTTCTGTTCCTATATTGCATTCTTCTATATCTGATCTTAATGGTTCCATCTTTGGTTTTCTTGCAACATCATTTGAATAAAAAAGATCTTCTAATGGGGCTAATCCCTTAGGTAAAAAGTTATTCTTAAGGTTTAACATGTCAGAATCATCATCTACTAATTCTTCAATTTCTACCTTTTCTAGTTTATCTATTTCTACTTGAGTAAATTTAGTGGGTTTAGTAAAATATAAATTATTTACATCTATCTCATTGTCTATTTTATCATCTAATATACAATCTGTTTCTATGTTACAATTCTGGAATTCTCCCTCAGCAATCATAAAGTGATAGATTTGATTATCCTCTAAAAAAATTTACCAATATTTTAAGTTGTATGGTATAGTGGATCTGTGTCTTACCTCTATTGTATATTGGTGACTTGGTTGTAAAGGCAGATTGCAGGTACTAGAAAAAGTTGCTAAACTATGTGCTTGTATGTTTTGTTTTCTAGGAATTACAAAAAAGTGACATTCAAGCAATTCTTTAATCAAATCTAAAATTGTTTCTCTGTATTGGCTTAATCTAGGATTATATAAAAAATATTCTCCTCTAATTTGTTTTACAATTAAGTCAGCGTCTCCCATGATAGAAACTCTTTTGCCTCCTAAATTTCTAAAAATCTGCAGTCCTAAGATTAGAAGTTCATACTATGCCACGTTGTTTGCACATTTGAAGTTTAATCTAAATACATGACCTTCTGAATGGTTGTCTTCCATGTTATGAATCCAAACTCTTTCCCATGCTCCTAATTTATTGACTGAGCCATCAAAGTCTAGGTGCTACATTGATTCATGAATATGTTCTCACTGTCTGGTTCTTTCTTTTTCTATTTTAATTTTTTGTTGTTCTCTATGCCAATTTTTGATTTACATAAAATGAAAAGTCCATATGGTAGATTTAGAGTGCATAATAAATGGGATAGTTTTAGAGAAGAATATTTCTACATATGAGCCCAACATTTCAAATTTAAGACTCTCTGTAAAGTTTCTTGGGTTGACCAAATACTGAAATAGTGGCATAAGACATGTCTAATTGTAGATATCTTTGCAGTTTTTCTCCCCATGAGCGAGATAACAACATTCCATACTTTGGAGGGATGTCAACTACTACAATATCCAATAAACGAGACTTATACCAGGGGGGTCACATTCTAGGACAACATGCTATAAGGGTAGAATACCTAGATCCCCGATCTAGTTTTGACATCCCCGAAGGGAACCCCAATATATTGAATTCCCACCAGATGCAGTCGAAGGTGAGCTACCTTCTTGTGCACCCAAGTGTTGTCTCGTGCTTAGCTCCAGTTAAGGAGTGGTCCCGATAATATGAGTGCAGTAGGATTTCGCTCATTAATGACTCTAGTTTCAAGTTTGGAGATCTTGGGTGATTTTCTCACTTTTCCTACCCCAAGATCCTAGCCTGAACTACTATTGGTGTGAGCTCAGAAAATGTTATATTATTGATTTTATTATCACTTGATTCTTAGTGTACTTGATTATTAGTCTTGCAGAGGGCGAGTGGACGTATGAAATGTAATGAGACTCTGACTCAGAAAACCATGCAAAAATATGCTCTAAATGTTCAATTTGATGAAGAGTATTTCTACAAGGAGAGGTTTATTTTCAATATCTGTGCACCAAATATTAAAATAGCACAATTCAACTTTAAAGATTCAGACATCTATTTATCTCGTCTTAACAGTCTTTTAACTGAAATTTTCAGAATTAATCCAGCTAGATGCAGAAAAACGAAAAAAAAAAAAATCTTCTAAAAAGAAAATGTATTTGACACTAAATTTTCAAACAAGAACAAACAAATAGCACTGCCAGCTGGTAGACAAGCACAGGGATTCACTGATGGCCAAAAAAATCTTCAACCAAAAAGGAACACAACACAGGGGTGAATAGCAATTTTTTGGTTGAGTAACGCACTGGTTCTGAGCAAAGACTGCATTAATGTAGATACTAACGCAATGTAATCAAATTTGGGCCGCGTTATAATGCTTTGGAATACTAAAAAACATAGCATTAGCCAGGGTAAAGTTCTTCAGATGGCCAAAAAAGATCAGCACTGAAGTCTATGAGATTTTGAAATGTCTACTGGGTATAAAAGCTGGTCAGAAGGATGTGTGAACAGAGGAAAGAAGGAGGAATGAAAGAAATAGCCTGGAAACTTGGGGTTAAAATCCCTAGTGGAGTCACCAATTCTACTATAGGATAAAATGCTTGGGTTGTTGATTATCAAATATCCATCTCAGGGCTTTTCAGTGCCCGAGGCAAACAGTAAGATTATTTGTATAGTTCACAAAGAAGATGCATATATGTTCATGTTTAACTTAGAAAACTTCATGAAATGAGATGGAATATTACCTCTTTTTAGATCCCGAAGTCTTTGAAGAGCACTAAGCAGGGAAGCAGGGATCCTCCTTCACTAGCTCCAAACCCTGACCCTGTGATCAATCAAAGAACTCGTGTAATATCTACCAAAATATATTTTATACCAATTAAGTTAACATATGATAAACATTAAGCAATGCACATCCAAGCCATTCATCTCATGCTACATAAGTAATTGAGAAATAATTAACAATATTGGTGCATTGAATGGAAAAAACAGATACAGTTCTATTGATTTATAAAAAAGGAGGATTACAACCATTGGTTGTACCAAGCCCTCCTCAGTCTTCCAATCTCTCTCTCTCTTTCTCTGAATGTGGTGATGTCTTTAGTCAACAAGTCCTTGATGAAATTGTTTGACTTTTGACCTTCACACTACAACAATAAAATCTCTGCTTCACATGTATTCAAAAAACCTTCAACCTTTAACCAAGAGCCTACAGCTCCATTTTATAGGAGATGGAGAGGGAAAACCTTGCCTTTCTCCTTCCACCAGTTCTAAATAGAAAAACCAAGATGTTTCCTAAACTTTCCATGCTTTTTCCTTTCTTGAGAGTCTAGTTGTTTTTGACAAGACCCAATAAGAGGTTAGTGCCTTGCAGTTTCTATTTTGCACTGACTCTCTATGAGAAAAAGTAGGAGTTTCAAATCATTCTTTGTGGGTTTTCCTATTTCAAACTCAAAACGCGGGTAACGCTGCCCTCCAGGCTAAATAGAGCATTTCCCTAGCCACTAATGTGACCTTTTCATGGATCAGGTGCGTTATAACGCACTTTGGCTATTATAGGGGCGCGTTACCTTGGCAGAAGTAGGTTTAGTTTAGGCCTCTTTATTCCTTCCATACTTATCTTCTCCTTTGAGCTGATGAGGAGGTTATTTGACTTGCAACACTTCTTTTTGGCCGCCAAGAAATTAATTGCATCAGAATTAAGGATCTATCTGATATATTCAAGGGAAAATAACCTCATTGGGAGGTATTTGGGCAGCTTATATGGAAGAAGATTAGATCCATATACACTAATATCTGTATGGTTTTGATACAAGTACCAATCTCCAGTCCTGCTGTGCTTTTATAATTGCAGGACCTTTTTAATTTCCTCACTAAATCTTGGTTGTCTACTGCTATTCAACATATTGACAATTGGATGGATGAAAGAGTCAATGAATTTTGTATATACGAATTGTGTTGAATCCTTCCTAAGTAAGGACGTCCAACATATTACTAATTTTGGATTACCTTCAACATCAAGCTTCTGAAGGTTGATGGAAAATTTTTTAGACTGAAAATATAGAAACATGTGGAATAGGACTGATGAATAATTGAAAACACCTTCTTCAGGCATTTTAACAAGTTGTTCATGCATTGTGTCAGTAAGGTACTGAGAAAAATTAAATATGGTAGCAGGAGGTTGACCTAGTGTGAAAGTAGAAAAGAAACCTAAGACTAAAGCATCAACATGCTCATCTGTGAAATAACCCAGAATAGAAGACAACATTGAAATGATGTGTCTGGTTCTCTCATAAAAAATGGTTTCTGGATAAGGAGGATTGGTCTTGGGAGTCTCTACAGATGAAGAAATGAATGTCTGAAATATCTGGAACCTCTTGGGGAAGTCCAGATTCAGGTATAACTATGTAAGGGCCTTAATAGATAGAGGAGTTTCATCTGGTCTAGGTTGGATCTGCAACATTTGGATAATTGACTCAGCTGTGATAGTGAAAAAAATTTATTTTCCAAGGGTTATAATGGCTCTTTGGTAAGGGAAATAACAGTTTTGATAGAATCTGATGACCTTGAGACACTAGAAGGTCTGTGGGACTACATAATTTGGAAAATTAGGCTCCCAAATGAAAACTTCATCAGCTTGGTCAATGGTTTTGTCATGGCTCCAGCAATGGCGCTCAAGAAGGTTAAACTCAGTGACAGGGTCACTCATTGAAAAATCTTTGTCTGCCAAGGGAGTGTGTTCTACATCCACAACTAGAGTTTGCAGAGGATTGACATATAAAATGCTTTGAGAAGCCATATTTTTGTTATTTTTAATCAATTGATTACTTTCTGATTCAAGAAATAGACTCTGGCCCCTTAGGAATGCCATGAATATTTACTTATAGTCTGTAGAAGGGTTTGAAATGAAACAAGGGCTTATCCTCTGGTCTGCAATGTTTTAATTGATCAAATTGCACCCTTTGTGATAAAAAACAGTCTTAGGACCTCATAAATTTTGTGAAAAGAGAAATAGGGTATGCCAAAAATTATTGGAAGGCAATAGGGGCTTTCTTTTGGTTTGCAAAGGCTCCTAAATGATTTGATTACTTATTACTCTCTTGCTATAAGTACAGGCCTTGATATTTCAGGAATACTTGGAAAAAATGAAGTTTTGTTGATTGCAGAAGGGGTTCTGAGGTAGTAGAGGTTTTCTGAAGCTCTACTAACCTTTATACTACTTCAATTCGGTTTTGCAGTAGGTGTAGTAGAAAATGGTGTTGATTTCTGTTTAAAAAAACTTGAAATAAGGTCAGCAGCAATTTGTTTAGCTCAGGAATAGATCGGCAATGGCTCTGTATGTGTAAATTGTAACAAAAATAATGGTGAAATACACAAAAGGGCAGTGTTATATGTTTTTAAACCAATAATAGTTAATCATTAATGCACTGGGTTAATTCAAATGGAGGTGGTTTTCGCAAAAGGCAATAATACAACTTTGTGGTTTTCGCACCGGCCGAAGGTGGTAGGCGGTAAATTTTCTGAGGATGCGATCGAATGGAATATTGACACATTGCAAGGAGAAAGGACGTGAAACCCATTCATTTCGCAAGGTCTGGGTGTGGTTAAATCTTGGATGATCAGGGATGTGATAAAGGGTACTGGCCATTGGATCTGATCATTTAAGATCTGATGGTTAGAAAATAGCAGGGATTGATCAGGAATTTGATAGGCGTGAGGCTCGTGTTAAGTTATGCGATAGGGTTATAATATATATTCAAAGGTTCATATTACATGGGGTCGAGATATTATAATAGGCGGGGTTTAATACATAGTGGGCACTGGAATATATATTGGTAGGGCAATGAAACTATGTATTAAATTAATCATAAGGGTTGGGGGAAATATATATAAGGGAATTAATTAAATACAGGATAAATGCATATAAAGGGAGTTTAATAAATAAATTTAATATGGAGTTAAATGAATATAATGCAGGATTTATATAGTTTTGATGTTTAAACAAAATGTTGGAGATGATTTAGCGTTGGAGCCCAAACATTTTATTTCATTTTTAGACTTAGGATAAGGGGGTTTTTGTGATTTTTAAATGAAAAGGGAAGTTAATAAAATGATTTTCATTATTTTAAAGGAAAATGTGTTTTAAACTAGGGAAAGGGTATTTTTGCAAGGGGAATGATTTTGAAAGGAAGTTAGTAATATGAAATGACCAATTTTCTGCTATCCATGCCTTGTGAAAACTGCTTCTACCTACCCATCAACTACCCTAACATTTTTCTTCATTTCTTTGGGTGCATTTTAGCTTGCAAATCCTTACCATTTTTCTTTTAACAACAAACTATCTAATTCTAACCTTATTACTTCCAAGGGCTCAGATTAAATTGTTGAGCTCCTTTATTATTCTCTACCTAAATACTGATCTGCCAAGATTAAACAGTTTGGCTAGATCTTTATTCTCTATCTATCAACATGAAATTTAAAGCATGAAAGGTAAAGATTAAATAGTTTGACTTTCATGGATTGTGGCATTTTCAACAAGCTGCACACAATATTATTTTGCAAAGTAAATTAAAAATTAGTGGCATTTGAATTTGCATTACTTTTATGATCTATTTTATCTTCTTTTTTTTGGAGTTCATTTTTTTATATTCTTTTTTATCTTTTCTTTTAGTCCTTTGATTTTTCTTTTAGGAATTTTACCCTCTTTACATTTTTTATTTTTAATATGGGAAAATAATTTTGCAGAAATAAAAGTATGTACATATTACAAGACTAATCAAAGTCAATTCAAAATTATGAATCCTATTATTATAGGACCCTAACAGTGGCTCCACATGGGGATGGCATTTCCTAGTGAAATGTCAAGAACTTTAAGATCAGTAGTGTTTGAACTTTGACTGTGTTTGCCTTGAAACTATTTTTCCGAGCTCTACATTATTCATACTTATGATATTTTGTCTTTCAAATCTTAGGGCCTTCTCTCTGGGCTTCAACTTTGTAAGAAAAACATCCAATCCAATCTAAACTCTGCAATGTTATGTACAATGAGAAAAGTAAACAAAGTGAACTACTGTTATTTTGGGGAATAGTAATGCTTCAACATTCTACCATTGATAGGTCCACTTGGCAAATCTGATCCATCCAACTCCTTCAAAAAGAATGCATTGTTACCTTTGTAACCATAAATAACATAGGGACCTTTCCATAAAAAATAAAATTTACCATGTTTACCTTTCTCTCCTCTCCTGGAATCCCACTTAAGAACTTTTTCACCTATGTAAAAATAATCTTCCTTTGTATTCTTGTCAAATATCTTTTTAATCTTATCTTGGACGATGTGTGACTTGACATAGACTTCTTCCCTGGTTTGCTGCAAGTGTATGGTCTGATTTATCCTTCTCTGGATATCATTGGTTTCTACCTGCATTTCTTGGATCATTTTCATCACTGGTACTCCTAAAGAGGATGGAAAAACAACATCCATCCCATATACAAGTTGCTAAGCGGATGTACCAATGGACTTCTTTGTGGTGATTCTGTCTTCCCATAAGGCATTAACTAACCTTTTTATTGTCTTCTAGTAGTTTCTTGATGATATTAACAAGGATTTTATTGGAGGATTCAGCAAGTCCATTACCTTGAGGGTAATAGGAAGTGGAATGACCAAGGCTAATGTGGTATTTGTTACAGAATTCAATACTTGAAAGTAGATACATTATCAGTAATGAGATTTTGGGGGCATCCAAATCTAGACAGTATATTGTTTTCTAGGAATAAGATAATGACAGAATCAGTGGCTTGCCTAAAAGGAATGGCTTCTATCCACTTAGTGAAATAGCCTGTGGCTGTAAAAATCCATTTGCGTTGGGTTGAGGAAGGTGGGTGAATTTCACCAATGAATTCTAGACCCCATTGCTGAAATGACATTTCTGTAGAGATGGGTTTAAGGGGTAAAGGTAGTAGTTTTTTCTTCCCTTCAAAGATTTTACATTTTTGATAGGAGGTCACATACTTTCTTACATTTGCAAAAAGTGTAGGCCGGTCAAAACCAACCCTCAAGATTTTATCTGCAGTTGACTTCCAATAAAGATGTCCTCCACAGTCACTTGCATGAAACTCTTCCATAACTTTGTCAGCTTCATGTTTAAGTAAACAATATGATCTTTCCAAAATAGAGCATTATCTATGATACAAAATTTCATTTCCTTTAACTTTAAAAATATAGATTTAGTTCTTAACAATCCAGGAGGAGCTTGTAAATTTAGTACTACAAATATGATATCTGCATACCATGGTGAATCTGAAAAAGCTTCACTGATCTGTGTAGTCGCCATCTCTTCCTAATCATCTACTTGGGAAATAAAATCTATATCTAAGGCCTAACAGTTCGATTCAGCCATGAGTTTGGCTAAACCTTGCCTTTAATGAGTTTGGTTGGCTTATTTTCCATGTCATATTCCAAAATGGTGGAAATCCACTTGCCTTTCTTGCCATCAGGCCCATTCTGAGTCAGAATGTCCTTCACTACTAAATTTGGAACATATGCTATGATGTGTGAATACAATATGTACACTTTATTGTCTTTGATGGCCTTCACTAAATCTAGTGCCTACTTTTCCATTACGTTATACTTTAGTCTGGAATCTCTTAGTGATTTGCTGAAAAAAGCAATGGGTTGTTCATAACCCTGATCATTCTTCTGCAATAAGATTGCAACAATAGTATGTTCTGAATCAAAGAAAAAATAATAAAATATTTTTTGAAATCAGGACTTATTAGGACTGGTGTTTTTCTAAGGGCTTGTTTGATTGATTCAAAGGATTGTTTTTCCTCTACTGTCCATTTAAGTGTTGAGTATTTCTTTAACATTTTATTGAGTTCTCTAATTAATTCTGCTAAGTTTGAAATGAATCTTCTGAGAAAATTGATTTGACCTAAAAAAGCCTGCAATTCTTTGATATTTCTAGGATGACTTATGTTTAAAATGGCCTCTATTCTAGCTGGGTCTATCCTAATTCCCTCTTTTGATATTATATGTCCTAATAGTTTACCTTCTTCAAGTCCAAATAGAGTCTTTTTGGGATTCAAAGAAATACCAAATTTCTTATATTTAATAAACACTTGTCTCAGATGATCTAGATGTTCATTGTCAGTTTTTGAAAATACAGTTATATCATCTAGATAAATTACAAGAAAATCATGAATTTCTTTGGAAAAAGCTATGTCCATATCTCTCTGGAATGTGGCTCCTGCACTCATTAATCCAAAAGGAATTTTCAAATACATGAAAGTACCCCAAGGAGTATTAAATGTTGTCTTTGGTTGATCTTCTGGCTGAACTAAGATCTTATTATACCTAGAGAATCCATCAAGTAATGAAATCATGGAAGAACCAACCACCCTCTATAAAATATGATCCATCTTGGGGAGAGGGTAGTTATATTTTAGGAACACCTTGTTTAAATTCCAGAAATCAACACAAAGTCTGATTTCCCCTATTTTCTTCCTAGTGGGAACTAAGTTTAAAACCCAATCATAATAACTGATAGGTGCAATGATCTATGCTTCATACATTCTCTTTATCTCTTTTTCAATTAAAGGTATTAAAACTGGATTGATTCTTCTAAGTTTCTGTTTAAAAGGTTTTTTATCTTCTTTGATAGGTTATTTGTGTTGTATTATGCTAGTGTCATAATATTTTAGGTCTTCATAACTCCATGCAAATACATCCTGAAATTCCTTAAACAGAGCTATGTATTTCAATTTTTCTTCTTGAGGTAATGATTTGGAAATTTTGATGAGCTTAGGTTTCAGTTTTGTTCCTATATTGCATTCTTCTATGTCAGATCTTAATGGTTCCATCTTTAGTTTTCTTGCAACATAATTTGAATCAAAAATATATTCTAATGGGGCTAATACCTTTGGCAAAAAGTTATTCTTAAGGTTTAAATTGTCAGAATCATCATCTGTTATTTCTTCTATTTCTACCTTTTCTAGTTTATCTATTTCTACTTGAGTAAATTTAGTGGGTTCAGTAAACTCTAAATTATTTCCATCTATCTCAATATCTATTTTATCATCTACTATACAATCTATATCTATGTTACAATTATGGAATTCTCCATCAACATTCATAAAGTGATAAATTTGAGTATCTTGTGTAAAAAACTGCCAATATTTTAAGTTGTATGGTATAGTGGGCTTGTGTCTTACCTCTGTTGTATATTGGTGATTTGGCTGAAAAGGCAGATTACAGGTACTAGAAAAAGTTACTAAACTGTGTGCCTATATGTTTTGTTTTCTAGGAATTACAACAAAGTCACATTCAAGCAATTATTTGATAAGATCTAAAATTGCTTCTCTGTATTGACTTAATCTAGGATTACATACATAATATTCTCCTCTAATTTGTTTTATAATTAATTTAGAGTCTCCCATGATATAAACTCTTTTGCCTCCTAAATTTCTAACAACATGTAGTCCTAAGATTAAAGCTTCATACTCTGCCATGTTGTTCGTACATTTGAAGTTTAATCTAAATACATGACCTTCTGAATGATTTTTTTCCATGTTATGAATCCAAACTCCTGCTCCTGCTCCTAGTTTGTTTACTAAGCCATCAAAATCTAGGTGCCAAATTGATTCATGAAATATGTTGTCACCGTCTGGTTCCTTATGTTTATGTTTTAAAGCTGTGTTGTTCTCTATGCTAGTTTCTGAATTAATAAAATGAAAGAGTCCATATCAGCAGGTACATAATAAATGGGATAGTTTCGAGGTATTTCTACACTACTGACCATGTATTTCATTAGACTCTCTCTGTAAAGTTTCTTGGGTTGACCAAATACTGAAATAGTGGCATAAGACATGTCTAATTGTAGAGATCCCTGCAGTTTTTCTCCCCATGAGTGAGATAACAACATTCCATACTTTGGAGGGATGTCAACTACTACGGGAACCGAGAAACAAAGCACAAACATTAACACAAATGTTTATCCGGGAAAAACCCAACCAATGAAATTTCATTACACATTGGCCAAAACCCTGACCAATCCGGCCAAGTGAGCCTTCACCGCTCACCTCCAGGCCTACATTACAATGAAGTCTTTCCAGCCTTTTTATGGGCTCCATCACATGCAATACCATGGGTCAAAACCATGGGTGCACAAAACCATGTGCCCCAAAGCCACTACTGTTTACCCTACTCAACATTGACTCTACCCCGAGTCATGTTTACCTAACATGATTCCCATTAGATTAATCTATGTGTCTTCATCATCTTCACTTTGGTGAGAACTTTCAACATAGTTCTCTTGGAAAGGTGGTCTTATTGTTTGATCAGGTGTTGATTCTATAGATTTACCAGTGTTGGTGTTTTTTCTAAAGTTGGGATTTCTTATTTGAGGGCCTTGTTGTTGATTATCCCACTATGGTTTCCTTTCCATAATTTCTAATCCATCCATCACTTTCTCCATGGATTTTGCTAAATTATCTATTTGCTATATGATGTCGATGTTTCCTCTTTCATTGTTACCCTTCTTTCATTCCTCATTCTTTCTCTCTTGGCTAAAAAATTGGCTTCTACACTAACTGTTATGTTTTTAATTTTTTCTAGTGTTTCTGGGTTCCTTTCCCTCAGTTGGTATGACATATCCATATCAAAACCATCAAGAAATTTGAGTAAAGCTAGATCTGGTGGGGGTTTAATTTTTACTGGAATAACATTGTAGATACTATTGAATATAGTACCATAGTCCTGAAATGACTCATTAGGTCCTCTTTTTATGTGTTCATATTCAGAAAAAAAATGTAAAGGATTCTTCTTTTTCTCCCATCTACTGATAAAAAATCTATGGAAGGCTTCTAAATCAGAAATATGATTTGCAGGTAAAGCTTTAAATGATTTTTTTACTTCTCCGACTAAATTTTGGGCAAACAGTCTCATTTGGACATCAAATTCATCAATTTCATGCAGTTCAAAATAGTCAGTCATTTTGTTAACATGTTGTTGTGCAGTGTGTTGACTAGTTCCATCAAATTGAAGGATTTTGCTTTGATAATCTTGGGGCATGTTATGTAACTGCCCTGGTAGGACCAAAGGAGTATATTTGGCAACCATGGCTAAGATTCTAGCTGGGTTGGGAGGTAAATGTGTGGTGCTTGGTGATGAGATTGAGGCACTTGCTAATGAGGTTGGTACACTAGAATATGTACTTGGAAATGTGGTTGAAGTGTTGGAAAATGCAGCAGCAGTGCTAGAGGATGAACTTGCAGTATTTGGGGATGGAAATAAAACTCTAGGTTGAAGAGGAAGCTTAGGGATGAAGGATTCAGCGAAATTAGGTGTAGTGTAAATAATAGATGAGGTGATACTAAATAAATTTGAATTTATATACTCTAAATGACTAGTAGAAGGCCTAGGGGTATAAGCAGATAAAGCAGTCAATTCTACAGAATGTTGAAAATATGCTTCATCCATTTCCTTAATCAAAGTTGCAGCTAAAGCATCAATTTTATCATAAGGATCTAAAAAAATTTCATCTGAATCAAGTGAAATTCCTTCTTAGTTTCAATAAATGAAATGAAATCAAGATCTATTACACTATCATATATGGCAATTTATGATTTAGTTCTAAAAAAATATTTCTCAAAAGCTAAATCAAATTCAATGTATTGTAAACTTGATAATTTATTGGGAAGAGAATTTTCTTTGATCAATGAATTTTTATTAACTAAACTTTCTACTTTTTTGTTTTTATTTAAAATTCTATTAGGATTATCTACTATTACAGTAGGTTTTGGACCAGGATTAGACTTGGTATAGTAGATTCTTCCGAAAGCCAGAATTTTAGTTTTTAATGAAAAGTTTACTCTCAAACCTTTAAAATAATCTTAAGGTGAAAATATAAATAAAAGTACTTCCTTTAAGATTTATTTTAAACACCGAGGACTGTTTAATTCCCTAGTGGAGTCACCAGAATGTTATCACTCCCATAATTCTCAAGGGTTGTGTATATTTTGGTTTAAAGAATATTAGGGGTAACCACAAACCTAATTTTAAGCCTTAGGACCTAGCCTTCCTAATGCTCATAGAGGGCTCTCTCTATATTATTTATCTTCTTTTATTTTAGTTGATTTTAGGCTATTTGTGTAGGATTACTTGGGATTTTTTTTTGGGTTTGGTTTGGTGGTGGAATCGCTAGTTCAAATGGATATACGTAAGCCATTGGGCTAATGGAGTCAATGTATCAAGCAGCAGGATAAAATCAAGGTCTAAAGGAAATGTTTACAGGGAAAGATAGCTGGGTCATTTCAGATCTTCAGGCTAGATGGTGAAATGGTTTCAATCGGGATGAGAGAGCAGTTAAGGATTCTCAGATCTGGATAATGAGTGAAAATACAGAGGTCAATCGAAACTAGGGAGTAATTAAGAAGTCCCTAATCTGGATATCAGTAGAAAACATGTAAATGACAAACAGTTCAGGACAGAGTGTAATTAAACATATTTTGTAATAGCATTTCTGTTATATCATTTAGATTCATAAAAAATTAAGTATATGGAAAAACATAAGAAAGTAACAAAGAACAAGTGAAAGTATTTCACTAAAGTGGCCCAACACATGAATCATGTAATATGATGCTTTATTGCTCAATCTAGTCTACTGACTTGAAAATGGTACAAATAACCCTAAGGTTTCAGCTCAGTACAACTATAGAAATGTTTAGCAATTCATCCACACTCAATACTTCAAAATGTGAACTATTTATACAAAAACTCTTATAAAATATCCTAAAAAAAACTTAGGAATTATTCATGGAAAATTAAATATCTTCATACAATAAGATAGAGACAACTTTCTAACTAATGCAAGTTGTCCCTGCTTTTATTGAATTTGTTGTTTGTTGTCTTTGATCTTTTGCTGATTTTTCTCTTTGTTGTTTGCTCAACGAATTCTGTTGTTGAGTGTCTTTCACATTGGCATATTTTACTCTGATTTGAATTTAGATTTTTACTTTTATCTGATACACTTTAAACTCTAATACTCTTTGATTGTAACTGATTTGTTACTGCTTTAACTTTCACTATTACTACTATTATGTAGCTGTAAAACTGCCTACTCTTTTTACCTTTTTCCTGACAGATATGCTTTTCATTTGACTACCCTGTTTTACTGCTGTCATTTTCACAGTAAATCAGTCAATTTCTCCCAAGCTTCTGCTTCTGGTAATTTTATCTTCACCACTCTTCTAAATATTTCATCAACCTCTATATAATTTGAAAAAGTAGGCTTGTTGATAAATATGCATTTTACCTCATGTTGCAGGTACAAAAGGTTCTCAAAACTTGTGTAGAGAACTTTCACTGTTGGAATTCCCTACATGGATGAATTATTAGCTTGCTCCTTAGCCACATCTCTGATATTCTTATCATAATCCTCTTGTTTCACTAACCTATCATTTATAACCATAGGATTTGGAAGGCCTTTCTGCCTCAGAATGTCAAACTTCATCATAAATATTGTTATGCCAAGATCCATGTTCTGACATTTTTCTTCCAGCTGTAGCATTAAGTTTCTCTTTGAAATAACCTTATTGACTTCAAGAATGGTATCTGTCTTGTCACTAATTCCAATTTCTTCTAGTGGCTGCTTATACTTGGAATTAAGAAATATGATGATTTCATTAGCCTCTTCAGGTTTCTTTCCAAGTTCTTCTTTGATTTTTTGGATAGCCTCACCTACTGCTTTGATTAAATCTTTTTTCATAGAAAACCTGAATGGATGGCCAAATATCATTGATAGATTCAATGATATTGGCCCATAGCTGCTGCTTGACTTGTGCCATTAGTTCTTTCAGAGTTAAATATTTCTCTAATTTCTTCAATTTCTCTGTCAACCTGTTTGCTTTTTGTTCTTCATTCTTGTGCATAATCTAAGAAAGTTTCTTTTCATCCTCCTAACTTTTCAGTTGTTCCTTAATTCTGTTGAATTCATTTGTCTGAATAGACATTTCCTACATTGCTTTTACTAACTTACTTAATTCATCAGTTGGTTGTGTTGTTGTGGTAGATGATTTTGTTGCTGATGTGACAGGAAGTGTTGTATCCATTGGAACTGAAGGGCCCAATGATTCTGCTAATGTGGAAGTAATGATAGTAGTGACTACAGGAATAACAGTGACATGAACTTCTTATGTTCTGGCCTTTTTCTCTTGTATTAATTTGTCCATCTCATTTTCCATTTATTTTGTTTGGGAAGTTAATTGAAGGATGAGGTTCATCATCTCATATTTTTTATTTGCATCCTGTAATACTTCCTTTGACTAAGGATGTTCAGTAGGAGGCAATTTTAGTTGCTTCTTTAATGCAGCAATGTCTACATTCTTCTTTTTTATCAGTTCATCTGCAACTTTTACATTATTAGGATCATATCCTACTTCAATCATCAAATATTCCAGTGATATGATTCTTTTATCCTTAGCCTGTGAAGATGCCTTTTCTAACTTGAGCTGATCTCTGACGTTCCGTAGAGTGTTTTGCAACTTCTGTACACTCATGGCTTTATTTTTCATTGTAGAATACAACATTTGACTAGCTTGTTTGTGAAATTCTATCTGATCAACTGGATGAAGATATTATGCTTGAAATTCATATGATGTCTTTTTATAATTTGTTGATGACTTGGGATGCTTGAATTTTGGCTATAGGAAGGTCATTTTCATCTTCCTAGTTTTGTAGTCAAATGCATAAAGCAATCTGCTTTGGTCACTAGGTGACTGCTTCTAGTACTGTTTGTATGTATTAGCCTTTAAGGCCTCATTTCTGATATTTATCTCTTTATACTTCTGCATAATATCCATCTCTTTCTCTACTGGTTCACTGGATGAAGAGACTTCAATACTGTTTTGTTTCTGAATCATTTGAGTGTTTGAAGTTTAAGGCTGGTGTGTTTATTCAGAAACTACTAGAGGTGCATTATCTTTCACCACTATATCTATGTCAATTACTTCAATTTCTTCCACTTCCTCATTTACATGATTTAATTTTGGCTTCTTCCTGTATATCATTTTGAATTTTGTTTCAGTTGTAGTTTCTGCAGTGTATGATCCTTCTTCTTTGATTCTTTTTGAGTTCCTATCTCCTTGGGCTAGTGTCTGCAAGATTTTACTAGTATCACCTTGCATCTATGCCTCTATTAAAGTGTTCTCCAACCATTCAGACTGACTGGAGTACTTCTCTATGTCTGGCTTAGACTCATGCACATAAGGAGTTAATTTACATTTGACTCTTAACTTTCTTATTACTCTTAAAGGATCATACTACCACTAAAATTCTGACTAAACTTAAACTCCTGTAAATATATTTCTATTGTTGGAACAAAATTTCTACTGTTACAAATAAAAGGGCCAACATGATTCTTAATTTTAAAATGTGTCTTCTTTTTGGCTGCCCAAAAATTAATTGCATCAGAATTAAGGATCTGCCTGATATATTCAAGGGCAAATAACCTCATTGGGAGGTATTTGGGTAGCTTATATGGAAGAATATTAGATCCATATAGCCTAATCTCTGTATGGTTTTGATAAAAGTAATAATATCCAGTCCTAATGTGCTCTGATAATTGCAGGACCTTTTTAATTTCCTCACTGACTCTCGGTTGATTGTTGTTGTTCAACATATTGACAATTGGATGGATGAAAGAGTCAATGAATTCTTTGTATATGAATTGTGTTGAATCCTTCCTAAGTAAGGAAGTCCAAAATATTAATGACTATGGATTACCTTCAACATCAAGTTTCTGAAGGTTGATGGAAATTTTTTTAGACTGAAAATATAGAAACATATGGAACATGACTAATGAATACTTGAAAACACCTTATTCAGGCATTTTAACAAGCTGTTCATGCATTGTGTCAGCAAGGTACTGAGAAAAATTGAAGATGGTAGGAGGAGGCTGACTTAGTGTGAAAGTAGATAAGAAACCTAAGATTGAAGCATCAACATGCTCATCTGTGGAATAACCCAGAATAGAAGACAACATTGAAATGATGTGTCTGGTTCTCTCAGAAAATATGGCTGCTGAATAAGGAGGATTGGCCTTGGGAGTCTCTACAGATGAAGGAATGAATTTCTGAAATATCTGGAACCTCTCGGGGAAGTCCAGATTCAGGTATAACTGTGTAAGGGCCTCAATAGATAGAGGAGTTTCATCTAGTCTAGGTTGGATCTGCAGCATTTGGTTAATTGACTCAACTATGATAGTGAACAGAATTTCTTTTCTGGGGGTTATAATGGCTCTTTGGTCAGGGAAATTGTTGAAACCTAATCCTAAGGGGTTGGGTGAGATTTTATATTATTGTAATTTACTAAATAAGGAAGGCCAAGAGTCATTGGGAAGTGAATCCCAATAGCCTCACCTCCATGTATAAATACACACACAATCTCCATCTAATAAACATTGAGTTTTGCGGAGTTACCTCCTGGTCTGACATGGTATCAGAGCCAGTCCCATTTTTGGCACTCCTGCCTTTGGTGTAACTCCCTCATGCTCTGCATTTCTACAGACTGTCATTGTGCATTTAGTTTTCTGCTCCTTCCATTCTGCATTCTAGAAAATTCTGCATTTTTTTCTGCACATTCTGCCTCTAATGTGCAATTTCTGTTCAGATTCTGAGCACAGTTAAATTTACTGTAATTTATGTGCAAATTACAATTTACTATACAATTTTTTTTACTGTTCTGTGCAAATTTCCATTCCCATTCACTCACCTCACAGTCCCTCTCGACCTCACGGCCGTCTCCCCACATCCCTCGGCCCCCTCGTACAACACCACTCCCCACCTCCCTCGGCCCCCTCACACAGTCCTCCCCACCCCGCTCCCTCCCCTCCCCACTCATCCCTCACCCCTTTTCACCCTCGCTCACCCCACCCTTCCCAACCACCCTGCTCCCCCAACTTTACTCCCCTCCCCTCTCTGATTACTCCTCTCTCTCCCCTCCCTGCTTACTCCTCGCCCTCCCCACTCCGTTCCCCTCCCCTCATAGACATCACTCCCCTCACGACCCTTGGCCCCTCTCATAGCCACTCCCCCTCACTCAGCCCTCCCCTCCCCTCTCATGGCCGCTCGGCCTTCCCTGCCATCCCAACTCTACGCTCCTAGTTTTTTTAAATTTGGCCAATGTTATAATTTTATTTTATTTTTAGATTGGCCCCCCCCCAGTAATCACCTACCCTAGAAAATACCTTCCCCAGAAAACACCTCCCCCAGATAAAACCTCTATTTTTTTCCCCAAATTTTTTTACAAAAAAAAAAAATTGCAGAATTGAAACCGTAATTCAAACTTTTTTTTTACCTTGACAACAAAGTTTTTTTTCCCTTCAAAAGAATGCATTTTCTCATATCTATTGTAGGATTTGTTCTCTCCGGCAAGGAGAACTATCTTGAATGGTCTTGAAAAATCAAGCACACTCTCATTTTTAATGAGCTATGGAGAGGAATTTGTGAAGGAGAAGAAGACCTTCCACCAGCAAAGCCCACTTCAGACAAGGAGATCACCATTTGGGAAAACAAGAACTGCAAGGCATATGCCTTGATTGAAGCTTCCATAAATGAAGAGGTGACTCTCCATATTACACCATTTTAAAATGCCTATCAACACTTGAGCAAGCTAAGATAACTCTATGACTCACATTCAGAACTTGTAATTGTTCAATTAATGATTAAGTTATTCAGTCTAGAATTGAAAAATGATGATCCTCTTGCTTTAGCTTTAGAAGTAAGATCTATCATGCATGAAATTAAGAGCACTGGTGCAAATGTTGACATATCTCTCATAGAATATGTTAAGGCTTTGTATCCCACTTACTCAAATTATCTTGATTCATTGCAAGCAAGTGGAAACCTCGTGAAAATCACTTTTGAGTCCCTTGAGAAAAAGTTTGTAGAAAGAGAGAAAGCTTTTGGAAATATGACCACCCCTTTGACTTTTGAAGAGGATGTATGCTTTGCACATAGAGATAAGAGTCATGCTAAAGATTCTTCCAGAGGAAGAGGTGGTCGAAGAGGAAGAGGAAGAAGAAATTGAAGAGGAAGGGGGTCAGGCAAAATCAAACTGAAAAATCTGATCTTCATTGCATACGCTGCAATAAAGACTGGAATGATGCATCTAAATGCAAGATACCTTGGGATAAAATTGAGCAGCAAAGGAATCAAGAAGAAGGTAAAACTAATGACAGAGACAATTGTAAAGCACCTGAATCCGCTCATTATGTTGTAGCACATTGTAACAATGGAGTAACTGAAGACTTGTTTGATGTTTCATTTACATCTTGGAGAAATGATTGGTTGCTAGATTCAGGAGAAACATGTCACATGACATTTAGAAAACACTTTTTTGAAGAATTTACTGACAAAGTTAATGGAGAAGTGTACTTCGCAGATAATTCCAAACTCAAGCCATCAGGCTTGGCACAATCAGGCTTAAGTTGCCTGGTATTCCACATCATCTTCTACATGAGGTTCTATACCTCCCTGAGTTGAGGAGAAACTTTCTATCCTTGGTCCACATCCGTCAGCAAGGACACTCCATTCACAAGTTTGATGGAAATTCTGAGGTCATAAAAGCATCAGATTGCTCACTTGTCATGGAGGGAATAGAAGAAGAGAGACTCTTGAAGCTGCAAGGTTCCTCTGCTCATGCACAAAACTTTGAATTCAGTTCACATCATGATGAAGGTACATTCCCATCAAGTCTTTTATGGCATGCTATATTTGGACACTTAAACTATGACAGCCTTCGATTGTTGAAGAAAAATGGTGTTAATGGACTGCCTACAATTCCTAGGAAACTCAAGCAATGTGATGCTTGTATTCTAGGAAAGCATAGCCAACAACCATTTCATGATTCACATTCTAGAGCACATAGAAAAATTGAGCTTCTTCATTCAGATTAATGTGGCCCTATGCTTTTTGCTTCTAAAAATGGAAATAAATATATGATGACATTTATTGATGGTTACACCAGAATGTGTTGGGTTTACTTATTGAAGAACAAGTCTGATGCTTTTCAAACATTCAAGATTTTTCATGCATGGATTGAAAATGATGCACAAAATCATATTGGCTTTACGTACTGATAATGGAAAATAATACACTTCAAACTAATTTGAAAATTATCTTCGTCAACATGGGATCAAACATCAAACAACTGTGCCCTATAATCCCCAACAGAACGGTGTAGTTGAAAGAATGAAAAGGACAATTTTAAATATGGTTCACTCCATGATGTTTTTTAAGAATGTAAAATTGATGTTTTGGGTTGATGCAGTTCTATGTGATGTATACATAAATAATAGGTGTCCTTCAGATTCAATCAGAAATAAAACTCCTTATGAAATGTGGCATGGCCACATTTCTTTGATAAAGCATTTCAGTGTCTTTGGTTCCACCTGTTATGCTTTGATAACCAAGGTACAAAGGAATAAAATTGGTGCTAGAAGTCGAAATTTTTTCTTCTTGGGGTATTCCAATACCTCCAAAGGATATCGTCTCTATGATGAAGTCAATAAGAAGTTTGTAATAGCAAGAGATGTCATATTCCTTGAATCTTCCAACACTGACAATGTTGTTGAGCGAAAACTTGATCGCCTGGATAGATTCACACATGCAAAGTATTTTCAAGAATTTGATAATTAGATTCCACATCTTGAAGGGGGGATTCCTATACTAAATCAATCTGTGGAATCATTTCCCAAGGCACTCTCTCCCCCACCTAAAGAACCAACCACGAATGACACCTTGAACGATGTGATTGACATAATTGAGAGATTGAATCTTGATTCAATTCCAAATTATTCAAATGAGCAGCCTGGGCCATCTCAAAAAGGTCCCCCCAAATGGCTGAAAAAGACATTAGAAAACGTTCATCCCGATGAGGTTGGAAAGACAGGAACAAGAAGTTCCACTAAACAAAATGAAGGTGATGTACATAATTCTGATTCACCTGTTGATATGGATATTGCTTATAACTGTGAATTGATTTTTTCTACAGATCATGAACCAAATTCCTTCAAAGAAGCCGCTTCTCATGATGAATGGAATGAAGCGATGCAAAAGGAGTATGATGCCTTGATAAATAATGGCACTTGGAAGCTGGTTGATCCTCCTTTGGGAACCAAACCAATTGGCTGTAAGTGGGTCTACAAGAAAAAGTACAAAGTAGATGGCTCACTTAACAAGCACAAAGCCAGGCTTGTGGAAAAAGGTTTTGCACAGAAAGAAGGGGTCGATTATGAAGAAACTTTTGCTCCAACAGCAAAATGGGCCACCATCTGGACACTCTTTTCCCTAGCAGCTCAGAAGGGATGGAAAGTCCATCAGATGGATGTAAAGACCGCCTTTTTGAATGGATATCTAAAGGAGAAAGTTTTTATGTCCCAGCCAGAAGGATTTGTTGTGAAGGGCCAAGAACACAAAGTATGCAAGCTTATAAAATCCTTGTATGGCCTCAAGAAAGCACCGCGAGCCTGGTATGAGAAATTAACTGAGCATCTTCTAAAACTTGACTTCAAACATTTTGATCTTGATGATGCAACTTTGTTTGCTAAGAAATTTGGAAAAACAGCTGTATATCTTGTGGTGTATGTAGATGATCTTTTGATGACAGGGAACAATGAGAGTTATATTGTATCCATAAATAAAGAATTGAAGAAAGGTTTTGAAATGACTGATTTGGGTTATGTTCATTACTATCTGGGTATTGAAGTAACTCAACATCCTAAATTTATATTTCTTTCTCAAAAGAAGTACATTGGAGATCTTCTGAACAAGTTTGGCATGGATGAATGCAATACCTTAACCACTCCAATGGAACAAAACTTGAAGCTCACATCCATTAAAGGGAAGGAATTCGAGGATGCAACGAAGTATAGACAGCTTGTAGGAAGTCTTATCTACTTGAATACCACCAGACCAGACATCTCATTTGCTGTTGGAATCCTCTATAGGTTTATGCAAAAACCTTGTGAAGGACATTGGTCTATTGCAAAAACAGTTCTAAAGTACTTGACGGGGACTCAAGACTTTGGACTCAAATATACACAGGTAGGAGATTTTAGCTTGATCATATACTATGATTTAGACTTTAATGGGGAAAAAGAAACTAGGGTGTCTACTCCAGGTTATACCATGAGTCTTGGATCAGGAGTTATCTCATGGAGATCACAAAAACAGTCAGTTCCAGTAGATTCCACAACCGAGGAAAAATATGTGGCAGTAGCTGAAGCAACAAAGGAAATTGTGTGTCTCAGGAAAATCCTAGAAGATTTGCAGATGAAACAAATGCATTCAACACCACTCATGATTGAAAACACTTCTGCAATAAAGTTGGCCAGGAACTTGAAGCTCCATGATCGAACAAAGTACATCAATACAAAATACCATCTGATTTGACATCATGTTCAGGACAAAACCATCCATCTACATCATTGTTCCATAGATGAACAGACCGTATACATCTTCACCAAAGCACTTGGAAGAGAAAAGTTTGAAAAGTTCAGAACGATGCTTGGACTCACCAACATCCCTTTAGATTAAAGGGGGGAATGTTGACACCTAATCCTAAGGGGTTGGGTGAGATTGTATATTATTGTAATTTAGTAAATAAGGAAGGCCAAGAGTCATCGGGAAGTGAATCCCAATAGCCTCAAATCCATGCATAAATACACACACAATCTCCATCTAATACACATTGAGTTTTGCGGAGTTACCTCCTGGTATGACAGAAATAACAGTTTTGATAGAATCTAATGACCTCGGGACACTAGAAGGTCCGTGGGACTAAATATTTTGGCAAATTAGACTCCCAAATGAAAACTTCATCAACTTGGTCAATGGATTTGTCATGGCTCGAGAAGTGGAGGCCAAGAAAGTTAAACTCAGTGACAGGGTCACTAATTTTAAAATCTTTGTCTTCCAAGGGAGTGTGTTCTACATCCACAACTAGAGGTTGCAGAGGATTGACAGATACAATGCTTTGAGAAGACATATTTTTGTTATTTTTAATCAATTGATTACTTTCTGATTCAAGAAATGGACTTTGGCCTCCTAGGAATGTTGTGAAAGATTTATTTATAGTCTACAGAAGGGTTTGAAATGAAACAAGGGCTTATCCTCTGGTCTATAATGTTTTAATTGATCAAATTGTACTCTCTGTGATAAAAAATAGTCTTAGGACCCCAAATTTTTTTTGAAAAGAGAACTATGGTATGCAGAAAAAAGATTGGAAGGAAATATGGGCTTTCTTTTGGTCTGCAGACACTCCTGAATGATTCAATTACTTATTACTCTCTTGTTGTAAGTACAGGCCTTGGTATGTCAAGAATACCTGAAAAAAATGAAGTTTTGCTAATTGCAGAAGGGGTTTTGACGTAGTAGAGGTTTTATGAAGCTCTACTGATATTTATACTGCTTCAATTCGGTTCTGCAGTGGCTGTAGCAAAAAATGGTGTTGATTTCTGGTAAAAAAAACTTGAAAGAAGGTCGACAACAATTTTCTTAGCTCAGGAATAGGTCCGCAATGGATCTATATGCGGAAATTGTAACAGAAATAATGGTGAAAGACACAAAATGGTGGTCTTATATATTTTTTAACCAATAGTAGTTAATCATTAATGCACGGGGTTAATTCAAATGGAGGTGGTTTTCGCAACAGGCAAGAATACAACTTTGTAGTTTTCGCATTGGCCGAAGGTGGTAGGCGGTAAATTTTCTAAGGATTCAATCGAATGGAATATTGACACATTGCAAGGAGTGGGGACACTAAAACCATTCATTTTGAAAGGTTTGGGTGTGGTTAAAGCTTGGATGACCAGGGATGCGATAAAGGGTACTGGCCATTGCATCTAATCATTTAAGATCCGACGGTTAGAAAATAAAAGAGAATGATCGGGAATCTGATAGGCATGGGGCTCATGTTAAGTTATGTGATAGGGTTAAAATATATATAGGCAAAGGTTTATATTATGTAGGGTCAAGATATTATAATACGCGGGGTTTAATACATAGTGGGCCCAGGAATATATTGGCAGGGAAATGAAATTATGTATTAAATTAATCATAAGGGTTGGGGTAAATATATTTAAGGGAATTAATTAAATACGGGATAAATGCATATAAAGGGAGTTTAATACATAAATTTAATATGGAGTTAAATGAATATAATGCGGGATTTATATACTAAGTTTTGATGTTTAAAAAAAATGTCGAAGATGATTTAGCGCTGGAGCCCAAACATTTT
This sequence comes from Pinus albicaulis, assembly GCA_034641835.2. NCBI lineage: Eukaryota > Viridiplantae > Streptophyta > Pinopsida > Pinales > Pinaceae > Pinus > Pinus albicaulis. The sequence continues at coordinate 1,102,227,427 of CM076572.1, read as the reverse complement.
ATTTCATTTTTAGACTTAGGATAAGGGGGTTTTTTTTATTTTTAAATGAAAAGGGAATTTAATAAAATTATTTTCATTTTTTCAAAGGAAAATGTGTTTTAAACTAGGGAAAGGGTATTTTTGCAAGGGGAATGATTTTGAAAGGAAGTTAGTAATATGAAATGACCAATTTTCTGCAATCCATGCCTTGTGAAAACTGCTTCTGCCTACCCATCAGCTACCCTAATATTTTTTCTTCATTTCTTTTAGTGCATTTGAGCTTGCAAACCCTTACCATTTTTCTTTTAAGAGAAAAATGTTGGAAAAATACTGAGAGGGGGGGGTGAATCAGTATTTAGAACTGACTGACAATTTTTCTTTCTTTTCTCTTAAGACCATATGTTACAGAATTGCATCAACGTGTATATCTAGATATCTTAATATGTCTTTACTTAGAGAATTGCATCATATAAGCATTAATCATGAATAGAAATAACAGAGCAAACCATCAAACATAAACTACACATAGGGACACCAGATTTAAGGTGGAAACCCAATTTGGGAGAAAACCACCGCTGCTGTAATCTCAGTCTTCAATAATTTATTATAGAGAAAACTTCTTACAACATATGCTGGTGCAGACTCAAACCAGCACACAGGAACCCACCTGCAGAAGGCTACAACCTTCTCTCATTTACCAGCCTCTCCTGGAAGGGAGCCACAACCCCCTGACTGAAGGTTAAAACCCTCAGACTCACAGCTGACCACGTTTCATCAATTTTCACACTGGATCAGGTAGTTTCCTTTGTTCACTTATCAATAAACATGTTTTTCCCAAGACTTCATAATGGAATCAGTAATAACCCAGACATCAGAGAATATATACATTCAACATCCTGTGTATCCTTCGTCAGAAACCCCAACTGTCATATGCACCTTTTAATGTGGATGACCAGCATATATGTGCATTACTTGTATAGATCTGTAATGATTCGTTTTGCAGAGCAGGCTAGATCTATAAAAAGCTTACCCAGAATCATCTGTGCTCGTTAGCAGACATGCGCTAGCTCCACATTGTTTCTTCTATTGAAAGATCTCAAGATTCATCACATTTGCACCATGGACTCAGAATTATCAATTAAACACGTCGTTTGTCCATACAGAAATTCGCAGCGGAATTCCTTCTTCGTCAATCTTTTTTTTTTCCCACATCCACTATTCCGAATGATTCACTTTCTTCTTTATATAGTTCTCGCCTTTATAAGATCATGGGTCAAAACCCATTCAACACTAATGGTATATCTTGGACAATATTTCCATTGGTTTTTGGTTTTTGGGGTTTCTATTTCTTTTTATATATATATATATATATATATTTATTTATCAATTGATAAATAAATATAATTACATTGTTTTTATTCCTTGAGAATAACCCTTTGGACTTTATAAATAATATAATAATCTATGTAAGATGTCACGCCAACAACCATTGCCCACCATCGTATCTATGTAAATGTCCATCAATATAAAACTTTGATCGATTCTTTTAAAATACTCCATCGAGCCTTATAAGACCATAATACGACCAAAACCCATAATTAAACCGAATTATTTACAAATATATAACTCCGCCGGGCCCCACACCGTACCTTGCTAACCTTCGGGCGATTTCATTAAACCTCGGGCAAGTACGACGAGCGACCACCGTCCGATCGCCTTTGCCCAGATCAACGGTGCACATACATTCCGCTCGGCGTCCAATCGTCGAACTTTAATGCGTGAAATCGCGGCAGTATTTGAACAGTGGGCCAGCCACGTGTCGATTCCTGTATGGAATCACTTCTCCTCTGGGAAAAACCACTAATGATCGATAGGCGGTGCGAAATGGCAGGGTGGTTTTCGACAAACCGTGTTCACTGGTCTTGGTTCCGCTTCCCGCTCATGGTTCCAGACAGGGTTTATCTGTATGTATATATATATGATTTTCCACTGAGGTACCGTTATACTCTGAAGCAGAGTTTCGTCATATAATTTGTATTTCTTCCACATTCCTGGTTCTTATTCGATAGACAATGCCGAGGCTTATAAACCTTACATACGAATGCAGAAGCTCCGATGCGATATTAACACATATATCGTATCTCTGAAACGATCAACACCATGCTCCACTTATATAACATATATATATGCTTTGAACCTTATAGCAGTGATATGTGTAGAATACGGCATGGTATATGTTCCCTTATTCATTACATGTCATCGGTAACATATTGGTTCGTCGAACAACCAATAACCAGAGCACCAGTGAACCCCTTCATTATGCAGATTCACCTTATACAGAACATTCTTGCACACAGAGACAGAGTATCATCAGAACTTAATCATACACAGGATTTTCCATCAATGACAATATTTCCAACAATCTCCCCCTTTGGCATTGATGGCAATATTCTTCTGCTTTTCCTCCCCCTTTGACATCAATGGCAAAAGCCATGCCCCCCTTTAATATAGCTCTCCCCTTTAACTGTGCAAACATAGATGCCCGTTAGCACCTCACAACCAATGTAGGCTTTGGGAAATAAGTAGTCCTGATCTTCAGCATGTTCAGTCAACAGTGCATTCTTTTCATATGACCAACACTCCCCCTTAGCCTATGCATTCAGAGATGTCCAACAACACCTTTCAACCAATTTAATCTTTAGAAATTAAGTAGACCTAATCCTCTGCATGGCAGAGACTACTCCCAGTTTATGTCTGAGATATTCGAATGCTTCCCTAGGTAGAGGTTTTGTAAATATATCAGCAATTTTTTCTTTGGAGGAAACATACTCCAATTTCACCTTTTTCTCAAGCACTTGTTCTCGTAAGAAGTGATATTTGATGGGAATGTGCTTGGTCTTGGAATGCATAACAGGATTCTTTGAGATACTGATGGCACTTGTATTATCACACATAATTGAGATAGGAGGTGAACATTTGATTTGAAAATCTTGAAGCGTTTTCATCATCCAAAGAAGTTGAGTTCAACATGATGCTGCAGCCACATATTCTGCTTCTGCAGTAGATAAGGCAATGGAACTCTGTTTCTTGCTGAACCAAGATACTAACCGAGGCCCCATGTAGAATGCACCGCCACTAGTGCTTTTTCGATCATCAACACTTCCAGCCCAATCTGCATCAGTGTATGCATGAAGAGTAAGATCTGCATTCTTTGGATACCATAGTCCAAAATCTTGGGTTCCTTGTAGATATTTGAATATTTTTCACTACCTGAAGGTGAGACTCTCTTGGATTGGCTTGAAAACGTCCAACAATCCCAACTGCATGCATAATGTCTGGTCTTGTCCCAGTGAGATACAATAGACTTCCTATCATAGATTTGTATTCTGGTTGATTTTCCATGGGAGAATTATCATTAGAACTGAGATTGCATCCTGCTGTCATTGGTGTACTTACAGGTTTGTAATCTTCCATGCCATACTTCTTTAGGATTTGCTTAAGATATTTTGCTTGTGATAAGAAAATTCCATTTGTTGCTTGTTGCACTTGTAGCCCAAGAAAGAATGTCAGTTCCCCTAGTAAGGACATTTCAAATTCTTACTGCATATCAGAAGCAAACGTTTGACTCATAGATTCTTCATTACTTCCAAAAATGATATCATCAACATATACAACTACAATCAGTAGTTTGTCATTTTCAGTCTTTGTGTATAAATTGCTATCAACAGATCCTTTTGAGAATCCTTGTTGATGGAGATATTTGTCAAGGCGATAATACCATGCCCTTGGAGCTTGTTTGAGACCATATAGAGCCTTTTTAAGTCTACAAACAAGTTTTTCATCATTTTCCAAGATGAATCCTTCTGGTTGTTCTATATAAACTTCTTCTTCTAGGTCACCATTGAGAAAAGCAGATTTAACATCCATTTGATAAACTTTGATTTGTTGGAAGCTTGAAAAAGCAAGAAACATTCTTATGGCTTCAAGTCTAGCTACAGGAGAAAAAGTTTCTTCAAAGTCTATACCTTCTTGTTGAGCATACCCCTTGAAAACAAGTCTAGCTTTATTTCTTATAACATCCCCATTCTCATTTAACTTGTTTTGAATATCCATTTAGTTCCAATGACATTTTTGTCATGAGGTCTTGGTACTAATTCCCAAGTGTGATTCTTTTCAATTTGATCAAGCTCTTCATTCATGGCTTGAATCCAACAGTCATATTTGCTAGCTTGACTAACACTGTGAGGTTCAATAGTGGACAGAAATGCTAGATTGCTAGAAGATCCCATAAGAGTTCTTCTTGTTTGTACACCTGATCCATTTTATCCCAAAATTTGAGATTCTGGATGATTCTTTTGAACATATCTGGAGGGAGCCTTTTCAGAAAAACCATCTTCGGGTTCTTCACTGGGTTCACTGTTTTTATCATTATTATTTGATGTAGAAGGATACGTGTCATCATCATCTTCAACTGTAGTTTGCTTTTCTTCTTTTGGAGCAAAATTCATAAGGAGTTTTATCACTGTTTACACGAACATGTGCTTTATTAAGAATATTTGCTGCAGTATGTGCTGCTTCTCCCCGAAATGTATCAGGTGTTCCGGAATCATCAAGCATGGCTCTAGCCATTTGTTGAATTGTTCTATTCATCCTTTCTACTACACCATTTTGTTGTGGAGTGCCTGCTACAAAAAACTGTCTTTTTATGCCATGTTGTTCACAGAATTCAATGAATTCATTGGATGTATATTCTCCTCCTCGATCAGATCTGAGACACTTTATTTTTAGATCTAATTAATTCTCGACTAGAGCTTTGAAGATCTGGAATTTCTCAAATGCTTCATCTTTGTGTTTAAGCAGCCAAATCCAACACATTCTAGAGAAGTCATCAATGAATAAGATATAGTATTCTTCACCACGTGGAGACTTTTTCCTCATAGGTCCGCATATGTCAGTATGAATGAGTTCAAGAGGCTTACTTGATGATCCTTCTTTGGCATTAAACTGCACTCTGTTTTTCTTGCCGAATTGGCAAGATTTTCATATGATATTTTCAGGTAGAGTGATACTGGGAAGATCACGAACAGCTTTACATCTGCTTAATTTGTAGATTTGAGAGAAGCTCAGATGCCCCAATCTTCTATGCCACAGCCAATTTTCTGAAGATTTACTTAAGTAACATTGTTCTTTGCAGTTCTTTAATATATATAGGTTGTTTGGAGTTCTTTTCCCTTTTATAATAGCTTTTCATGTATCAAGATCACGTACCACACATTCTTTTGAACTAAAGACAACTTCAGTTCCTTGATCACACATTTGACTTACACTTAACAAGTTATGCCTTAATCCATCCACATACATGACTTCATTAGCTTTCACATTTTATTTTAGAAGAGCAGACCCTTTTCCCTTAATAACCACAGGAGTATCATTTCCAAATGTAACCTTCTTTTCCTTTTCTAGAGTACTATATGCAAGAAGTTTGTCTTTATCACCCGTCATGTGTCTTGAGCATCCACTATCAATGTACCATTGGTTTTCTTCATCTTCTGCAAATAGTGCTATGCCACAATTTTCAACCTGTGATTCCTTCTTTTTCCATACTTTGGAGCTTGGAGGAACATGTCCTTTTAGCTAAATTTTTCTCCTGCATTCAGATTCTACATGGCCAAAGTTATTGCAATAAGCACATTCAACTTCATTTTGAAGAGGGGAAAAATTGTTGTAAGTATTCTTCTTTGTTTCAAATTCAATCCTTTTCTTTCTTGATTCTCTTGTCATGATGGTTTTATATGCAACACATTAAGCAGCTTTATGACCAAAATTGTGACATGAGAAGCATTGTCCATTGAAAAAGAAATTTCTGCGATCATAGAATCTTCTATGTGAATTTACTTGTTGATTGGTGTTTCCATGAAAGGCATTCCTGTTTGTGTTTTTTGAATTGAGAAGATTATGCTTAACCTGAAACGATTCTTTATTCTCTTGCTGAGTGGCAGCATTTTGTAAACTGGCTGTAACTGCTTTTAGATAATTTGGTGTTGAAGATTGAGAAGATTCCCCAGTATATCCAAGGCCTGTCTTTATGAGAGGAGAACGTTGTACCTTGATAATTTCATCTAAGGTTTCAGATCCTTTAGAAAATCTAAGATTCAGAGTTTTTACTTTCTCAAGTTCTTTTCTTAGAGTTACCACTTCACACTCTAATTTTTCATTATGTTTCTCCTTTTCTTCAAGCTGATTTTTCAGAGTTTCTAAAGTGATTTTGTTCTCTTCTAAACAAATTTTCAGTTTATTGTTTTCATCAATAAAGTCACTGTCTTCTAGAGCATCCATAAAAGTATCCTTTTCTTCTCTAGATTCTTTTTCAAATGCCATGAGAAGTCTAAGGTCTTGTTCACATTCTTCCTCACTATCAGATAACCCATCACTATCTTCATGAGTATAGAAACTCTTTTTAGAGCTAAAATGATTCTTATTCCTTCTTGCTACTTCCTTCCCCTTTTTATGTGTTTCTTTATAAGGGCACTTAGCAGCATAATGACCAACTCTTCCACAATCAAAACATTTGAAAGGGAGCTTACCTCTGAACCGTCTTGTCCCAAGTTGAAGTTTCTTTACGAAGTTTATCTCATCTTCCTCTGAGATATACCCTGATCCTTCTGTTATTTGTACTTCCTTCCCTTTTGTAGAAGTTCTAAAGACTGCTTCTTTGAATTCAGATGGTCCTCCTCTTCTCATTTCATATGCAGTTAGTATACCATGTAGTTGTACCACAGTGAGATTTTGAAGATCCTGTTTTTCTTCAAGAGCTGAAAATTTTGACTCAAATTTTGTGGTTAGAGATCTTAAAATCTTTTCAACCAAAGTAGATTTGGTTATTGTTTCTCCCAGATTTCTCATGCGATTTACAGTTTCATCAAGACGTAAAAATAAATTGGCAATGCTTTCCTCATTATTCATTTTAAGATTCTCATATTGAATTCTGAGGGTTTGCAGTTTAGCACTTTTTACCTTTGCATCTCCTTCATAGCTCAGAATGATCTTGTCCCATATGTCCTTTGTTGTATTCAGCTGCATAACTTTGACAAATTCTGATTCAGTCAGACTTCCTAACAGAGCATTGACTGCTTTTGCATTTGTTTCGTAGGTCTTTCTTTCTGTTGGATCTGTTGGTACTACAGGTGGATATTGATATCCTCCTTCAACAATAGCCCATACATCTGCTCCCAAAGACTGAAGATAAGATCTCTTCCTTGTTTTCCAGAAGATTAAATTGTTTCCATTGAAGAGTGGAGGCCTCATAGATGTTGTTCCGTCTTGGTTGCTCATTTTGATTGATCTTCCTTCTAGCGGCTAAGATTTTTCAGAAGGACCCCGGCTCTGATACCAATTGTTGGAAAAATACTGAGAGGGGGGGGGTGAATCAGTATTTAGAACTGACTGACAATTTTTCTTTCTTTTCTCTTAAGACCATATGTTACAGAATTGCATCAACGTGTATATCTAGATATCTTAATATGTCTTTACTTAGAGCATTGCATCAGATAAGCATTAATCACGAATAGAAATAACAGAGAAAACCATCAAACATAAAATACACATATGGACACCAGGATTTAAGGTGGAAACCCAATTTGGGAGAAAACCACCGCTGCTGTAATCTCAGTCTTCAATAATTTATTATAGAGAAAACTTCTTACAACATATGCTGGTGCAGACTCAAACCAGCACGCAGGCACCTGCCTGCAGAAGGCTACAACCTTCTCTCGTTTACCAGCCTCTCCTGGAAGGGAGCCACAACCCCCTGACTGAAGGTTAAAACCCTCAGACTCACAGCTGACCACGTTTCATCAATTTTCACACTGGATCAGGTAGTTTCCTTTGTTCACTTATCAATAACATGTTTTTCCCAAGACTTCATAATGGAATCAGTAATAACCCAGACATCAGAGAATATATACATTCAACATCCCGTGTATCCTTCGTCAGAAACCCCAACTGTCATATGCACCTTTTAATGTGGATGACCAACATATATGTGCATTACTTGTATAGATCTGTAATGATTTGTTTTGCAGAGCAGACTAGATCTATAAAAATCTTACCCAGAATCATCTGTGCTCGTTAGCAGACATGCGTTGGCTCCACATCGTTTCTTCTGTTGAAAGATCTCAAGATTCATCACATTTGCACCATGGACTCAGAATTATCAATTAAACACGTCGTCTGTCCATACAGAAATTCCGCAGTGGAATTCCTTCTTTGTTAATCTTTTCCGCACCTCTACCATTCCGAATGATTCACTTGCTTCTTTATATAGTTCTCGCCTTTATAAGATCATGGGTCAAAACCCATTCAACGCTAATGGTATATCTTGGACAATATTTCCATTGGTTTTTGGTCCTTGGGGTTTCTATTTCTTTATATATATATATATATATTTATTTATCAATTGATACATAAATATAATTACATCGTTTTTATTCCTTGAGAATAACCCTTTGGACTTTATAAATAATATAATAATCTACGTAAGATGTCGCGCCAACAACCATTTCCCACCATCGTATCTATGTAAATGTCCATCAATATAAAACTTTGATCAATTTTTTTAAAATACTCCATCGAGCCTTATAAGACCATAATACGACCAAAACCCATAATTAAACCGAATTATTTACAAATATACAACTCCGCCGGGCCCCACACCGTACCTTGCTAACCTTCGGGCGATTTCATTAAACCTCAGGCAAGTACGACGAGCGACCACCGTCCGATTGCCTTTGCCCAGATCAACGGTGCGCATACATTCCGCTCGGCGTCCAATCGTCGAACTTTAATGCGCGAAATCGCGGCGGTATTTGAACAGTGGGCCAACCACGTGTCGATTCCTGTATGGAATCACTCCTCCTTCGGGAAAAACCACTAATGATCGATAGGCGGTGCGAAATGGCAGGGTGGTTTTCGACAAACCGCGTTCACTGGTCTTGGCTCAGCTTCCCGCTCATGGTTCCAAACAGGGTTTATCTGTATATATATATATATATATATATATATATATATATATGATTTTCCACTGAGGTACCGTTATACTCTGAAGCAGAGTTTCGTCATAGAATTTGTATTTCTTCCACATTCCTGGTTCTTATTCGATAGACAATGCCGAGGCTTATAAACCTTACATACGAATGCAGAAGCTCCGATGCGATATTAACACATATATCGTATCTCTGAAACGATCAACGCCATGCTCCACTTATATAACATATATATATATGCTTTGAACCTTATAGCAGTGATATGTGTAGAATACGACATGGTATATGTTCCCTTATTCATTACATGTCATCGGTAACATATTGGTTCGTCGAACAACCAATAACCAGAGCACAAGTGAACCCCTTCATTATGCAGATTCACCTTATACAGAACATTCTTGCGCACAGAGACAGAGTATCATTAGAACTTAATCATACACAGGATTTACCATCAATGACAATATTTCCAAAAAAAAAAATATAATTCTAACCTTATTACTTTCAAGGGCTCAAATTAAACTATTGGGCTCCTTTATTATTCTCTGCCTAACTACTGATCTGCCAAGATTAAACAGTTTGGCTAGATCTTTATTCTCTATCTATCAGCATGAAATTTAAAGCATGAAAGGTCAAGATTAAGCAGTCTAACTTTCATGGATTGTGGCATTTTTAACAAGCTTCACACAATCTTATTTTGCAAAGTAAATTAAAAAGTAGTGGCATTTGAATTTGCGTCACTTTCATGATCTATTTTATCTTCTTCTTCTTTTTAGTTGGGGTTCATTTTTTTATATTATTTTTGATCTTTTTCTTTAAGTCCTTTGATTTTTATTTTAGGACTTTTACCCTCTTTACATTTTTTATTTTTAATATGGGAAAGAAAGCTTGCAGAAAGCAAAGTATGTACATATTACAAGACTAATCAAAGTCAATTCAAAATTATGAATCGTATTATTATAGGACCCTAACACACCTTTATTTGTCGATATGCTATTTGATATTCTCTATGACATTATCTTCTCTCTTATTCTTCTTGTAAACTTGTCACTATTCCTTGTTGTGCATTTTATTATATTCTTTGTTTCTCCTTTCTCTGTCGATATGCTCTTTGATATTCTCTTTGACATTCTCTTCTCTCTGTTATGCAGATAAATCCCTCTTGCGAACTGTTGGGGCCCTTGTTTTGAAGACTCATTTTGAATATTTTGAATTTTGAATAAAGGACAGATTTTGGGTTGTGGGATAAAGACACATGGCAGTCGCAACTACAGAAAGAAGCAGAGCTACCGAAGTTGCGAGGGAACAGGTACATAGCTGAAGAAATCAAATGCATGAGTACAGACGAAGAGAATACACAGCAGAAGACAGAAAGCAGAACACACAGACAACAAGAGAGAATTCGTAAGCAGCTAAAGAAGAACGAAAAGAGGAACTAATAGTTGCGATAACGGGTGAATAAATAGTAGTCACCCGGCTGAAAGAGAAGAGGATGCGACAGGAGAAGGAATGCAGAGCGACTGAAGGAGATCGGGCAGGATATCTCTATAGTTCCTAGGTTTCTCTTACTTACCTTTCTGTTCCACAAGGCATCTGTATCAGACTTGTAAACTCTCCTTGCAGAAGCTATGTACTTATGGATTTGGCTGAAGATATCAATACAATTGCAGGTTGCTATCCTACGATGTGATTTATATGCATGCATGATGGTTCTGATGATTTAAAATTTTATTTTCTTAATACCTGTTTACTCTCTGAATGTTCCTACGTATATAACTATGTTTATGCAATCAATTCAATGTTAATCATGAGTTGCAGATCCTTCCCCCGCTATCGATCTGTTCCCCTTATGCATGTGGTTGTGGCACGCCTCGGTTGAGACTCTCTGCTCTCCAGAGTAGGGTGATAATGCCGGAGTGGTTCTAGACTATAGCAGATTCCCTTGTTGGCCCCAACCTGTGAACCCGGGTCTTGCCTGTGAGACCTGTTTCCTCGCCAACAAATGGTTCCGTTGTCAGGACCTGCATGTTATGAGGGGAACTAGATCATGGTATCGAGTATATTCGAAGGCGAAATACGGAGATGGTGGGATAACCATCTGGACCAATTCGTTGCTCAGCAAGCGGAGGTGAAGAATCAAAAGGAAGACATGCTCAAGGATCTCGTTCTTTTCTCAGATTCCGCTAGTGATACTTACAAGATCCTCTGGGGAAAATTCCCTAGTGACCTCTATAATTGGTTGTGGAGGTTACAGACGAAGGTTCCTAGGGATAGCTCGCGGAAGATAAACCAAAAGTGGGTGCACGGGGATCTAGTGGCTCTGCATTGGTTGAACACTGAATTGCCCCACGCGGTGGATTTTTGGGTAGCGACCACTTTGGACGGATACATTGTGGAGTTTTCGGCAGAGTGCTACCAATCCTTCTCGAAGGCTAAAGCTATCTTCTATTCTGGGTTAAGAGGGAAGCTGCTTAAGGAGATTCCGCTATGGATTAAGGCCCTGATGGTGGACGAAGGGCTGATGGAATTTCAAAAGTTGAGCATGGAAGCGTAAACCTCCGGTGCTGGGGGAAGGGATGAAGGGACCAATGCTACGTGAAGTGTGAAGATGGAAGTGGGGATGGATGCTGAGGTCGCGAGGAGGTTGAGGGAGTGATGTGCACATCGGCAAGCGCAGATCGCCGACAGGTGGCGAGAAAGGGTGATGCGGGAGTTAAGACGATGGGAAAATGACCGGAAGAATCAAGAGGAGGTGCCTCAGAGGATAGGAGTTATGGGCACTCACGCAGATACCCTGGAAAGGGAAGGGACCATTGTGGGAGTACGGCGGGCGCATGGGAGCCCGGCCAAGAGAAAAGGGGAGACAAAGACTGACGAAGATGATGCAGGTGTGCAGCCCGAAGGAAGTTCCGATGGCGAATGGTACATCGTGATGCAACGGTTGTTTCAAGAGTGGACGACATTCATCTCTCCAGGCAGCCCTACTTCCCAAACTTTGCATGGCAAGGATCCCTACCTTCCCCTGGTACTCTATCAACCTTTAAGTAATATTTTCGTTAAGATACAAGCATTGAGTCAATTGCACAGAAGTTCATTGTCGATAGCAACATACGTTAACAGCAGCGTCACTAGCAGTACTAAATTTCCCAGCGGTACAGTCACGCAACCAGGACCCAGAGGGTTTATCCTGGCTACCCCCTCGCAAGTCAATATGGCTGGGTCATTCACCCGATATCCAGAATTCTCTAGCTGGGGCAATGATGATGTAGAGAAACACTGGTATCTCTGCGAAGCCATATAGAGGGCTCAACAAATGCCAGACGCCGGGAAGCTAATAGAGTTCCAAACCATGCTCAGAGAGAGGGCCCTGCGATGGTTTATCAAATGGTCCGAGGCCCACCCGAATCCAGCAATCGCGGACATAAAGCGAGATTTTGTCCGTGAATTTAAACTTCCCCAGACGGACCAGCAGGGTTTGTCCGAGCTCTGGGAGATTAAGCAGAAAGAAGGAGAGACTGCATGGGAGCTGATGCAGCGATTCAAGGATGCGATTGGGAAACTCAGCTACCCGATCGATCCAAACCATCAGAGGGATTGGTTCATCAAGGCTCTTCTTCCCTTAACGCGAACCCCCCTCACCCAGCAGAAGATTGACAACTTGCAGGATGCTTTGGAATAGGCCATGAAGATAGAGGCCATGGCGGGCTACCCTCAGGAATATCAGGGAGGGCCGGCCCCGCAAGATCCTTCCTTGGTGGAAATGCAGCATCAGATTGCTAGTCTGACTGAAAAGCTCAAGGAAATGCAACCTATAAGACTAGCCAGGCCGAACGTTTGGTGCACTCACTGCCTGGTTGAAGGCCACGTCGCAACCGAATGTCCTCGGCTGCGTGGAATAGGTGTGGGACCCTCTGTCCCAGCAATCCAGGGGGGTCCACCCATGGGGGGTGGCGTGGCGCTGAGTCCGCAGGGGGTATACCAACCGCAACAGTCTTATGCGGGGTTCCCATCTCAACCAAACCCCACTGCCATGGAGTACTGCGAGATTTTCCAGACGATGGGGCATCCACCTCGGATGTGCCCGATATTATAGAAGTACTCTAATGTCCCAAACAATGTATACTGTGATTTTTGTGCTTCCGCGAATCACAACATCGAGCAGTGTAGAGCTCTCGACGCACTTGCGGACCGATTGGACCGTCCTTCCTATAGGGTGAACGAGGCTTCCAGGGGCAGAGGCAGTGGTATGCGCGGAGGCCGCACAGGGGGACGAGGTCCGGTGAAATGTTACAACTGTGACCAGGAGGGTCACTTGACTCAAGAATGCCCCCTTCCCCAACGTCCTTGGTGTTCCCAGTGCCACGTGAACGCCTATGCAACAGAGGACTGTCCAGAACTCATCAAGAAGTGGGAGGAACAGGCACGGCAGAGGGGCACGAATTTGGTAAGCTCCGAGCCGCTAGGAACCGCGACTCCGGCCATGTAGAAGGTAGCAATCGTCGCGCGGGGCAGCAAGAAGACGGGAAATGACACTCATGGAAAGGAGCCATTCCGGGCTATTCAGCCTGCCTCCCCGAAGCAACTGATCTGGCCAGACACGCAGAAGAAGTACTTACAGGAGGCGGCGGAGGCTTTTGCTCAGCTGAGGGAAAACGGGGGCCTTGAGGTACCCCCGATGACTGGCCCCAGAGAACAAAGCACTACGGGGACCTTGATTGAGGATTGGCTTCAGTTGTTCCTCAAGATTGTTGATAATGCTTCGATGCGGGACCAGCTCAAGCGTACTCTGCAGGACGCACTGTAGGGGAATACAGGGCCGAGGGAACCTGTGGACACAACACCCCAGTATGTGCAGTGGGTCAAGCGGAACAAGCGACATACGGGAAAAGAGTTCCGGCTTAATACACAGGTGGCGGGATTCCAGATCAGCGACACTATGCTTGACTTAGGATCTGATGTCAACATCCTGCCGCGGAAGACGTGGGAGGCTCTGGGAAGGCCACGGCTGACATACTCGCCGATCCAACTTAGAATGGAAAATCAGTACTGCATTGTGCCAATCGGCTGACTCGAAGGGGTCGAGGTCGACATTGCGGGGGTGAAGACTTACACGAATTTTGAGGTTATTGATATTATGGGAGACAAGGATCCTTACCCCGCCCTGCTAGGCATCGATTGGGCCTTTGAGAATTATGCCATCATCAACCTCAAAAAGGAGCTGATGATCTTTTAGGACGGAGAGGTCCGGGTCACTCAGCCCCTTCACCCATATCAAGGCCCACGATATACCGAAATCATGGACAATTGGGAGGATGCTCAGATGATGGACCACCTTTATCAGATGACTGCCGGGAAGCGGGAGGACTATATCAACCTGACTGCAACGGCTCTGTCAGCTGGTGCAGTGTCTAGAGCTCGGAGCTGGGCTCAGAACTCGCTTGGGAAGATTGGCAGCAGGGTGGGTACGAGACCAATACGCGACGATGTGCTCCCATCGCCCAAGTCCGCTGGATTGGGGCTGAATTCAGAAAATACCCCACCCTGTCAAGCATGCAGGCTGTCAACACCTTTATTGCCAAGGTGGAGGACATAGTACCAGAAGGAAGTAGGTTACCACTTTTGGATGTCACCCTATAGTCCACATCAGCAAGGTGGTAGAGGAACCACCGCAACACCTTGTCGCGGTGGAGTTGTGTGGCGGATGCTTTGCGGGCGCGGTTCAAGGAATACGAAGGCCCTCGAAGTGGGCACTGGTATAAAGGGACTTCTAATCCGCGGGACCACCTGAAGAGCTATGAGGAGCAGTGGCAAGGTCTGGGATACCTGCAAGAGCTGCGGGTACATCGGTTCATTCACTCCTTAGATACCATCCCCTAGGCCTGGTACTTGGAGGAAGAGCAGAAAAGAGGAACCAACTCCTGGCAGGAAGTCACGAACAAGTTTTTTCGGTGCTTCTCATTCAAAGGGGAGATAGAGCTGGTGTCCTGGGCACTACAAGCTATCAAGGGGGTACTGTTTCTCCGTGACCCAGAGCCTGATGGGGGCACGTTTGCATCACGTCCAGAGGCCAGGCGCGAGTTGGCTTGCCAATGGATTGACGATGATCTAGACGATGACAGTCTGGAGGACCTAAAGCACCTATACTTCGAAGAGAAGGAAGGTGAGAGGAATATCAATGAAGAACTGACTACCGAAGGCATCCATTTACAACCGCTAAAGATAAAGAAGTTGAACATAGGTACGGAGGAAAAACCCAAGCTGGCTACAGTTGGGGATTACTGGGACGAGGAGATGACAAAGGAAATTTTCAACCTCCTCCAGGAGTACGAAGACTTATTCCCTTCGTCGGTTGCAGATTTGAAGGGTATCAAAGGTGACCTCGGAGAAATGCGTATTGTACTGAAACCGAATTCCAGGCCAGTAAAACATCGACCTTACCGGTTGAATCCACGGATCAAAGAAAAGGTCAAGATGGATATTGAAAAGATGCTGGCCACAGGTCTCATCTTTTCGGTGGAAGAAGCAGAGTGGGTGAGTCCCATTGTCATTCAGAATAAGAAGGACAAGGCAAAGATACGCATCTGTGTCGACTACCAAAGTTTGAATTGTTGGTCTCCCGTGTTTTGACAGTTTGGAAAATCAAAAGACAAGTCAACATCAGAACCAATCTTTAGAGTTCCAGGATCTAGTCCTCCTATTCTCAGAGAGTGATCTCTCAAATATTTGTTTGCAAAGGTTTATCTTGTTTGCTTTGATTATGGATTTTAGACTAGTTATTTAAGTGCAAATGTTTTTTTGGTTGGGTTGAGTTGATACAACAGAATATGAAAGGTCTAGGAAAGATAGACAGAAAGAGGAAATATCTGGTTCATTGGGTAATGGAGTCAAAATAAGGTCATGAAAAACTCTTCAAGGGATATGGGATATCAAAGGGCAAATCTAACTTGGCCACATGATCCTTTTGTTTTTGGAATGAGATGGACATTAGTGATTTGGAAAGAGAAGTTTAATTCTCAACAAAGGGAACTTGAAAACATAACTTAACAATAAAGAGATGTTTGATAGACAAGGCTAACCATAAATTCCACAAACATTCTTTAAGCAAATAATGACTTCAAGACAACTTTTAAAATGAAATCTAAGATTTGGGGAACTCCCTATTTCCTCAAAGATTTTATTTTAAAGGACTTAGAAAACATAAAAGATTCACTGATAGCTGCATTCATAGAAGAGGGAACACCTAAATAACATCTATGCTTGCAACTATAAAGACCTTCAAAACAACTTTTCAAGTAGGGGCAAAGGGTAAGATCAAAACCGACCTCTTTGATTAACTTAAGACAATGGTACTTCAAAGGGAGACTTCAATAATAGCTTTCAAGTGATGGCAGACAAGCAGGGAGAACCATAAATCATGTTGAAACCAACTATTTGAGCTATCAAGGAAATAAACAAACATGAAGACTAAAGAGAAGGTTTAAAGCCTCTAAAATACTTCAGCAGAAGAAAACATAAAACAGTGAAGGGTGAACAGGTCTAAGGTGTTTCCAGGAGTCATTTCTTAGCCTAAAACTTTCAGCCTACTGTAGTAAGAGATTATGAAACATAATGAAAATAGGAGAAAACATTAAACAGTTAGAATACTTCACCAACAACCAAGCTCATGAATCCAGTGATAGAACCTTCTCAGGAACAGGGATGCAACAGCATCATCAAGACATCCAAGACTTCAATTTGTTTTTCAACTTCAACAAACTTGTATATTTATTTCAGAGAGTTTCAATGTTACAACTTGTGATCAAACAGTAACCAACAACCAACCAACCCCTCACTCATCTCTGCTGTGGTATATATAGAAAGATGAGGAGGTGAGATCTGAAAAAGATCTCAATTACAATTAATACAGGATTTAAATGGCCCATTGGCCCTTGGGATGCTCAATGAAGAAACAAAAGAGGTGTTCACCGTATTAATTGATTTACACTCATGATTTAAGCTGGGTAGGAGTATTTGTT
Organism: Pinus albicaulis; assembly: GCA_034641835.2. NCBI lineage: Eukaryota > Viridiplantae > Streptophyta > Pinopsida > Pinales > Pinaceae > Pinus > Pinus albicaulis. The sequence continues at coordinate 1,102,210,395 of CM076572.1, read as the reverse complement.
GACATTTGAGGCATAGGTAGTCCGAAGTAACTCCACAGATATTCTTTGCATTGAAGGCCCTGGCGGAAGTGACTTCTTTGGCTGTGTCGAGGCAAAAATCTGATCTTGATCAATAAATCCAGCTCCTGATTGAATCCTTTGAGGCACAGGTGGCACTGTGGTGGTTGAGGAATCAATTTGCCTCAGATATGGCGGTGGAGGAATTGTGTCTGATAAACACCTTTAGGTTTTCCTTTTAAACTATGTTTTAGGCTGGGAGATTAGGCTTCTGATGGTCGTCTTAGCCGTAATCCCTTCCAATTTTTCCATTAAACTCCCGCTCTGATCCATTTATGCTTTCTGATACTCTTTTTCTGGGTTTGTTTGATGTTTTCTAGGTTTGACAGGGGCATGATACGTCAACGGCTCATGAAACCTTGTTGACAACACAGTTCTATATCATGTGGTCGATCTCCTTTGTTAAATCGAAAGAACGGGAGTTGTCACCCTCGTCCTTCGAATATTCTTCAGACATGGCGAAAGAATTTTAAAACCTGCAAAATACAAACAAAATTATAAAATCCTGTGTTTATATGGGCAAATCTGCATCGGAGGGCGTGCGGGAGAAACGGGGCGATCGGAACTGTTGATTGCGCTGTGATCAACAATCGGGAGCGATTTGGAAAGTCAGCAGAGGAAAAAGGTGGACTAAGTAATGGAATCAGGAAATTTAAGGTGGACCGTCGATCTGCAGAGATCGACGGCGGAGACGGATTCTCAGTTGCGCCGGGGCCCGGCTAAACAGTATGCAGCTTGATTAAAGGGCGGGAGAATTCAACGAATGACAGTCGTTGGATACGGGGGTCTTGATCTGACAGTTATCGTTGATTCCGCTGGGCGGCCTCCGTCCGACAGATAACGCGCGGGCGCAGAGTTTAAGTGGTGGTTTTCAAATAGTACAGAGGATGCGTGTCAAGAGGTGTGTGGAATCACTGGGCCTCGGGCCAAAACAACCTTTGCCCGAAGAGTGGTGCAGAATAAACCGTGGTTTTGGAAAACAACGCGGGGAATGGTGGGGTCCACAGGGCAAGTAGCGCTCCGCGCCATCCGATCTGTGGAGAAAATCGATGGTTGAGATAAATTCATAAATTATGTGGGCGGAAAACCTTAGAAATTAATAAAAACCCGATTTTCATAGTTTACCAAGGTTTTTGGTGTTTTCGGGCGGAGGAATTTCTTTGGAAAGATAAGCGCCTGATGCTTAAAGAAGTTGGTTCTAGCGCTTAGTTATATGGATGGAGGGATGCTAGGAACTTGGCCCGCGAGGGCTCAAGTCTAATGTATAGGAAATATGCATTCCCTATGGTTTTTTAATGGGTTTTTCAAGGGAAATGAAGGTTCCGATAAGGCTAAGAAGGGGTCTTAGACCTTATGGAATGGATTCTGATGAGGAGGAACAGGGAGAAATATGAAATTGTGGGGTTTTCATGGGAAATGGAGGAATAGAAGAGGAGGTTAGCTTTGAGGGGAAGGAAAGGAAAAATGGGTTTAGCAGCAGCACTTAGGCTTTAGGAATCAACAGGATTTCTGAGTTCTAAATGGAAACAGTAGCGAATATTTAACCAAGGATAGGATATTTATCAAAAGTCTTCAAGTATCAACAATTTTAATCATGGAATTGTTTCTTGAAGGCTATCCAATCATTATTTAGCCACCATCTGATATGACAGAAATTTAATGGTGGCTAACAGTGACTCCACTTGGGGATGGTGTCTTTTTTGAAGGCATCAAGAACTGCAGACTTGTATTCTCTGGGGGGCTGATCAGTCGCCTCATCCATTGGGTTGTTTCCCCTGCTTGAATGATCTTTCTTTGCTCTAGAAACCAATAGTAAATCTTTGAGAAACAATGGAACTCTTATCAACAAACTTTCTACCTACCCAATCCTACTGATCTAACATTTTCTCTTCATCATAGTGCACTTAGATTGGCAAACTCTCTTACAACATTTTATTCTTTTTGAAAGTATAAAAGCTAATTTAACTCTACTCCTTATTTCTTCATGGATCCAAATTAAACAGTTGGATCCATATGATTCTCTACCTAATCTATTGTCTGTTGGGATTAAGCTATCCAACATACTTTCATTCTCTAAATTCTATAACATAAATTCAAAAACAGTTAAGTCAAGATTAAGTTGTTTTAACTTGCTGTGATCTATGGCATAAAAACAAGCTGCACATAGATTTTTATTTGTAGAAAATTAAAATCAAAATGGAAGGCTTAAGATCTGAAAATTTCTCATCATGACCACCTCTTTTCTTCATAGCTCTGTTTTTGCTTTTGTTTGAGCTGTCTCTTCCTTGATAATCTGATTCAGATTTTGGGTAGATTAGAACCAGTTCTTCTCTTTTATGACTCGGGAAATAAAACAATTTTGAGTCATCTCTCTTTGGAGACTTTGGTTCAGATTTTGAATTTGTTTGAACCTTTAATTTCTATCCTAATCTATCTACTGATAAGCCAAGATTAAACAGTTTGGCAAACCAAATCCACTACCCTATCAGCAGAAAATTTAAAACTAATTAGTCAAGATTAGGCTGTTTGACTAACTAGAAGTGTGGTTATCAAGAGTGGCATTTAAGCTTGCACACTTTCATATTTGTTTCTCTTTTTTGGCATGGGGCTTTGCCTTTCTTATTTTCACAACCTGCCCTCTTTTCTTTTCTTTGTTTTTGTGTTTTTGATTTTTCATAACTTTGAATGCAATGGTTAGACTATGATATTTACAATGATAAAAACAAAAATGCTTTAAAACTTAGGATTCTTGGCAGAAGTAATGCTTGAGCATCCTGCCATTGACAAGACCTCCATACAGGTCTTCTCCATTCATTTCTTTCAAGAAAAATGTATTATGACCCCTCTCAGCATGAATAATATATGGCCCTTTCCACAAGTTCTCAAACTTGCCATGTTTCCCCTTCTCTTCTCTCCTTGAATCCCATTTAAGAACAACAATTCCAATCTGGAAGTTTTTTGCCTTAGTCCTTTTATCAAATTGCTTCTTCATATTTTCTTGGACTAACTGTGTTTTTTCATAAACTTCTTCTCGGGTCTGCTGCAAATGAATTGTTTGGTTGATCCTCCTCGGCATATCATTTTCTTCAACTTGTACTTCTTGAAGGAGCTTCATGACTGGAACTCCTAACGAGGTAGGAAAGATTGCATCCATGCCATAAACTAACTGATAGGGGGACATATTTATTGATTTCTTTGTGGTTAGTCGATCAGCCCATAAGGCATGAACCAGCTTACTGTGCCATGATTTTCTATTTTCTTCCAACAGATTTTTAATGATATTAATGAGACTCTTGTTGGATGATTCAGCTAATCCATTCCCTTGGGGATAGTAAGCAGTGGAATGGCCCAAGGTTATATGGTATTTGTGACAGAAATAAACCATCTTTTTAGATTTGAAAGCAGCAGCATTGTCTGTTATGATTTTTCTGGGACAACCAAATCTAGATAGGATATGGTTTTCAAGAAACTTGATAATGAAAGAGTCATTAGCATTCCTAGTAGGTATAGCTTCTATCCATTTGGTGAAGAAGTTAGTGTCTGTGAGGATCCACTTATGTTGAGCTGAGGAGGATGGATGAATTTCTCCAATGAAGTCCAGCCCCCATTGTTGAAAAGGTGCCTCAACTCTGATAGGATGTAGGGGTAAGGGAAGGAGCTTTCTCTTGCCATCAAAGATTTGACACTTATGGCAAGACATGACCAGCTTCTGAGTGTCTGGGAAAAGGGTAGGCCAATAGTAACCTGATCTGAGAATTTTGTTTGTTGTGGCCTTCCAGTAGAGGTGTCCTCCACATTCACCATCGTGCAATTCATGCATGATTTTTCGTGCATCATCTTCAAGCAAACATTTAAGCAAAATTCCAACAGCATTTTTCCAATATAATACTCCATCTAATATGCAAAAACTCAAAGCTTTTTGTTTCAAGAATCTAGCTTTAGTCTTAGTCAAAGAAGGAGGGGTATTTAAATATAAAAGCACATAAACAATGTCAGCATACCAAGGAGAATTCAGAAATGTTTCTTCAATGAAAGGAGCATCAGATTCTTCCACTTCTTCCAACACATCTACCAGATTCATGTCTAATGCTTGGAAGTTAGACTCAGCCATGAGTTTTGTTAATCCTTGCCCTTTTACTAGTTTGGTGGGCCTAATTTCCAAGTCATATTCAAGAATAGTTGCAATCCATTTTCCCCTTTTACCATCAGGGTCCTGACTTAGAATATCCTTGACAACAGTATGTGGAACAAAAGAAATTATGTGAGAGTGTAAGATGTAGACCCTAAAGTCTTTTAAAGCTTTCACTAATGCTAAGGCTTGCTTCTCCATGATGTTATAATTGAGAGGAGCGTCTCTTAAGGCCCTACTAAAGAAGGATATTGGCTGTTCTTGCCCTAAATCATTTTTCTGAAGCAAGACTGCAGCTATTGTATGTTCAGACGCGAAAGAAAAAATATAAAAGTCTTTGGTAAAATCAGGACTAATCAGGACTGGTGTTTGGGTAAGAGCTTGTTTGACCAGTTCAAATGATTGTTTAGCTGGTAAAGTCCATTTTACACCCACGTTTTTCTTAAGCATGTTTGTAATGTTTTTTAATAGCTCAGCAAGGTTGGGAATAAACCTTCTTAAAAAATTTATCTTTCCAATGAAGGATTGCAATTCTTTGAGGTTTCTAGGATGGCTAATTTGCAATATGCCATCTATCCTTGTAGGGTCTATTTTGATTCCTTCTTCTGAAATTATATGACCAAGGAGTTTCCCTTCTTGGAGACCAAAGAGGGTCTTCTTGGGATTCAGTGATAAGCCAAATTTCCTACACTTCTCAAAAACCTTTCTTAGGTGAATTAAATGCTCATCATTAGTTTTTGAGAAAAAAATTATGTCACCAACGTAAATAATTATAAAATAGCCAATATCTTCAGAGAAGGCTATTTCCATGGCCCTTTGGAAGGTGGCCCCTACGTTCATTAATCTGAAAGGCATTTTGACATACATAAAGGTGCCCCAAGGTGTGGTAAAAGTAGTTTTGATTTGATCACTTGGGAATAATAACACCTAAATGTAACCTGAGAAACCATCTAAAAGGGATATTATTCTTGACCCAACTACTCTTTGAAGTATATGGTCCATTTTCGGCATGGGGTAGTTGTCTTTTAAAGAGGCTCTATTTAAATTTCTGAAGTCAATGCAGAGCCTGATTTCCCCGGTTTTCTTTCTAACAGAAACTAAGTTTGATACCCATTCTGAAAATCTAATGGGTACTATGATCCCAGCATTATACATTTTCTCAATTTTTTCCTTAACCAAAGGTAGTAAAAGAGGATTTATTCTCCTTAGTTTTTGCTTGAATGGCTTTTGATTTTCCTTCAAGGGGATTTTATGCTGGATGATGCTGGTATCATATGATTTCAAGTCTTTGTATTCCCAAGGAAACACATCTTTAAACTCTTTGAAAAGCTCTATGTACTGCAATTTTATGTGGACTGGGAGGGTACTGGATAGCTTGATCATCTTGGGTTCTGCTAGACTGCCTATGTTATGTTCTTCTACATTTGTTTCCACAGGCTCCATTCTGGGTTTTTTAGCTACATCGTTGAGATCAAACATGTGTTCTAAAGGTGTGAGACCTCTTGGGATCCTATCATTTTTGCATTGTAAGACTTCCAAGTCTTCTTGGTCTTCATTGTTCACTACCTCTGCTTTAAATGGATTTTCGAAATGATTTATATTAGCAGGACATGTCATTTCAGCTTCTGGGATTTGTTCAATATACAAACAGTTGTCTTCATGGCTAGTTTCCGGTGTTGGTATGCTGAAATCATTTTCTGATTTCAAGAAATCATCTATGTGTTTGTCAGATTCAAAAACCTACCAGTGATCTTCATTATCAGGCACCGTAGGTTTGTGTTTCACCTTTAGACTGAGTTGCTCATTTATCTCAGGTACTTGGCAATTGCTAGCCATGAAGGCAAGTTCATTTGCTAGATGATTCAGTGCTCTAGGAATGAAAATGAGTTCGTATTTTTCGAAAGTTTTTAGTAGGTCTAGGGCAGCATTTAGATATTCCCTAAGCCTTGGATTCTTGGCTGAGTATTCTCCTTTGATTTGTTTGATGATGAGTTCAGAATCTCCTAAAACAGATATCCTTTGGGCCTTTAACTGTTTGAGCAATTGTAAACCTAGGAGGAGGGCTTCATACTCAGCGATGTTGTTAGTGCACAGGAAATCTAATTTGTATGAAAAACTCTGATTTGTGTTCTGAATCCATACACCTGCCCCTGCACTAGTTTTATTGCAGGATCCATTGAAATTTACTGTCCAGAGTATGTTTGACTCATTTTCACTTTCTCGTCGCTGTTGATTGTCAATGTTTTGAAGTTGATTCGAGGTAAGATTGGATTGTTCTGGTGAATTGATTGGGTCCATGTTTTCTTTACCTTTTTGGGTAATTTCATCTTCGTTACACAAGATAAAGGAGTCTAAACTTAATTGAATAGAATAGATTGGAGTGTTGTTTTGTTTGTCCATGTTACTCACCATGTACTTCATGTGGGATTCTCTGTATAGTCTTATGTTTTGGTTAAAAACAGGGATGGTGGCATAAGACATATCCATTTGAAGGCTTCCCTGAAGTTTGGCTCCCCATGATCTTGATAAGAGCATGCCATACTTAGGGGGAATTTCAGCTACAACTATATCCATTACTAGATTCTTGGCAGGGATCTGAGCTAAGTTAACACATAAATATTTGATTAAACCCAAACATTTGACTCTGCTTGAGTCAAAAGAATACAAATCTTTGTATGGTTTAGTCATTTCTAAACCTAGACTTTCCATTACTACTTTGGGCATTATATTGTGTGAAGCTCCAGAATCTAACATGGCGTTGTGTAGAATTTTATCGTGTATGTTCAAACTAACATAGAAGGGAGGGACTGGTCCTTCTTGATATTTTCCTTCAACCTCTGGGCCAAACAACAAATCAGGTTTGTCATCCGTCAAGTTTAAGGTGTCAGTATCACTTCCTAAGTTTAAAGCTTTCAAAACTTGGTTTTTGTACACTTCTTGGGTTACTAGTTCAACTTGGGGGATGGTAATTTTTATCTTAGAAATCTCTCCCTCAAGGTTGAAAGGAATAATTGACTTGTTAATAATTACATCTATTTTTTCAATTGAATTCTTTTCAGCAGCTTTGATTTGCTGAACCTTGCTTGAACTAGTGATAGGAATAGTTTTACTAGGACCACTAGCTGAAGTGCTAAGGGTGCTTTGTTCAACATTTGGCTGGATTCCCTTGTCTTTATTTAAATCTGGTTTTTTGGCCGAAATGTTGGTTTTTTCTGCTGTCTTCTTGGGCTGGTTTTCTGCGTTTTTCTTGACAGCAGTGCTAGTATTCTTATCTTTTGGATTTTCTACACTTCCCTTGCTCCTAAGATTATACTGTTTGTGTACCTCCATGATTTCATTTTCAAAACCCAATCTATAGTCATCAGAATCTTCATAGGTGTTTGTATTCTGATTATTAGAGAAGAAACCTTGTTCTTCCTCAGTGAGGAAAACATCATCGCCATTGTCTGATCCAATCAAGTTTACATGTGATTCTTCCAACCTTTCCAACTCCCCGTCTTCCTCATATTGATCTACATAGTTCTATTGAAAGGGAGGTCTAATTTGTTGGTCACTTTCTTTTTTCTTATCTTGATTGTTATCTCTTCTATAATTCTGATTTCTATTTCTATTTTGATTGTTTTGAAGTGCAGTCTGGTTTTGATTTGCTTGTGCTTTCTTAATTATGTTCATCTCTTTCATCATTTCTTCCAACATTCTCTCCATTTTTGAGCTTGAAGTAGAGGGAGGGGATTCCTCTCTGAAAGATACTCTCTTTTCAGTTTTCATTCTTGCTCTCTTTTCTATTAAGTTGACTTCCACAGAAAGAGAACCCCTTTGCATATCTTCAAGAGTTGCAAAATCTCTTTCTCTCAGTGAATAAGTCATGTCAGAGTCAAATCCTTCAGGAAACTTGTTTAAGGCTGAGCCTTGTGGAGGTTTTAGTTCTGGGGAAAGTGCATTATATACACTGTTAAATCTAGTACAATATGCTTGTACACTTTCTCCAGGATTCCTACGGAGATTGTTGTAATCAGCAAGGACTTGGAGAGGATTCTTATTTAATTCACATTTGTTTAGGAATGTTTGATGGAAGGCTTGGAGATCGTTAATACTACGGGGGGTTAAACCTTTAAACCATTTTCTTACTTCTCCCCCTAAGCTCTGAGAAAATAATCTAAGTTTGACAGAATCATCATCAATTTCATTTCGGTCAAAATAGTCATTCATCTTATCCACATGTTGTGATGCAGTTGTAGCATTATTAGCATCATATAATGGAATTTTGGACTGATAGTCCTGTGGAAGATTGACTAGTGGTACAATAAGGGCTAAGGGAGCATACCATGCTGCCATGATATGTGGTGGGGGTGGATTAACAAGTGGTGGATTGACAAGAGGGAAAGTGGGCTGAGGTGTGGTGGTTTGAACAATGGATGTAGGATGAGTAGAAGTGGATGGACCAGGAGTAGACTGCTGAGCTGATCTTGGATGAGAGACACCTAGGATGTGAAGAAAATGTAAATCAGGAGGTGTTGTTTCTCTGCTGCCAAGATGTTCACTTGTTTCAGGAGATGATAGTGAAGACTCAGAATCTAGTTGTTCTAACTCACTAAATGACCTAGTCCTAAATGGATTAACCAAGTCATCTTGTGAGTGTTGTAGAGCTGAAAGTTTTTCAGGAACTGATTTAGCTCTTAGGGGTGATCTGAAAATAGTTGATAATTTAATCTTAGGAGACTTCCAAAGGATAATTTCTAGGTCATCAACTATCTCAGGTGGGTTGGGGTCAGGATGGGCTCTAGTGTAGATATTTCTAGAAGCCACTATGGTGTGTTTTTAGACCCAAAATAACAAGAAAAGTTCAACCAAGTATGACAATATTTGAGAGGTTAACTGATCTGTTTACACAAATATTGATCCTACAGTCCTCTAACTAGATTTGGAAAATGTTATAATGGTAAGGGTTCTTCCTAGTGGAGTCTTAAGGTCTGCTCAGGATTGTGGAGTCGCCAGGTGGAAAATTTAGAGATTTTTCAAAGAGGTACACTGTCCGCCACAGTGCTTGTGAAACATCTTTTTTCAAGGATATCCCGAAACACAACAAACTCTAACCAGAGATTGACTAGGAGGGCATTCACCAAATATATCACCTCTAAAAGAGGACGAGATCTGGAGGCTACATGGCCCTTTCCAGACTCCGTCTAAGAGTACAAGGTAAAACACATCAAAGGTAAGTGATATGTGGGAATGAGTGTTTCACTATAAAGTGGAAGTTTTTAGCTTGTGAGGAGGTAAAAGGTTCTATGGTCCACTACCATGTTCATTATGAAGCCAAACTTGAAATATTTTTGGGTTTTTCTGAGTTTATTTTGGTTTTATAGGTTAAGAGAGTGTTCTAAGTCTGACTTTGCACTTAGCTAAGGTGTTCAAACAAACAGAGTTTCTCTTATGGCTTGGTAACTGGTTCCTTCAAGGTTTGATAAGGATTAAAAGGAATCCTAAGGGTTACATAGTTTGTCACTGATTCAATTTAGTCCTATCAGGATTGCCATTTGTTAGGCAGTGCTTGAAGAAAGTTACTTATGTTATACTGGACCTAAAGTTTAAAGAAAGGTTTTGAAACCTCTAATTCTTAGCAGGTCTCGCCGTGATCGCCATTATGTTGGTATCCCGTGTTTTGATAGTTTGGAAAATCAAAAGACAAGGCAACATCAGAACCAATCTTTAGATTTCCAGGATCTAGTCCTCCTGTTCTCAGAGAGGGATCTCTCAAATATTTGTTTGCAAAGGTTTATCTTGTTTGCTTTGGTTATAGATTTTAGACTAGTTATTAAGTGCGTATGTTTGTTTGGTTGGGTTGAGTTGATACAACATAATATGAAAGGTTCAGGAAAGATAGACAAAGAGGAAATATCCAAATTCATTGGGTAATGGAGTCAAAATAAGGTCATGAAAACTCTTCAAGGGATATGGGATATCAAAGGGAAAATCTAACTCGCTACAGATCCTTTTATTTTTGAATGAGATGGACATTATGATTTGGAAAGAGAAGTTTAATTTTCAACAAAGGGAACTTGAAAACATAACTTAACAATAAAGAGATGTTTGATAGACAGGGATAACCATAAATTCCACAAAAAAATTCTTTAAGAAAATAATGACTTCAAGACAACTTTAAAAATGAAATCTAAGATTTGGGGAACTCTATTTCCTCAAAGATTTTATTTTAAAGGACTTAGAAAACATAAAAGATCTAATTTGATAGCTACATTCATAGAAGAGGGAACAATCAAACAAAATCTCCATGCTTTGCAAATGATAAAGACCTTCAAAACAACTGTTCAAGCAGCAGCAAAGGGCAAGATCAAAACCGACCTCTTTGATTAACTTAAGACAATGTTACTTCAAAGGGAGACTTCAATAACAACTTTCAAGTGATAGCATACAAGCAGGGAGAACCATAAATCATGTTGAAACCAACTATTTGAGCTATTAAGGAAATAAATGAGCATGAAGACTAAAGAGAAGGTTTAAAGCCTCTAAAATACTTCAGTAGAAGAAAACATAAAACAGTGAAGGGTGAACAGGTCTAAGGTGCTTCCAAGAGTCATTTCTTAGCCTAAAAATTTCAGCCTACTGTAGTAAGAAATTATGAAACATAATGAAAACAGGAGAAAACATTAAATAGTTAGAGTACTTCACCAACAACCAAGCTCATGAATCCAATGATAGAGCCTTCTCAGGAACAGGCATGCAACAACATCATCAAGATATCCAAGACTTCAATTTTTTTTCAACTTCAACAGACTTGTATATTTATTTCAAAGAGTTTCAATGTTACAAATTGTTATCAAACAACAACCAACACTCACTCATCTTTTGCTGTGGTATATATAGAAAGATGAGGAGGTGAGATCTGAAAAAGATCTCAAATACAATTAATACAGGATTTAAATGGCCCATTGGCCCTTCGGAGGCTCAATGAAGAAACCGTAGAGGTGTTCACCGTATTAATTGATTTACACTTATGATTTAAGATAGGTAGGAGTATTTGTTGACCTTTGAGACATAGGTAGTCCGAAGTAACTCTGCATATATTCTTTGCATTGAATTTCTTGGCAGAAGTGACTTCTTTGGCTGTGTCGAGGCAAAAATCTGATCCTGATCAATAAATTCAGCTCCTGATTGAATCCTTTGAGGCACAGGTGGCGCTCGTGGTGGTTGAGGAATCAATTGCCTCGTATATGGCAAGGAGGTGAGATTATGTCTGATAAACACTTTTAGGTTTTCCTTTTAAGCTGTGTTTTAGGCTGGGAGATTAGGCTTCTGATGGCCGTCTTAGCCGTAATACCTTCCAATCTATCCATTAAACTCCCACTCTAATCCATTTCTGCTTTCTGATACTATTTTTCTAGGTTTGTTCGATGTTTTCCAGGTTTGACAGGGGCATGCTGCGTCAACGGCTCATGAAACCTTGTTGACAACACAGTTCTATACCCTGAGGTCGATCTCCTTTGTTAAATCGAAAGAACGAGATTCGTCACCCTCGTCCTTCGAATCTTCTTCAGACATGGCAAAAGAATTTTAAAACCTGCAAAATACAAACAAAATTATAAATCGCGTGCCATGGGCAACTGAGACGTGAGGCGGGGGAGAAACAGTACATCGAATTGTTGATCGTTAACAGATCAACGATCGGGAGCGATTTGGAAAGTCACGGAGGAAAAGGTGGACTAAGGAATGAATCGGAAATTGAAGGTGTACCATCGATCTGCACAGATCTGACTCTCCCGCTGCACCTGCCCAAACGAAACATTATGCGTACTTTGATTAAAGGGCGGTGACTTCAACGAATGACAAATTTCCGTTGATACGGGGTCTCTGATTCATTGCGATTATTGATTCCATTAAGTGCTCTCCGTCCTATGGATAACGCGCGAGCGCGTAGTTTAAGCGGCGTGGTTTTCAAATAGTACCTAGGACGTGTTTCAAGAGGTGTGTAATCGTCGGGCCTCTGCCAAACAGCCAACCAAGAGTGTGTGAACAAACCGTTTCTTTGAAAAAGAGGGCGGGCTCCACAACTGTTTGATTGGTAGCAATTTCACAGCCACCATCTGTGGAGCAGATCGATGGTCGAGATAACTTCATAAATTATTTGGGCAGAAAACCTTAGAAATTAATAAAAACCCGATTTTCATAGTTTACCAAGGTTTTTGGTGTTTTCGGGCAAAGGAATTTCTTTGGAAAGATAAGCGCCTGATGCTTAAAGAAGTTGGTTCTGGCGCTTAGTTATATGGATGGAGGGATTCTAGGAACTTGGCCCATAGGGGCTCAAGTCTAATGTATAGGAAATATGCATTCCCTATGGTTTTTTAATGGTTTTTTCAAGGGAAATGAAGGTTCCGATAAGGCTAAGAAGGGGTCTTAGACCTTATGGAATGGATTCTGATGAGGGGGAACAGGGAGAAATATGAAATTGTGGGGTTTTCATGGGAAATGGAGGAATAGAAGAGGAGGTTAGCTTTGAGGGGAAGGAAAGGAAAAAGGGGTTTAGCAGCAGCACTTAGGCTTTAGGAATCAGCAGGATTTCTGAGTTCTAAATGGAAACAATAGCGAATATTTAACCAAGGATAGGATATTTATAAAAAGTCTTCAAGTATCAACAATTTTAATCATGGAATTGTTTCTTAAAGGCTATCCAATCATTATTTAGCCACCATCTGATATGACAGAAATTTAAGGGTGGCTAACATGAACAACGCCTGCATCCATGATCCGTTTCCCACTCTGTTCAGCGATGAAGTATTGGATCATTTTGTGGGAAACAAAGCTTACTCCTTCACTAATGGTTTTTCAGGTTATCATCAGGTGCGCATTGCGGAGGAAGACAAGACAAAGAAGACGTTCACCACCGAGTGGGGATCGTTCGCATACCACATAATGCCATTTGGCTTGAAGAACGCCCTGGCCGTGTTTTCTCGAATTGTCATTGCTGCTTTCCGGGAGTATATCCACAAGTTCCTGGAAGTCTACATGGACGATTGGACCGTCTACAGTTTGCTAAAGAAACACACCACCCTGTTGCGTATCATGTTCGAACAGTGTCGCCAGTTGCAGATTTCCTTGAACTTGAAGAAATGTATTTTTGCAGTTCCTTTCAGCACGCTGTTGGGACACGTGGTATGCAAGCAAGGGGTCTGCGTCGACCCCGCCAAAGTAGCGGTGATCGTCCACATGGAAGCCCCTGAAATGGTGAAGAAGTTACGAGCACTGCTTGGGCACACTCGATATTACAGGCGGTTTATCCGAAATTATGCGAAGATCACTGCCCCTTTAGAAAAGCTATTGTGGAAGTCTGAAGTATTCCAGTGGACGGAGGAGTGTCGGATGGCCCTCAACACTCTGAAGGAAAAGCTGGCGATGACGCCTATTCTTGTTCACCTAGAATGGGACAAGCAGTTCCATGTGCATATTGACGCTTCCAGTATTGCACTTAGGGCTGTTTTGGTGCAACCCGGAGAGACGACAGTGGACCATCCAATCTACTTCGCCAGCCGCAAATTATCTAATGCGGAAAAGAACTACACCACTACTGAGAGGGAGGCCCTGGAAATGGTGTACTTGCTCCAGAAGTTCGGCCACTACCTTCTAGGAGGCAAATTCAAGTTCTTTACGGACCACTCTGCATTGAAGTACTTGGTGAATAAGCCTGTCTTGGAAGGACGAATCTGTCGCTAGCTTCTAATCTTCCAAGAATTCACGTTTGAGGTGATTGTCAAGCCTGGGAGGTTGAATGTCGGGCCTGATCAATTATCCAGGTTGGAGACAGGGGAGAACGATGGCTCTCTTGATGATCAGCTGCCGGATGCTGACCTCTTCCGAGTCGAAGCTGTCCCGGAATACTTGGCCGACATTGCCACCTATCTGACCACGGGGCAGTGCCCTCAATACTACAACCCGCTCCAAAAACATCACTTGGTCATCTGCGCCGCCGAATACCAACTGATTGCGGGGCAGCTATACAAACTGGGCCTCGATGAGGTACTACGCAGATGCTCACTTGACCACGAGCGCGAAGCTGTGATGTGGGAATGCCACAGCGGTGTTGCGGGAGGGCATGTGGGAGAAAAAACCACTGCGAGGAAGGTACTCCAGGCTGGACTATGGTGGCTGATGGTCCATGCAGATTGTAAGACATTTGTGAAGCGATGTGATGTCTTTCAGCGAACGGGGAGGCCCTCTCACAGGGACGAGCTTCCGCTACACCCAGTGCATGTGTTGCGGCCGTTCGAGAAGTGGCATGTCGACTTTGTAGGTCCCATAGCCCCGGTTGCCAGGCACTCCAAGGCCCGCTACATCATTACCACAACCGACTACCTCACCAGGTGGGCTGACGCAGCGACGGTACGTGACTACACGGCAGATACAGTAGCACGGTTCATCTTTGAACACATCATCAACAGGTTTGGTTGCCCACGAAGTTTAACCAGCGATCAGGGTACGCATTTCATTAATGACACGGTCAAGTCGCTGCTGGACACATTTATGATTCAACATCATAAGAGCAGCCCCTACCACCCGCAGGCCAATGGTACTATTGAAGCGTTTGATAAAATTCTTGAAAAGGGGTTAACAAAGATCTGCAATGCCTAGCAGGATGACTGGGATGAGCGGCTACCAGCTGCACTTTGGGCATACCGGACTATGGTAAAGCGCTTGACCAATCAGAAAACATTCTAGTTGGTGTATGGTCGGGAAGCTGTGATTCCCGCCGAGTTCACTGTACCCAGTATCTTAATTGCCACGTCTCTCAAGTTGTTGGAAGAAGCTTCTCTCCAGGAGCGCCTACATGAATTACAGGAACTGGACGAGTCCCGGTTTTTGGCCGAATTTCACCAGAAGGTTTAGAAGGACCGGCAGAAAGCATGGCACGACCACCACATCAAGAAAAAAACATTCTAGGTTGGCGGAAAGGTCCTCTTATATGACAGCAGGTTTCAGAAGTTTCCAGGGAAGCTGCAGATGCACTGGCTGGGACCTTACTTCGTCATTGAGATTTGAGATTCGAAAGCCATTCGGTTGGCTCAACTGGATGGTACTGTTTTACCTGGGTGGGTGAATGGCGCACGCCTGAAACCCTACTAGGAGTAAGTTTATTTCCATCTTCATCAATAAATCTCGCAACCGAGAGCACCTGTAGAGTAGCGTAGTTGAATAACTCTCCCGCAATCGGGATGAGCATAGGTAGTCTTTTTCTTTTCTGCATAGCTTGTCAATCACTGCTCTGTTGCGGGGACCGCACCGCAACCGACTGTGGTCAGGGAGGGGCATGTCCAGTGTGTCATCCCTGTAGGATTCATAAATGTGTTAGCGTCAGTCCAGGTCATTTCAGTCAATACTTATGTCAGTCTGTAGGATCGTCTAGATTTGAATCATAAATTACCATAATTGGAAGTAACCTCACCGTAATCGTTCCACCATCATTCACACTAACCTCAGCTATCGCGTCCGCCCACTGCCCCATGCCACCATCAACAACTGTCAAAATACACATTGACACGCGATTGATTGCACGATTATCGCAAAGAAGAATGCCAGCCGGAATTAACTCGTTATGGGGTCTCATCAACTTCACTCGAGCAAGGAAATTCCATAACTTGCATGGAAAAACGCACGAGAATTCCGGAGTAGTTAGAATTAGCAATTGTAGCAGAGCTAGAGCAGCAGAACGATCTAGACACACAGCACCAACAGAGGACACCGAGACGCATTCTTCATGTCTATCAGCGCTGAGGAAAAATGCCAAAGGCCCTCCCATCCGTCCTCGAACCAGAGCTCGACAACAAGATCCATAAGACAGAGTCCCTGGTTGGGAAATATGACAGTGTAGCCTTGATAGATGCCAACCTTTCTGACTCTGCTGAATTCCCAGCACTCCACTGGCAGGTGTATATGGAGCACTACTACAACACAGCCAGGCACGTAGCCAACATAATTTTACCAGTGTTCTGAGGCCTTCAGCAATATTCCCTCACAAATTTACGAAATCTTTCGGTCTTCGGGACCACAGGACCGGTGTTGCAGTGCACTCGCTTCTTACTCAGCCACATTGAGAATGGGTCCTTGTGGCTGAACAGGGAAATTCCCATTCATGCTGAAGACATCCATCGTCTGACCGGGCTTTCACAGAATGGTGCGGATGTCTCGACTGCATGTCATACCACCTCCAAGCGAGCGTAGAAGTCAGGAGATGTAGACCTCTATAGCAAATATGGCACCCGGCGGGGAGGGAAGGGAGCCAAGATCGAGCTTATCAATAAGCCCGAGATTAAATTTTCCTGCCACCTCATTGCCAACAAGAAAATGAGGCACTACACAAAGGGCGAATGCACCCTGGAAACTATCTCTATTGCAGAGCACTGCATTCAGGGCGCCAAGCTAAACTAGTGCTCCTTCCTGTTGAAAGAGCTATTTGATGCGTGCGAAGAGAATTACAAGCGCGCTACCAACTTCATTTATGGATAATTGATCATTTCTTTTGCCATGTGGAAATGGCACACTCATCTTGTCAGGATACCAGTGAAAATTCCGGAGGGCCAACCTCTCGCGATGAAGTTTTTTCCATGGAAGGTATCGGCTGATCCGAGCACCAAACAGGTGAATGCAGAAGCATTCCGAACCTGGTACGGTTTGATGATGGACGTCATAACCAGTTAGAAATGGGTGCCCAGAAACCTGTTAGATGAATACAGTGAGCAAGTGTGGTTTGGGGTAAGTCACAGGCATACTTACCTCCAACTCACTTGCGTGCCGGCAAACACCTTCCGCATGACACCGTTGAAATTCCAGCTGGAAGATGCTGCCTTCCATAACGAGGTTTGTTCGTGGCTGGGGGTCACGATGGCAATCCGCGACGGGATACCCAGGTACAACTTTGAGTGGATGTTTCCACGAAAACAGCCTGCCGAGACGGACGCGACAGCGCCGCCACAGGAACTCCCAGAGCCACTGTTACACAGTAATTTGTCACCGTCCCTACAATCCTCGTCCCGCAAATTGGAGGGATCATTTCGTGACCTGTGAGAAGTGACATGGCTTGAAACCACTTTCATGACATCCCTCTGAACAAGAGATTTCATTTCCCTGAAGACATCTCCTTGTGAAAAAACCTAAAAATGGCCCTTTTTTCATTGGCGCGGGCAGACAATTCAGTACCCGCGCCAATGGGGAAAATCCTTCAAAGAGGTCGCGCCAATTGGCGCTTTGTCCCAGAGTCACACTCGTGCCAGCCAATTTAAGAAGTGTTTTTCAAAAATAAATGGCGGAAGTTTCATGCTAACCAATTCATGAACTGGTATCTATCTTGAGTTGGGAGGTTTGGCTCCGGATTTCCATGTAGAGGAAGTGGTTTTCCACCTCTCATGGAAGCTTCCTTGAGGATAGGGCCAATCCCATGATTATAGGGATCCCAACTCCCCTTCCTCCATCTATAAAAGCTTGCCCATCTCCATGGCAAGCTAGTCTTCAAGTTCCCAAATTCCCAAGAGCCTTATGCTGCAAGAGCCTCCATAATTCTCTTAAGGCCAAATTCAAGCAAGGAGACTATTGTCAAGATCCGAAGAGAGAGGTTTGTCCCATCCTTGACAAGTTTTTCAAGACGTGTTCTGCTGGAGACCTGCCGAAGGAGAATTCAGCATCAGAACTATGGTTGTATTCTTCCTTTGATTGATTAATAATAAGTGACTATTGGTTATGGTTCCACTCTTGTTATTGTTTATGATGATGAGTTATGTCCTTTCTGACTGACATATAGTTGCATCTACTGGAATTTATGCTTGCATTTGTTTTTTTTCTCGCGTGTGCAGGTGTCCTATCATGGAGATCGTGGGGATCGTGATCTTCCAGAGCTAAGGAATGGCAGTGCTACCTCTTCTACAAGCAACAGTGTTGGATTCTAGGTAGGCCTTCATCGCTAGTTGGTTTATTTGAAATTAGGAGCCCGCACTATAGTGTGAACGATTGTTGCTAGACCTGGTCTAGGCTAGTAGGGATCACCTCTGTCCACAGAGGGGATTTACCTCCACAAAAGATTGGCGACTCCACTGGGGATCGTTAGCTTGTTGTTGTTCAGCTTTGTAAACTATAGACGGAGCCTGAAGTTAGCCATATAGCCTTCGAAACACTTTTTCTCTACAATTGCGAAGTAGATCAAAGCTACTTTATTCAATCTCCGGTTTAGTTTGTAAACTGAACACTTGGAGCATCGTCTTGTCTTTTCGGTCGATTCTTGATCCTCCTTGCTTGATCAGCTCTTTTGGGTTGGTTCTTTCTGTGAATTTGGGTTTTGATAGCTTGATCATCACTGGTATTCTTGTTGGATTGCTCTTTTTTATTTTTGAATGGGAAACTTGACTGGCACGCTTTTTAGCTTGACAGTTGAGCCCATTGGCGCAGGTTGCTTGTGTATTACCCACGCCAATTCGTCTCTGGCGCTAGTTTCAGCCTCACAGCCGCACCAATCCTGTGAGGTACTAGGGTTTTCTCAGTCCTGAGCTTCCTGAGCCTGATCTGTGTGGTTGGTCTTGATTTTTCCACTGCTTGAGTGTTTTGGAGCCTTGTTTGACTGACTGTTACCTGCATCCTTTGGTTGTTTGCCCATTTCCATCGATTTTGCATTCTAGCCCTAAGTCATCTAGGTGCTATTGTGTGTCGAGCCTCCCTTGGGATTTTTCAGTTTCTATCGGTTCAGTCAACATTATGATCGCTTCTTTGCATTCGTTTGGTGGTTTTCTATTGTCTCATTGCGTTGTTTGAGTGATTGTTTCCTTCTCCATTCGAATTCCGCCTTGTCTCGTTTTGAGCCTAGATTACGCGGCTCATTTGGAGTCTTTGTGATTCTTTTCGTTTTGAGGGACTTTTTGTTGATTTGAGGTCTGATTGTACGTTTTCATTGAGTGGAATTTGATGGTTTTTGCTCTCTTGTCATCATTTCTCAAATTGCTCTTGCCATTAGTTTTCATTTTTTAGCACACTTTGCTCTGAAATATTGAAAATATTAAAAAAAAAACTCTTTTGCTCTTCATTAGTTAATGTGAATTAGATCTTTTCGGTGTTATTAGTGATTGGTAACTTTGAACGAAAAGCTTTTTAGTTTTCATTAGCTGCATTAGAGACATCATTGGTTGTTTTCTGTTCATTTCGTTATTGTGTGAAAATCTCTCAACTCTCTCATAAATAGCTTTCATCGAATGAAATGATATACTGTGGCATATAGAGTGCATTTAGGAGATTTTGAGACATTACATTCGCTAGGGCCTGAAAACTGAAACGTAATTGAAGATAAACGTTAAAATTTACTCAATTTACACTAAGGCAGCATTGAAATCTAACGAAACACATTTAGAGGTCTAGGCAAGAGACGTGTTCCGACGTCTTAAAACCTAGTAGCTGTCGTTCGCCTCTTGGCTTTAGACAATGCTAGTACGGACTTGTGCTCCCCGTACCATCGTGTATATAAAGGGAGACCCCACTAGGTTTCTATCCTTTATCCATAGGAAGCCGAGTCTACCGCCCTATACCCATGATACACCGGACACAGCATTCGGGGAGATTGCCTGCATGTACGTTAAGTCCTTGGTTGATTTCTCTTTCATTTTGAAACCAAGGTGTATATTGCAGTTCACGGTTATTTGGTACACCCTTTGCATAGTATTCCTGAGTAGTCATTTGATCTTTTTTGACTCTTTAAATTTTAAAGGATCACCAAGCGCTTGTCCTTTCATGCTTGCTTCAAAACTGAAAGAGATAGAGTCACCTTTTCAACCGTTTCCTGACTCTTAAAACATGAAACGGTGGAGTTTCTAAGTTTCAATGTGGTAAAACAAAACACCCACGATCACACGCCTTGTTAGATTTTGCTTGTTGGTCGTTTGATTGTGTGTCTTGCCTCTTTTTCAGCCCGTGTGTTTGTTTGATCTTTTTCTCTTGTCGTTACCACCACAGTGGCAAAACCTTCTGTTTCGTCTACTGGTAGTCCATATACAGACGATTCATCAGAGGTTTCCCAATCCTCTGCTGAACCACAACAGCCCATTGTTTCCGAGTTTCCCGACGGGGGACCGGTTCTGTCTGAGCAGCCCTTTGGAGGACCAGTTGAGTTCAATTGGCCCTTTTCCGACCCTTGGTTTGGATTGGGAGTAGTGGAATATTTCCCTTCTCTTACATCGGGTTCGCCTTTTATAGTTGCTGTTGTTCCTCCTAGTCCTCGCCGTTTATTACGAGATCTAGCAGCAGGCTCAAACATGAGTGGATCCAGCGAGGAAATCCCCACGTCCGGTGAAGATTACTAGCTATTTCCTCGGAGATTATTTCCAGGAGACAACCCTGAACCAGCTGTTATGTCGTCGCCCGGTCCCTCATTACCAGTAGGGTATAGATCCTTGGGTCAGATTATCGTCGCTGCTGCCTCTATGAGGGTATCAGCTCCTTCTACGAGTCTGGTGGTTCCTTCATTGGGGATGTCTCCTCAGACACCCGTCACGTCATCCCCTTAAGTCACTTCTATACCCGTTAAACCCACTGTCTGTGTGGCCGCATCTGCACCCGCTGTCACGGAACACTCCGCGAGGGCCGTGCCGCCTCCTGAAGACATCTATATAGCGACTGCTATGCCAGAGAACATCTCTCCGGAGGAGTATCGGTTGTCCTTACAATAGCCGAACCCCGAGGTTGGACAAACCTCTCAAGATCCCAACCGCCCGTATTTTTCGCACTATGCACAGGATGGTACGCCCGTGTATGCTTTTCCATATCAGTATGATGAGCATGGGGACATTTTACGTTTACCCGCTCTGGAGGCTCACCTTCATGCCCAAGGTTTACCCTATAACCAGGCTGGACATCCATATAACCCACAAGGGAAACCTTTTCAAGGCCAACCTTTGGGCCAGCTTGGCTATCCTTATGACCTGCAGGGGCAGCCTTTACAAGGCTATCCTGCAGGCCAGCAAGGGCCATCTTATGGTCCACAAGGACAGTATTACAACCCTTCCGGTCAACTTGTGCAGCCTTAGCTGGGGTACCAACCAGGGCTGGTATATGGTCCTAGGGGGCAAGTCCAACCTTCTCAACCCATGCAACCTCAGTATCATGTTAATCCAAACGTTGCACACCAGCCAGGACCATCTTATGGTCCTACTGCAGGTCAAACCAGTTACCAGCCACCACCTGGCTCCATTCCTCCACCGGGACAACCAGTCTATCCAACACAACCTGGTGTACCTCCACCAGGCCAACCAATCAATCTGGCGCAACCTGGTGTTCCACCTCCAGGCCAACCGGTTCATCCGGTACAACCTGGTGCTTCTCAACAGCCAGGTCAACCTGCGCAACCAGCACAACCTATCCATCCGGGTCAACCTGTTAACCCAGGGCAGCCTGCCTAGCCAGGTCAGCCTGCTCAACGAGGCTAGCCTGCACATCCTATTAACCCTGCACAACAGCCGAATTATTCGATGTTGCAGCCAAATCAACCACTGCACCCTAATTATCAGGCTCAGCAGGGTCCCACCTATCAGCAACCCACTCAACATCAAGGCGGCTACTATTCTCATGGTCAATACCGAACGAATTATAGCCAGCCCCAAGGTTCTAACTATCGTCCTCAACAACCCGGCTACACCTATACTCAGCAGCCAAATCCAAATGCTGCTTACACAGGGCCGACTCATAATCAGGGTCCATACTTTGGTTATCAACCCCCGTACGCTGGTTACCAGCAACCGAATCAGGCTGGTTATACCACCTATACCCCCTACGGTCAAAATCCTGCTGGAAAGAACCCATGGGGGCAAGGATATTCCCAACCAGCGTGGAGTACAGGTACTGGTCCTTATCTAGGACTAGGTATGCCATCCAATCCGCCATTGCCGTTTCTGGCTACCTTGGAGTTATCGGATGTTTCGAAATTAACCAATGATCCGATTTTGCACAATCCTTATTGGCCTCCGGTTCCTACCAAGGTGCCCGGTGATTGCCTCAAGTTTGAGGGTAAAGCTGGGGAGGACCCCCAAGCTCATGTGATGACCTACCATCTTTGGTGTTCGTCCAACTCTTGCGTGGATGATTCAGTTTGTCTACGCCTCTTCCAGCGCACTTTGACTGGCGCTGCAGCTAAGTGGTATATTGAATTACCCCGTGGCATATTTCAAGATTTCAATACGTTAGCCATGGCTTTTCTGAATCACTTTCAGTTACCGGTTCACTACGAAGCTGGGACGCACCTCTTGACTTCTTTGAAGCAGGACAAAGCCACCCACATTTCTGATCACATTCATGAGTGGCGACGTCATCGTAGACTGATCAAGTTCCATATACCTGATCAGATACTAACTCATTGGTTCACCACCTCCTTCGTTAAAAAAATCGCCCAAGATATTGCTATGGAAGCGTGTGTGACTGAAGAACAAGCCATAACGCGTGCTCAATATCTGGATCTGGTATATTCACAGTTTGGCACGCTATATGATATTTTTCCTGATGCTCCACGGTCTGGAACCTCTAAAGCTCCACCTACCCCAGCGGTGGATGGTGTTATTGGTTCTGTGTCGCAGAATTCGAAGAAATCCTCGAATGGGAAGCAGAAGTCCAACTCATCCCATAATTTTTCTCCTCCCGCCCCTACCGATTCTAGAAAAACTGCAGAGGTTAACACCGTTCAGGCCAATCCTACGGAAAAAGCCTCCAAAGGGAAAAAGAAGGGAAAAGGAAAATCTAAATCCGACGCCCTAAAGCCAGAATCCAAACCTCGCATTCAGGATGGTTCTCAACATAAATCGAAGTACCCCTGCCTCATTTGTGAAGGAGATCATTATACCAAGGATTGTCCACGACGATATGAAGTTAGTCAACTTCTCAAAGGCTCCAAAGCAACTCTGGCAGTTCTTAAAGAACCATTCCCGTCTCAGCAGACCCAGATGGTTGAACAACCTTCACCATCTACACCATTTGGGTCCCAGGTCTTTATGATGAATGGTGATGCACCTATTTCTATTGCTACGCGTTCAAAGGATTACAACGAATCACGTCAGGAACTTGGGAAGGCAGTTGTGGATGGCCCACCTCCCCCACCTGTCTCTGGTTCATTGGAAATTGAGAAGCCTACTGCTGAACCTATTGTGAAGCCACCTTCTAAAGGTGTTCTACGAAGATCTTCCTACAATCCGAATGCCCGTGCCGCTCAGAACTACAGTATTGTTGAGGATTTAGCACAGGCGCCTTCTGCTATGTCTGCACTAGAAGTTCTTCAAAGTTGTCCTTCGCAATGGAAAGCTCTATTGTCTGCAATCGGTGGAATCAATCCCACCGATTCTAGTCTTCTCACCTTCGACTTAGAAAATTTCACCCCCCGACTTCCACATCAGATCGCTCTTGTTATTGAAGTCGGGATCAATGGTCTTAACATCCATAGGGCCATTGTGGATGAAGGTGCCTCTACCTGTGTCATGTCATCCGCCTATTGGAAGGCCATTGGCTCTCTGGCTCTTTCATCATCTCCCAATGCCCTAGAGGCATTCGATGGTCGGGAATCGAAACCCCTGGGTGTTCTCGAGAGTTTAGTGATTACCTTACAGGGGAAGACAGACAACGTAGAAGTAGAAGTGGTTGAAGCCAAGCTTAAATACAATATACTTCTTGGCCAGAATTGGACTCATGCCATGCTATGTGTGCCATCCACCCTCTTTTGACTTCTTAAGTTCCCTCATGAGGGAAAAATCGTTACGGTGGATCAATTGTCTTTCTTCACCTCCACCTCCGAGAACAACGTTCCGTACGTGGATCAGATCCCAAATCCCCCTGACAGTGTAGGGCCCGGTCTCTTCAAAGACCCCGTCCTCATGGGTATTTTTCCCGCACCACCACCGCACACTGCTCAAGCTAATATGATCTCTAGGTCTGATGACCCATGGCTCATCCCTTCGCCTGAGTAGAGATTATTTACTGCGAAATATTTGTTGCATCTGATCCTCCTCCTCCTCAGCATGCTCCTTTGAGCATGGATTTAGATGTCTACTCTCAATCCCCCTGGCTCGGTCAGGCTGATTCGCTTGATCCTCTCAAAGATATTTTCCCTTATGACGAAGCCATTGTTGAAACAATGTCTCTTGAGGAGCTGCCTTGGAGTGATGGACATCATCGTTCCTCCTTTATGCCCTGCCTGGGGGCAATGTCAGATTGTATAGAGCGTTTTTCATCTCAGGTTCCCACTCCACCTCTCCAGACGCCCATATTAACACATGAGGTGCTTTCAGAGGGAAACCTAAGAAACATCACTCAAACCATACCGATCGACATCTCCGTCAAACCGGGGATAGTTGAGAATATACATGTGGGAGTGACTTGTTCTCCTAATGAGATACGAGTCTATACTGATCTTTTTCGAGAATTCAGAGACGTGTTCACTTGGTCCTATGAGGAAATGCTTGGGATTGATCCCAGTATCATATTCCACGAGATTCCTACCTATCTTGGTGCGAAACTCGTGCGCCAACGCCTACGCCCAGTGCATCCTCGCAAAGCCGCTGCCATTAAAGCAAAAGTTAAGAAACTTCTGAACGCAGGCTTCATTTACCCAATTCCCCTCACAGAATGGGTCTCAAATATTGTCCCTGTAGATAAAAAGCAGGGGACCATCAGAGTCTGTGTTGATTATTGCGATATTAATCGCGCCTTTCCTAAGGAAAACTATCCCACTCCTTTTATAGACCAAATCATCGACGAATGTGCTGGGAGTGAGATTTATTCCTTGATGGGCGGCTTCTCTGGGTATAATCAGATAAACATTCTACCTGAGGATCAACATAAGACTGCATTCATCTGTCCATGGGGTACTTTCGCTTATAAAAAGCTCTCATTCAGCTTGAAGAACGCTGGAGCCACTTTCTAGCGTGTGATATCTTACACTTTCCACGACATACGCCATATCGTTCAGCCTTATTTGGACGACTTTCCAGCTCACTCAGCTAGGCGAGAGGACCACCCTAAACACCTCCGCCAGATTTTCCTTTGCTGTAGGCGCTACAATATTAGGCTTAATCCTCATAAATGCGTCTTTTGCGTGGATTCTGGCCGTATTTTAGGATTCTTAGTCTCCAAATATGGAATTCACCTTGACCCTTTAAAGGTTGAGGCTATCATCAATCTCCCATCACCCTCCTCGTTATATCAATTGCAGAGTCTGCAGGGAAAAGCTAACTTCCTTCGACGCTTTATCCCGAACTACACAGAGGTGGCCAAAGGATTCACGCGTCTCTTAAAGTAGAACATTCCCTTCCACTGGGACGAAATTTCTCAACAATCCTTTGAGAAGCTTAAGACGTTACTCGTTAATGCTCCTTTGCTTCATCCTCCTAACTATCACCGTGATTTCACTTTGTATCTCTCCGCCGCATTTAGCACCATCGCTATGGTTCTGGTGCAGGATGATGATGATGGGAATGAACATGTCGTTTATTATCTGTCACGGAACCTTCTTGACACAGAAACACGTTATGCTCACGTCGAGAAGCTGGTGTTAGCTGCGGTACACACTGTGCAGTGCTTTCGCCACTACATCCTGCTGCGCACAACAACCGTGGTTTTGGATTGAAACCCCATGACATATATTATTTCTCGAAAATTAATGGGAGGCAAATACTCCAAATGGATCGTTATCCTTCAAGAGTTCGACTTAGAGTTCACCACTTCTAAGTCGACCAAATCACTGGTTTTTGCGGATCTTATTTGCTCGCTCCTGACGGACTCCACCACAACTCATTCCGAGGATCATATCCCGGACGTAACTCTTTTCCTTATCAGCACTCGCGACCCATGGTATGGTGATATTATTGTGTATCTTTAGAACTCAATGTTTCAGTCTGAGTTGACTAAAGATTCTCGCCGTCGGATTCGGCATCAGTCTCAACCCTACCGTATAGTAGGAGATACTTTATACCGCGTTGGAGTAGATTCGATGCTCCGTCGGTGCCTCATCCTGGAAGAGGCTGAAAGGGTCCTAAATGACTACCACAGTGGCACCTATGGCGGTCATATGTCTAGATATGCCACTGCCCAGACAATTCTGCGAGCAGGTTACTTCTGGCCGTCAATATTCAAAGACTGTATCGCCGCAGTCCGTAAATGTCACGCGTGCTAGGTCTTTCAGTGCAAGATGCGCGCGCGGCCTCTCCCTTTGCATCCAGTTATTATCGTCGGCCCTTTTGCAAAATGGGGCATAGATTTTATGACGTGTAACCCTCATTTGGTCGGGGGGCATGCATATATAATCGTCGCCGTAGACTACTTTAAGAAGTGGGCCGAAGCGATGCCTACACTAGCTATCGACGGTAAGACAGCTGCCCAATTTATCTTCAACCATATTATTGCACATTTCAGGGTCCCTTAGGCCATTGTTACCGACCATGGTACCCATTTTCGAGATTATATGATGGCCAAGCTGACATCAAGATTGGGCTTACGCCACAATAGCTCGACGCCATATTACCCCCAGGAAAATGGCCAGGTTGAGGCTGTGAACAAGGTTTTGGTCACAATGCTTCAACGGACAATTGGTATTCATAAATCCAATTGGCACCTCCAACTGTTTTTATCTCTTTGGGCCTACCGGATGTCAGAAAAGAGTGCAACTAGATTCACACCTTTCCAATTGGTGTACGGTCTGGAAGCAACTCTTCCGGTTGAGTGCGAGATTCCTTCTTTGAAGTTAGCTGTGGAAATTTTGCCCAACACTTCTCCTGAGGAAGAGCGTCTTTTGTATTTGGAATGGTTAGATGAAACCTGCCGTTTGGCTGCTTTAGTCATTGAAGCACAAAAAAAGTGGGTCAAAGTTCACTTTGATCAATCAATTTTCCACGTTCCTTTGTCGAAGGGGACCTCGTCCTCCTATACGATCAAGCGCATGACAAGCTTGGGGTCGGTAAGTTCCAACCTATCTTGCATGGGCCCTACATAGTAAAACACGTTTTGAAAAATGGGGCTTATGAGCTCATTGATTATGAAAGAGTTTTGTTGGCGCAACCCAGAAATGGGTTGTACCTCAAAAAATACTACGCTTGAAGTGATTTTTGGTGTGCTGTGTGTACATAGTTGTGTATTTTCATTTTTGTGCATGGGTGGTGTGATGTGCGATGTAAACATATTTCTACTGATCGGGTCTTCCTGATTGTGCAGATGTCCATCAATCCGTTTATTGGTTTCGCGGATGGTGCCTCCCGCAGTACCAGGAATCTGTCTTCGACAGCCTGGGTAATCTACGATCCTGCTAGTGAGTTGGTCAACCTGCAAGGTGTGTGTCTGGGACGTGCTACAAATAACATTGCGGAATATAGTGTTGTGTTAGAATTATTAACTGAGGTTGTAAACCTTGGTATCCATGAATTACTTGTGTATCTAGACTCACAACTTGTAGTATCGCAACTTAACGGTCATTATTCAGTCAGAAACCCATCCATTTTACGTCTGTATCTGCGTATTCGTTTACTGGAAAGAAATCTTGACTATATTACATATCAACATATACCCAGACATATCAATACATTGACAGATGCAGTAGCTAATATGGTGCTAGATAGACATTTGCGCAATTTGTAAAACAACATCACATGTAAAAAGAAAGATCCATCTAGAAATAGATATGTATATATATAGATATCGAAATGTTTACATAATGTGCCTCGCATAAAATAAAAAAATATACATTTTCGTCTTAATACATCTGGAGACGACATGTCTCTCAAAAAATATGCATGAAATAAGCCCTAGGTGTCTAATCTGCGTGGTGCTCATGATAACAAGTCACCGCACGCACTAAGCGTCTCAGAAGACGGTGGAGGCAACTAGGCACTCCCACCATATGTCTCTGGTATGCTAGTGGAACATCTGCCAGCCGGGCATAGTTTGGAATCCCCCGGGTGATCCCCTCGAGGTTTTGGATAAACTCTCCTCCCTCGGCACCCTCCGCCTGAGGGTCAGCTACGGGATGAGTTCTCCGTGAAATAGGAGACATACCGGCAGGTCTCTCTGGGCCGACATCTGCATACACATAAAACTGCTGTTAGGATGGGCATATATTACCAAAAAAAAATCATAAAACATAAAAAATAAAAAGGAAGATCATACCCAACTCCTCATCCTAGTCATCTCCCTCCGGGAGTGGAAGGTCTGGGTCTCCATTGAAATCGGTCCCTGCATATGGCCAATCCTCGACCACAATCAACTAACGCCGTAACCATCCAAAAAAATCTGGCCTCCAGGACATCTGTTGGCCTCCTCCTGATCTGGGCATCAGTGCTGCCCAGTGAGCCATCCTTGGCTCTCGTGGTACCGACTCAGCTACTATGGCCCCTTGGCCCTGAAAGATAGGTAGTTGTTCCTGGATGAATGATACCAAGATGGAACCGTAGCCAAACTGTTTTAGTTTTGCCTGCTTACACTTTGTGAGTTGTCTTTTCATATTTGTTGTCACTGCAGTAGCCCAATCAAATAGTGTCAGATTCATACACTCAGCAGCTAGGAGGATTTGGGCCTTGGTCACCTCGTGCGGTGCCTGCGACCCCGCAGCCCGCGTGATGGTATGTAGCACCACTCTGAGTGCTAAATCAGGGATAGTATGGATATCTACCTTGCCGCTTCTTGATCCCAGTTGTGCCCCTCGGCACACTCTTGCCATCACCTGCTCCATCTTCTCTCCATATGGTCTGCTGCCTATCAAGATGGGTACCAGACCTCTGCGCGACAGTCCAGTTATGAAATATACGTCAAAAACCTCAAGTTCTAATACTTGGTCCTGCAGCTTGAACACTTGTTCATTTTCGTCCCATATGCTGATCAAGTATTGCAGGAGCTCCAGTTGAGCTCGTAAGCAAGGTGTCAGGAAGAATTTTTTAAGCCCACAGTTTTTGAGGGCATTCATACAGGTCTCATTCTCCATGGCTAATTCATCCTCTTCCCCATGCTCCCTCTGTTTCCATTCGATCACCATTGTACTCGGTTGCCTGCATCAACATGGTCAAAAATATTTGATTAGATCTCTGTCATGCTTGAAAATCCATTTGAATCACTCACAAATTGGAAGTTTAAAGCGGAAAACTAAATTGTGCCATTGGCGCGGGCCCTTTGTATGCAAAAGGCCATTGGCGCAGGTCCATGCCCGATACCCGCACCAATGGGCGGAGCCCTAAAATTACAAAAATATTCCACAAAAATCTAATGTGCAATGGGAAACTATAAAAAAATGGATTAAAATGGAGTACAGGGAAGCGCCTCTTACTTGGAACGAATGGGAATCTGAATGGTAGCCCGGATCAGTCACAATCGCCATCAGAAGTTCGCACACAAACAGACCACTGTTGCTCTCCAATAAGGTAAATAGTAAAAGTAATTTGTTTTTACCATTTGAGACTTATTTATAACTTTTTGAAATCTCATTAGGTTTTAAAAGTCATTTTTTATTAATGTTTTAATTTATTTTTTTGAAAATGGATTTTACACTTGCCTTTGTGTGCAGCAACATGTTTTTTACGTGACTTAAACGGTGAAACGAGTTGTATTTTATACTTTTTCGGACTCGGTAAAAACACGAAAAAGTCATTTTGGAGTCATCTTTCAGCTCTTATCTGACTCTCTAAAAATGAAAAGATTGCCGAGGCCCTTGTCGTTTCGATCTCGTTAAAGTGGATGCGAAACGACATCTACCCTGTATACGTTTACCCCTTTTTCGGGCTAGGATAGATTATTTATGAAAAAGGAATACCCTAGCCTATCATGACTAGGAGGTTTTCTCAGACATAGTTTTCTACCTTTTCGGATCTGAGGAACTATTTACAAAAAGGGACCATTGGAGTTTACTTTTCAGCTGTCTTTTCAAACTCTCTAAACATGAAAAGACGCCGAGTTCTTCCTTTGTCAGACTCGTTAAACCCTGATGACATCGGATTCAGTCATAATGATGCTACTCGAGTCTCTCCTTCCTAGGGCTCATTAAACGTACTAGGATGGACTTATATCACAAGCATATGCTATCCCCTTCAAGATTGTTATAAAAAATAATTGGAGTACTCGCCAGAAATGGCGGGGAAAAAATGGAACCAGCATCATTGTTGTGTCGGCAGTATGTCGCTCTTGAACATGGCACTTGTCTGCATTCGTGTCGGGTTGGGGACATCTCATCTCGTGTTCACTTGCCTCCGTGGGTTTGGGTGATCATTTTTGACCTCTCATCTGCTCTTTGCCTCGTCGCTATGAGCTCTGATATTTTGATGTCAAATACTGCCAAGTCCACTATCATGTCGTTTATATGTTCAAGAGAAGTTGACCTCTGCAAGTATCAACCTCCCTCTGATTCTCATCTGATCCTAATTCACAAAAACATTATGTTCCTCTGTCTCATGTCGATGATGTGGGAAAAATTATGGCCCACCTTCGATCAAGGTCACTTCCTGTTGACTTCAGCTCATTATCCAGGAAGTTGATCTAGAGACTCCCTTCTGGTACCTTGGAGCATGCATGCCTCAATGGCAGGTTCTTCGCATTCAACGCAAGGTTTTCATCATCGGCCTCCGATCGAGTGATTCTGCGGGTGTTTGACGCCAGCTCATTGATTCACATGCCGTAGACTGTACCTGTAGTACCTTGAGGACCATTGTCATTAATGGTGGTACCTCTCGCGTTTGTTAACAACTTTCATCATTAGCTGGTAATCAGACGATGTTCTCACATGTTCGACTTCAGCCCATTTATTCACATGCTTAGACTTGTACTGTGTTCAGGTCGAGATGGAGCGCAAGACCCTAGATTGTGTCTGTTGTAATCCAGGCTGCGATTTTGTGGATTATTATGATTGGTTACATGACTCACTTACTAGATGGTTGTGACCATACCTGAGTCTATTTATCGATCCTCACTAGATGGCTGTGCCCATGCCTTGGATCTGGATGATTGTATACTCTATTATGGATGGCTGCACCCATACCGCATATATATCATGTATCTGAGATATCAGTTGTACTTCTCCACGTAGGTTTTCCGACGCCAGAGTTTTCAGCTGGACACGTTCTCGTAAAGCATTTCACCCCTCTCTCTCTCTCTCGGGCCTCATGCTTTATGGGGCATCTGTTACACAGTAATTTGTCACCATCCCTGCAATCCCCATCCCGAACATTGGAGGGCTCATTTCGTGACCTGTGAGCAGTGACATGGCTTGAAACCACTTTCATGACATCCCTCTGAACAAGAGCTTTCATTGCCCTGAAGACATCTCCTTGTGAAAAACCCTAAAAATGGCCCTTTTTGCATTGGCGTGGGTAGATAGTTCAGTACCCGTGCCAATGGGGAAAATCCTTCAAAGAGGTCGCACCAATTGGCGCTCTGTCCCAGAGTCGCACTCGCGCCAGCCAATTTAAGGAGTGTTTTTCAAAAATAAATGGCGAAAGTTTCATCCTAACCAATTCATGAACTGGTATCTATCTTGAGTTGGGAGGTTTGGCTCTGGAATTCCATGTAGAGGAAGTGGTTTGCCACCTCTCATGGAATCTTCCTTGAGGATAGGGCCAATCCCATGATTATAGGGATCCCAACTCTCCTTCCTCCATCTATAAAATCTTGCCCATCTCCATTGCAAGCTAGTCTTCAATTTCCCAAATTCCCAAGAGCCTTATGCTGCAAGAGCCTCCATAATTCCCTTAAGGCCAAATCCAAGCAAGGAGACTATTGTCAAGATCCGAAGAGAGAGGTTTGTCCCATCCTTGACAGGATTTTCGAGACGTGTTCTGCTGGCGACCCGCCAAAGGAGAATTCAGCGTCAGAACTATGGTTGTATTCTTCCTTTGATTGATTAATAATAAACGACTATTGGTTATGGTTCCACTCTTGTTGTGGTTTATGATGATGAGTTATGTCATTTCTGACTGACATATAGTTTCATCTACTGGATTTTACACTTGCGTTTGTTTTGTTTCTTGCGTGTGCAGGTGTCCGATCACAGAGATCATGAGGATTGTGATCTGCCAGAGCTAAGGAACGGGAGCGCTACTTTCTCTACAAGCGATAGCGTTGGATTCCAGATAAGCCTTCATCGCTAGTTGGTTTATTTGAAATTAGGAACCTGCACTATAGCGTGAACGATTGTTTCTAGACCCGGTCTGGGCTAGTAGGGATCGCCTCTGTCCACAGAGGGGATTTACCTCCACAACAACCGCTCGTCCCCATCGTCTGCCACTTCAACACTCAGGTACGAAACTTCAATGTGGTGGCCCAGGTTATTTCAAGCGGAGTTGCTCCGTTCCCTTTATTTTCTGAGTTTCAGCTCGCTCGTTCTACCTCGAACCCCCATACAACTCCTCTCACCTCCCCCATCCCTACTATTCTATTTACCTTTGCAAGTCCAATCATCACTCCGATGGGAGAGAAGGGCCCGACCCCAGATCAATTAGAACCCCCTCCGGCCAAACGGGCCCGCACCACTAAAGCAAACCCGGTGGTGGACCTCACTGATGATGATCCACCACTGCCGCCAAATACAGGGGCACTGATACAGGAAGAACCCCTTATTGACCCTTCAGAGTTCATTAACATTCGACCTCCATCCACAGTTCCACCTCCACCTACCACCTCATCCGCTCCATCCAATTCATCTGCTACCATGTCCGACCCACTCATCCGGGAACTCTTTGGTGGGGACCACGGGGCCGAAGTTGACTCCAGTACTGCAGCTGTAGTACCACCAGTCGACCCTATGGAAGAGCCCCAAGTCTCTCTGTCTGCTATATTCACGCAGATGGCTCACATTAATGCCGACTCAGCCGAGGCTCAGCCTGAGCCTACTGTCCCTCCACAAACTGACCCTGTTGATCAACAGCAACGACCGGATTTGAATATGGTCGACTCAGTGCACCCACAGACCCCGCCACCATCCCCTCCAGAGAACTCGACTCGATCAGTTGCCAGTGGGCAACCTTTGCAAGAAAGGAGGCCGGATCAGGGCACTTCGGGGAGTGCCAACTTAGAAACATGGGGTACAGCTCAACTGTACTTACTTATCCAAAGGGCAGCCCAGCAAGCCGAAAGGCTTCATTCCAAGCTCTAGCAATGGTGTGACGAGCAGCAGCAACAGATTACAGCGCTTACTGAACAGTGCGACCAACTCCTCACCGCACAGGAACAATTGAAAGATCAGATCAACAACGTCTCCCAGGTGTTTTCAGAGTTCTGTCCAACTGTCAGGGCCCACTATACTCTGCTGCCTGCCAACATCTCGGAGATGAGTGTCATATCCCAGGATTTCCACCTCTGGATCACCTTCACTGGTCTCCACAGGGAAAATCAGGAGCTTCAAGTAGCATTAGCCGCACGGCCAGAGCTGCCCAATCCAGCGCTTGTCTATGCAGCACAGGTCGCAGCCAAACAGGGCCAGGCCACTCACATGCATGAAACTCTCCACTCTGTGGCACGCGAGGCTCACGAACTCCTGAAGGGTCTTCAGGAATGCTCACTGGCCCTTACTGTCAAAGCGCGGCCCATTTCAGCGTAGCTACAGCAGGTTTCGCAGGAAATTCAAGAGGCCACGGACCCCACGAGATTGGACCAGATATATGCCCAGGCCGATGATCTTGAAGTACATATCCAGCAAACAAAGGCCAATTCAGCCGTGGACAAATGGGTCATTCGTGAGCTCCGCCTGCCCCTCCAACGCAGTGCCAGGACAATGCAACATCTAGCCGCCGAGGCCGAAAACCAGATTAGCTCAGTGTTCGGGACTGTACCGGCGCACATAGAGGAGGCCGCTGTCACCAAGATTGCTGAGGAAACAGATTCACTACTGCAAGGGTGGCAGAAAGCTGTGTTGGACTTCACTGAGCTTAAAGCTACAACGTTCCGCAAAGTCCTGGAGTTCGGGCCCTTGTTTGAACAACAGACTGAAGGCGCACAACAAGAATAGGAGCAAGCTGGAGGCACACAGCGTGAACAGGGCACGGGATCAAGCGGGGCGATGGAGATAGAGACTTTCATTTGTGATTGACTCGGGGATGAGTCAAGAAACTGTGGTCGGGGCCTGTTGGGGCCCTTGTTTTGAAGAATCATTTTGAATATTTTGAATTTTGAATAAAGGACGGATTTTGGGTTGCGGGATAAAGACACATGGCAGTCACAACCAAGTCACAACTACAGAAAGAAGTGGAGCTACCGAAGTTGCGAGGGAATAGGTACATAGCTGAAGAAAGAAAATGCATGAGTACAAACAAAGAGAATACATAGCAGAAGACAGAAAGCAGAACACGTAGACAACAAGAGAGAAGCCGGAAGCAGCTGAAGAAGAACGAAAAGAGGAACTAACAGTTGCGATAGCGGGTGAATAAATAGCAGTCACCCAGCCGAAAGAGAAGAGGATGCGATAGGAGAAGGAATGCAGAGAAACTGAAGGATATCAGGCAGGATATCTCTGTAGTTCCTAAGTTTCTCTTACTTACCTTTCTGTTCCACAAGGCATCTGTATCAGACTTGTAAGCTCTCCTTGCGGAAGCTATGTACTTATGGATTTGGCTGAAGATATTAATACAATTGCAGGTTGTTTTCCTACGATGTGATTTATATGCATGCATGATGGTTCTGATGATTTAAAATTTTATTTTCTTAATACATGTTTACTCTCCGAATGTTCCTGCATATATAACTATGTTTATGCAATCAATTCAATGTTAATCATGAGTTACGGATCCTTCCCCCGCTATCGACATGTTCCCCTTCTGCATGTGGTTGCGGCACACCTCGGGTGAGACTCTCTACTCTCCAGAGTAGGGTGATAATTTCGGCATGGTTCTAGACTACAGCGGATTCCCTTGTTGGCCCCAACCTGTGAACCTGGGTCTTGCCTGCGAGACCTGTTTCCTCGCCAACACGGACAAGAGCGATCTCCCTAGTATCATACGGATAGCTAGAAACAAACATCCATTTGTAAATCATTTTCTCTTGATTATATGCGATTCAGAATTATTATAAACAAGAAAGAGGACATGCTCCTACCTTGAAATTCGACATTCGGTGCAACCTTTTATCTAGTCTCTCGAAAGAGGCTTCTTCAGTAATGACAACCTGCAATCAAAGACAAACAAAAGAATTAAAAGGACGTGCAACATATAATAATTGGGAACAAATAATCTAACTCAGTGATCAAGGAATCCAAGTAATGAATTATTCAAATAGACACAAGAACAACTCAATGAGAAAAGGAGATCCATATGTATTATCTTGTATGAAAAGAGTAACTTTACAACTTGTCGCCTTGATGTTGCACAAGTTCCTCTCTGGGTCCTGAACAATCATTCCTCCTTCATATTTACAAGCCTTCCTCTCTCTGAACTAGCATGAAGTTATGGGCATGAGTGTGTGATCATTCTCATACCAAAAATGACTAGTATAGAGATTATGCTCTCTTGGTAATTTCTTTAGCAATTACCACATGTTTGTCTACCATTGAGACTGAAACATGAGCTCAATTTATAAGGAAATGGAGCTAGTTTCAGTTCCATGAAGAGGGGGATGGATTCCTCTCATGAAGGGATTTGAGCTCCATATACCAAGGGATAAAATCCATGAGAGAAGGGATAGAGCTCCATGAGTGGAGGGATAAAGTTTGAACTGATCGCGCCTCTAGAAGCTTCCAGTTGGGAGAATATTAGTCCAGTTGGGCTTCTTTAACTTACTTTTCCTTTATTTGACTATTTATGGGGGCCCACAGGTTTTATAAGTAGAATGTGTGGGATGTGCCACAGGCTATAGAGAAAATATTTGTGGATCCACAGGAAAGAGCTAGGAAAACTATGAGTTAGACTTTTTAGGATTTTATTGAACTTTTCTCCAATTCCAAGACTTGATTTAGGAACATTAGGGTTTTTGACCTCTAAGGGAGCATAATATAGGTAGTGATGAACCTATATAGATAGTCAAATGTCATGGTGACATAATAACGTGTAACATATTGTCCTTGAAAGTGCGAAGTCTGAGGTAGTTTTGAAGAGTGGAGTGCTTTATCATTCCGAGGATTGGATTGCGGACACACCAGTCGAAAACCTGTAAAAACATTCAATGCAAGCATATATATGTATATCATCACTGAGGTAGGCATTCCCATACTCAGATCAAAACTAACTACATGTTCTGGTATAGAAATATTTTTTTAAAAATACATCAATGGTAGACACAGCATGAACGCAGCCATCTGTCATAAGTAGTCTAATGTATCATGAATAATAAAACTCCTCACAGCCTAGATGGTGGAAACTAGATCCAGGTTCTTGATTTCCGCTTCTCGAACTAGTACGATTCTATCCATGCGATTGATTGTGTCGAAGTCGAACATGGTAGAAACCACTTGATTACTAGTTAATGATGTGAACTATTAACAAGTGTGAGAGAAACCACACATAATGAAAATGGCTCTCAAATTACTCAATACAATCTACAAAGTGTGAATGAATCATTTGTAGTCGAACACTTCACGGAATCATTCGATCGAAGGTCAATGATTCAACTTATCGTCAAAGGTGAGAAACCTGCCATTAGGGCATGCAGATGCCAAGGTACTGATAGGATTCTAGATCAACTTTCTAGATGATGAGCTATCATCGATAGAAAGTGACCCCTCATAGGAAATCCCACGACATGAAACCATTAGATCAAGTTTTGAAGAAATATTTTCAAGGACTGACTCAGGGATGGTCAACACGAATGGAGACAAATGTTTGCAATGAATGGTTTATTTGAATTGTCTCTTGAACACATAACTACACTGCAGATGGCTTGGAAAAAATTGACCTAAAGCTAATACCCAGAAACTGGCTGAAGAATTTCAATGTGGTTTGATTAACTGTTAGATAAAGGATTTTCCCAACCCAGGTACAATTTTTACAAAAGTGTCATGTTCAAGAGTGGTATACTAATTTCAAAACAAGGGTAACAACTATATTCCTTTTCTCTTTTTCCCCCCACCATTTCTGGCAAGTACCTCTTTATTTTTGACAAGCTTGAGGAGGATAACATTTTCTTGTTGTGTAAGCTCATCCTTCAGATGAGTCCAACTTAGTATTAAAATCAAAACCTAGGAAGGAGTGGTTCGTTCCTGTTTGTAATCGACAAGTCCTTTAATGTTAAATTTTAACGAGTCCAATATAGGAGAAACTCAATGTTTTTCAGTTTTAGGGAGTCAGAAGAAAAACATAAGAAAACTCCGTGGTTGTAATTTTTCGTAAATTTATTCTCTCAAGCCCAAAAAAGGATAAAATAATTCAGGAGAGAACTCTATTAACCATGATTATTCAACGTATACCTTTTCCATAAATAGTCCATTTCAGTCCGGAAAAGGGGTAAACTTATAGTGAAGGGACGATTGTTCATTTCCTTTAACAAGTTTGAATTGTCAAGTACTCGATGATATTTTCATATTTAGAGAGTCTGAAAAGGGCTTAAAAGGGAACTCCATGGTTTCAATTTTTCGTAATTTTCAAGAGGCCGAAAAAGTGATAAAAGTATACTCAGTTGGCCGACTTTCAATTTAATTTACGAGCAGGAAAAGACGGAAATAAATTGACATTTTGATGTGTTTTACGAGAATAAAAGATAGAAAAATAATCTCGGGATTTTCATGAGTTTAATGAGTCTTGAAAATAATAACCAAAATGGACTCAAGATAGGTTTCATTTTTATACAAGCTTGAAACATAGGAAAAATTATGCTTGAGAGTGGTTTCATTTTTACACAGGCTTGAAACATAGAAAACTGTACTTGAGAGTGGTTTGTTTCTTTTTTACACAAGCTTGAAACAAAGTAAACAATCATGCTTGAGATAAGTTTCAATGCCCCCCAAGCATAACCTGCAAGAGAAAATGCCCCCCAAGCTTCATTTCATTCACTTAAGTGGAATATTGGTTCATACATGGATGGAATGAAGGTTCATTTACGAGATCAGATGAAAGACTCGACTTGATTAGGAGAGGATTTGTTTCATTTTTTAATGATCTTGACACAGGAAAATAACTATGCTCAAAGACATGTTTCATTTTTTAACGAGGTTGACACAGTAAAAGGAAGTCTCCTCATGGTGACCTGTTTCATTTTTTTACGAGGTTGACACAATAAAAGAATTATCCTCATAAGGTCATGTTTCATTTTTTAATGAGGTTGACACAGTAAAAGAACTATCCTCATAAGGGCCTATTTCATTTTTTAACAAGGTTGACATAGTAAAATAACTATCCTCATGATAGCGTTGA
Source organism: Pinus albicaulis (assembly GCA_034641835.2). Taxonomy (NCBI): domain Eukaryota; kingdom Viridiplantae; phylum Streptophyta; class Pinopsida; order Pinales; family Pinaceae; genus Pinus; species Pinus albicaulis. The sequence continues at coordinate 1,102,171,911 of CM076572.1, read as the reverse complement.
TCATGGCTTCCAATTGGAAGAAACACATGTCAAGGGGCACACCTTGACCATGGTTTCCAACAGGTCTTCATTAGAAGGAATAACAGTTCTTTGGAAGGAATCCATGTCAAGGGACTCAATAAGGATAAGAAAAAAATGTTCAAATAATACCATAAGGTTTGCCATGTCAATTACCGGATCTAAGTCAAAGGAAGTCGAGAAAACAGTGAGAGGCTCGCTTGCATTGGTAACTAAAAACATGGGACTGGTTGCCACATAGTTAACCCGTAGCGGGGTAGATACCACTTCTGTAGAAGGAAAATTCAGGGATGTTGGATTATTGGTAGGCGAATCAAGACTAACTAATGAAATTTGTAAACAGTCACAATGTTTATGTTGTGAGGGAAAGACATCACACGAAAAAGTTTCGATACAACATCTTTCATTGCATAGACATGGTATTTCCCAAGGAGAAAATTGAAATCCAAGGGACCTCGGACAACCATAGGATCAATACAGATAGTTTTACCTTCCAAGGTAATAGGAAATTTAGGAAGGATCCTAAAGGTTCACTAATGGTTCTGTTAAAAGATAATAGATTCTATGTAACAAGCACAAGCTGAGGGGAACCCAAATCTTGCCAAGCAGTTGAGGATAAAATAACAACAGAAGCACCTTAATCTATATTTTTGAAATGCACATTCTTACCACAAGCCTTCACAATGATTTGGAAAGGGATGGAGGAAGGAAGACGAGGTTCTATTAGTCTATTCCAATCAAAGGAAAAGACCTCTGTACTTGGAGGGGGCTCTAAAGAAACAGGTGAAATGCCCCCATGCGTAGAAGAATCTGGTGTAACAAGAATAACCTGAGGACGTGGTATGGATTTCACTCTCTACAGGGAGAGTGGGATCAACCGGATGTGAAATCAAGTTGACCACTTGATCAACTAATGGATCATTAACCTGAGTGGTATGAGTTTCACTCTTCAATGGAAGAGTGGGATTGACTGTACTTGGAATTAGATCAATCACTTCATCAACTGAAGATAGGTTGGGAGAAAGTTTATGGTAACTAGTTGGAAGTTGTTGTTGTGGAATAGTAAGGTTTTCCAACAATTTTGAGGCTTCATCCATGTGAGGGAAAATGTGAGTTTGATGAATCCCTTTGCATAACCTATAAGGAAACCTAAGTTTTCCAACAATTTTGAGGCTTCATCCATGTGAGGGAAAATGTGAGTTTGATGAATCCCTTTGCATAACCTACAAGGAAACCTAAGTTTTCCAAAAATTTTGAGGCTTCATCCATGTGAGGGAAAATGTGAGTTTGATGAATCCCTTTGCATAACCTACAAGGAAACCTAACTTTACCATTTTTCCCAGTTTACCAGGACAATTAATAAGGAAGTGGTCACCCTTACAAAGCTTGCAAGGGTATTTGGGTTTACGATTCATGTTGGAGGTTTCCTCGACATTACTAACACTTACAACCATGGTTGGTTGGTTGAATTCTTTCTTATCTTCCTTCTTCTTCTTCTTCCCTTTCTTCTTCTTCTTACCCACCTGGTTACTAGTGTCAAGGTTTTTACCAAGAGAAGAGGAACAAAGGGAGGAAGACATTTTGGGTGAAGAAGGTAAAGGGTCAACATGAGGTTGGTGATGTTGAGATGGTGAACTCTGTTGAGGTGAAGCATCTGGTTGAGGTGGAACAATTTGAGTATTTGAGGCCAACGACGTTGAAAATAACCATACAGGTAAACCTATGGTAAATCCAGGTAATGAAAATGTAGCCATATAATGAGGACCAACATTTCCAAAGCAGGGAAAAGTACTAGGATTCTCGTTAAGAGGGGTTCCTTGGTTGGTAAATTTTGGAACTATTTCCATTAGATTCAACTTCAGTAAATTTTATTAACAATTAAAATTCACAA